>OY728137.1:1337491697-1338691697 GCA_963277665.1 Viscum album | reverse complement strand
AATGCTTATATCTTGAGCTCCGGACGTCTGATTGACGTTCCATCGACTTGATGGATTCCTCTAAGTGAGACGGATCTTTTGGATTACTCTGCTCGAGGTTTGGATGCCGTCAGAGTGCGGTCGGGTTGGATCGCTCATGAAACCAACTGGGCCCCTGGAACGAGAAAGCCAATAACTCACAGACCGAGCGTCCGATTGACGCGCCGTTTGTATCGTTGTTTTTCTCTTGTTGAGACAGAACTTTAGGCATACTTCACCTGAGTTTTGGATGCAGTTGTGATATGGCCGGGTTGGTTCGCACACGAAACCAACCGGGCCCCTGGGATGAAAAGGCTAGTAACTCACAGACCGACCGTCCGATTGACGCGCCGTCTGTTGCGTTGAGACCCCTATGACGAGGCGGTGATTTGAGATACTTCTTCGTGGGACTTTGAGATACTTGGAGTATCGACTAGTAGCTCATGGAGCGGACCCTCCTAAAGATGAGCGTACGGAGCACGGAGACCGTGTAGCCGGCCGAGACTTGACAACAGCTTGACCGATCGACTCGGTGTGTTACGGATAGCCCAGTGGGGAGCGCTTCGTTGTAGCAACAGACCCACGACAGAGGTGCGCATGGTTTTAGCGGCACAGGGGAGCGCTTTGTTGTAGTGACAGACCCACGACAGAGGTGCGCTTTGTTGTAGCGGCACAGGGGAGCACTTGGTTGTAGCGTCAAACCCACGACAGGGGTGCGCTTGGTTGTAGCGGCACAGGGGAGCGCTTGGTTGTAGCGGCAGACCCACGACAGAGGTGCGCTTGGTTGTAGTGGCACATGGGTGCGCTTGGGTGTAGCAGCACATGGGAGCGCTTGGTTGTAGCGGCAGACCCATGGTGGGAAGCACTTGGTTGTAGCGGCAGGCCCACAGTACTCGATAGGAGAAGTACCTCAGCAGTCTTAGGTCAGTGAGCAGTACCTCGGAGTCGTGACAGGACCACTGTACACTCCAGAGATGGGGCTCCTCAGCAGTTACGGTTTCTTTGATGAAAATCCTATTTTGAGCTGAATCTTTTGACCTCTGTGTTTACCTCATGATTAAGATGGGTCACCTGATAACTTAGGTATATGTATGAGAATATAACTGGGTAGTGGTTATCCGTTGATTTCATAATCCGTGTGTTTCCTCATGATTGAGATGGGTTACTTGATAACTTAGGTATATGTATGGGCATATAACTAAGTAGAGGTTGTCTGTTGAGATCTTCTTTGTGGTTATCCTTTTTGGTTTTAGTGAGACCTTGAGGGTCTCGGGGTCCCTACTGAGTATCGTTATACTCACCCCTGCACGGGCTATCGCACCTCGTTGTGTTGGTTGCAGACGTCGGGCAGTGCTGACAGAGGTCGAGTGTTCGAGGACTAGACGGTACCCAGAGGTGGACTACACGACGAGTTAGTACCCGGAGGTGGACTACATGACGAGACAGTATCTGGTGGAGGACTTCACGGCTAGACGACCCACGGAGGAGGTTGACGGGTGAGAGCGTTGTGGAGGCTATCGGTACCTACCCTTCAGGTAGGATCAGTGGTGGACGATCCAGGAGCTGGGCCATCTGTACATACCCTTCAGGTAGGATCTGAGGAGGACGACCCATGAGCCGCTTCCGTCCCTCCAACTGTTGTCTTTTTCTGTTGTACTTGTTCAGTTGTAGTTGTACTTTCTTTTGGGTTTTTATTCTGGCCCATTTACTTTTCAGCACTTCTCTTGTACTTAGTGTTTACTTTTTCTGCTTTCTTACTCTATGGTGCTTGTTTTGTTTTATAAAGGAAATGCCTTCCTAGTTATCGGGGTTTACGCCTTTGGTGCTAGTCGCCATCCCCTAGCCAATGGAAGGCGGGCTTGGGGTAGTCACGACACGGGCCCCGAGGATGAGTCGTGACAAATTGGAATCAGAGGAGTCAGTTCTACGGCAGAACTTATAACACTGATATTTTCTTCCTGTGAAGAAATAGTGTTAAGAGTACCGAATTTGGTTTTCAGTTCAGGGAGTCCAGTGTTGGTGCGGGCGGCCAACGTATCCATACACCAGGACCCTGACAACTGATTTCAGACTTTGTGCACGAAAACACTGATTGCGTGTGTGTTTCTAGAAGTATTTAAATATCAGCTCAAACTAGGTCAGCTCACCAAGTGTAATCATTTGACCGTGTCACGTTGTTTCTTTCAGGATGCCTTTTATCAGACGACTAGCTAGATCCCCGAGAGTGGTTTGTACTGACAGCCCGACGAGCGATGTGTTCTCAGTACAAGGCCCTTTTTCAGTTGAGGCACCTGCGGTACTACTACCCGTTGGGCCACAAATGCCACTAGCCCCAGCAGCAGAGGGTGCACGTCGCTTGAGCGCACTGCACGAGTTCCAGCGCCAGAGGCCACCCAGGTTCCGGGGAGAGACAGACCCGCAGGCGGCTGAGGATTGGTTGGAGGCTGTGGTGAGAGTCTTCAGGCTAGTGGGGATGCCGGCAGACTTCATGGTGATCTTTGCTTCCAGCCTCCTTCAGGCAGCAGCAGGTAGGTGGTGGAGCCACTTGTTTTAGTTTTGCGACGGGATGACCTTCGCATGGGAAGACATCGAGACGTTCTTCAGGGTGGAGTTTGTGCCAGTATCTCTACACCCCGAGCGTGTACAGGAGCTTTTTCCTTTGCCGCGTGTTTTTCGATCAGTAGCCCAGTCATCTGTGGGCAGTAGACAGATGATGCAGAGGTCCAGGAGGACCAGACTAGCAGTTGGACGAACTCGGGTTTTAGGGCCGGTGGTGCGGGGCACCCGGGGTGGGGTCAGAGCTAGGCGTGCCAGAAACAGATAGTGTTTCTCATGCGGCGGAAAGGGTCACCTGGCACATGACTGTCTGAATCCTCATACGGTTGATCAGCGGGTGTTGGAGGAGCCACCGAGACAAAAGCAGCGGCTGGTGCTTGAGCAACAGCCGAGCAGTGGACAAGGCAGTAGAGCTCCGGGAGTAGGTGGACAGGAGCGGAACTAGTGGATACGTCTCTTGTACTTCTAGTTCCATGTTTCTGTTGTATTCTTGTCTTTGTAATATGAGCTGCAATAATAAAAAGACACTTATCTTGTGATGTTTGATTTCCTGTCCTTTTTGTTTGGTTGATACTGAGTGGTCCTAGTTAAGACTGTTGACTTGACCCTCACTTTCGAGATTTCTACTGGAGGACACCCAGTGACCTCACACTGATGCCGACAGTGTGACTCACCCCTTGGAGGCGAGACTGACAGTTGGATCTCTTGGTAGTTACGTCGAGGCCTTACAACATCATCCATGGCATGAATACATCATTCATGTTGGAATTGACTGTATTAGGCAATGAATGTGGTTCATCCAGGGAATGAGACGGGATTTCTCTTATCGAAAAAGAAGAAATAATATCAGCTCTTGTGAGACTAAAGAAGGTCCAGGTCATCCAAGAGCATATGAAGACTGCACAGTGTAGTAAGAAACAGGAAACCGGTGCCAGTCTTAGAGGCTCATGCATGTTAAATGTTTCAAGAAGTGGAAGCTTTAAGGATAGATGAGTCTGCGAAGCAGCAGACGTGGAGGTAGAGCTAGGAGAGCAGTATGAGGTGGTGTACATCTTAACAAGCTACAACCACCCACCTTAGTTATCCCCTCCTGGATCAGGGAGTTGGAGGGTGGTTGAAGAGTGCGGCTGCTTGCGGTCAAGGAGTGTGACCCAATGGCTCTAGAAATGATTCAAGGTACAGTCTGTGTCCACTACTAGCTGCTGTAGTAACGGACGTCGATATGAATAATTCCTTGCATTCATGAATCTTGTTCCAGACCTAGAGTTTCCGGTAAGCCATGGACTTGACCCTCACATCTGGAGATACCTTGGGAGGAGACTCGATGATCACACTTACGCCGACGGTGTGGTCAGACCCTCGAGGCGAGAGTTTTGGTTGGAATCTCATGGTGGCAGCGTCGAGGCCTTATGACGTTAGTTTAAGTATGGAATGGGCAATAACTATTCATACTCAAATTGATGGTTTTAGGCAAACGTTGGGATGGGTTTTCCTTGGTCGGCGAAAAGGAAACCCTAGGCAGCACGGGATAAACTCTTTCACAGGAGGGTGCGACCGATCACTCTTGAGTCAGTCCACCATACCCTTGTGGCACCAGTCTTTTGAGTTTCAATTATAACAGAAAATGGAGACCTCTGGAGTTCGAGGATGACGATCACATCCTTATACGGGTCTCATCTCGACGAGGTTTACGGAGATGTGTCCAATGTGGAATGTTATCTCTGAGGTTCAAAGGACCTTTCTAGGTCCTCAGCTGGGTAGGCGGGGTGGTTTACTGCTTGAACCATCCACCTCAGTTGCACCAGGTGCACGATGACTCCCACGTATCTCAACTGAAGAGATACGTGCTCGAACCTTTGCATATCATCGACCATGAGAAGCTGGACGATAGCGATGAGGTGTTTTTCACGTAGGTTCCAGTGGGGATCGAGGATCGACAGGGGCGGATCCTACGAGGACGATCGATTCCACGGGTGCTTTTTCTCTGGCAGTACGGAAACCTCTGAGTGAGAACATGAGAACGGAAGGCTCAGATGCGTTCTCTATACCGCTTCTGTGACCCTAGTTTCTGTTGATGATTTACGGGGACGTAAAGCCCTGAAGTGGATATAATGTAAAGACCCGGAAATTTCAAGGAAATTTTTTTTAATTTTCTTTGGAATTTTTCAAGAACGATGTTTCTGACGGCGCCTGATTCCGAGGCCTGGTGTGCCCGGAATCAATTTCCGAAGATTGGCTCGGGTACGTTCAGTAAACAAACGAGCGGGTTTTTCTATCTTTTGAACCGGTGCTCAGAAATGAAATTTTATGGCACCGATGAACTCACAACGCCGGTATATGCTTAAAGAGACTTTTTCCGTAGTTGCGTTTAATCGAGAGCGGAAGTTAGTTTTTGGGTTTTCTTTAAAAAAATAGTAATAATAAAATAACGTGTCATGCAATTTGTTTTATTTCAGCTTCCATTGGGAGTGTGGTGGTTGAAACCTCTTCATGGAGGTTGGAGGTGGGGCCACCACACCTTAACCTCCCATGAGAGGTTATGGTGGTGGGGCCCACCCGAACTAAACCTCCCGTGGGTGGTTTATTATGGTAGGGACCACACGGGGCTTAAACCCCATATTAATGGGAGGAGAGGAAACATCTCAACTCTCCCTCATTAATGAGGGAGAGCCTCTTAATTCCTCAACTCCCCATTAAATGGGGAGAAACTCCTTGGCACCCTCCCCTCTTAAGTGGTGCCAACGGACCTCATAAATTGAGTCAAAGCAATTTAATTCACCCGACGCCTTTTTTTTAAAAAGTTATGTAACCACAATGGTTACATACCTCTCCCCCTCTCCTATATATAGGGATCTTGGGAGAGGGTTTGGGGATGGCTTCACCAAGCGACGAAGCGCTGGTAAAATACTGCGACGCCCAACACTTGGGAAGAAGCTTATCTTCACGAACGAAGAACGCTCCACCGACGAAGAACGCCGATCCTCTTCGACATCTTCCCCGGACACCTACCGACGTGGAACGTCTTCCACCAACCAACACAACTCAGTTTGGAAGAGCTTGGTGGATGCAAAGAACGACGAACCTCTTCGTCTTCTTTCTGCTACTTTGTCATCGATCGACGAACTTCGATTCCGAGGTAGGGATTTAAGTTGGGAATATTTCTTTTTTTTCATGATGTTTCTTCCTAAACAGAGAACACGGATCTACTCCTTATTAAGTTGATCCGCATAGGTATTTAATTGCGGGTTGGATGTTTACCTTTGTTTATGGAATGAATGTAGGGGTTTTATTTATTTAAATTGTTCGTGAATACCAACTTGATGATGATCGTGGATTAAAACCATTTGTTATCGAATAACACGAGGGGGTCGGACCGCACAAACACGGCCGACCCTCCTCCTTATTTTCGTGTTGGTTTCTTGTGGTTGGTACAAGAAAGCGTGGTGTCGTCGCACCACGCGGTTTCATGCAGAAGATATGCGCGGCGCCGTCGCGTCGCGCCATGAAAAGAAGAACAAGCACGCGATGCCATCGCGCCACGTCGAAGAAACCCGAAGACATCCACAGACGGAGTCGGGCCAGGACGAAGGGGTGAGGCGCTAGCACACCGCGCCGGAGAACCGCGAAGACGACGCATTTCGTTTTGACGTGCGGATTGACGGGTGACGATGAAGCATGCCGTTTTGGCGTTTGACTTCCTTTGCAGTGAAGGTGGTGTCCCGGGGAGACCATAGGTGAAGATGGTAGGAGGAACGGACCACCGAATTGCGTCCGATGGTCCGTGGAAGGCGGTGGTGGCGCGCCGTCGGAGGGTTGGCAGCCGGCGGATCCGCTGCCGGCGTCAATTAGCGGCGGGCGGGGGACACCCCGCTCTGTGTTTCGGCTCGGTCACGCTGGCCGAGCCGCAGCCGGCCGGTCGGGCCGGACCGAGGCAGACCGAGCTGGGCCGGGCCCAGCCGGGTCGGACCTGGGTCGGGTCGACCCGGTTCGGGTCGATGCGCTTCGGGCGACCCAGGGGGGTCGGGCTGGGTCGCCCCGGGCCCAGACCCCCCGTTTTCAGACCACTTTCTGTAAAATTCCCGTAACATGAGCTACGTGCCTCCAAACGACTCGCCGTCAGCTGCAACGTGATCCTTGGATCGAGATAGTTGTTTAAGTATATCTCACTCAAGGTTTCGGATTACTTTGGGTTCGGCCAGGTTGGTTCGGATACAAAACCAACCGGACCCTCGGAGCGGAAACGCTTATATCTTGAGATCCGGACGTCCGATTGATGTGTCGTCAACTTTGATGGATTCCTTTAAGTGAGACAGATCTTTTGGATTACTCCGCTCAAGGTTTGGATGCCTTCGGAGTGTGGTCAGGTTGGTTCGCTCATGAAACCAACTGGGCCCCTGGAACGAGAAAGCCAATAAATCACAGACCGAGCGTCCGATTGACGCGCCGTTTGTATCGTTGTTTTCCTCTTGTTGAGACGGAACTTTTGGCATACATCTCCCGAGTTTTGGATGCAGTTGTGATAAGGCCGGGTTGGTTCGCACACAAAACCAACCAGGCCCCTGGGACGAAAAGGCTAGTAACTCACAGACCGGGCGTCCGATTGACGCGCCGTCTATTGCGTTGAGACCCCTATGACGAGGTGGTCCTTTGAGATACTTCTTCGTGGGACTTTGAGATACTTGGAGTATCGACCAGTAGCTCGTGGAGCAGACCCTTCTAGAGACGAGCGTACGGAGTACGGAGACCGTGTAGCCAGCCGAGACCTGACGACTTCTTGACCGATCGACTCAGTGTGTTACGGATAGCCTAGTGGGGAGCGCTTGGTTGTAGAAGCAGACCCACGACAGAGGTGCGCTTGGTTGTAGCGGCATAGGGGAGCACTTGGTTGTAGCGGCAGACCCACGACAGAGGTGCGCTTAGTTGTAGCGGCACATGGGAGTGCTTGGTTGTAGCGGCAGACCCACGACAGAGGGGCGCTTGGTTATAGCGGCACAGGGGAGCGCTTGGTTGTAGCGGCAGACCCACGACAGAGGTGCACTTGGTTGTAGCGGAACATGGGTGTGCTTAGGTGTAGCGGCACATCGGAGCTCTTGGTTGTAGCGGCAGACCCATGGTGGGAAGCGCTTGGTTATAGAGGCATGCCCATAATACTCGACATGAGGAGTACCTCAGCAGTCTTAGTTCGGTGAGCAGTACCTCAGAGTCGTGACAGGACCACTGTACACTCTAGAGACAGGGCTCTTCATCAGTTACGGTTTCGTTGATGAAAATACTGGTTTGAGCTGAATCTTTTGACCTTTTTTGTTTACCTGATGATTGAGATGGGTCACTTGATAACTTAGGTATATGTATGGGCATATAACTGGGTAGTGGTTATCCATTGATTTCATAATCCTTGTGTTTCCTCATGATTGAGATGGGTTACTTGATAACTTAGGTATATGTATGGGCATATACCTAAGTAGAGGTTATCTATTGAGATCTTCTTTGTGGTTATCATTGTTGGATTTAGTGAGACCATGAGGGTCTCGGGGTCCCTACTGAGTATCGTTATACTCACCCCTGCACGGGCTATGCCCGAATCTTGTTGTGTTGGTTGCAGACGTCGGGCAGTGCTGACAGAGGCCGAGTGTTCGATGACTGGATGGTACCCGGAGGTGGACTACACGACTAGTCAGTACCCAGAGGTGGACTACATGATGAGACAATATCTGGAGGAGGACTTCACGGCCAGACGACCAACGGAGGAGGTTGACGGGCGAGAGCATTGGGGAGTCTATCTGTACCTACCCTTCAGGTAGGATCCGTGGTGGACGATCCAGAAGCTGCGCCATCTGTACCTACCCTTCAGGTAGGATCCGAGGAGGATGACCCAGGAGCCGCTTCCGTCCCTCTAGTTGTTGTCTTTTTCTTTTGTACTTGTTCAGTTGTATTTTACTTTCTTTTGGGTTTGTATTTTGGCCCATTTACTTTTCAGCACTTCTCTTGTACTTAGTGTTTACATTTTCTGCTTGCTTACTCTATGGTGCTTGTTTTCTTTTATAAAGGCAATGTCTTCCTAGTTATCGGGATTTACGCCTTTGGTGCTAGTCGCCAGCGCCTGGCCTATGGAAGGCGGGCTTGGGGTAGTCACGACACGAGCCCCAAGGACGGGTCGTGACACTAATACTAAAGGTCTGTGAAACTTTTCTTGCATATACATCAATGAAACATTATAGAACACCATAAAGTCTTATCATATCAATTCCTAATCAAAAGATAAAAAATAGTAATGAAGAACCTCTTACAGAACTATATAATTAAAAACTCTTCTTCACCAAATTTCCCCCTTTTAATACTATGTTATTCTTACTTTTTGAGTAGTGATTGATTTATGAAGTATTTCGGTTACCAAAAACTCTTGAAATGAAATAAATAGTAATAGAAACAATTTATCATTCACTTTTATTATTATATATTCTCTAACATATAACTATGAAAGAGGATTTGTTTGATCTGGATATCCTTCTGCAGTATTGTATGTAAATGCTTATCCATGTTGTGAATAATCCAATTTACAATAATGTTATTAGAAATGGGTGACCATTAATAGGAGTGTTTTAGGCCACTTCATGAGACTGAACCTCTTCTATTTATTCTTCTATGCGATTTCCTATTTTTTACAATAATTTTTAAAATAAATCCATTTTAGTATTCTGAACTATGTAAAATAAAATACATTGATAGTTATCCTTAATTTTTTATATTACTTGTTTTAAACATTTACATGTAATTAAAATGTTATGTGAGTGTTAAAACTATTTAATTGAGTTTTGATCAAAGATATATTATTCGTTCTGAAAGATCATATTACACGATTTGACTATTTTATTCAACTAGGGTATATTTTATAAAATGATGGATTTAATATTTAAAATGTATTTCAAATAAAATTTAATTAGAAACTCAATTCATACCCCTCATCGATTTTTCACTACAACCAATATATTGTATGAAATGATTTTTTTATTTTATTATTATTTATTAATATCAATATTTTTAGAAATATATGATATTTATGTTCTAATTTATAGAAATTGAAGGTATGTTAAAAAGTTATAATACAATAGATCTCCCTTTTTCAATAAATAAATAATGATAAACAGAAAACTAAAATGAAAATCAATACTGGTAGAATGAATTATGATATTTTTTTGATCTAGTGTAGATAAATATGTAAACCCCAAAATTCATAGAAAATAATGGAATTTTATTGTTAAATCTACATACTATTCAAATAGTAGAGATATGAATGATTTAGTTTTTTCTTATAGAGATGATAAATATTAAAAAAAATCATGTGAAATTGATTACGAGATATGGGTTACACACTCTCAGTCCCACAAAGGAACTTCAAATGTGAAAGTAATAAATTAAATACCTATACTATTTAGAATAATATATTCAAAATGAAACATGGAGAATAAATTTCTTAGATGTAACATATGTTAAATGATATCATAAACTATATGATCAAACATGAAAAAAATCATAGAAATCCCTCAAGTAATGATTTTCTTGAGATGTATAACTGATAGAGGAATATGTATTATAGTTTATATTATATATTCATATCATATAAAAAGATTTACTATCAAGTAATTAATATTACAATTGATGGTGTATAAATAAGAACTAAATTTCGACAATGTGTATAAAGAACCAAAATTCAATTCAATTGAATTTAATGAATCAAAGTCAAAATATAAAGATGTTGTTAAAGATGTAAATACATATCGAAGTGAAGGTGGCACTGAATTTCATAAATAAATGGGTTATAAATATAGAAAGATTATCAAGTTATACAAATGGAAGATTTTTTTCAGAAATAATAACTATAATGTAAAATATAAAATTGGATGGATTTGAATGAAATAAAGAATAAATGATGAATCATCTAATTAGTTAAAATATTATGAATGAATAAAACTACATTAAAGGGATTGATATCAAAAGATAAAATAAAATAAATTAATTTGAATATAAATAGAAAAAAACAAATTGTTCAACGAATGATACTTAGAGTGCATCTCAGTATAGTTTCATAGACTCAAATTCATGTCAATAATATATGAAAGAAAAGTATCATCTTTTATTTATAGTTATTTCCACTAAGTATCCTTCTATTAATTGTAAAATTCTTGATTAATCTGAAATATATAATAAATAATTTGAAGAAATATATTCTATGATAGATCATACCATGACTGATTTAAATGAAAAATACAAAAAAAATTAAAAAATATCATGAGTTATGTTCTATTGAAAAATACATTCTTATCATTGATAGTGAAAACAATTCTAATCTGTTAATAGAGAATATATATTTAAAAATAGTAAATTATTGGTTAGAATGGGTAATTTAATGTTTTTTTGGAATAACAAAAAACCAAAATAAGATTATAAGCGGTCATATTGTTCCTAAATAATGATCTAGTATTGGTTATTATCCTTGAAAAAAAAACAGTAAAAAACTATTTATTTCTTATTTCCAAAAACAATGATTTAGTTATTAGAAATTATAATTGTTTTAGAAATAATTTTTACATTATTGTACCTAATTTTTTTTACAAATCTATTAAATATATTTCTAATAACCCTATAAAACAAATTTATATTCAGAAAACATTGAATAATAACTTGTCTAAACCCAATTAAATTTTTCTAATAAATTATTTTTTATTTAGTTGATTTCAAAATAAATGTTTAAATGTATCAACTATGAATTTATTTCCTCCAAATGTGGATATTCATTATATACAACTGGATACTATTAATTATTTAGAAAACATATTATGATGGATTTGTGGTCATATATCTTTTATTGATAATTCAAGATGAAAAATCATTGAACATGGCATATTTTTAAACTCATAATATATCATTTTTCTAAATTTATATTTTTTATGTTTTAAAATTTAATCTAGAGAGTGTATTTTTGTAACGCCCCGACCCCAGCTACCCAGAGTCGGTGCATTACTTCGTAACATTGGCATGATCACAAAAGATCAAGTCTCGAAAGACCGATTAGTTTAGTAGCCTTGGAAACACTAGATACATTCATAAGTCTTACATTACATCATAAAGTAAAACAAAACTACAACATCTTCTCTTAATATCCCCTTAAATTATCCCTGCAGGTCATTCATAATATACTTCTTCACATACTGGAAAAATTAAAACATTGAAAGGGGTGAGCTCAGATGCTCAGTAAGGATAACAATATAGAGGAAGCTTTAATAAATAAACATTAACATTTAAGGCAATGTATAACTAAAACAAAATCCTTTTAAACTTGAACTTTAGCATAATCTGGCAAAAGTAAAATGAAATAATTCCATTTACTTACTCAAATGGATTTTCTACTAGTCGAATAATCAAATGAAATATCAATAACCACTTTCATAATGATGGAATGCATAATGCCAGACTATCATAACCACGTAGCCAAGGCCTCATGCCAAGACCACAGATAAGATTTGGTCAAGGCCTCGTGCCAAGACAGTAGTTTGTCTCATGAGACCTACTGATGCATCAAGGAGCTATAGTGGGCTCCAACCGACACTTATTAAGTCCAATGCATTCCTCATATGAACAGGTTTAAACATATCATAAACCATAACATAATCGTATCGCATAAAACATGCATAAAGAAAACATAACATTTCCACATTTCAATCACAACATATCAATACAACACATTGATATAATAAAAACACTTTCAAAACTATTTTAAATACCAAAATAAAAGAAAAGTAAAACATGGTATTTATTTTTCTTTTATAAAAAAGGTATGTCTTGTAGAGGAAGCCGAAACTCAAATAATGGTCACGGCGGCGGAGAAGTCGTTTTCGCCGCATACGTACAAAAAACATTCCTCTTGTTGTTTCGTAAAAACGCTTCGTATAAAAATATTACTTTTGAATAAACGTAAAAGTCAAAGGGGTTTATACACCGTATAAAAGAAATTTGTGTATAAAACAAAATATGCCTCAATGAAAGGAGACTGAGACGAAGTCCTTACAAAGATCATTTTTAAAATAAAATAGATCTGTTATGTGTATTCATTATATGTACACATAAAGAAAGTACAAATACAATATAGAACATAATAATATCATGACATAATTTGAAAGTAGGAGATTAACCCAGAGATTGGAAATTGGGTTAAAAAATTACCTTACCTTGCGTCCGAATTCACTTGACCATTCTTTGATCTCCTGAATAATAAACTAGAGTTAATTTATAGTTTCTTAAGAACCTTTTCAAATTTCTTATTCCATTAATTTCACTTATTACCATGTTATGAACATTACGTAATTATTTAAGTTAATAACGGTCGTTTTGTCGATCTTTGGTACTTGAGTCAACAATAAACTTCTTATAATTACAAGTTGTTCTTGTGGTGAAATATCCATTTTATCCAGAATTCTATTCATGATATAGATATCATATATCTAATATATATCCAGTATATACATTCATTTATAATATTCCATAATTTTTAGAGTTATGAAATGAAATACACCGTTCATGGAGACGGTAAGCCGTACGTACGCATGAACACTACTTTCATTTCTATTTCATATTTAATGAAATGAGGTTATAATTATATAAAGGTATATTATAATTCCATTATAATATAATGTATAATACCATTTACTCCATCCTTTATACATCCCACATATGGAATTAACGATTCAAATCACATTGAGGGGGCGGTAGTCTGCACTTCCTAAAATGAAATTATCACGTTTATCCATAATGGAAATCATAAATAATGTCATAAATGAGAAATACAGAAGCATAAGGAAATAATAAACATAATATATATCATATATTTAAAAATAGTGTCATCATAATGGCCACCATTAGAGGTGTTATATGAGTGTTGAACAATCATCGTTTCGTGAGGCAGAAATTCGCCATCCACAGAAACAGTATGTTCTTTAACCATTAGATGTAGGTGTGTGTAAGTGTAGCTCGAATCCTTATTATAACAACATCCTAGTATATTGAGGATACTGGTGTTGTTACAATAGAAATTAATAAAAAGAGTTTAGAGGGTTGGAGAAGAAAAATAAAACAAAATAACATAAGCGAAGACATTACCTTAAAATCGGGTAACTCTTTTGATTTGATCCAAAGGCTTCCATGGGAAGCATTATTCCCAAAGTGAGGCTTCTAGGAGTAAGGGAGGGACGTTTGGAGAGTATTTGGGTAGGGGTTGGCCGAGCCAAAATGCTTTGAAAGTGTGAGTAACGTGGTAGTGGTGGGGGCCTTTTATAAGTGGAGAGGAGGGGCACTCTTGGAATGTCATGAAATGTTACTTTATTAAGAAATGATTTTCAGATTATAAAGGTCCCACAGTGATATATTTCGAGTATAAGGTGATAAGGGTTCTAAATATCCTAATCCAAGAGGTTTTTGACAAGTATAAGCCTTAGATTTTACATTATCCTTTCATTTTATTTAAATCGTTAATTAATAAGGTAATCGCTGCATCATCATGGTGTCATAAATAATTTAATTTATTTAATGTCTAAAAATAATAAAAAAAATTATAATGATGTATGAAATATTTTTAAATTTCTAATGAATATTTATAGTCAAAAATATGACTTGTATAACCCCATTTAAAAATTGATTTAGTAAAACAACTCTTGTTTGTGACCTTTTTATTTTAACATTAAAAAATGTTATTTATGTCCTTTTCCTACCAAAGTGGCTCCATGGGGTCCCCAAGTTGACCCATGTATTTTCTTGGTCTGCCATGACACATCCAATAGTGGTTGGACAAGTTTAAAGGTCATTCCATATTTTTATAATACTATTTTTACCTTAAATTTCACTAATTACCTTTAATCGCGAATATTTAAACTTAAAAGTTACAATTCACCAAAAAAATTATTTTAATCCCATTGAACCACATTTTACTTCCTAATGAAAACCATGTATGTCGTATTATTTAAAATAAAATCACAAAAGTGGTAATGTTTCATTTAAACGAAAAATCAGTTTTTTACCTACCACTTAGTGGTTTCACTATTCATCAAAAATTGAAGTTTTTCATAACAATGCCAAAATTTCACCCTAAGCTATAATTGATATTCTGAATCCAAAAATGATGTCTATTTTACAAAATTCCAAACATATAAGTTGCATTAATTAATTTTATAATTAATTCCCATTGTCACAACAAATAGCGTGTTTTTTAGAAACAATATATATCAAAAGATTGACAATTGTTTATGTTCAATTTCAAAGTGAAATTCATTCTAATGACCACCATTGGATATAATGGTAAAATTATATTCTAATTATAATTTAAAACCACCCAATAGTATAATTTATCACTATAAATTATTTTGATTAAAAAAGTTGTTTTTAAGTATTTTTCACTATTTATAAAAAATTGAAAGTTCTCAGAAAATTACAAAAAATTCAAATTTGGATAATTTCGATATTAAGAATACAAAAATTAAGTCCATTTTGAAATATAAAATTTCTATAATTTTAAAAAGTGGGTATTACTATTCATAACGGCTACTTTGATTAGTCGCGGTGTGTTAGAACTCGAACTTGCATAAAATGGAAGCTATTTTCATTATTGAAAGAGAGGAGTATCGTGATAGCTCGGGGTGTTACATTTTACCCTCCATCAATAAATTGCGTCCTCTCAATTTGAAATTTTTCTTTGAAAATAAAAGGTTGAAAATAGAAAATACCTTTGTGGAAAACCCACATCGGATATAAGGTTAATAAAAATATAACCTTAAAAGAAAGAAAGATAAGTACAAAGGTCACCGAGATAGCCCATACTAGAATTCTATGAAAATATGGATATGGAAGAAAAACAAACCATCAAGGTCTGATGGAGAGTTGTAGAAAACTTGATTAGGAGAAAGTTAACCACAAGAAAATCACAAACTTTTGATTGGTTAAATGGTCATTGAATCCCTAGTTGGAAAAGTTAACCGGAAACGTTTTTGTTTTAAGTTACCTTTTATAAAGTTGAGGAGTTTATTTATTAGATTTACTAAGAACATAAGGGAATATACATACATGTCATGTAGACTTTCATTCATAAATTTTTTTTACCACAAACCCATCTTTCACTCTAAAAGGTAATAGAACCCAAAAATATTCTATATATCCTAATTGTATAAGGTTCCAAATATTAACACATACCATTTAGATTAGTAAAACTATTTTTTAATAACCAGGGACTTCCTGTAGGCTAGTGGTAGGTAATAAAGGCCTGTCACACTAGGGTTTTGGGTTCTATTCCTGCAGCTTTGTCCGACGCGACGGGTTATGCCCCGCCCTGTAGGTTGTCCTTTTCCTAAAAATATAGTATTATAATATTCCAAAAATAATCTTCATATTTGTTTTAACCTTACACAATACTATTAAAAGTTCAACTTAATCCATCCCAACCTTTATAGTTATCCAAAATACCTCTGTCCAAACTTTCTCTAAAAGGTCTCTTAATCAATTTATCAGATTCCCCAAACAAAGTAATGTTTCTCTTATTGTAACATACTAAGAATATAATTACCTTCATCATATTAAAACCTTACTGAAATAACAAGTATTGTAGTACAATCCTTATATATATATATCACATTATTCTAATAACCAGAATATAATCCATGAGTCCAAAAGCACCAATACATTAATTATTCCGCTTCAACTATAGTAACAGCATAAGATTGGACTTGATCCCTTGGCCTTTTCTGAGATAATTTTCCCTGACGCTTAGGACATTCATTTTCATAATGACCTATTTCTCTACAATTTTAGCATTCAACATTGATAGCCTCTTTCTTTCCCTTTCAATCACGTTCCTGGTGACCTTTTTCTCCACATTTATTGCAAACCCCCATTCCTTTTAGGCATGTACTAGGTGATTCTTCCCACAATTATCAGATAATGGAAAATCCTTCTTTCCCTTTTTCCCTTTATCTTTCTCTTATTCCACAGTTCTCTTCTTCTCTTGCTTTACTTTATTGTCATAAGATTTAGAGAATTCATTTTCTATCTTGATAGCACACGAGACAATATCTTCGTATGTCGAGAAGGTTTGTGAGAATAATGCTCGACGGAGAAATGGATTTAACCCATCAAAGAAACGACCAATCTTACTTCTTGGGTTACGTATATAATCTGCAGCATGTCTCACTAACCTTGTAAAGTTGGCCTCATACTTTGAGACATTCTCATCCTCCTTTGGTCTCAGACTCAGAAATTTCATTTCCATATCAACTCGATGGTCACGAGGAAAATATTTTTCTAAGAAAAGCTCTTTGAACTCCCTCCATTACATACTTGAAACATCTTCATATTCCACTGTATTTTGAATCAGCGACCACCATTGATTGGCATCTCCAGTGAGGCGGTAGACTTCCATGACAACCTTCTCCCTTTCGCTACTCCCCAAGGCAAGGAATATTTTCTCTAAGGAGTTTATCCATTGCTTATCTACTAATGGATTTGTACCCCCATTAAATGTTGGTGGTTGTTGCCTCATGAAGAGGTCTAACATTGATCCTCCACGTTGCGGATCATGGTGCTCCACACGAGTAAGGTTATTATTCATAACCTGAGTGAGTTGTCCCAGTATGGTAATAAGTTGATCATCACCAGTTGTATCTCCAGATCCACAATAATTATCTTGTGCAGGAGGGAAATCCCTACACGGATTGCGTGCATTGATACGGTTTCTATTCCTTCCACTAGGCACCATTTCTAAACAATGGCATAAACTAGATTAGTTTATGAATAAAAATACATAATTCTATACTTGTAAAACACTTAACACTAATTGAACTATTTATGGATATAATCCATAATCATAAAAAATGTCTTCTTTGAGGAAGTATATACTCATAACCCTTCATAGTGGTTTGTAATGAAAATGAGAATTATCCTAAGCATATCCCCCGGGAGTGTCGTAACCAAGAGTGCAGCAAGGCCCATTGTCGTGCACCAGTTCCCGTTCGAGTCTAGCTCAAAGCGGTGTTATCGGGTTTTACCCCTAGGTAAATCTGTGCCAGAGCCGCCTCTACCTGCTCATATCCAGACAGGGATGTATTGTTCGGAAAACTCACAAAATCTCTATAATACCAAAATTCTAGGAAGTTCTTCTATACTAATCCTCAAAGTCTATCTTCGGGCTATGTGCTCTAATCAGAGTTTATCTAAATATAGCATCCAAGGTTAGTGCTAAACTGCCTCTGATACCAACTGTAACGCCCCGACCGCAGCTACCCAGAGTCGGTGCATTACTTCGTAACATTGGCATGATCACAAAAGATCAAGTCTCGAAAGACTGATTAGTTTAGTAGCCTTGGAAACACTAGATACATTCATAAGTCTTACATTACATCATAAAGTAAAACAAAACTACAACATCTTCTCTTCATATCCCCTTATATTATCCCTACAGGTCATTCATAATATACTTCTTCACATCCTGGAAAAATAAAAACATTGAAAGGGGTGAGCTCAGATGCTCAGTAAGGATAACAATATAGCGAAAGCTTTCATAAATAAATATTAACATTTAAGGAAATGTATAAAAAAACAAAAGCCTTTTAAACTTGAACTTTAGCATAATATGGAAAAAGTAAAATGAAATAATTCCATTTACTTACTCACATGGATTTTCTACTAGTAAAATAGTCACATGAAATATCAATAACCACTTTCATAATGATGGAATGCATAATGCCAGACTATCATAACCACGTAGCCAAGGCCTCCTGCCAAGACCACAAATAATATTTTGTCAATGCCTCGTGCCAAGACACTAGTTTGTCTCATGAGACATACCGATGCATTGAGGAGCTATAGCGGGCTCCACCCGTCACTTATTAAGTCCAATGCATTCCTCATATGAACAGGTTTAAACATATCACAAACCATAACATAATCGTATCACATAAAACATGCATAAAGGAAACATAACATTTCCACATTTCAATCACAAGATATCAATACAACACATTGATATAATAAAAACACTTTCAAAACTATTTTCAATACCAAAATAAAAGAAAAGTAAAACATGGTATTTATTTTTCTTTTAAAAAAAGTATGGCTTGTAGAGGAAGCCGAAACTCAAATAATGTTCACGGCGGCAGAGAAGTCGTTGTCGCCGCATACGTACAAAAAACATTCATCTTGTCATTTAGTAAAAATGCTTCATATAAAAATATTACTTTTGAATAAACGTAAAAGTCAAAGGGGTTTAAACACCGTATAAAAGAAATTTGTGTATAAAGAAAAATATGCCTCAATGAAAGGAGATTGAGGCGAAGTCCTTAAAAAGATCATTTTTAAAATAAAATAGATCTATTATGTGTATTAATTATATGTACACATAAATAAATTACAAATACAATATAGTACATAATAATATCATGACATAATTTGAAAGTAGGAGATTAACCCAGAGATTGGAAATTGGGTTAAGAAATTTCCTTACCTTGCGTCCGAATTCACTCGAACATTCTTTGATCTCTTGATTAATAAACTAGAGTTTATTTATAGTTTCTTAAGAACCTTTTAAATTTTCTTATTCCTTTAATTTCACTTATTACCATGTTATGAACATTATGTAATTATTTAAGTCAATAACGGTCGTTTTGTCGATCTTTGGTACTTGAGTCAAAAATAAAATTCTTATAATTACAAGTTGTTCATGTGGTGAAATATCATTTATATTAAGAATTATATTCATGATATAGATATCATATATCTCATATATATCCAGTATATACATTCATTTATAATATTATATAATGTTTATAGGTAAGAAATGAAATGCACCGTTCATGGAGATGGTAAGCCGTACGTACGCATGAACGCTACTTTCATTTCTATTTTGTATTTAATTAAATGAAGTTATAATTATATAAAGGTATAATATAATTACAGTATAATATAATGTATAATACCATTTACTCCATCCTTTATACATCCCATATATGGCATTAACGATTCAAATCACTTTGAGGGGGCGGTAGTCCGCACTTCCTAAAATGAAATTATCGCGTTTACCCATAATGGATATCATAAAGAATGCCATAAATGAGAAATACAGAAGCATCAGGAAAACATAAACATAATATATATCATATATTTAAAAATATTGTCATCATAATGGCCACCATTAGAGTTGTTATATTAGTGTTAAACAATCATCGTTTCGTGAGGCAGAAATTCTCCATCCACAGAAACAGTATGTTCTTTAACCATTAGATGTAGGTGTGTGTAAGTGTAGCTCGAATCCTTCTTATAAAAACATCCTAGTATATTATGATACTATTGTTGTTACAAAAGAAATTAATAAAAAGATTTTAGGGGGTTGGAGAAGGAAAATAAAACAAAATAACATAAGCGAAGACATTACCTTAAAATCGGGTAACTCTTTTGATTTGACCCAAAGGCTTCCTTGGGAAGAATTCTGCCCAAAGTGAGGCATCTAGGAGTAAGGGAGGGAAGTTGGGAGAGTATTTTTGCAGGGGTTGTTCGAGCCAAAATGCTTTGAATGTGTGATTAAGGTGGTAGTGGTGGGGGCCTTTTATAAGTGGAGAGGAGGGGCACTTTTGGAATGTCATGAAATGTTACTTTATTAAGAAATTCTTTTTGGATTCTGAAGGTCCCACAGTGTTATATTTCGAGGCTAAGGTGATAAGGGTTCTAAATCTCCTCATCCAATAGGTTTTTGACAGTGTAATCCTTTGATTTTACATTATCCTTTCATTTTTTTTAAATCATTAATTAATGAGGTAATCGCTGCATCATCATGGTGTCATAAATAATTTAATTTATTTAATTTCGTAAAATTATTAAAAAATATCATGATTTAGTAAATATTTTTAGATTTCTAATGAATATTTATATTCAAAAATATGACTTGTATAACCCAATTTAAAAATTGTTTTAGTAAAACAACTCTTATTTGTGACCTTTTTATTTTAACATTAAATAAAAAGTTATTTATGTCCTTTTCCTACCAATGTGGCTCCATGGGGTCCCCATGTTGACCCATGGATTGTCTTGGTCGGCCATGACACATCCAATAGTGGTTGGACAAGTGTAAAGGTCATTCCATATTTTTATAATACTATTTTTACCTTAAATTTCACTAATTACCTTTAATCGCGATTATTTAAACTTAAAAGTTACTATTCACCAAAAAATTTATTTTAAACCCATTGAACCAAATTTTACATCCTAATGACAACCATTTATGTCGTATTTTTTAAAATAAAATCACAGAAGTGGTAATGTTTCATTTAAATGAAAAATCAGTATTTTAACTACTACTTAGTTGTTTCACTATTCATCAAAAATTGAAGTTTTTCAGAACAATGCCAAAATTTCACCCTAAACTATAATTGATATTCCGAATCCAAAAATGATATCTATTTTAAAAAAATTACAAACATATAAGTTGCATTAATTAATCTTATAATTAATTCCCGCTTTCATAACAAATAGCGTGTTTTTTAAAAACAATATATATCAAAAGATTGACAATTGTTTATGTCCAATTTCAAAGTGAAATTAATTATAATGACCACCATTGGATATAACGGTAAAAATATATTCTAATTATACTTTAAAGCCACTCAATAGTATAATTTATCACTATAAATTATTTTGATTAAAAAAGTTGTTTTTAAGTATTTTTCACTATTCATAAAAAATCGAAAGTTCTCAGAAAATTACAAAAAAATCAACTTAGGATAATTTCGATATTACGAATACAAAAATGAAGTCCATTTTGAAATATAAAATTTCTATAATTTTAAATAGTTGGTATTACTATTCATAACGACTACTTTGATTAGTCGCGGTGTGTTAGAACTCGAACTTGCGTAAAATGCAAGCTATTGCACTATTGAAAGAGAGGCGTATCATGAAAGCTTGGGGTGTTACATTCTCCCCTCCTTCAATAAATTGCGTCCTCGCAATTTGAAAATTTTCTTTGAAAATAAAAGGTTGAAAATAGAAAATACCTTTGGGGAAAACCCACATCGGAAATAAGGTTAATATGAATATAACTTTAAAAGAAAGAAAGATAAGTACAAAGGTCACCGAGATAGCCCATACTAGGATTCTATGAAAATAGGGATATGGAAGAAAAACAAACCATCAAGGTCTGATGGAGAGTTGTAGAAAACTGGATTAGGAGAAAGTTAACCATAAGAAAATCACAAACTTGTGATTGGTTAAATGGTCATTGAATCCCCAGTTGGAAAAGTTAACCGTCAACGTTTTTGTTTTAAGTTACCTTTTATAAAGTTTAGGATTTTATTTAGTAGATTTACTAAGAACTTAAGGGAATATACATACATGTCATGTAGACTTTCATTCATAAATTTTTGTTACCACAAACCCATATTTCACTCTAAAAGGTAATAGAACCCAAAAATATTCTATTTATTCTAATTGTATAAGGTTCCAAATATTTAAACATACCATTTAGATTAGTAAAACTATTTTGTAATAACCAGGGACTTCCTGTAGGCTAGTGGTAGGTAATAAAGGCTTGTCGCACTAGGGTTTTGGGTTCGATTCCTGCAGCTTTGTCCTACACGACGGGTTATGCCCCACCCTGCAGGTTGTCCTTTTCCTAAAAATATAGTATTATAATATTCCAAAAATAATCTTCAGATATGTTTTAACCTTAAACAATACTATTCAAAGTTCAACTTAATCCATCCCAACCTTTATAGTTATCCAAAATACCTCTGTCAAAACTTTCTCTAAAAGGACTCTTAATCAATTTATCAGATTCCCCAAACAAAGTAAAGTTTCTTTTATTGTCACATACTAAAAATATAATTACCTTCATCATATTAAAACCTTACTGAAACAAAAATTACTACAGTACAATCCTTATATATATATATATCACATTATTCTAATAACCAGAATATAATCCATGAGTCCAAAAGCACCAATACATTAATTATTCCTCTTCAACTGTAGAAAAAGCATAAGATTGGCCTTGATCCCTTGGCCTTTTATGAAGTAATTTTCCTTGACTCTTAGGACATTCATTTTCATAATGACCCATTTCTCTACAATTGTTGCAATCAACATTGATAGCCTCTTTCTTTCCCTTGCAATCACGTGCCTGGTGACCTTTTTATCCACATTTATAACAAACTCCAATTCCTTTTAGGCAAGTACCAGGGTTCTTATTCCCACAATTATCACATAATGGAAAATCCATATTTCCCTTTTTCCCTTTATCTGTCTCTTGTTCCACAATTCTCTTCTTCTCTTGCTTTACTTTATTGTCATAAGATTTAGATAATTCCTTTTCTGTCTTGATAGCACAGAAGACAATATCTTCGTATGTTGAGAAGGTTTGTGAGACTAATTCTCGACGGAGAAATGGTTTTAACCCATCAAAGAAACGATCAATCTTACTTCTTGGGTTACGTATATAATCTGCAGCATGTCTCGCTAACCTTGTAAAGTTGGCCTCATACTTTGAGACATTCTCATCCTCCTTTTGTCTCAGACTCAGAAATTGCCATTCCAAATCTGCTCGATGGTCACGAGGAAAATATTTTTCTAAGAAAATCTCTTTAAACCCTCTCCATTCCATACTTGATACTTCTTCATCTTCCTCTATATTTTGAATCAGCAACCACCATTGATCGGCATCTCCAGTGAGGCGGTAGACTGCCATGACAACCTTCTCCCTTTCGCTACTTCCCAAGGCATGGAATAATATCTCTAAGGGGTTTATCCATTGCTCAGCTACTAATGGATTTTTACCCCCATTAAATGTTGGTGGTTGTTGCCTCATGATGCGGTCTAACATTGATCCTCCACGTTGCGGATCATGGTGCTCCATACGAGTAAGGTTATTATTCATAACCTGAGTGAGTTGTCCCAGTATTGTAATAATTTAATCATCACCAGTTGTATCTCCAGATCCACAATAATTATCTTGAGCAGGAGGGAAATCCCTACACGGATTGTGTGCATTGATACGGTTTCCATTCCTTCCACTAGGCGCCATTTCTAAACAATGGCATAAACTAGATTAGTTTATGAATCAAAATACATAATTCCATACTTGTAAAACACTTAACACTAATTGAACTATTTATGGATATAATCCATAATCATAAAAAATGTCTTCTTGGAGGAAGTATATACTCATAACCCTTCATAGTGGTTTGTAAAGAAAATGAGAATTATCCTTAGCATATCTCCCAGGAGTGTCGTAACCAAGAGTGCAGCAAGGCCCATTGTCGTGCACCAGTTCCCGTTCGAGTCTAGCTCAAAGAGGTGTTATCGGGTTTTACCTCTAGGTACATCTGTGCCAGAGCCGCCTCTACCTGTTCATATCCAGATAGGGATGTATTGTTCGGAAAACTCACAAAATCTCAATAATACCAAAATTCTAGGAAGTTCTTCTATACTAATCCACAAAGTCTATCTTCGGGCTATGTGCCCTAATCAGAGTTTATCTAAATCTAGCTTCCAAGGTTAGTACTACACTGCCTCTGATACCAACTGTAACGCCCCGACCCCAGCTACCCAGAGTCGGTGCATTACTTCGTAACATTGGCATGATCACAAAAAGATCAAGTCTCGAAAGACCGATTAGTTTAGTAGAAATGGAAACACTAGATACAATCATAAGTCTTACATTACATCATAAAGTAAAACAAAACTACAACATCTTCTCTTCATATCCCCTTATATTATCCCTGAAGGTCATTCATAATATACTTCTTCACATCCTGGAAAAATTAAAACATTGAAAGGGGTGAGCTCAGATGCTCAGTAAGGATAACAATATAGCGGAAGCTTTCATAAATAAACATTAACATTTAAGGCAATGTATAACTAAAACAAAATCCTTTTAAACTTGAACTTTAGCATAATATGGCAAAAGTAAAATGAGATAATTCCATTTACATACTCACATGGATTTTCTACTAGTCGAATAATCACATGAAATATCAATAACCACTTTCATAATGATGGAATGCATAATGCCAGACTATCATAACCACGTAGCCAAGGCCTCCTGCCAAGACCACAAATAAGATTTTGTCAAGGCCTCGTGCCAAGACACTATTTTGTCTCATCAGACCTACTGATGCATCGAGGAGCTATAGCGGGCTCCACCCGTCACTTATTAAGTCCAATGCATTCCTCATATGAACAGGTTTAAACATATCATAAACCATAACATAATCGTATCACATAAAACATGCATAAAGGAAACATAACATTTCCACATTTCAATCACAAGATATCAATACAACACATCGATATAATAAAAACACTTTAAAAACTATTTTCAATACCAAAATAAAAGAAAAGTAAAACATGGTATTTATTTTTCTTTTAAAAGAAAGGTATGGCTTGTAGAGGAAGCTGAAACTCAAATAATGGTGACGGCGGCGGAGAAGTCGTTGTCACCGCATACTTACAAAAAACATTCCTCTTGTCGTTTAGTAAAAATGCTTCATATAAAAAGATTAATTTTGAATAAACGTAAAAGTCAAAGGGGTTTATACACCGTATAAAAGAAATTTGTGTATAAAACAAAATATGCCTCAATGAAAGGAGATTGAGGCGATGTCCTTAAAAAGATCATTTTTAAAATAAAATAGATCTATTATGTGTATAAATTATATGTACACATAAAGAAAGTACAAATACAATATAGGACATAATAATATCATGACATAATTTGAATGTAGGAGATTAACCCAGAGATTGGAAATTGGGTTAAGAAATTACCTTACCTTGCGTCCGAATTTACTCGACCGTTATTTGATCTCCTGAATAATAAAATAGAGTTAATTTATAGTTTCTTAAGAAAATTTTCAAGTATCTTATTCCTTTAATTTCACTTATTACCATCTTATGAACATTATGTAATTATTTAAGTTAATAACAGTCGTTTTGTCGATCTTTGGTAATTGAGTCAAAAATAAACTTCTTATAATTACAAGTTGTTCATGTGGTGAAATATCCATTATATCCAGAATTATATTCATGATATAGATATCATATATCTCATATATATCCAGTATATACATTCATTTATAATATTCCATAACGTTTAGAGGTAAGATATGAAATGCACCGTTCATGGAGATGGTAAGACGTACGTACGAATGAACGCTACTTTCATTTCTATTTCGTATTTAATGAAATTAGGTTATAATTATATAAAGATATAATATAATTCCAGTATATTATAATGTATAATACCATTTACTCCATCCTTTATACATCCCACATATGGCATTAACGATTCAAATCACTTTGAGGGGGCGGTAGTCCACACTTCCTAAAATGAAATTATCGCGTTTACCCATAATGGAAATCATAAAGTATTCCATAAATGAGAAATACATAAGCATAAGGAAAAAATAAACATAATATATATCATATATTTAAAAATATTTTCATCATAATGGCCACCATTAGTGGTGTTTTATGAGTGTTGAACAATCATTGTTTCGTGAGACAGAAATTTTCCATCCACAGAAACAGTATGTTCTTTAACCATTAGATGTAGGTGTGTGTAAGTGTAGATCGGATACTTCTTATAACAACATCCTAGTATATTGAGGATACTGGTGTTGTTACAAACGAAATTAATAAAAAGAGTTTAGGGGGTTGGAGAAGAAAAATAAAACAAAATAACATAAGCGAAGACATTACCTTAAAATCGGGTAACTCTTTTGATTTGATCCAAAGGCATCCTTGGGAAGAATTATGCCCAAAGTGAGTCTTCTAGGAGTAAAGGAGGGAAGTTTGGAGAGTATTTGGGCAGGGGTTGGCCGAGCCAAAATTCCATTAAAGTGTGAGTAAGGAGGTAGTGGTGGGGGCCTTTTATAAGTGGAGAGGAGGAGCACTCTTGGAATGTCATGAAATTTTACTTTATTACGAAATGCTTTTCGGATTCTAAAGGTCCCACAGTGATATATTTAGAGGCTAAGGTGATAAGGGTTCTAAATCTCCTCATCCAATAGGTTTTTGACAAGTGTAAGCCTTAAATTTTACATTATCCTTTCATTTTTTTTAAATCGTTAATTAATGAGGTAATCGCTGCATCATCATGGTGTCATAAATAATTTAATTTATTTAATATCTAAAAATTATAAAAAAAAATATCATGATTTTGTAAATAATTTTAGCTTTCTAATTAATATTTATAGTCAAAACTATGACTTGTATAACCCAATTTAAAAATTGTTTTAGTAAAACAACTCTTATTTGTGACCTTTTTATTTTAACATTAAATAAAAAGTTATTTATGTCCTTTTCCTACCAAAGTGGCTCCATGGGGTCCCCAAGATGACACATGGATTGTCTTGGTCGTCCATGACACATCCAATAGTGGTTGGACAAGTGTAAAGGTCATTCCATATTTTTATAATACTATTTTTAACTTAACTTTCACTAATTACCTTTAATCGCGATTATTTAAACTTAAAAGTCACTATTCACCAAAAAATTATTTTAATCCCATTGAACCACATTTTACATCCTAATGACAACCATGTATGTTGGATTTTTAAAAATAAAATCACAGAAGTGGTAATGTTTCATTTAAACGAAAAATCAGTTTTTTAACTATCACTTAGTGGTTTCACTATTCATCAAAAATTGAAGTTTTTCAGAACAATGCCAAAATTTCACCCTAAGAAATAATTGATATTCCGAATCCAAAAATGATGTCTATTTTATAAAATTCCAGACATATAAGTTTCATTAATTAATTTTATAATTAATTCCTACTGTCACAACAAATAGCGTGTTTTTTAGAAACAATATATATCAAAAGATTGACAATTGTTTATGTACAATTTCAAAGTGAAATTAATTCTAATGACCACCATTGGATATAAAGGTAAAAATATATTATAATTATACTTTAAAACCACTCAATAGTATAATTTATCACTATAAATTATTTTGATTAAAAAAGTTGTTTTTAAGTATTTTTCACTATTCATAAAAAATTGAAAGTTCCCAAAAAATTACAAAAAATTCAACTTAGGATAATTTCGATATTATGAATACAATAATGAAGTCCATTTTGAAATATAAATTTCTATAATTTTAAGAGGTGGGTATTACTATTCATAATGCCTACTTTGATTAGTCGTGGTGTGTTAGAACTCGAACTTGCGTAAAATGCAAGCTATTGCATTATTGAAAGAGAGGCGTATCGTGAAAGCTCAGGGTGTTACATTCTCCCCTCCTTCAATAAATTGCGTCCTCATAATTTGAAATTTTTCTTTGCAAATAAAAGGTTAAAAATAGAAAATACCTTTGTGGAAAACCCACATCGGAAATAAGGTTAATAAAAATATAACTTTAAAAGAAAGAAAGATAAGTACAAAGGTCACCGAGATAGCCCATACTAGGATTATATGAAAATATGGATATGGAAGAAAAACAAACTATCAAGGTCTGATGGAGAGTTGTAGAAAACTGGATTAGGCGAAAGTTAACCACAAGAAAATCACAAACTTGTGATTGGTTAAACGGTCATTGAATCCCCAGTTGGAAAAGTTAACCGACAACGTTTTTGTTTTAAGTTACCTTTTATAAAGTTGAGGAGTTTATTTAGGAGATTTACTACGAACGTAAGGGACTATACATACTTGTCATGTAGACTCTCATTCATAATTTTTTTTACCACAAACCCATCTTTCACTCTAAAAGGTAATAGAACTCAAAAATATTCTATTTGTCCTAATTTTATAAGGTTCCAAATATTAACACATACCATTTAGATTAGTAAAACTATTTTGTAATAACCAGGGACTTCCTGTAGGCTAGTGGTAGGTAATAAAGGCTTATCGCACTAGGGTTGTGGGTTCGATTCCTGCAGCTTTGTCCGACGCGACGGGTTATGCCCCACCCTGCAAGTTGTCCTTTTCCTAAAAATATAGTATTATAATAATCCAAAAATAATCTTCAGAATTTTTTTAACCTTAAACAATACTATTCAAAGTTCAACTTAATCCATCCCAACCTTTATAGTTATACAAAATACCTCTGTCCAAACATTCTCTAAAAGGTCTCTTAATCAATTTATCAGATTCCCCAAACAAAGTAAAGTTTCTCTTATTGTTACATACTAAAAATATAATTACCTTCATCATATTAAAACCTTACTGAAACAACAAGTACTGCAGTACAATCCTTATATATATATATCACATTATTCTAATAACCAGAATATAATCCATGAGTCCAAAAGCACCAATACATTAATTATTCCACTTCAACTGTAGTAACAACATAAGATTAGCCTTGATCCCTTGGCCTTTTCTGAGGTAATTTTCCTTGACGCTTAGGACATTAATTTGCATAATGACCCATTTCAATACAATTGTAGCATTTAACATTGATAGCCTCTTTCTTTCCCTTGCAATCACGTGCCTGGTGACATTTTCTCCACATTTATAACAAACTCCCATTCCTTTTAGGCAAGTACCAGGGTGATTATTCCCACAATTATCACATAATGGAAAATACTCTTTACCTTTTTCCCGTTATCTATCTCTTGTTCCACAGTTCTCTTTTTCTCTTGCTTTTCTTTATTTTCATAAGATTTAGAGAATTCTTTTTCTGTCTTGATAGCACACGAGACAATATCTTCGTATGTCGAGAAGGTTTGTGAGACTAATGCTCGATGGAGAAATGGTTTTAACCCATAAAATAAATGATCAATCTTACTTCTTGGGTTACGTATATAATCTGCAGCATGTCTTGCTAACCTTGTAAATTTGGCCTCATACTTTGCGACATTCTCATACTCCTTTTGTCTCAGACTTAGAAATTGCCTTTCCATATCTGCTCGATGGTCACGAGGAAAATATTTTTATAAGAAAATCTCTTTGAACTCTCTCCATTCCATACTTGATACTTCTTCATATTCTTTTGTATTTTCAATCAGCGACCACCATTGATCGACATCTCCAGTGAGGCGGTAGACTGCCATGACAACCTTCTCCCTTTCGCTACTCCCCAAGGCATGGAATATTTTCTCTAAGGAGTTTATCCATTTCTCAGTTACTAATGGATTTGTAACCCCATTAAATGTTGGTGGTTGTTTCATCATGAAGCGGTCTAACATTGATCCTCCACGTTGCAGATCATGGTGATCCATACGAGTAAGGTTATTATTCATAACCTGAGTGAGTTGTCCCAGTATGGTAATAAGTTGATCATCACCAGTTTTATCTCGAGATCCATAATAATTATCTTGAGAAGGAGGTAAATCCATACACGGAATGTGTGCATTGATACGGTTTCCATTCCTTCCACTAGGCGCCATTTCTAAACAATGGCATAAACTAGATTAGTTTTTGAATCAAAATACATAATTCCATACTTGTAAAACACTTAACACTAATTGAACTATTTATGGATATAATCCATAATCCTAAAAAATGTCTTCTTTGAGGATGTATATACTCAAAACCCTTTATAGTGATTTGTAATGAAAATGAGAATTATCTTAAGCATATCCCCCGGGAGTGTCGTAACCATGAGTGAAGCAAGGGCCGTTGTCGTGCACCAGTTCCCGTTTGAGTCTAGCTCAAAGCGGTGTTATCAGGTTTTACCCCTAGGTACATCTGTTCCAGAGCCGCCTCTACCTGCTAATATCCAGACAGGGATGTATTGTTCGGAAAACTCACAAAATCTCTATAATACCAAAATTCTAGGAAGTTATTCTATACTAATCCTAAAAGTCTATCTTCAGGCTATGTGATCTAATCAGAGTTTATCTAAATCTAGCTTCCAAGGTTAGTACTAAACTGACTCTGATACCAACTATAACGCCCCGACCCCACCTACCCAGATTCGGTGCATTACTTCATAACATTGGCATGATCACAAAAGGTCAAGTCTCGAAAGACCGATTAGTTTAGTAGCCTTGGAAACACTAGAAACATTCATAAGTCTTAAATTACATCATAAAGTAAAACAAAACTATAACATCTTCTCTTCATATCCCCTTATATTATCCCTGCAGGTCATTTATAATATACTTCTTCACATCCTGGAAAAATTAAAACATTGAAAGGGGTGAGCTCAGATGCTCAGTAAGGATAACAATATAGCGGAAGCTTTCATAAATAAACATTAACATTTAAGACAATGTATAACTAAAACAAAAGCCTTTTAAACTTGAACTTTAGCATAATATGGAAAAAGTAAAATGAAATAATTCCATTTACTTAGTCGAATAATCACATGAAATATCAATAACCACTTTCATAATGATGGAATGCATAATGCCAGACTATCATAACCACGTAGCCATGGCCTCGTTCCAAGACCACAAATAAGATTTTGGAAAGGCCTCGTGCCAAAAAACTAGTTTGTCTTATGAGACCTACTGATGCATTGAGGAGCTATAGCAGGCTCCAGTCGTCACTTATTAAGTCCAATGCATTCCTCATATGAACAGGTTTAAACATATCATAAACCAAAACATAATCGTATCACATAAAACATGCATAAAGGAAACATAACATTTCAACATTTCAATCACAAGATATCAATACAACACATTTATATAATAAAAACACTTTCAAAACTATTTTCAATACCAAAATAAAAGAAAAGTTAAACATGGTATTTATTTTTCCTTTAAAAAAAGGTATGGCTTGTAGAGGAAGCTGAAACTCAAATAATGGTCACGGCGGTGGAGAAGTCGTTGTCGTCGCATACATACAAAAAGCATTCCTCTTGTAGTTTAGTAAAAACTCTTCGTATAAAAATATTCCTTTTGAATAAATGTAAAAGTCAAACGGGTTTACACACCGTATAAAAGAAATTTGTGTATAAAACAAAATATGCCTCAATGAAAAAAGATTGAGACGAAGTCCTTACAAAGATAATTTTTAAAATAAAATAGATCTATTATGTGTATTCATTATATTTACACATAAAGAATGTACAAATACAATATAGTAAATAATAATATCATGACATAATTTGAAATTAGGAGATTAACCCATAGATTGGAAATTAGGTTAAGAAATTCCCTTACCTTGCGTCCGAATTCACTCGACCATTCTTTGATCTCCTGAATAATAAAATAGAGTTAATTTATAGTTTCTTAAGATCATTTTCTAGTTTCTTATTCCTCTAATTTCACTTATTACCATGTTATGAACATTATGTAATTATTTACGTTAATAATGGTCGTTTTGTCGATCTTTGGTACTTGAGTCAAAAATAAACTTCTTATAATTACAAGTTGTTCATGTGGTGAAATATCCATTATATCCAGAATTATATTCATGATATAGATATCATATATCTCATATATATCCAGTATATACATTCATTTATAATATTCCATAACGTTTAGAGGTAAGAAATGAAATGCACCGTTCATGGAGATGGCAAGCCGTACGTACGCATGAACGCTACTTTCATTTCTATTTCATATTTAATGAAATGAAGTTATAATTATATAAAGGTATAATAAAATTCCAGTATAATATAATGTATAATACCATTTACTCCATCCTTTATACATCCCACATATGGCATTAACGATTCAAATAACTTTGAGGGGGCGGTAGTCCGCACTTCCTAAAATGAAATAATCGCATTTACCCATCATGGAAATCATAAAGTATGCCATAATTGAGAAATAAAGAAGCATAAGGAAAACATAAACATAATATATATCATATATTTAAAAATATTGTCATCATAATGGCCACCATTAGAGTTGTTATATGAGTGTTGAACAATCATCGTTTCCTGAGGCCGAAATTCGCCATCCACAGAAACAGTATGTTCTTTAACCATTAGATGTTGGTGTGTGTAAGTGTAGCTCGAATCATTATTATAACAACATCCTAGTATATTTAGGATACTGGTTTTGTTACAAAAGAAATTAATAAAAGGAGTTTAGGGGGTTGGAGAAGAAAAATAAAACAAAATAACATAAGCGAAGACATTACCTTAAAATCGGGTAACTATTTTGATTTGATCCAAAGGCTTCCTTGGGAAGAATTCTGCCCAAAGTGAGGCTTCTAGAAGTAAGGGAGGGAAGTTGGGAGAGTATTTGGTCAGGGTTTGGCCCAGCCAAAATGATTTTAAAGTGTGATTAAGGTGGTAGTGTTGGGGGCCTTTTATAAGTGGAGAGGAGGGGCCCTCTTGGAATGTCATGAAATGTTACTTTATAAAGAAATGATTTTCGGATTCTAAAGGTCCCACAGTGATATATTTCGAGGCTAAGGTGATAAGGGTTCTAAATCTCCTCATCCAATAGGTTTTTGACAAGTGTAAGCCATATATTTGACATTATCTTTTAATTTTATTTAAATCGCTAATTAATGAGATAATCGCTGCATCATCATGGTGTCATACATAATTTAATTTATTTAATGTCTAAAAATTATAAAAAAATATCAAGATGTAGGAAATTTTTTTATATTTCTAATTAATATTTATAGTCAAAAATATGACTTTTATAACCCCATTTAAAAATTGTTTTAGTAAAACAACTCTTGTTTGTGACCTTTTTATTTTAACATTAAATAAAAAGTTATTTATGTCCTTTTCCTACCAAAGTGGCTCCATGGGGTCCCCATGTTGACCCATGGATTTTCGTGGTCGTCCATGACACATCCAATAGTGGGTGGGCTAGTGTAAAGGTCATTCCATATTTTTATAATACTATTTTTACCTTAAATTTCACTAATTACCTTTAATCGCGATTATTTAAACTTAAAAGTTACTATTCACCAAAAAATTATTTTAATCCCATTGAACCACATTTTACTTCCTAATGACAACCATTTATGTCGGATTTTTGAAAATAAAATCACAAAAGTGGTAATGTTTCATTTAAACAAAAAATCAGTTTTTAACTACCACTTAGTGGTTTCACTATTCATCAAAAATTGAAGTTTTTCAGAACAATGCCAAAATTTCACCCTAAGATATAATTTATATTTTGAATCCAAAATTGATGTATATTTTACAAAATTCCAAACATATAGGTTGAATTAATTAATTTTATAATTAATTCCCGTTGTCACAACAAATAGCATGTTTTTTAGAAACAATATATACAAAAGATTGACAATTGTTTATGTCCAATTTCAAAGTGAAATTAATTCTAATGACCACCATTGGATATAATGGTAAAAATATATTCTAATTATACTTTAAAACCACTCAATAGTATAGTTTATCACTATAAATTATTTTGATTAAAAAATTTGTTTTTATGTATTTTTCACTATTCAAAAAAAATTGAAAGTTCTCAGAAAATTACAAAAAATTCATCTTAGAATAATTTCGATATTACGAATAAAAAAATGAAGTCCATTTTGAAATAGAAAATTTCTATAATTTAAAAAAGTCGGTATTACTATTCATAACGGCTACTTTGATTAGTCACGGTGTGTTAGAACTCGAACTTGCGTAAAATGCAAGCTATTGCATTATTGAAAGAGAGGCGTATCGTGAAAGTGCCTTTATCCATGGCTGTTAGATACCGTCTTCTTTGGGATAAAAGTGTTTATACTTGTTACTAGTAGTTTGAATACTCTGTTTTTTTGCTGCATTTGTATTGTTAAGGAAAGTTTAACTATCGTGTACTTCCTTACTCTTGTACTCTGATATAGTTATATTCTATATGATTTAAGGTAGAATAATTATCTTAATAAACCTTAGTTATATTCCATTTCCAAGATCACTTTTCTAGAATTTAGAAAGTGATTAGAACTTATAAAGGGCTTGTGAATTATCTTGTTTAACGTTGTTAAACATAACCATCTTTAAAAGTTATAATGGAATTTTTATATGGTACAATTCCCCCCCATATTGTATCTATCTGAGAATCTCATTCTTATTTCGATCCTATGTTTGGTATTATAGAGTATATCATACTCCGACATACCATCCTAATACATAACCCCAAAACCTACATTAGAAAACCTTATAGATTATATGTAAAATCTAAATATCAATATTAACCATTAATTTTTGTTATATATCTTCAGATTTAAGTTATAACTATACAAGAAATGGGTATCAATCTCCTCCTAAACCTAAATAATAAAATGATGCACTATGTTCTCTTAGTTGTAGAACTATCAGAACCCTTAGAGACCATCCATTAAATAAAACAGATGATAATATAAATAGTATAACTAAAACTACAACCTCCAAAATAAAATAAGTATAACATAAATCTTTATTGTCATAACTTTAACATACAAAAATCAATGATGAAATCCTTGATAAACAATGGATAATAGAAATATAATAATAATTAAACCAGTCTGGAAAGAATAATGTATGGGAATTATTATATATACCTAATGACATCCAAATAATTGGAACTATGTTGGTGTACATAAAAATGGTTTACGAGTCTCGAAAAATCATTATAAAAAAAGAAATATTGGTTAAAAAATATAATAATCAAGAATAAGGTATTTAAAATGAATTCACATCTTCATGATTTCCTAGATCTGAATCCATAAGCATATTAATTACATATGCAACACATCATAACATTAAACTATATCATATGGTTGTCAAGAGTGAATTCTTAATTGGATATATTATGGAGGACTTATTTTTTTAATAGCCATGAATTTGAAAAACCTAATTTTCAAAATTATGTTTATAAATTAAAAAACTATTTGAATGTTTTAAAATAGGCCCATTGTTCATTAGATGAATGGTTCAGATGTTTTATAATTTTAAATGTTTTTATAAAGGAATTTTTTAACCACACATTTTTTATAAAAGGAATTTAAAAATATTTTTTTGTATTTCCAGATATATTGGTGACATTATGTTTAGATTATCCAAAAACTATTTTTGTTTTGAATTTTCCAGAATGATTCAAAATTAATTTGAAATAATTTATATGGTTGGGTGAAAATAATTTCATGGATTTAAAATTTATCAAAATAAATAATTAATTGTTTTGAAGAAAAAATACAAAAAGGATCATTTAAAAAACTTTTTATTTGTCATGGCCAAAAGTATTGATACTCCTATGAGTACAAGATGTAAGATAGATCCAGATGAAATTAAAGATTTAGTAGATCAAGATAGATAAAGTCTTATGATTGGAAGTTTCTTATACATTATTTCTACTTAAGATGATAATAAAGTCATTTCGTTAATGTTTTCACATTTATATGAAAACCCTAAATAATCTCAATTAAATACTATTAAATTAATTTTTAAATACATCCAGAATACAACTATTTTTTAAAATATTCTAACATAAATGAAAATAATTTGAATTATATATTTACTATAATATGGATTTTTTGGTTGAAATATATATAGAAATAGAACCTCTATAAATTTCACCATTTGTGAAATTCTTTAGTTTCATGTTGATGTAAGACACAAAATTAAATTGCATCATCTACTACTGAAAGTGAATACATAGACATATGTAGTTGTTGTGCATAGTTGTGTTGGATGATGCACATATTATTATACTCTACAAATCAATTAATGCATCTTAATATAAATTGTTATATTATATGTATTACATAAATTTATTGAAATATTTTTCCTCACTCATGGTCAAAACATATTGATATAAGACATCACTTTTTCACAGGCCATATTTAAAATGGTGATATAACATTTTAATTTATTAGTAATGAACATTATCTTTCTAAAATAATTACTAATATGTTTAATATTGAGATAATAAACTATATCAATCATTATTTAAGTTCCATTAATAATGTTTAAAATAGTTATATTAAAATTTTAATATTATTTATACTTTTCAAGAAATTTTTTTAAATATATTTATAATTTTTAATTTTATTGAATGTTTGGTTAATTTATTTTAATATAAAATATATCATATGGTTATGCAAATATATTAAATTTTTATTCATATATATTTTAATTATTATAAAGGTAAATAAAAAATGATTAAAATGTAACATCTTAATTGGGATCATCATGCTCCCTTGTAACCTGAACCAAACCCTATTTTAAACCCTCTTTTGTCCTTTCTTCATTAAATACCTAGTTTTTCGAATTTTGAATTTCAGTATTCTATGTCAAATTGAAGATATATTTCAAATTTAAACTTATAGAATCATAAAATTTATTAAAGGACATTTCAACCAAATCTATTTTTTTTAAGTAGTATTGCTTTATAATAAAGTTGTTTATGAGAGATAATTTATTGTCAAATTGTTTAGATTGAGACATTCCTTATTTTGGAGTTTCATTCTACATAAATACAAGACCACATGGTTATTGGATGAAAAGTTAACCTTTTATCTAATCCTTGTAAAATATTTCTTCCATAATTTTCTATTTTTATGTGTAGATCACAAAAATTTGATTACAATTGTTTTTGACGGTCAAGAGTGTGATTTTATATAGATTTTTTTCGAATCTTTTCTAAGAGTTCCACATATTTGTGAGTATAGTTACTATCATTGTTATTACTTATGAACCATAACCATTATGATATTACTAATTCAATGGAATAGATGATGGATGAAATGCTATATGGTAGAGTAGTTGAAAATGAGAAAAATGTGGAATAAATTCTATTATTTAAATTCATTATGCACACTATCTACCCAAAGAAGGAATACTTTATATCTATATGGTAGTGTGATATGTTTTTTATACCAATTTATTTATGGTATCAAGATAATCCTTCTTACATTTTTTATGATGTTTATTTAATATTTAATCGAACTGTTTTCAAGATTCAATAATCATCCATACCAAATGTTTGTTTTGGTTTAACAGGAATAGAAAAGATTGATCCCTATGGGAGATGAATGAAAACAATTTCCTAGTAGTTTTTTTATTGAATTAGACATTAATAAAAATAATTATGATCATGTGGAATCCTTATAAATGGATTTATGTCACTAATGATGACCAAATTTATGAGATATTTAATCCAATATCAAATATTTCTTGATAATAGATATCATAAAACCCGATTTAGAACCAATTGAAATTTTTGAAGATGATTATTACTCAAAAAGGGTAATATCAAGATAATGTGGACTTGGTTGTGGAAGGCAAAAGATAATTTTTGGAGAACTCCTGTGGAACTCATGTTCATGTAGTTCAAGATAACAGAGAACATGTAAGATAAAAAATGTCTCCTTTTCATAAATTTTACTTGATTCCTATTATTCTAGGTAGACATGGAAAATTGATTAAAATTCCATTATTGGTTAAAATAGAAGTATAATGGGAATTAATTTTTGTGGGGGAGATAGTTCCATGATCTATTCAGTTTGAACATACTCTCACATACTCAAAAAGTGATTATGATGTTGATCCAGTAGAGGATATTCCATATAAGATTGAAGTATGTGGATATCCAATCATTGATTCCACACCATCCAGTGAAGATGTCCCTCTATATAATACATTATTTGATATTGATATGCCTATTTCTGTAGATGTAACTAAAAACAATGATAAAGAGGGTGATACGTATGATAAGGGATATGAGGATGGAAATGATGATGATGAAAATTATATTCTGTTAAATTCATAAAGTTAATGACATTATATTGTTTCAAAATTATAATAACCTGTTGTTTCAAATATTACTTCAACTCATGTTCTAGAAAGTTCACCCTGAGATCAAACTTCTATGGATCTGTTTAAGCTTTGGGGTTATCCTCCATCTCCGAGATATATAAATAATTAAATTTCTCAAGAAATATCAGTTTATAACACTTCTCCCAGAACAAAAGATATTGATATTTATGAATCTGAAGAATAATATAATCCATGTTATTGAGATATTGAGTGATCACCTATTATTTTCACTTCTAAAGAATATTCTTGTAGAAATACCCATGATTTCAGTGATCATTTTTCTTAACTGAGTAATGGTTTCTCTTATGAGGATTATCTTACTCATGCTCAAACTACTCCAGCTTAAGTAGTTGAACATTCCATTATAACTATATTGGTAATCACATCTATAAAATTCATTCATTTCAAGAATAACATTTTTTATGTTTTAAAACAAGTGTTTTTAGTATCATATCGGTTAATTTTGAACAATATATTTTAATATATAGAGTAAACTATTCAAAGTGTTATTGCATATCTAGAATAATTTATTCTATGAAATATATTATATACACCATGATATTGAATATTTCTAACAATTAATAGAACTTTTTTAGGGAACTTTAGATCTGAATGAATATATATGTTTTCTACAATTGATACATGGTATCTCTCAGTGATGACCGATCCATCCAGAAAATCCACTTAGGCATTATAACATCCGCCCTGCATCAATATATTTTAATGAAGATATGATAAGAAGGATGATTTTTTATTATACTAATAACATCTATAATTATTTAAAGTATATTATAAACCATGTGAAAATAGATATTTCTACCTATGTAGAAAAAAATTATTTTATTATTGTATAACCCATAAATACTAGAAAAGATAAATGTGTGATCAATAGTTATATAAAGTATAATATTATAAGGATTTACACCAATATAGATATCATTTCTATGACTCTTTTATTGTATATAGATTTTAAGAGGACCCCTTTTACATCTACTTTTGATAAAATTGTAGAGAAGTAATTTGGGGTGACTCCTCTGGTTAATTAGTTCTTGGTAGAGGAATATGAGTTGTATCATGTTATGAAACAAAGGAAAACATCCTGGATGGTTTTACATGAATATTAGATCCTTAAATGTTTTTTTTAACACTTCTGTGTTATAAACTCATTTTATTTTTATGACCCAAATATATGATATTCATTCCCAATCCCATGCCACATATTCAGTCTCCAAAACATCATATATTATAACCTCATCCTCACATATACCTCCTACATGACACATGGGTTTTATTGTATCTTGATCACCTAGAAATATCTGAACAACTATCAAAAATATATATTATAATACCTCTTTTAATTCATCATACTCGTCCTCCTCCTCATCCTCATGTTTTTGAGAAATAGGACTCATCTTTTCACGAGGAATCCAATTTTGATGGGATTCTAATTGGGTCTATGTATCCTTTTTGAATAATAATTGACATATACCTTTGTTCTTATTTGTATCTGTTATTTTTATTATTCCAGATTTATTTTCTGTTTATTCAACATTTTCTATTTCACCTTTTATTATTTCTTTTATATATTCTCAATGGGGGAGAAAATAATTTCTTCTTTTATCAAACATCCAGTGAATATTCATTATTACTAATTTATTGTCACAGAATATTTTATTCTTTACCTTAATAAGTAATAATTTTTAGGGATACTTATTCAAGGATATGGTATAATTAAAAAGGTTTTATTTGTGGGTTTTTTAAATAAAATTATTACTTTAATAATTACAAATCATGTTTATGTAATTTTAAATACATTATAATCTTTATAAAAGATAAATACCTTTCTATAATGAATGGAAAATTTGTTATGTCTATAATCAATAGCATTACATAAGCATAAACCATGTAAAATATATGACGGACTAAAGAGACCATAAGACAAACTGAGTTACAAGAAATTGTAACAGAAGAGACCATCATGATGAATATTTGTTTAATGGCGTGGATCGACTACACAATAAGTTAATTAAAAACATGATTAATAGACCAATAATAGCTATCTTATCTCCCTCATGGATTGATCATAAGGCTAGTTGGATCGACCGTTGAAGAAACTATATGACCATAAGGAAAAATTAATGAAACCATTATAGAACATTTATTCATCATCAAACATTGGTAATAAATTAAAAGATAAAAATGGGAAGAGAACACACCCTTATATAATAATAGAACTGCATACTCTATACACTGAATTATTTCCCCCTTTCATACTATGTTTTTCTATCTTTTTGAGATATGTGTGATTTACGCTGCATGGATTTTAGCAACAACTTCTATATTGAACAATAGTGTTCATTAAAATATCTATCTATCATTTATTATCATCATTTTTCCAATCTAGAATTTTAGAAGAGGCTATGTATCAAGGACAATCTGTGTGGAGTTGTTTAATTTTTATTATCCAAAGTATAAATAAGGAAGAGGCTCTTAATGCCATAAAAAACATTGTACATTGTTTACTATAAAAATGTTTTAGGTTTGGGATATTTTTTTAAAATAAACTTATTGGAAATAGTTGATTACCATGTTGAGAGGACTTGCTGTTATATTGGAACTAAAACCCTTATATTTATTAATTATGTGATTTAATATATTATTTTACTATTTTTTGAAGAAATATATTTTATTTTACTTCCAGATATAAATACATTTAATCATCATTTATCTTTAACTATTTTATATATCATGTTCGTAATACTAAATCTGTTTGAAAACATAAATGAGTTTTAAAACCGTTTTCAATTGGTTTTGATCAATCTTCTATGAAGATTTTTTAAAGATAAAATTACATAATTTTACTATTTTAATTTACTTGGTTTTATTATATAAATTTTTGGATTTCAATTTTATAACTTTTCTAATAGATATTTTAATTAGAAATTTAATTCATGCACCATTTGAGTTGACCACTCTAACCAACACCATGGTATTGTCTACATTGGGTGGTCATGACTCACCTTTATGGATTTAAAAAGAATATTGAAAATTAATGCGTCATAATGGATGATGTGTCCCCTCAGTTTATATTCTTAAAGCAATAACGTATGATACTAGTGAAAAAATATATACAAATACAATAATGAAAACAAATATATATATTTAAAAAAATTTCAGACATATATAAATTATTGAACTGAAGAATTTGATTCAATGCATATTTAAAAACAATTCAAATAACATCCCAATATAAATACCTAAATGAAATAATAAATAATATATGAAATTAAAATATATATATAATCTAAAGAAAAGTAAAAAATAAAGGAAATAAAATTCATACAACATACCCTTTCTGAATACTAGCTTCCATATCATCATTCATGAGAAAATAGTATATTTGTTAAAATAATGGAATACAAAAAAAAAACACCCCTCCACCGACCCAAAATCTCCACCACTCCAGGCCTGAGATAAGAGTTATAAAATGTATATGATAATAGTATCCACCCCCATAAGATCTTGTAGTCAATGAAATGAAAATTTCGATGGAGTTATAGAATTAAACATAAACTTTCAATTAATCCATTTCCCCAAATCATTCTCTATATCTATACCAAGACCAGTGAATGAGTTACAATTATGATGTTTGAAGGACATTTTTATGTAGTATAGTGATCAATGGTTGAATTGGTATAGAAAATAATAAATCAAGGATACAATTGGTGGGTTATAATTTGATATAATGTTGTAAAATCAAAACAAAATTAATTTAAAGTGATAAAAGTTCAAGAATAATCGTAGTTCTAATCATTCACTTCAAGGTGATAACAATAAAAATGTTCTATTATCAATCAAGTAATTTCATGGTCTTAATACATAACAAGATTTGAACTCAATAATCACTAAGTGTAGGGAAAACATCACTTCCTGACATGATTCATTTTAACTTGAATAAATAATCTAAACCGTAAATAGTTATTGAAATAATCCCCATTTCATAGTTAATATCACATAATCACAGAGGAAACAAAATCCATCACTATAGATCATCTCCATATATCATTGTCGTAGAAAATGAACCCCAAAACATCCTATAAGAACAAATATAACTAGGGGATTTATATTCCTCCTTCAATTAACCCTCAATGGAATAATTTCAATCAATTCCCCAAACCCTTAGTAAACTCTCGCATTAATGCTGATAGATTATCCTACTCTAAGTAACATAATCCTAGACCACCATATAATAGAGGAATATTAGTAAATCCTTGTAAATATCATTAGTATATACCTAATAAGTATTTTTACATATATACATTCATACAATGTAGAAAATTTTATGTACTAATAACCTATGACATGTACTATTTAAGGTTAACAAATAAATTCATTTTTACTAGATCTTTTATTATCTACCTAATTAATTCATAGGCAAAGACATACATAATTCTCAAAAATTACATAAATCTCTACAAAATAATAAACATCCCATTAATTTTTATATTAACTAAAAAATTAAGTCCCCTATGTTTGATCTTATGGAAACATAAAATATCATGTCTAAACTAGTCTCCCTTGTCTACAAAACGTACTACGCCCATCTAATATTATTAGACTACCTACCCAAGAATCCTCAATAGTTTCAATATCCAATCTCTATCCTATGTATCAAAAATAAGTTTGAATACAACTCTATCACTACTACCTCCATACAATGGTTCCCCACCTAGTCTAACAATGAATTGGGAAAAATAATAACCCTTGAATACCACCTCTAAAAGGCCATGGGATTATGTCTAACACCAAGGGTATATAAGTCACTCATATGGGTTAAATTACCCCCAATATAATTTTTATGAGTATAATATAATATAAAAAATACATAAACTAACACCATTTATAAATAAAAGAATAAATACTAATTCATTATGTACGATCTTCCACAAAATGATACAGCTGAAAATCCAAAATAAGATCCCCAATAGTGACTACGAATCTAAAAAAACTCATAAATAACTCCTCAAGAATATAATTACTAGATTGATCACCAATTATATATTTTTATCATAAATAATATTTTATATATATATATTGGGAAATTATAAATTGTATACTCCGAAGGATTCTCCCTAAAACCACTTATACAATATGTGAATGAAACCTACGAAATACTCATAAATAAATAAGTGAAACCACCTCATCACCCAGTCATGTGATCTATATTTTACCATCATGGCCATTTCATAATCAAAAAATAATTCATAGAATAAATTCAATAAATGTTTGAAAAAATATAAGTAAATGAAAATACCTTACTTCGACTTTCACGATGGTTTGTCACTCTCATGAACTAATTTTTTTCATCTTGTGTCCATTCCTTCTATATGTAAAGACAACTCTAGTGTGATGTATGAATCCGTAATACTAACAATTCTCCTGTGTATATACTATTATATCATTTTGGAATTAACATTTATATCCATCTCATCATCATCATGATCTCAAATATGGAGTATTATTGTCTTGGAATCCACTATATCCTATGAAAATTCATTATACCTCAACCCATCACTTCCAATGTACATATTCCAATGAAATGATGGATCTACCATAACTAGATACAAGTATGTGCTATAACATAATCCATTCTAACCCTCACATAAAATTACTATAAAACAAAGATCCATCACATCCTGAGTAAGAATACACTATATATTATCAGTCATTATATTCTAGGATATTCCTACTCATATATATAGTATAAGGGAATGTGGGGTATAAGGATAAGTAATCCATATATTACCTCATTTTTCTAGATGTTAGGGAAAACAATCCCCTACCCAACAATTGGGATTTGGTTTACCTATAAAAATAGGTTGTCTAATGTTTGAAATTATTAAATATAGAGTAATATCATTCAAAAACAACATAAGGGAAACTATCTATCATTTGAAACATCGTATGTTGTAGTCAATAAAGACACTTGACTCCCACTTTTATCATCTATGTCTTAAACAGGCACACATGAATCAGATTCAATAAAAATTAATTAATTAACCACTAATTAATAACATAAAAAGTTTAATACTTTACTTATTTATGTATTTACCTTTGGAATTACAACTCTTATTTATATTCTCTAGTATATCATAATCACAATAAATATCAATAACCCAAACCATTATTTTATTAATCCCAAATATAATATCATAATTATCAAGGTACTCAAATACATATAATAGGATACCACATTAAGGATTGACATATCTTGTATAGAGTCAAAAATATTTATGTAGTTCGAAACTATTCATATAATTAACATCCAGTTATCTAGAAATCATGTAAGAATCATGTTCAAATAAAAAATGATTAAGATATATTAACTATAATTTCCTTATTTAAACTAATTTTGTTCCCTTAGTTTCATTACCATCTGAATGAATATAGTATAAGTTTTTATTCTATCAACAATATCATTCAACACTACGAACACAGAACCCCATACCATTACTCAAATTATAACCAACCATCAAGATATACTTAAGCCTCCAACCCATTGATCATCATATTATTCCAACCACACAACGTTATTAATTCACCATGTCAAATATAAATTCCTTGATGGTAAAAAAATTTCAAATGTATTATATGCAGACAATAAAGTAGTTAAGTCCATGGAATCAATGATTTCAAGCCAACCATAATCATGATTGGGATCATTTATCCATTAAAATTTATTCCTTAACAAAAAGAAATATATTTATATTGTGAACTCACTGGTTTATTATTTTAATCTTTTTTAATAAACGAATATATATTATACCATGGTAGCTAAAATCAACATAACATTCATTAAAAATTTATACCATTTTTAATCAACTATAAGAAGATAAGTAGTCATTAATATCATGATTATTTATTTTAAATTATAACTTCATCTAAAATTATGTTTCTTATACAATTCAAAAGTTAATCCTTGCAAACAAATAACAAAAAACATAGAAACGAATAATTCACACAGTCTACTAAATATCATTGGAAAACATAATAAAATTTCAGGAATGAGTGGTAACAATTAACCAAAAAATTTATTGTATCTATAACATGAAAGATTTATTATATATTCATGGAATAATTATCCATTTTAAATTCATCAATAATATAATTATATATTAATTCTCATTATAAAATCCTATAAAGATAAATTACATCATGTTAGACAAATAGTTTTCTATAAAATTCCATGCTATAATATAATATTAATATACATATTTTTATTGATTTTTTTTTATATTTCATATATAGTTTCTATAATAATGAATTGAAATTATTCATGTATAGGATGTGATAATAATTTATTTAATTAATACATCAGATTCCAAAATAATATTATTCTTTAATTCTATTATATAAAATAATATGCACCAATCATCCTATTGTATCCAGAATATTAAAATATTATCTAAGTAGAATGTGACTATCCATTTTTCTCCCAAAAAGATAATTTTATTTATTACCAAATGATAATAAGTTATAATCAATATTTTTATTATGATGAAAATATACTTCTTGGTTTAGATATAATAAATAATTCAAACAATTGTTTCTAGTATTACTTATATTTCAATTATTTAAATAATAATAATAATATGTGAAAAATATTCCATTTCATGATATATTACCTTATTTTTTACCAATAATAATTAAATTCCATAAATTCTATATTACATTCTCCCACATTGTAAAATTATCAAGAATATTATAAATATAATCTATACAATGAATATTTTTTTATTTAATTTTTTCAAAATTCGTTACCTTGTGATAGATTTTAAAATATTTTTAAACATGGAAGATAATTTATGGTTATTTTAAACATTAGAATCTACATGATAAGTTTTATATCCCCAATCTATGGAAAGAAATATCAAGAACTTTTTATACCAAAAATAGAGGCAAGGATGTGATGCACGCATGCTATGAAATGATGGAAGTGCTTTGTACACCATGAGAATTTAAACAAAAATTCTGAAACTTTTTGTGTTTTATATAATTATCATTACAAATAACAGTAAGTCTATCTTGTTTTACAGGAAACAACATATTAATCATTAATTAAACCTAACACAATGTTTGGATTTTTTTCAAACAAAAAAACATATAGATTTTTTCAAATAAAACACTGAGTTTAAACAAAATGTGACAGGATATTAAAATATTTTTATTTTAAATGATTTTTTCACCACTCCTTTGGAATAGATAATATGATTATGATTATCTAAATTATTAAAATATATGGATTACCCATGTATATATAATGAATTTATTGGTGACCAATTAAATAAAAATGAAATTAGATGACATCATTTTCTAAAAATCTATTTTCATGCACATAAATGCATTTTAAATGTATAATTTATCCAAATTACATTTTTTGAATGATATTAATGTAATTTTAAAATTATATATTCAATAAAATATTTCAAATTAATCGATTTTATTTCTATCCAAGAGATAAGAATAAATCATATTTTGTGCTTAAAACTGTATTTTCTAAATGAATAGTTTTTTCACATATGGTGTGTTTATTTTAAATTTATTTTATTACAATTTATAAAAAATAACAAAATAAACATCATTTTTTAAATAATAATAGGATGGTAATCATATGGTTATTAATTTTTTTTCTTCAAATATGAATTTTTTGTTCAGTACTGAAAAATACTGAATTTAAATTGAAAACATCATTTTTTTTAATTTCAAAGAGAAATTATATTATAAATTATTTGTAACGTATAACAAGTTATATGAAACTTCCATTAATCCATTTTATGTCAATTTAATAAATTTTGTATTGAACATTGATATAAAAATGTTGTATCCTTTTGAATATTATCTCCTTAACAACACAATTTTTCATCACGTCTACAAGATTAATATTAAATTAAAATTTTCTATTCATGTGGATGTCATTTAGAAAAATAGATTCCATATTTGGAAACACAATAATTTATATTATTTATTAATTTTAAATTTATATTTTTTCCATATTTAATATTATAATATGTAGAAATTATATATTATCCTTTAGGTGAAAATTGGTGTACTTATAGGATAAACTAAAATGATAAGGGTTAAATTTATATTTTTTCCACTCACCTCACTGATAGAAGGCTACCCCCTAGCCTCTATTATTCACACCTAAACCCCATTTTGATCACAAAATACCAAACAACACCACTTCTAATCATCAATACACTCATCATAGTATCCATATTTTTTACATATAGGTATCCTAGGAATGTTTTTTGTTCAATCCTAATAGGGATACCAAAAGAAGTGGTAACTTTCATCAATGATCCATTTTTTTATTTCTTCCTCCACACCCTTAATTTTTTATTATTATATAATTATCATATAAAATATTCAGTATAATACATATACTAATATTATTTTATGTTTATATCATTACCTAAAACCATCTCCACTTCCATCAAATGGGTTACAAAATAATCTTTTTTGTTTGTGGTGGACTACAGCTTCTTGAACCGGGGTCATTTTCTTTTTCAATTACTCCAACTAGCATTTAGAAATAATAATATATTTAATATTTATATATGATAATTATTAAAAAACCACTCTTGTTTAATTATTATATAACACATTTCTGTATTCATTCCATTCTGTTATAATATGATAACATCACTCATGTGTATGAAAGACTACCATCTTATGAATTGATGGGATTCAATCATGGTTTACATAGAAGGTACTAAGGTGGGTTTTATTGAAAATATTTTATATATATGGAATAAATATTATTTTTAAATTGTAATATAAAATTTAACTTTTTTTATTTTAATTTTTCTAGAAAATGGAATCAATGTTAACGCGTACGTATGACCTACCATCTCCATAAATGATGTATTTCAATTTATATCTATAAACAAGAAATACTAATATAAATATATATATATATACTAAATATTTTATATATTTCTATCAAGGTTAATATTATATAGAATATGGGTCCATTATAAATGTGAAAATTCAAAAAATAAAATATTAAATAATATATGAAAATGAAAGCGGTTATTGCCTGAAATTTATGTTTAACATGGAATTGTAAAAAATGGGTCATAAAATTTCATAAGAAAAACATATATCATAAGAAATATATAAATATTTTTATTTAAAAAATGTATAATAAAATTGTATTTATTATATAGTAGGTTGGATTGTTTAAGACAGATTTCAAGACCCAAAGAAAGGGATTTCTAGTCACCATTTTATGTCTAGGAGATATCTACAAATTCTCAACTTTTTCATTAGTGTGGTAAATATACTACCCCTTTGTATTGTAATATAACAAATTGTATTATTTTTCACAATATTAAGTCTTTAATTTCATGTCATTATTTATTTTTGATAACAATTAAATAGATTAATAAAGAAGTAAGTTATTTCCATTTTCTTTTTTATATCTAGGGGTTATGTGAAAATTCCTCACTCATTTCATTATTTTGGTTTATATACTACCCATTTTAAATTTATACTATGAATAATGTTATATTTTATGATAATAAATGTCATATTTTATTCTATTAAATATTTTTTATTTTGATTCAAAAGATTACTAAGTGGTAAGGGATTCACATCATACTTTTTTTACTTTAGTGAGACAAATTCTATATTAACCATCTATTTATTTAATGTTCTGTACGTATTTTACCTGAATTTATTTTATTATTCATCACCTAAAAATTATTTTTATCTTAATTATCATTTTTTATTTCTATTTTATGGGTTTTAAAGATCAAAATCTACCAAATAAGTAAGGTATTTTTGGTCTAAATATGCCTTGATTGATACAAGTATTATGTTATATACCAATATCAATTTATTAAGGATACATAGAAACCATTTTACATTTAATATCATGAATTTATTTATTCTCATGATACTGTAGGTTTCATTTAATGACATTACTTTAGGGTGGTTAAGTTTTAACATTACTGAAGTGATGATGATTTTTTGTTATAATCTTATCATATATCATGATTTTTTGTGATTATATTTCCAATGAAAGGATATTATTATTTAAATCACAATAAAATCATGTAATTAATTCTCCTCTTTTTATTCATGATATTAATTGAAAAATTTTCTACTATTTTGTAATTAAAATAATGTATCAAATATTTTTATGGAACACATATTTCATCCCCGACTTTGGGTCTAATATATGATTCCCTCCCAAACCATGTTTTACAAAAATGATTTAAAAAATATCATACAGTCTAATATGATTTTTAAAATACCTTTCTACATAGATATTACATTTTGAAATAAATTAATGTAATATTCATGTAAATATCAAAACAATTCCTATATGGATTTTACAGAAAATGTGAAAGGAATATTTATTTTAACAATTACGAAATGAATGAAACACCTCTTACTCATTAACATTATTTTCATTGAATATTAAATTTTAGGTTTTTAGAGTTATATTCAAATGAAAGTATTTTAAAAATGATTTCTGTTCAAAAAAGTGTTTTTCGTTGGGGAATTTATATATTCATGAGGAAATGTTTAAAATAATCTTTCAAAAATAATTTATATCATTGATGAAATATGTTGATGTTACCTATACATTACTAGGGATATGAACCAAGGACACCATTCATATTTTTTCATTTAATTATTTATGAAGCCTTTTGATCTCCCTTATGAAATACAGTAATAATATTCTTTTGAAACACAGTTCTTTTTTAATTGTTATTTTATGATGAAATGATGAAATGATTATGAAGCCAATATATTTTCCATAGGTTATGATATGATGAAATGTTTAGAAAACACAATTCCTTTCTGGGGTAATGATTTTATGAAATTTTCGTTATCTTTTAGTACATAAACATATTATTCTCATTATGTGATTGGTGTGACCTATATCTCCATGCAATGTATTGGTTATTGAGTATTCGTATATGATCTCAATGGGTATATATGAAGTTATCTCAACCCCAAAAAATGTTACATGGGAGGTTATCCTAATCTTAAAGATGGTACATGGGTATTTATCCCAATCATAACATGTTTTGAATATCATGGAGGGTATATTTTATATAATATATTATATGCTTATTTGTACACTAGAAGCCCATTTCGTATGCCAATATTATTCAATATTGGATCAAGTTCTATGATTACCTAATGATGAAAGCCTTATAAACATCCAATTTTTATTCTATTACAAAATACTATGATCAATTATATCCCGAGGATGGTTTTAAAATGTTATTATCATGTTCTATTACCCTAATTTCAATGTTATACTTATATATCATTGCTGATTAAAGTTAATAATAATGTAATCTCACCATTTCTTATGTTTCCCATCCCATGGTTATGAAGATATTTATAATGTATGATTTTTCTAATATTGGTTCTACATATTATGAATATAGTGGGATACAATTTATCTCGCTTATGGACCATTTGTTTTTGTTTCATAGTTTCCAATGGAAATAAAATATTATGGGCCTTGAGATTTTGTTTGTAAAAAGGTAATCATTGTTCATATAAAATTATGTTATATATATATATATTTGAAAATACTGGTTAGATATAGTTTGTATTAGGGGTATAAAAAGGAATCTGGTGTATGGGAACTCACATGTGTGAGTGTTGGATGATTCAAGGATCTCAGTCCAAGGGATTCATTTGGAAACAACTTCCAATGGAAATTGTGGTGTGTCCCACCCAGGAGGTGTTACTACCAATGTTGTGTGATTTTGGGAAGCAATTATAGTCCACTAAAATTATTCTGGTCTTCTATAGTTGGTATCAGTGGAAATTTTAATTATCAATTGAAATCCATAATGATAATACATTATTGAAATATATAAATATATTTCGAATGATACATCCTTATATGTCTCTAAGGATTATTCTATGGATGTTTTAAATAATTGGAAAATTCCCTATAATTTTGGTAAAGGAAAATTTAATTAGTTTACAATAAAGCACATCCCTATATATAAATTATAAGTATATGTGGATCTAGAACCATGGTATATGGTTAATAACTTGGAAAACAGTGAATTGATATGGACTCAGTCATTACCCAGTTTATGAAAATGGGCCATATTGCACACCTAGTTTGACACTCTCATGGGATATTATTTCAATATTTACAATCCCTTTAAGGAACATTATAAAATATTTAAATATAATATGAATATTAATGAACTAGGATAATCATATTTTATCATAGATTAAAAATAAAAGATTCTAGATTTAAATGTCCTAGAAGTGTTTTTCACGATCATTTGGTTTCTCATTATGATTATTGTTCCTCGAACTATTATTTTTGGAATTATTCAATTGATAGAACCAGAAGAGGACTTGTTAAAAGTAAATATTATAGAAAATATGATGACTATAATCAAAAACATTTTTGAAGACTAGTGAGATATATATTTTGATTATGACCAATCATATATCACAATATATGAATTACAATGTGAACATCATTGAGAATCCTAGACCATAAAATAATATGAATTATAACATTTATCAATTTTCATATGGTAATGAACATATAATAATGTGGATTTATCTTCCTACATGTCAAGGAGGTGGGAAGAATAACCTAAAATGATATCCCAAATTGAGTGAAAAAAGTTGTAATTGTAAAAAATATGGGCATATAGTGAAAAAAATATTTAGGAGTTAAATTTATTACAAATGTAGAACATGGGAATTATCAATCTAAATGCTCTAGAAAATAATTTACATGTTTACCATCGAAGTAAATATTTTATTTAAAACATTAATGTAAAATAAATTACGTATTTATGTAGTGGGATTCAAGTTTTTTATTGAATAATTATTTTCTAAATAGTCTTTGGGTTTTGTAGAATTATGAAACATCTATAGAATATGTTATTTTGGATGCATATATGTCTCCAAGTTAGATTAAATTGGGATTTATGGATTTTATAATGGGTTTAAAATTTTGAGGAAGTCAACAAGATAAAATTATTATACACCCCTCACTAGGTTTTACAAGATGAGAGTGTGTCAATATCAAGGGTATTATAGAAGACATTTATGGAAATATAACCCTTTGTTTTTTATTAGAAATTTTGTTTTTTGGATATTTGATTAATGGTATGTGTAACATTTATAGTTTATATTATTATTTTTTGTTATGGTAATTATTTTTTCATTATATTTTATAAGATATTTATTAATATTATTTTGTAAAAAGGATAAATTTCATATAGAGAAATAACGTGTTACATCTGGAAAGGTCACACAACATAAACCCACAGCCAAAGGTATATAAGGGTATTGAACCTACCAATATCCTATGTTAAATATTTGTTATATTGTGACAATATAAAGAGATATGTTGTTGAGTTTTTATGGATTGTAAGTTAACAAGTCAATGATATGAGAAAAAGGTAAAAATAGATGCTAAACCCATTTTCCATACTAGAATGAAAATGGGGAGACATCACAATTAGTTTTTTTTCATAAAAATCCCTAATACATCTTAAGGGAATAATGCTACATGGGTTCTATTTGATTATCATTCAAATTAATCTATCTTTGTCTATATAAAATAATATTTATGTTAAGTTTATTTTTATAATATATAAATTAAGGAAGTTGTAAGGATGAACAGAGTACCGCATTCAAATGTATCTGATCATGATCAGAAGTTTATCCTAATTTTTTTAGTGAATTCTTTATCAAGGTCATGATATAGAGTTGAGCTCCATCACTGTGGGAATAATTCAAACCCTATAGGTATAATAAAATCATGGTCAATGGATTTCATTTGTCATTGGGATCACACCATCCTCTGATTTAATTTAATAACAATAATTGTTCTTACTCGATCATATAAAAGACTCCTAATGAAGACATTTATACGTAGTAGAATGATTTTTCATAAAGAGACCTATTGGGGCCAAATCTAGCTGAACAAATGACAATAAGGTAAGATCCATTATTAAACAAGTAACTACAACAAAATGTTTAATCAAATGTTATTATAATAATCATCTATATGATCTATAATTTGATGTTGGTGAGATGGCCTTTTTATGAATTTTATAATGGAAGAAAGAAGGTACTGCTAATCCCTTGATGGATCAATTCCATAAAATACATGATCATGTTGGGATAATAGATTATCATTTGGAGACTCCACTGAACCTCTACCAGGTTCATTATTTTCAAATGAATCCATCCAAAGGAATTACATACCATATTTATCACTTGTACTTAACTCATAGGGAGTATGACTAGAGGATGTTATTTCTTATGAGTGATGACTGTCAGAGATTTTGTATCGAATAGACAGAGTTCAAAAAAATAATACCACACACGAAGTAACTGTTTTAAGGAAATCCACTACCGTAAGGAATCTACATGGTAACATGAGGATGTAATGAGTCATAGGTATTCTAATTTTTTACTACCAAAGTGGGAAATTTCAATGGAGAAATTCATTTTAAGGAGGGTAGAATATGACACCTAGATATTTCATGAAATTAATTTTTTCCAAAATAAATTAATTTTTTTTATATTTTTGCATTACATGACACTATTAGTTTATTTTCCATTTCACATAATACGTAGATTATTTTTTATCATAGAAAAAAATCTTATGTTATAGACAAGACCATGTATAACTTGAATTTCACACCACCCGGATTTTAAATAAAACATTACATAATATTAAAAAAAACATATTTAATAAAATAATTATAACCTAGAAATTAGAATTGAGAGTTTGAATTTAAATAATGATATTTTGAAAATATAATGTTTACACATGTAAATAAAATTAATTTATTAACGACCATTATATTATAAATGAAAAAATTAACTTATGAAAATAAAGGAAATCATTTAATAAAAAATATTTTTATAAATATAAACAAATTTTACATCAATTAAGAAATCAATTAATTTTGGTGAAAATATTTTATGAAATTTATATATTATATATTCCAAAAAATTAATATTTGTATTATGTTTTTTCTATGAAATATTTACATATAAAATGAATTTTACTCATAAAATTAATTTTTATTAAATATATAGTTTTTTTACATTTTCAAATATTATTTTACAATTAAATTTTATGAATTTTTAAAAATTTATTTGAAAAAAAAAATCAAATTTGAAATTTGAATATGAAAATTATAATAGGGCGATATTATTTTTTATAAACATTTTCAATTTTTTAAGAATATTGAAAAATACATACTTTTAATTGAATTTTAACAATTCCTTTAATTTATTTATAAAATAAAATTATATTTCTAATTGCATTTATATTAACATTAGATCAATTAAACTTCCATTAATCTAATTTTGTTCATTTTAATCAATTTTATATTAAATTTATGTATAGAAAGACTGTAATTATTTAAACAGTTTCAATTAATAAACTTTCTTTCTTATCATGTATGTAACATTAAATTTAATTTTAATTTTAAAAATTATATATATTTAATTAATAAAAATTGATTCCGTAGTTGAAATCAGCATAATTTATATTTTCTAAAATGGTGAAATTAATTTTTGACCAGAATTAATATTAATGTAAGTAAAAATTATTTACCATGCTTAAGGTATAATGAGATTATAAAAAGTTAAACTAAAATTATAACGGTTAAAATGATATATAAAATTGTAAAAAATATATATTTATGGCCATATTTTTACCAAAAAATTATAAGGTTCTCATTAGAGTCATTTTGGACCCTTTTGGCATGGGAAAACCTTTGGTACAATTTTTCTTTTCAAAAATTAAAAGTGTTCCACTCCAAAACATATTAAAGGCCACCCCTACCCTTCTTATTCACACATTCAAGCCCTTTTGTTTTGGGTAATACCTAAAAACATAACCTCCTAAATTCCCTCGTCTCATACTGGCAGCCTTATTTTGGATAGAAATCTAACATTTTAAGGCTTTAGGGAAAACCTAAGGAGGATACAAGAAGAAGAGGAAATGTTTTTCAATGATAGTTTTTGTTTTATTTCTTCCTCCACCCCTTAAATTATTATTCTAAGATGACGATATGATAACCCAAATATCATAAATATTCTAATATTGTTTATGGAAATAAAACTATCTACCTTCCATCATATGGGTTACAAAAATCATCCCTCCAAGCATGGGGTATTTTATTTTCTATCTATATATTTTATATATTACTACAAATAAATATATGAATAATATATGTGTTACGTAATATATTTTAAAATTATATATATTATGGAAACATGATTAATGTAAGAGGATAAAAAATAAAAAATTAGGACATAAATGAAAAAATAGGTTATTACATGAAACGTAACATTAACATGGTAATGTTAATAAAAGGGAAGTGAATGAAAAGTCCCTGACCCCAGTATCCTAGGGATGTTGTCATACATTATAAAATTTTTAATATGTAAAATTGATCACATCACAAAGGAATTTATAGTTTAGTACCTTTGGAAGACTAGATAAAAAAATAAACATTCCATTACATATTTGAATGAAATAAAACATTGTAACTCCATTGGAAATGCCCCTATTCTTCTACATTATCTATGTATTCCAATCGTAATATATATATTGGAATCCTAGGGTAAAATAATGAATAACATAGGGGTGATCTGATATTCTTAGTAAGGCTAAGAATACAATGTAAGTTAATAAAAATAAACATAAAAATAATAAAAGATGATTAAGTAAAAACAGTTTTCATTAAAACACAATCACGAGAATAATATGGTTGAAATAATATAGGATTTAATAATTATATATAAATTGTCTCATGAAAATTAATCTTAAACATTGATTATATATATGAAAAATAATCACATGGATTATCAATAAATAATTTAAAAATTAATGTATTCATAATTTAGGACCTTATAAACATACCCTCAAGGATTCTTCTAGGAAACCATATTTAATCAAGTATGACATCATAAAATACCCAAAATAGTTTTTCTTGTGAGATCTATTGAGGAATTTAGGGGCTATAGTAGGCTCCATATGTGACATACTAAGTCAAATTCATTCCACATATAAAAGGGGTGAAACATAATCAGTATATATTTTCAAACTAAAACATGAAAATGAAATGTTAATAACATCCCCCAAATAGTAAACATATTCATAAATCATTGAGTGTAATATAATGAATGATATCAGATGTGCACAACCACATTAAAAATGATCATAAAAAAATCAATAAAATTTTAAATATGGTATCATAATAGATCATTCTAAATTAAAAAAAATCCATAATGTGATGTTCATGTGGATGAAAATAATCAAATGAAATAATTCAAAAATTCTTGAGAGAAATACCACATTTCATTGAAATAATATATTTGAAAAAAAAAATTCTATAACAAAATTTTTTATTTAAAAACAACAATAAAAACTGTTAAAGTATTCCTTAATACATTAATGCATAATGAAATCTGGAATATTTTATCATGTCATATATGTATTAAAAAAACATAACATTTAAATTTTGAAAATGAAACATTTTAAAGAATATTTTTAAATGAAAGTGTGAGAATTTACCAAATTAATAAATTGTTTTTGTCATATATAAATACACATTAATCATGAGGAAATAAAACATAAGATAATAATATTTCATTTAACATGTAATCATGTCATAACATAATTAGTGGTTTTGATGCTTAACCAAAACAATAAGTATTCAGTTAAAAATTACCTTACCACTTTATAATCAGTATAAATGTATGCCCCATATAATTAATGATCATAAAAATAATCATTAATTGAAATAAATATAAATAGATTCACTATTTTATATATTAAATGGATGTATATACATTACACACATGAAATAAGGGATGAATAAATAATGTATCTCACATAAGAAAAAGTGAGTTGAGAAACCCTTACATTACGTTAAGAAGAATTATGTACTTTAAATTACTGTCATGTATAGTCTAATTAAACTAATTAATTTCTTAATTAATAATATATTAAACATATATTTGATTTATTATAATTTTTTTATATTTATTCCTACCATTTAATTATATATTATTTCATTATATGGTATAAACATATAATATTTTAATGTTTAGTTTCAAGTAATTAAGGTACTTAATAAATGAAAAATTGACAAATTGTTCTGAATCCATTTAAATACATTCTAATGGGTTTACCCTATGTTAATTTAATGTAATATCATTACATTGGTACACACTTCATATGAAAGGCGAGACTATAAGGCCTAGTAAGGGAATAAGTAATGGAAACTTTTTTCTTGTGATTATGAGAAATATCAATAAGAAAATGAGGAATAAAAATATATAGTGGAAAATGTGAAAATAATAATAATAAGAACATGAATCATAAAATTTAAATCTGGATATAAAATTTAAATGATACATTCATAATCGTGTCCCAATGGTTTTCCACTATGGTGTCCAAAATATAAGTTACCATGGTTATTCAATAAGTTATCATAAAAAAATCCATCTATATTGATGAAATTGTTTACCCAATGCATTGGAATGATATTAGAGTGAATCCTTAACATTTATCAATTTCTTACGGTTCAAATAGATCATAAAAAATCATTTCCCTAATAACCCATACAGAATAAATCATATCTCTCTTATCAATAATATTAGCATATAAAACAACATAATGGAATGGTCATTACATCATTTTTGAACCACTAAAAGGGAATGTGGGTGACTTATGTGTAAATAACCAAATAAAATAAATCCTTTTTTACATATAGGTGAATAACCCCACGATAATTAATAGGTTTAGGTAATAATAGTATAAATTAAAATAGAGTTTATCATGTAAAACAGGGAAATTTGAGAAGTACATTCGGTAGCACGACAGGTATATAAAATGGTTTTAGAAAATGGTAAAATTAGAGTCGAAAATGGTCTCCCATTTATGATATGTAATTTTTAAGTAAGGTTATGATAAAAATGTAAAAACTATAGAAACCATGACATTTAAAATATATCAATAGAAATAGGTTATTGAGTTGAACATAAAGGACAATTACCATACATTGAAGAGTGGTTCCTAAACCATCATTATTTAACATTGGGGGATTAAGGACGCCTTGGAAGACTCCATGGGAGGTAAAATCACAATAACATAGTAGATGATGGATTGGGATTGAGGGGAATTGGAGAAATGAATGTTTATTATAGAAAAAATGGAGGAATTGTTATATAATTTCCAAATATATGTCATGGAAAACTAACTTTTCTAAAATGAAAACCCAATGTCTTACCCATTGTTTTTTCTCATAATTTTTTGCAATTGGGTTCTATTTTATGATATTTAAATTCAACAGAACCGAACACCATTTTTTAATACATTTTTTTGGCATGGAAATGTAAAAATTCCACAATGTAATGTGTTTTAAAATGAAATATTCCTATTCAGACATTTGAAAGTCACTTATAGTTGTAGAAATTGATTAAATAAATTTAAATAAATAATATTATTAACATTACATGATATAGGTCATGGGTTGTGTTAAATTAATTATTAAATCATTTTGAGTTAAATATAATTTCATAAAATAAAATGAAAACGAAAAACTCTATTTTTTTATTGAAATAGAAATAATATATTTTAGAAAATTAACACATATTCCGGATAACCTAATTATAATGTTCTAATTTATAATATAATGTTTATTTTATCAGAAAATTTCACTAAATTTTATAATATTAACTTTTAAATATGTAAAAAATTATTTAAGAAAAACACTTTTTATGGCACATCTAAATTTCTGACTCCTAAATTTTTTTTGAGGAAACAAACAAATTATTTTATCATTTTGATTTTGAAAAGTGAGTTTAAAAAGACTATTTCATTAAAAAATTATTATTCATAATAAGTGAGACTGATAAAAAGATTATATATTTTATTGAAAAATATTATTATGATTTATTTTCATCCAAAAATAAAATTATCAAATTCATCTTAATTAAAAATATATTTTATTAAGAATAAAATTTCATAAGGGGAATTAATACAAATATTATTTTTATGAAGGATTTTAAATTTTATAAAACATTGTTTTGGAAATATAACCTCTTAATAAACCCATAAACACAGAAAGATACAACGTTCGATTATGATAGTTTTAGGGGCTGGCTTGGCTAAAATAGATCGTGTGGTAATCTAAAAAAACTTGAATTTATCTCAAATAAAATTTCATTCAAGATTTATGTTTTGAAGCTATTCATGGGATTGGTCAAGGGCGATACCCAGTGATTCTACCCTCTAATCATGTTTTGAGAAATAGGCCTCAAATTCATTGAGTCCACTAGTTTAGGCATTTGATTCTATTTTCTATACCAATTATCCTTTTTCATTGCTTCTTATCAAGACTTACTATAATGATCAGATAATCAACCAATGGTATGGTTTCCAATGGTCAAATTTAATAATAGCCACATAAAAGAATGTTCATATTTGACCAATGGCCATATTTTACCAACATTAATATTACGGTCGAATATCAATTGTCAAATTTCCCTTTAAAACCTATAAATAACACTTCATTATTTCATTCAAAATTTATTACAATACCACTTAATGTTATATTCTCATATTCATAATATTTTGACTGGATTATTTTTTTTTCAAAACTATAGTATTTTTAGTTGGGTGATGATTTTAGTTGATAGAGTTGATCCTTATTTTCCCATTTTATCTTTTCTATTTTATATTTTTTTTCCTTTTGTAATGTTTTGAATATTAATTTTTTTCATAGATGACTAATGTAATGATTATTTTTAATGAGATAATATTTTTTGGTTACACTTTATTTTGTACGTATATAATATTTCTATAACTAAAAATTATTCCGGAAATAAATTTCATTTTAAAGATTGGGCCATTAAATTCTTCACCTCTTAATATATTTCATCTCTAAAATTTCAAATCATTATCTTTGTTGAGAAATGGTGAGGGTATTTTCATCTCATGGTCTCCTCTAGATCTCACATCACCTATTCTGATTTATGGCTCCTAAATAACACTTTATTGAGGTGGGTAGTATTTTTTTTATAGAACGATGACTCTACTATCCAATATCTCTACTAGATTCTCCATATAAGAGATATCATTTTCTAGTTGTACCACCTAAAGATTCTGAACATGTGTCAGATAATGTATATACTTCTCTAAGAGAGATACATGGAATAAATCATAATCATGACAATGATTTGGAAGCATTACCAACTAATAGGCCACTACTCCTATGTGATCAAGGATTTCATTAGAGATATTGTACCTGGGGTTAAGCTTCCCTTTCATTCCAAATAGAATGACTCTCATCCATGGTGATAATTGAAGGAAAAAAATTGATTCCAACATCAAACACCAAGTCCCTTCATCCTTTTTCAACATAAAACGTGTTGTGACATTAAGAACAATTTATATGTTTTTGGTTGGACTAAACATTTTCTGTCATCTCTTGCATAAGATCATGCCCTGGAAATTTCCTCCCACAATATCATCCTAATAAATAGTATTTCTATATTTATTCCCATATGGGGATACATATGGTTCCATATGAATACTCTGGTGGAATATGTTTTGTATGATAACTCAACTAATGGGAGTTTTAGATCTCATCAACCTTTAATTTCCATTTCCTATGTTCTCAGTATGTCCTCAAGTGTCAAAATATTCATTTCTGAATGTCCATCCATTTCGAGGTGATAGGATAAACTAAAATTCAATGTAATATTCAATGAATATAGAATAATTCATTAGAATTTAGATTTGAACCACAGATCGTGACTGTGAATGATAGAAAGTTTCACCTTATAAAACCTCACCACATCAATTACACATATCATATAGGGAAGGTTAAGAGAGAAATAATCCTCAAAAGTGATGAAATGGGAAATCTTTTTGACTCAGTATGTTATAACCCATCTCTCAATGATTCAATCGAATGTATTTGGAAGAGTAGTGATGAATCCCATGGGGATATTTTCCCAATTTCATATTGTTATGGTAAGTGGTTGGAATACACCTTTAGTAATTTTTTGTTATGTCTTCACTTTTTGGTACACCAAACACCTTAATGTGTTTTTAGAAACTTCTATTTTCATTTTTCCCCCAATAATAATCAAAATATTCCCAATATATTTTAGTGCATTCATGATTTATAGAGAATATAGATCTATGACCATCATCCATCAAAACCTTCTTTAACTTCTGGATAGATGGGACAGATAACCGTGTATGAAATTTCAATACACTTTATTAATTAATATTGAACTCGAGAAACATCTCATTCTTCACTACCTTTAACTTCCTTGATAAAAAAATATTGTCTATTATAGATTTATTCATCTTATCGAGTAGTGATGGTAGATAAATCATTTTGGATAGGGTTGATGATGGACCTTCCCTTATTATTCACATGTCTAATTTTACTAGTTCCTTAATAAAAGGACCTCCTTGAATCCTTGTCATTCCAAACACAATGAGGTCTTTCTTACAAAACAAATTTGTGAATGTTTCTTCTCTTCTAGGGTGATAATTACTTAAATAGTTATATTATTTATGAAGTCCCAAAAATTAATTTTTCCTCATGATAAAATACATTTTTATGAAAATATACATTAATCTTTGGCGGTCTTTGTTTAAATCACATTTTTTCACATAAAGATAGTGCCATAAAATTATAATAGCAAATATAACTAAAACTAAATCCAAGTCATGTGTAGGATAATTCTACTAAAGAGGATTTAACTGTTGAGATGCATAATCAATCACCTTGTCATTTTACATAATGATCCACCCCTAAAATTTTAGAGATGAATCACTATAAATAATAAATCCTTCTCTGATAAATGGTAGAATTAATACATGTGTAATTATAAATATCATTTTATTTACCTCAAAACATCCTTCACACTCTAGGCCACTCTTATACATCCTTTTTCTTTATAGGGTCATCTTTTATTCCTCCATCGGTAATAATGTTGCCTAAGAATGAAATTTATTTTGTCCAGAATTCCCATTTTTTTAATTCAAAAATATCTTCTCCTTCCTCCATGTTATAAATAAAACCCTTACATATTCTTTATTCTCCATGAAAATTTTGAAATATATAACAATATGATCAAAAAAAATTCTATGAAATTATCATCGAATTACTTAATTACAATATTCATCAAATACATGAATATAGAAGTCGCATTATTTAGATTATGGTAATAAGAAAACACATAATTCCTATATCTTGTTTGAAATGATGTATTTAGAATATCTTCTTTAATCACCCTTAATTTATGATACCTATATAGGAGTTTAATATTTTGGATGAATTGAGAACCAGGAATCCAATCAAATAAATCATCAATCCTATTGATATGGTACTTTTCCTTCAGTGTAATCCTTATTTTTTATCTATGATCAATTCATAGACACATTACTCCATCCTTATTCTTTATAAAGAGAACATGTTCTACCCAAAGAGACACATTCGGTTGGATAAATCATTTCTCTAGGATAACATGATATTGATTCTTTAATTCCTATAAATCCATATTTTTCATCAGATATTATAAGGACTTGGCCTTAAACATTACATAATCTTGAATTAAAGGAATAATTAACTTTGAAGATCTTTTCAGGTTTAATGTTTTAGAGAATTAGGCCTTAAATATTACATTATATCTCAAAAATTAAAAGGTAGACACTTCTACTCAGTTTCCATTTTTTAATAAAATAAAAAGTCTTGAAAAAAAGAGTAATGTCTAGTCCCATGTTTTAGACATCATGTCTTTTCCTTGATCTCATCCTTGACCTTATTCATCTTTAAGTGCTGTGAAATTAATTTCAAAACGTGGGATGAGCATAAAAATCATAGAAAGGGTTACAAAAAAAGAAAGAAAACATTAGTTCATCAATAAATATGTAACATAATCTCTTTAAAATACCTCATGAAATCATATTATTTATGAATAACACATAGAAAACATAAATCATAAAGGTAACTCCTGGCATCCATCTAATATTTACATTGTAACTATCACAGCTATGTGGGGAGTTTCATTTGGAATACCCATCACAGTATATTCCATAAATCTCTTAGGAGAAGCATTAACTTTTACCTCTGTCACGTTACCCAATGCATTAGAGGGCTATGTCAAGCTCACCTACCCTAGGCTTAGCATAGGACCACATGTATACGTAACAATTCCCAAGAACCATAGAAAATTCATAACACATAAAAGAAATATAAAGTAAAGATAACATTTCCACATTTTAATCAAAATATATAATTTAGATATATTGACATATCAAAACAATTATCAAAACTATTTTCAATACCAAAATATGTAACAGAGTATCTGGAATTTATTTTTCATTTAAAAACATTACAGCATTTTAAGGATGACAAAATATAAAATATTACTTGTGGCGGTGGAAAATGTTTTTGTGGTCGCTTAAATTAAAAGAAACATTATATTATTTCGTTTAGTAAAATGGCTTATAGGAAAATATTCCATTTGAATTAAATGAAATTTACTAGGTGTTTATATTGTGTATAAAAAAAGTCATGTATAAAAAGAAATATACCTCAATGAAATGAGATTGAGATGAAGTCCCTTACCTCATGTCCGACTTGACTCATTAGTTATTTAATATCTTGAATAATAAACTAAATTTAATTTATATGTGCTTAGAAATATTATTCATGTTTATTATTCCTTTTATATCACATATTTCCATGTTATAAATATTTTTTAATCATTTATGTTTATAACGTCCATTTTATCGATATTTGTTACTTGAGTCAAAAATGATCTTCTTATATTTACATGTTTTCTATGTAGTCAAAATTTCAGTATCTCTAGAATTATATTAATGATATAGATAACATATATTTCTTATATTTCTAGTATATTTATTTATTTATAACAGTACATAACATTTGTTTGTAAGAAATGAAATGTATCATTCAAGGAGACAGTAATCCATATGTACACATGAACGCTACTTTCATTTCTATTTCATATTTAATAGAATGAAAACATAATGATACATAGGTATATTATAATTCTAGTATTATAGAATATATAAAATCATTAACTCCATCCTTTATACATCTCACATGTGGCATTACAAAGTCATATCACATTGATGGGGCGGTAGTCCGCACTTCCTCAACTGAAAGTATCATGTTTACCCGTATTGGAATCCATAATGGTAATCTATAAATAAAAAATACAGAAGAATAAAGATAAAATAAACATAATATATATCATATATAAATAAATTTCCATCATAATGGCCACCATGAGAGGTGGTAGGAGATAATTGATCAATCATCGTTTCCTGAGGCGTTAATTCTCCATCCACATAAGAAGTATGTTCATTTCACATTATAAGGAGGTGAGAGTAAGTGTAGTTCGAATAATTCTCATAAAAACTACCTAGTATATTTAGGATACTATTTTTGTTATAAAAATAGAATAAAAATAGTTCAGGGGGTTTGAGAAGTAATATAAAACAAAAGAACTTAAGAGAATACATTACCTTTAGAGAGGGTAACTCCCATTTGGTTTGAAAAAAAAAAGAATTCTTGAAGTGCCTTATGACTAAGGTAAGTGATATATAAACAATATTGGGATCTTGAGAGATTATTTGGTCTGGTATTGGATTATCCAAGGGGCTTGAGAAGTGTGAAGAATGGGTTAGAGGATCGGGATTTTTATAAGAAGGGGGAGGGGCTCTTTAGAAATGTATGAAAATATTATTTTATTATATAATTCTTTTCAGTTTATAAAAGTAAAAAACTAGTTAAATTTAAAGATAAGATGACTCGTGGTTGAAATAAAATCATCCAAAAATAATTGGATAGTTTTTTGATATTTTTTTAATCATTATAATATTATTTATTTAAATCAGTTATTAATGAGATAAACACTGTATCATTATTTTGTCATAAATAATTTTATATATTTGATGTCTAAAAATACTAAAAAATATCATGATTTAGGAAATCTTTTTATATATCCAAAGATTATTTATAGTTGAAAAGATAACTTATATAACCCTATATAAAAATAAATTTTCTGAAAGATATTTGTTTTTGTCATTTTTTCATTTACATTAAGTTAATTAAAATAAAGTGTCATTATCACTATTAAGTGGCTCTATGGGGACCCAAAATAGACCCTTGGATTCCCATGGTCCGCTATGACTCATCCAATAATGTTAGAACAAGTGTTAAGATAATTGTTTATTATTATGGTATTTGTTTTACCATTAATTGCCATGTTTACCTTTAACCACGGTAAATAAAAGTCAAAAGTAACTATTCACCATAAATTATTTTGATCTTATTGAACCAAATTTTACTTACTAATAATAACCATTTATATAATATTTTTAAAATTCAATTAACAGTTGTAGTAGAATTTTATTTAACTGAAAAAGTTGGTTTTTAAGTACAACTTAGTGGTTTCACTATTCATAAAAAATTGATGTTTTTTAGAAAAATAAAAAAAATTCAGCCTAAGATATATTTTATATTAAAGATTAAAAAATAATTTATATTTTAAAAAATTAAAAATATAGAAGTTGGATTAAATAATTTAAAATTAATACCCGTTGTCAAAACAAAAAGCGTGTTTTTAATCAATATTTACTATCAAAATATTCACACTTGATTATGTCCATTTACAAAGTGAAATTAATTCCAATGGACCAAATTGGATTAAATGGTATAAATATAATCTAGTTAAACTTTAAAACCAATTTAAAAGATAATCTACCAATATAAATAAATTAGATTAAAATGTAGTTTTGAATTAAAATACAGTAATTTCCATTATTCCTCAAAAATTTAAAATTGATTAAAAAAATACCAAAATTTTACCCAAAGTAAATTTTGATGTCCTGATTATAAAGAAGTATTTTATTTGGTCAAATAGAACGTATAAAAGTGACCAAAATAATATTTAATGATGGTTCTCCATCAAAAGGCTGTATATGAACCTTTTAAAGTAATTTTTGCTTAAAATTAGATTCATTCACATTTTTAGCCTCTAACTGTTATTGGATAAATGTACAAACATTTAACAAACATGTATAATAAATTTTTTTTTTATTTCTATTCATTCCTGCCAATACAATGGCTAGGCGTCAACTACCATTTAAAAAATAATATTATGTTATTATTGTGAAACATATAATTTCAAAGAAACCTATTTTTGTGTATCGGGTATGTCATCGATCATAGAATCCCATTAAAGTAAAATTAATATTTAATTAAAAAATTATTAATTTCAATGAAAATGTATTTTTTTTATTTACCTAGGATGTTACATCCTTCCCCCGGTTGGAAAATGTGTCCTCGTAATTTTATTCACTTATAAAATAAATGGTGGAATTTATCCCACATAGAATTTTCAAATTCCCGCGTTGCCTCTTCAACCATATGGTTTTTCCACAAAACCACAACCTGTTGAAATACTTTATTCCTAAAACATTCTCTCTACAGTAAAAAATATGGGCTGGTTGTTCTTCATAAGAGAGATCCTCTTCCAACTGAACATCATATTGTCTTAAAACATGAGATTGATCTAGCATATACTTTCTCAACATTGAACATGAAAAACATTGTGTACCTAGGACAAACGTGGAGGTAAAGCCACTCTGTATGCAACCGATCCAACATTCTCCAATATTTCATAAGGTCCAATGAACCACATACTCAAATTTCCCTTCTTACCAAAACATATCATTATTTTCCATTGAGAAACATTGAGAAAGAGATGATCACCAACCTCAAAAGAAAAATCCTTCCTCCAATTATCCACATTACTTTTATACCACCATTGAGCTATTATCATGTGATTCTGAATCAACTTATCCTCTTATGCCATATCATCTACCAATTGTGGTCCAATAAGATTCATTTCACCTACTTCATCCCAAAAATCATTATTTTGACAACAATTTCCATATATTTTCTAAAATGGAGCCATCTATATACTAGAACGATAACTGTTTTTATATGAAAATTAAACCAATGAAAGATGTTTGTCCCAAAATCCCAGGTAATCCAGTGAACAAGCCCATAGCATATCCTCCAGGGTCTAAATTTTTCATTCTGATTTCCCATTTGATTGTGGATGAAAAGATGTACTAAAATTTAATTCAGTACCCAATAAATTCTGAAGGCCTTTCCAAAAGATAGAAGTAAACATGGTATCATGATTAGATACAATGGGGAGTGGAACACCATGGAACATAACTGTCATTGTAGCATACAACTGAGAAATTTGATCTATAGAAATATTATATCAAATAGGAAGGAAATGATACTATTTAGTCAATAGGTCAAAAATAACCCAGATTGCATTATTACCTCAAGATATTTTTGGTAGTCATAAAATGATGTCCAATGGTTATATTTTGTCCATTCCCACTCTGGAATTGGTAAAGACTGAAGCATCCCTTTTGTTATCTGCTTCTCGGATTTAACCTCCTAACAAGTGAAATACTTCATAGTAAAATCAACAATATCTCTTTTCATTCCATCCCATTAGTAATACACCTGATGATATTTGTACATCTTAGTACTTCTAGGATGAACTAAAAACGAAGAACAATGAGCTTCACATAACAACTCATTCATCAATTGTGAATACCAAGGCACATATCATCTCTTCCCAAACAACAAAACACAATCATTATCAATGTTAAAATTAGGCAACTTACCCTTCTGAACCAACTCTACCTTTTTCCGCAACTCACTATCTTCCTTCTGCACCTTCTAAATTATGAATCATATATATTATTTCACTAACACCTGAAACAAAATAGAGTAATTTCCTACACCAACAACATCCATGCCAAATTTCATCAAATCAAAAGGCAAAGGATCTCGTTCCAAATGTTGCAAGGTTAATGAAGCATTAATTATTAAACTCAATGAATCAACCATTTTATTTTATTTTCCTGAATGGTAATAGATCATGAAATCATAATCCATGATTAATTCCAACCATATAATTTTTCTCATGTTTAATTCTTTTCTGATTGAATATGTAATTTAAACTTTTGAGGTCAGTATATATTTCACATTTTACTCCATACAGATGATGCCTCCATATTTTTTAAGCAAAAACAACAGAAGCTAATTCCAAATCTTGTGTAGGGTGATTTAACTCATGAGATTTCAACTGATGTGAAGAATAAGAAATTACCAGATCATTTTTTATAAGGACACAAGCATGTAATTTCAATGAATCATTACTATTGAGAACAAACTCACCATTTCAAGAAAGGTAGTGCCAAAACTAGATAATTTACCAATCTTCTTTTCAACTCTGGAAAACAGTCATGATATTATTTTTTCAAACCAAACATAACACCTTTTCATGTTAACCTAGTCAGTGGGCCAGATAAACAGGTAAAATTGTCAACAGGCATCCGGTAATAACCTTACAAACAAAAAAAACTATGAATCTCGGTTAAATTTTTGGGTCTTGTCCATTCTTCAACATCTTTTGGTTTAGAAGTATCAATAGTAATTCAATTTTTTGAAACAATGTGACCAAGGAAATAAATTTTCTGTAACCAAAACTCACAATTGCTAAATTTTCCAAAATGTTTCTATTTTTTATGGTTTGAAATAAAACCCTTAAATGACTATCATTCTCCTATTTACATTTAGAATAAATGAAAATATCATCAACGAACACAACAAAAAACTTATCCAATAACTAACAAAAAATACTACTCATAGGATTCATGAATACCACAGGTGCATTGGTTAATCCAAAAGTCATAACTACAAATTCAAAATGGTTATATCTAGTGCGAAATGTTGTCTTTAGCGTGTTTGCTTCGTTTAATTTCAACTAATGGTACCCCGACCTCAATTCAATCATCAAAATATATTGAGCTCCCAGAAGCTGATCAAACAAATCTTTGATATGAGGAAAAGGATACTTGTTCTTAACATTGATTTTATTCAATGCTCTATAATCAATTAAAATTCTCACCGAACCATCTTAATTTTTATCAAATAAGGCAGGACCACCCAATGGTGATGTGCTGGGTCAAATGAATCTTTTATCTAATAAATGCTATAATTTATTCTTTGACTTTAAAATATCAATTTTAAATTTTATTATCATGAGGAACTAAGTCAGTTGTATATTCAACTTTCCAATCATGTATAATACTAGTAAAATCATCAGGAAAAACATCAAGGTACTCATTTACAACTAGCACATCACTAATCTGAATAGTTCCATTGTTTTCAATAGTAGGTGCAAGGTAACATTCATTTCCATCTTTTACTATCTTCCTAACTACCTAATATGTTATCAAATGTAAGAGTTCATTATTGTACACAAACTGAAAATCATTCATAAAAGAAACCACTTTAGCTCTGTATTCAATCTTATCAGGATAAATAGAAAGCCAATCCATAACCAAAATAACATCAAACTCTACTAAAGACAAAATAATAGGGTTTTCATGTATTTTATTTACGCACACAAAGACAGTAAGGTTCTTATAGTTTCATTTTCTCTCAAAATTTCATCTACGTGTTTTTACCATAAGATCGGGATTCATATCGTGATAAGGAATTCCCAATTTACTATAAAACTTCTCAGAAATGAACGAATGTGTAGACCCTGAATCAAACTACCCATTGGAATAATCTGAACAAAAAAAAGTGTACTTGATACTATTTCATTTGATTGACCAACATATACAGAAGTTGTTGTAATGGATTTTACCACCCCTTCTTGCTTGAAGTCTGGTTTCTTTCCCTCATTTGAGTTCTTTGTTGGACACTCATTTGCATAATGACCCATTTAATTGCACTAAAAACATTTTACTGACTGTAAATAATATTTTGTCTTACCATTAACCTGATATTTTCAGTGTAATTATGAGATTTATGTCCCATTTTACAATATCGATAGTACATACCGAAAATCAAAAAATATTCTCCAGCTTTCTTTTTACTAAAATTTTCAGAAACTATAAACTTAAGTATCTTACAATCAGACTTTTTGTAGATTTCTTCCCTTTCATCATCCACCTCGACCTCTTATTCTGTGGTTTGTCAAAGAACACCTGATTAATGGAATACTCCATTTCCACCTTCACTTCACATCGAACATGTTTTTCATAAGATTCTAACTGACAATAATATAAATTCTATCAGTACATTGGCTTTAATCATGAGTAAAAATGGTTGATTTTACTATCAAGATCTCAAATGAAATTTGGAGCATACCAAGCCAGTTGAGTTAATTTTGATACATAAGAATCCAGTGAGTCATCCTCCAGCCTCAATTCCAATAATTGTTTTTCGTACTTAAGATGATCCTACATAGGAAAATATTTCTCAATAAATAAACCTTTTAATTCATTCCAATTAATAACATCAATCTCCTCACTATCCTTGAAAATTTTCATCATCGGCCACCACTGATCAACATCACCTTCAAAACGGTGACCAAAAAGACTAAAATTTTTATGTTCTAAACACCCAATAACATTGAAAATATTCTATAGTGCTTTAATCACCCCATCTTCTAGCACTACGTCAAATAATACGTTGAATGATGGGGGATGTTGCCTTGTGAAATGCTCCACTAAGGACATGTTACATTATGGTTGATCTGGCTAATATTGTGCTTGGATACCACCACTATTAATAGCCTAAGTCAACTGGGCTATCACTAAAACAAACTGTTCAATTTTGATTTTGACCATCCCAGTTTACTGATTTGGAAGGTTGTCTTCCTCCTAATGTGGTCCCATTATCGCTACCCAGTTTCTTCTGTGAAAAAAACATTCTAAAGACAGATATATCTTAGGTGAAGCGACATAGTAATCTATAAATTCTATCATTTCAATATTAAAATAAATTAATTTATGGATTTTAATATATCAACACCCTAACTACTATGGTTATCTAATCTAACCTCTGATACCAACTATAAAGACCCGACCCTAAACATTACATAATCATGAATTAAATGAATAATTGACAATGAGGATCATTTCAGGTTTAGAGTTGTATATAATGAGGCCATAAATATTACATTATATCTAAAAAATTAAAAGCTAGACACTTCTACCCAGTTTCAATTTTTTTATCAAATAAAAACTCCTTCAAAAAAAAGAGTCATGTCTAGTGCCATGTTTTAGACAGTAGGACTTTTCCGTGATCCCTTCCTAGACCCTATTCATCTTTAAGTCATGTAAAAAACATTTTGAAACACGGGATGAGAATAAAAATCTTAGTAAGGGTTATACAAAAAAATAAACAAAACATTAATTCATCAATACATATGTAACATATGTTCTTTAAAAAACCTCATGAAATCATAAGATTTATTAATAAAACATAGAAATAAAAAATCATAAATGTAACTAATGAAATCTATATCATACGTACATTGTAGCTAACACATCTACGTAGGGAGTTACATTTGGAATACCCATCACAGTATATTCCCTAAATCAATTAGGAGAAAAATTCAGGTTTACCTCCATCACGTTACCCAATGCATTGAAGAGCTATCTCGGGCTCACCCGCCCTAGGTTTATCATAGAACCACTTGTATACAAAAAAATTCCCAAGAACCATAACATATTCATAACACATAAAACAAATATAAAGGAAAGATTATATATAAACATTTCAATCAAAATATTTCATTTTTAAATATTGACATAACAAATAAATTATCAAGACCTTTTTCAATACCACAATATGTAACATAGTATATGGTATTTATTTTCCTTTTAAATACATTACGACTTGTTAAGGAAGCCAATATATAAAATAATATTCACCGTGGTAGAAAAGGTTGTTGTCACTGGTTACATTAAAAGAAATTTTTTTTTATTTCAATAAAAATACTCATAGAAAAATATTCCCTTTGAATTAAATGAAATGTCATGGGTGATTATACAGTTTATAAAATAAAGTCGTGTATAAAACAAAATATGCCTCAATGAAAGGAGATTGAGATGAAGTCACTTTCCTCATGTTTGATAAGACTTGTTCTTTTTTGAATCTCATGAATAATAAACTAAATAAAATTTCTTCTTGTTTAAGAACCTTTACAAGTTTATTATTAATTTTTTATCAAATATTACCATGTTATAAACATTATGTAATCATTTAACATAATAACATTTATTTTGCCGATATTCGTTACTTGAGTGAAAATTGAACTTCTTATATTTACAAGTTGTTTATGTGGTCAAAATTCCATTATCTCCATAATGATAGTAATGATTTAGATATCATATATATATATATATATATATATATTATATATCTAGTATATAAATGTATTTAAAACATTACATAACATTTGAAGGTAAAAAATGAAATGAACTGTTCATGGAGATGGTATGTCGTACATAAGTATGAACGCTACTTTCATATATATTTTATATATAATGGAATGAAAACATAATTATATATAATTATATTATAATTCTAGTATAATATAATATATATTCTCATTAAATCCATCCTTTATACATCCCATATGTGGCATTAATGAGTCATATCACTTTGAGGGTGTGGTAATCTGGACTTCCTCAAATGATATTATCATGTTTACCCATAATGGAAATCATAAAGGCATTTCATAAATGAAAAATAAATAAGAATAAAGAAAACATAAACATAATAAATATCATATATAAATACAGTGACATCTTAAAAGGAACCATGAATGGCAGTAGGAGATAATTGAACAATCATCGTTTTGTGAGGCATTAATTTTCCGTCCACACAAACATTTTGTTCTTTACCCACTAGATAGAGGTGTCTGTAAGTGTAGTTCGAATCCTTCACATAAATAAAACTAGTGATTTGAAGATACTGATGTTATCAGAAAATAAAGTAATATATTGAGTTTATGGGGTTTGAGAAGTAGAATAAAACAAAAGAACATAAGAAAAGACGTTACCTTTAAGTCAGGTAACTCTATTTGGTTTAAACCCAAATAACTTCATCAAGTGCCTTCTACATAAGGTTATGATTCTAAGAGGAATAGTAGGATCTTAAGATATTTTTTTGGTTGACTTTATATGGTCCAAATATCCTGAGAAGTGGTATGAATGGGTTATAAGTCATGGCTTTTTATAGGGAGCTGGGAGGGGCTCCTTAGGAATGTGTGAATATATTATTTTATTATATTATGATTTTTGATTTATATGAATCCAAAACTAATTAATGTTGAAGATAAAATGACTCATGGTATAAATAGAATCATAAAATAAAAATTGGACAAGTTTTTGATATTGTTTATATCTTTATAATATTATTTATTTAAATCCTTTATTAACGAGGAAAACATTACGTCACTATTGTGTCATAAATAATTTTATTTATTTGATGTATAAAATTTATAAAACAAATACCATGATATAGGAAGTATTTTTATATTTTTAAATAATCTTTATAGTTGAAAAAATAACTTATATAACCCTTTGTAAAAATTAATTTACTAAAAGATATTTGTTTATGTCATTTTTGCCTTTAAATTATGTTAAATAAAATAAAGTGTCATTATCACTCTTAAGTGGCTCCATGGGGTCCCAAAATAGACCCAATGATGAAGATGGTTGTGCATGACTCATCCAATATGGTTAGTACAAGTGTTAAAGAAATTTTTTATTATTATTATATTCCTTTTAACATTAATTACCCTTTTTAACTTTAACTGCGGTAAATAAAAGTCAAAAGCTACTATTGACCAAAAATTTGATTCATCTTATTATACCACATTTTACCTAATAATAACAACCATGTATGTTGGATTTTAGAAATTTAATTCATAGATGTGGTTAAATTTCATTTAAATGAATAATCAATTTTTAAATACTACTTAGTGGTTTCACTACGTATCAAAAATTGACGTTTTTCAGAAAAATACAAAAAATTCATCCTAAGATACATATGATATTAATAATTCAAAAATGATGTCTATTTTACCAAATATAAATCATAGATGTCAGATTAATTAATTTAAAATTAATTTCCATTTTCAAAACAAAAATCGTTTAAAAAAATATTAACTATCAAAAGATCGACACTTGTTTATGTCCAATTTCAAAGTGAAAATAATTCCAGTTACCAATAATGCATTAAATGGTAAAAAAAATATAATTAAATTTTAAAACTAATAAAAATATAATCTTATAATATAAATAAATTATATTAAAAAACACTTTTGAATTAAAATACAGTATTTTCCACTCTTCTTCAAAAATTGAATTTTTTCAGAATAATAACCAAATTTTACACAAATGGAATTTTAATGTCTTCATTATAAAGAATAATTTTAGTTGGTCAAACAGAACATATAAAAGTCTCCAAAACTATATTTAATAATGTTTCTCATTAAAAGGCTGTAAATCAAACTTTTAATGTAAATTTTTCTTAAAATTAGATTCATTCACATTTTATGACTGTAACTTTTATTGGATAAATGTAAAAACATTTAACAAACATGTATAATAATATTGTAGTTAGTTCAATTAATTCCTTCCAATAAAATGGATAAGAATTAACTACCATTTAAAATAATAATATTATATTATTATTGTGCAATGTATGATTTCAAAGAAACCTATTGTTGCGTATCGGGTACGACATCAAACATAGAAACCCCTATAAACTAAAATTAATATTTATTTAACAAAATATTAATTAAAATGAAAATTTATTATTTCTTTATTTACATGGTATGTTACATCCTTCTACCCTTTAGGAAATTTCATCCTTGCAATTTCATACACTTATCAAATAAATGGGGGTATTTATCCCTCATAGCATTTTCAGATTCCCACGTAGCCTCTTCAACTATATGGTTTTTTCAAAAAAACCATTACCTGGTGAATTACCTTATTATGCAATACTTGCTCTCTACGGTCAAAAATTTTGATTGGTTGTTCCTAATAAGAGACATTCTCATCTAATTGAACTACCTCTTGACTAAAAACATGATATGGATCAGAAACATACTTTCTCAAAATTGAAACATAAAAAAATGTGTACCTAGGACAGACACGGAGGTAAAGACACTCTATATTCAATTGATCCAACTTTCTCCAAGATTTTATAAGGTCCAATGAACCTCAAACATAACATTCCCTTTTTACCATAACACATAACATTTTTTCATATAGAAACATTGAGAAAGCCGTGATCACTTTCCTCAAAATAATGATCATTCCTTCGATTATCTACATAAATGCTTGCCTTCTCTGAGCTATTCTCGTGGGCTTCTCAATAAACTGAAGCATTTCTGCCATCTCTTCTACCAATTCTGGTCCCATCATCTTCCTTTCACCTACTTCATCTCAAAAAGATGGATTTTGACAATTCATTCCGTATAATGCCTCAAATGGAGCCATTTGTATACTAGAATGAAAAATTCTATAATATGAAACATTCAACCCAAGAAATATGGGGGTCCCAAATTCCCTGGTAATTCAGTGAACAAGCACGTATCATATCCTCCATGTTCTGAATTGTTTTTTCTGACCGCCCATCTAATTGATGATGAAAAGATATACTAAAATTTAATTCAGTACCCAATGAATTTTGAAGGCCTTTCAAAAAGTTAGATGTAAACCTGGGATCACGATCAGATAAAATGGAGAGGGGAACACTATGGAACCTGAATATATATTTAATATACAACTGAGAAAGTCAATATAGAGAAAAATTATCTTGAATTGGAAGGAAATGAGAATATTTAGTCAATCAATGAACAATAACCCAGACTGAATTATTACCTCGATATGTCTTTGCTAATCCCACAACAATGTCCATGGATTTATTTTCCCATTTCCACTATGGAAAAAGAAAAAGATGAAGCATACCTTTTGATAACATCCTCTCTACTTTAACCTGATGACAAGTCAAACTCTTCACAGTAAAATCAGTAATATCTCTTTTCATTCCATCCCACCAATAATATTCCCGAATATCTCTATACATTATAGTATTTCCATGATAAGTTAAAAATGAAGAACTATGAGCTTCACATAACAACTCATTCTTCAAATATGAATTATAAGTCACACCTAATCTCTTCTCAATCCTCAAAAAACAATCATTATCATTGATAAAATCATGCAACTTACCCTTCAGAATAAACTCTAACATTTTCTACAACTCACTATCTTCCTTCTGCGCTTTCTTAATTCTGTCTGATAGAGATGATTTCACGGACACCTGAAACAAAACATAGGAATTTCCTACACCAAAAAACTCTATACCAAATGTTATCAAATCACAAATGAAAGGATCTCATTACTAATGATTCGTGGTTAATAAAGAATTACTTTTTCTACTCAAAGAATATTAAATTTTATTTTATTTTCCCGGATGGTAGTGGATTGTGAAATCATAATCCTTGATTAATTCCAATCATCTACTTTGTCTCATGTTTAATTTAATCTGAGTGAATATATACTTCAAACTATTGTGGCCAGTATATATTTCACTTTTTACTCCATATAGATGATGCCTACAAATTCATAAAGCATAAACAATAGCAGCTAATTCGAAATCATACGTAGGGTGATTTAACTCATGAGGTTTCAACTGATGTGAAGCATAAGCAATTACCTAATCATTCTACATAAGGACACACTAATGTATTTTCAATGAAGCATCATTGCAGATAACAAACTCAGAATTTCTATAAGGTAGTGTAAAAAATAGAGCAAATACCAATATTTTTTTTAATTTCGGAAAACAATCATCACATTATTTTTTCCAAACGAACTTAAAACCTTTTCTACTTAACAGAGTTAGTTGGATAGATAACCACACAAAGTTTACAAAAAACCTCTGGTAATAACCTACCAACCCAAGAAAACTATGATTCTCAGTTATATTTGTGAGTCTTGGTCAGTCTCCAACAACTTTTTTTTAGCAGGATCAACAAATATGCCATTTATTAAAACAATGTGACCAAGGAAAGAAATTTACTCTAACCAAAACTCACACTTTTTGAATTTCCCAAATAGTTTCTTTAATTTTATGGATTGAAAGAGAACCCTTAAATTACTTTTATTCTCCCCTTTAATTTTAGATTAATCCAAAATATCATCAATGAACACAACCGGAAACTTAACCATGAACTAACAACAAATTCTATTCATAAGATCCATGAATACAGTAGGTGAGTTGGTTAAACCAAAAGGGATAACTAAAAATTCATAATATCCATATCGACTATGAAACTTGGTCTTTGGAGTGTTTTCTTCCTTTAATTTCAACTGATAGTACCCCGACCTCAAGTCAATATTCAAAAAATACTGATCTCCCTGGATCTGATCAAACAAATCATCGATATAATGCAAAGGACACTTGTTCTTAATAGTTATGTTATTCAATGCTATATAATCAATGAAAAGACTCATTGAACCATCTTTCTTTTTAAAAAATAAGATAAGATCACCCCATGGTTTTGTGCTAGGTTTATTGAAACCTTTATCTAATAACTCCTTTAATTGCTGCATTAACTCTAAAAGTTTAATTTGCGCCATTTGATAAGGGGGTTTTGAAATTGGTTTAGCATAAAGAACTAAGTCAAATATAAATTCAACTTCCCAATCAGGTATAATTCCGGGAAACTCATCAAGAAAAACATAAAGGTAATCATTTACCACATGCACATCATTAATCTGAACAGTTCCTTTGTTTTTAATAATATGTTCAATGTAGCATTCATTTCCATCATTTACTAGTTTCTCGTCTTCCTAAAATGTTATCAAAAGTAAGGGTTCATTCTTGTAAAAATGCTGAAAATATTTTGGAAAAAAACCTTATTACTCTGATTTCTATCTTATTAAGATAAATAGAAATCTAATCCATACCCAAAATAACATCGATCATTACTAGACGCAAAACAATAAGGTTTGAAGGTAGATAATTTCCCCACACAATGACATGAAAATTCTGATAATTTCTTTTTGTCTCAACAATTCCACCACTTGTTTTTACCATAAGTTCGGGATTCATATCTTGATATTTAATTCCCAAATTACTAGAAAACTTCTCAGAAATGAATGAATGTGCAGACCTTGAATCAAACAACACAATCTAAACAAATAGATAGTGTACCTTATAATACTTTATTTGATGGCCCGGAATCTATTGAACAAGTTGAAATGGATTTTACCACCCCTTTTTACTTGTACTATAATTTCATTCCCTTAGTTTTGTACTTCGTTGGACACTGATTTTCATAATGACCCATTTCATTGCACTTAAAAAAAATTACTGATAGTAAATCTGATTTTTTCTTACTATTACCATGATCTTTTTCTTTTCAATTACACGCTTTTTGTCCCATTTTACCCCATCATTAGCACTTTTCATAATTCAAAAGACATCCCCAACATGCTTTTTTACCACAATTTTCACAATGTGTAAACATAACTTTCTTACCGTCATACTTTTTTGAAGAGTTCCTATCTTTAGTCATCCACCTCAACCTCTCATTATTTTGTTTCTCAAATAACACCTGATCATTGGAAAACTCCATTTACACCTTCTCCGTACATCGAACAAGTTTTACATAACTTTCTAACTCATGAGTGTCTAAAGCCCTTCGATACATTGGCATTAATCCTGAGTAAAAATGGTCGATTTTACTATCAAGATATCATATGAAATTTGGATAATACTATGCCAGTTGGGTGAATTTTTCTTCATTAGAAGCCAGTGAGTCATCCTCCTTCATCAATTCCATGAATTGTTTTTACATCCTAAGGAGAACCACATTTGGAAAATATTTCTCAAAAAACCTACATTTGAATTCATCCCAATCAAGAGCATCAATTTCCTCATTATCACTAATATTTTTCACCATCAACCATGACTGATCAGCTTCACCTTCAAAATAGTAAACAACAAGACTATCCTTTTGATGTTTTGAACACCCCATATCATCGAAAATATTCACTAGTGATTTAATCTACCCTTCTGCTTGCACAATGTAAGATGATCCTCTAACAGATGGGGGATGTTGCCTAATAAAATGATCCACTACTTACATGTTCCAATGTGGTCAATCTGACTGATCTCGTTCATGGATACCACCACTATTTATAGCCTAAGTCAACTGTGCCATCACTACAACAAACTGTTCAATTCTGATTTCGACCATCTCAGGTTACTGATTTGGAAGGTTTTCTTCCTCCTGATGTTGTCCCTTCATAGATTCCATGTTCCCTCTGCAGAAAACCACTCGGAACATAGGGATATATTAGGTGAAGCACAAAGGTAATCTATAAATCATATCATTTCAATATTAACATATATTAATTTATGGATATTAATTTAACAATACCCTAACTCCTAATGTTATCTAAAACGTCCTCTGATGCCAACTATAAAGACTGGGCCTTAAACATTACATTATCTTGAATTAAATGAATAATTCACCATGAGGATATTTTTAGGTTTAGAGTTTTAGAGAATTAGGGCATAACAATTACATTTCATCTCTAAAATTAATAGGTATACACATATACTCAGTTTCCATTCTTTTATAAAATTAAAACTCATGAAAAAATTTGTCATGTCTAGTCTCATATTTTTGACAGCATGACTTTTCCTTGATCCCATCCTTGACCCTATTTATCTTTTTTGTCCTTTGAAAAACATTTCAAAACATGGGATGAGAATAAAAATCTCATTAAGGGTTATAAAAAAAAGAAAACATTATTTCAACAATACATACATAACATATTATCTTTAATATACCTCATCAAATCATATGATTTATGAATAACACATTGAAAACATAAATCATAAATGTAACTTGTGGCATCCATATCATTCATACATTTTAGCTATCATAGCTACGTAGGCAGTTACATTTGGAATACTCATCAGAGTATATTCCCTAAATCTCTTGGGAGAAAAATTCACGTTTTCCTTCGTCATGTTACCCAATGCATTGGAGATCTATTTTGGGCTCCCCACCCTAGGATTATCACAGAACCATCTGTATACGTAAAAATTCCCAAGAACCATGAAATATTAAAAATGAATAAAACAAATATAAATGAAAGATAACATTTCAACATTTCTACCATAATAAATAATATAAATATATTGAAATCACAAATCAATTATAAAAAAATTTCAATACCCAAATAAAAAACCAATATTATGGTATTTATTTTTCTTTTAAAAGCAACATGACTTGTTAAAGAAGTCAAAATATCAAATAATACTCGTGGTGGCGGAAAAGGACATTTTCCCCGCTTCAGTTAAAGAAACATTATTTTTTTTCATTTAGTAGAACTCCTTATAGAAAAATACCCCCTTTTAATGAAATGAAATTTCATAGATGTTTATATAGTGTATAAAAGAAAGTCATGTATAAAACAAAATACTCCTTAATGAATGGAGATTGAGATGAAGACCCATACAACATGTCTGACATGACTCTTTCGTTATTTAATCTCCTGAATAATAAACTAAAGTTAATTTCTAATTTCTTTAAACCCTTTTTCTAGATTATTATTCCTTTTATATCACATATTACCATGTTATAAACTTTATGTAATCATTTAAGGTAATAATGGTAGTTTTGTCGATATTTGGTACTTGAGTAAAAAATGAACTTCTTATATTTAAAAGTTGTCTATGTGGTGAAAAGACCATTATGTCCAGAATTATATTAATGATTTAGATATCATATATATAATATATATCCATTATATAAATGTATTTATAATAGTACATAATATACAGAGGTAATAAACGAAATTCACAATTCATGGAGACGGTAAGTCATACGTACAGATGAACACTACTTTCATTCCTATTTCATATTTAATGGAATGAAAACATAATGATACATCAGTATATTATAATTCCAGTATAACATAATATATAATATCATTAAATCTATCCTTTATAGGCCCCATATATGGCATTAATGAGTCATATAACTTTGAGGGGGCGGTAGTCTACACTTCCTCAAATGAAATTATCATGTTAACCCATGATGGAAACCATAAAGGTATGTTATAAATGAAAAATACATAATCATATAGAAAACATAACCATAAAACTGTATTTGTTATAAAATAAGAGAATAAAATGATTTTAGGGGGTAGGAGAAGTAAAATAATAAAAAAAAGTAAGAGAAGACGTTACATTTAAATCGAGTAACTCCCGTTGGTGTGCACCAAAAAGACTTCTTGACGTGCCTTCAACCTAAGGTAAGAACTCTAGGAGGAATAGTGGGATCATGAGAGTTTATTTGGGCATGGTTTTTATGATCCATGGGGATTGAGATGTGTGAGGAATGGGTTAGAGGTGAGGGATGTTTATAAGGGCGAGGAGGGGCTCTTCAGAAAAGTATGAAAATATTTTATTATTATATAATTATTTTCAGTTTCTAAAGTACCAACACTAATTAAACTTGAATAAAAGATGTCTCATGGTCGAAATAAAATCATCCAATAATAATTGGACATGTTTTGGATATTTTTTTTATCTTTATAATGTTATTTATTTAAATCATTTATTAATGAGGTAAGCACTACATCATTATTATGTCAAACATAATTATATATATATGATGTCTAAAAAATATAAAAACATACTGATGTAGAAAATATCATTATATTTCCAAAAATATTTATATTCTAAAATATAACTTATATACCCCTATGTTAAAATTAATTTACTAAAATATATTTCTTTTTTCAATTTTTTCCTTTACATTAAGTTAATTAAAATAAAGTGTCATTATCACTCTTAATTGGATCCATGGGTTCCCAAAATAGAACAAAAATTTCCACCCTCAGCCATGACTCATCCAATAAGGTTAGGACAAGTTTTTAGGTAATTATGTATTATTATATTATTCATTTTACCTTTAATTATTCTATTTACCTTTAATCGCGGTTAATAAAAGTCAAAGCTTTCTATTCACCAAAAATTATATTAATCTTATTGAACCAAATTATACTTAATAATAACAACCATGAATGTCGGATTTTTGATATTCAATTCACAATAGTGTAAAAAATTCAATTTAATGAAAAATTCAGTTTTTTACTACTACATAGTGGTTTCACTATTCATCAAAAATAGAATTTTTTTCAGAAAAATATAAAAAATTAACCCAAATATATATTTGATATTAGAAATTCATAAATGATTTCTATTTTCCCAAATTCAAAACATAGTAGTCAGATTAATTAATTTAAAATTAATTCCCATTGTCAACACAAAAAGCCTGATTTTAGGAAATATTAACTATAAAAAAATTGACACTTGTTTATGTCCAATTTCAATGTAAAATTAACTCAAATGTCCAAAATTGGATTAAATGGTAAAAATATAATCTAATTACACTTTAAAAACAATGTAAAATATAATCTAACCATATAAATAAAAGATATTAAAAGATAGTTTTGAATTAAAATACAGTATTATCCACTTTTCATCAAAATTTGAATTTTATCAGAAAAATACCAAAATTTTAACCAAAGTGAATTTTGATGTCCGTATTCTAAAAAATAATTTTATTTGGTAAAATATAACTTATAAAAGTGAAAAAAACTAGATTTAATGAGATTTCACAATCAAAAGGTGGTAAATCAACCTTTTAAAGTAAATTAGGCTTAAAATTAGATTCATTCACATATTAAGCCTCTAACATTTATTGGATAAATGTGAAAATAGTTAACAAACATGTATAATAATATTTTAGTTAGTTATGTTCATTCATGCCAATACAATGGCTAGCTGTTAACTATAATTTAAAATTATATCTTTATATTATTATTGTGCAATATAAGATTTCAATGAAACTCGTTGTTCTGTAATGGGTACAACATCGAACATAGAAACCCCTTTAATGTAAAATTAATATTTAATTCAAAAAATAATAATTAATATGAAATTTTATTATTTCCATATTTACCTTAGATGTTATAGATATAGGGTCTTTGAAATTGACTTGGATCCAGGTATGAGTTCAATCGATAACTTTACCTCTCTTTCTGGGGGTCATGTAAAACATCAAGAAATATGTCACTATTTTTCTAAATTATTGGAACATTCTCCATCTTTAAACATTCATTTTCTTCTCCCTATTCACCAATAAATTCCATAAAGTATGTTGTAGGAGGTTTTATATATTAATATTGTTTTTTCATTCAATAGTATGAAAATTTTCATACCATTGTAGTTGAAATTAGTTGTATACATTGATATCTATCATGTGGTTAGTATAGTGTTAAATTCCACATTAGTAATGACTACAAGATTTTTTATCAGATTGTACTCACCAATGTTAACACAAATGTTTGTATACATTGTTGATGCTAGGAAAATTCCACCATGAGTCTTCAATAATAACTCGACTTTTATAATTTTGGGGATTGGATCTATGTTATTTAGAAACATGGATGAAATAATGTAATGTGTTGATCTGGAATAAAAAAAAGTACTTGATATCTTTGAGATTAAAATTACGGTACCTTCCACCACATCATTAGGATCCTCTACATCAGATATCGTGATAGAAAATACATTACCCTTCTCTCTTGGAATATTCTCAGGATTATGGTGGTTTCATTCCACTATGTATTTATTTTTAGATTAATTTTAAAATTTCCAATGTTTTCTTCACTTTATGTAATGATCTTCCTGTTGGTATTTCACCATATTCCATTTTTTTTAGTGTTGATAAGTTGATTCTTCACCTCCCCATGATAGCTCTGAGCTATATGGACATATCTTTCACATGTTTAGCACTTTCCATGCCTGAGAAAGAAGTTCCTAGAATGATTCTTACTACATTTTTTCTTATGGGATGTTTCACTTTCTTCCATCCTCGTCCATGATAAAAGTTATTCCCTGAGTTTAGAACCTTTTTTACCTTCTTCTCATTCATCCTATATGAACATTACATCTCTCCAAACATTAATTCAGCCTTTATAGCAGTTTTTACTATCAACTTATAGCTTTCACTATGTCGATTTTAAGGATACCTCCACAAATTTTGTATGATTTCATCGAAGAATCCATATTCCATTCTCATAGGATCTAAAAAAACTTAGTGGTGTATTGAGAAAGGCCAGTAAATTTTTTCTCATAAATTCCTATTAATTAATTTTCCATCGACTTCAGTTCTAGGAATTCCTTCTCCATTTTCATTCACATCATATGGAGAAATTATTTTTTGAATAATATTCCCCTATACTATTCCCACTCCATAACATCAACATTCCATCCTGGTTTTATGTTATTAATCAGTGTTCAACAGTGATCATCTTCTCATTCAAAATAGTATACTTCAAGGGTGAATTTCTCTATCTTTGAACAGAGTACTGAAAATATATATTTTTATAGATCTTATCAATTGTTCAGAAATAAATGGGATTGTGGATCCACTGAAATATGGTGATCCTTGAAACATTATGGACTCAATAGAAAGTTTTTCAATTTAAGGTGAATCTGGTTTCTCAACATGATTCATGTTAATGTTCATATCTCAAGTTGGTTGATTAATTATCCTTATAAAGATATCCATTGCATTTTTCATAAGAACACTCATATTTCTTCTTTTGTTGCACTCATCATTTATAGGTTTTCTTGAATTTTCCTCTATTTTTTTCCAAAATAAGAAAACGTTATTGATAAATGTGTGAGTTTTTAAAATCATATAGTTCAAAATAGATTTTAGGTGTTAAAAAATCATTATGAAATATGTTATTTATATCCTCAAATAATAATTACATTATCAATATGCACTGGATAATGGTTCATAAAAATATTATTATTAACAAAAAAAATATCCCCCCAGGAGTGTCAAACAAGGTTGACAGATAGGCCCCGTTTTGTGTACCAAATCCAGTTTGAGTATAGCTCATGGTATTGATTTTGGGTGTTACCCCTATGTAAATATATTATATAACCACATGAAATTGTAGAATCAATATATGGAGTTAATGGTTTGGATACATATTACATAATACTTATCAAAATACAAGGCTGGTTTTCCTATATCTAGACTTGTCCCTATGGTTCATAATAAATTTTACATGTCCTAATTTCCATAAATAACTAAACACGTCTTTTATATAAACTACTAAATAAAACCTTTTTATTACATTACACTTAATTACATGAAAAAACATACGATCATTTAATCTTTAGTTTATTGGAAATAAGATACAGGATACGTGAAATCATTAAACACTACTCTAAATCCACTTGATAGTCATCTTCATTGGTTCACCAAAATTTACATTTACATCATCTCAATACCTAGGGATATACGTCAAATGAATCATGATAGAATGCATACTAGTAAGGGAATAAGGAAGCGAATAATTTAACATCACCTCATGAATAATATTAATAAGAACATGAGAAATAATAATATATATTAAAACATATTCATATAATAATAATATAAAATGTGAATAAAAACATGGAAATGTGGATACAAAATTTAAATGATACACACATAATCATATCCCCATGGTTTACAACCAAGGTGTCATAAATGAAAATAACCAATTTTATTCACCATGGTATCATAAAACATGTAATCTATAGAGATTAATTTATTTTCCAAAGGCATTGGTAGGCTATCCAGGTAAACCATCTATATGTATTAATTTTATGTGATCCATATATGTCATAACAAATAATTTCATTATAAACTGATACATAATAAATAAAATGTTTCTTATAAAAAATCATACCATATAAACATGATCATTGTGTCATTTTTAACCCATAAAAATTGAATGTGTTTTGATTATATGTAAACCCCCAAATAAAATAAGTCATTTTTATATATATGTGAATACCAATTAAAATAAAATATTTAACAACCTAGGATTTTATGGTATGTCACTTTTAATTTTAACATCTTTGTTATCTTTTGTTGCACACAACACCGTGTTTAAAACTGTTTTATACTAAAACAATTAACATGATCATTGGAATAATAATGTGTCCATTAGGATTGGTATTTTATCAAATTGGATAGAGAACCCCCTATGAATGTATACATTAAATTTAAATATCTAATTAATGAAAATATAATATATTTTACCATTTAATAAGTATATAATTTTTAAAAAATGATAAATTAAGTATTGATATTTTTTTGAAATGTTAATATTTTTTCAAACATTTATAATTAATATAATTACTTAATATGTGTTTTTTCATCATGAATTATATTCATAAATTCATACTTCTTTCATAATCATTATAAGTTGATTTTATTAGACCTTAATTAATTTGTGAATGTTTCATAATATCAGTTGTAATATTTAAGTAAACATTTTTCAAGAAAATGATGATTTCATTCAAAAAAATAAATTTAAAACATGAATTAAATTATTATCATAAAATGGATTTCATTTTTTAATTATAAATATCTTAAAATTTTATTGGTAAATTTTTGATATTTTTTAAAAATATTTGAATTTTAGTGAATGGTGAAATATGGGAATTTGTGGTATTTAACAAATACATGAATTATTGAGTCATGGATGATATAAGTCCATTATAAAGAAAAATCATTATCACTTAAATTTATTTATTTTTTTGAAATTATTAATATTTATTTAATTGAGCTATAAAATATTCTAATGAATAAATTATTCAACAACACCCCTCTTCTCCCCTATAAATACCACCCTTTACCACAACATCTCCTCATACCAAAAAACCCTTTAGTCTAGTCCAAATTTTTCAAAATATTATTCCCATGTCACTCCACAAAATCAAGGGGCCTTTTTTCTAATCCAATGAACAAACCTAATTTCATTAAGGATGTTCTCATGGAGAAAAAGTTCATGAGGTTAAATCCTCTTTTAATTTTCATTAATTTATTTTCAATATATTTTATTTCCTTATACTCTAAAAGACCTCTATAAAAAAGTGGCATGATAAATCCATTATCTATTAAATGATATAATTTTATTTTTTAAATGTAATAATCCATCATCACATCTCTTCCCACTTTACCTTTTTTTCTAAAAATGAATCCACCATTCGTGAAGTGACGATTTTCTACCACTATGGATGATGATTTTTAATTTTTTTATACCACATTAATGGTTGGTTAAAAAGCCAATATAATAGGTAAATAATATTTTAAAATTTCTATTAAAACATTTTTAGTGTTATTGAACCAGTATATATACATTATATTAGTTAATAAAACCAAATTAGTGTGTGCTGCTCGAAACAACGCCAACAGTTATCATTAACATTTTATCTAATGACATATCCTCATATTTTGAAACAATTATTATATAAGAAAATATAATCATATGTATGATAATTAATAACATATAATTTCTATTTTGGATAACTATACCCATTTTACACGATCTTACATACTTGTATACAAGTGAACCAGTCTTGAAAACCAAGGTAACAAACACTCCCAGATAACGAAGTTGAATATTATAACTTATCAAAAATGTCATAAATTAAATTAATAAAATTATAATAAATCAAATATCTATTCAATTGGTTCATAAATAAAATATTTATGAAACTAATTTCATTATCCATGACATTAAGTGAATGTAAAGAGATCTTTCATACATTAGGTAAGGGTTTCACCACAAACATATATTTTCTCTTTCCAGTTATGCTTTATATCTCTTTAACCAAATGTAATTATTAATTATTATTATGTAATCCTCCTATATTCTATGTTTATTTTCAAAAATTATGTAACTTTTTCAATTATTCTATTGTTTATGGGAAATTCATGTTTTATAAGTGTTCTTTTTTAATTGCTCCTGATAAGCCATCCTGATTAAAGTGATGATCCAAATTTCTTACCCACTTTCAAGTAGACATCATAATATATTTTAATCCACCAATATATCTATAAATTATTAATTTTTATCTTTAAAATATATCATAGATTATATTTTGTTTTATAAAAATATTTATGCCTTTGTCCTCTTTAAATAATCATTTATATTTTCCCTTAAACCGCACTAAAGTGACTCATTTATAATATTTATTAAATAATATTTTTACATGATTTCAGTTCATTTACCAAATTTAAGTATCAATATTCTTTTAATATTCCTAACATATAATTTTATTCCTTTTTTTCTTGTATATTCAGGTTTAATATCTTGTTTTTCTAAATATAAAAATGATTTTTGAAAAGAACTCTTGTTTCCAAACTAAAATGGAATTTCTCTCATGAATTTCTCAATGATTTTATTAGATTATTTTCATCTATTTCAACACCATATATTGATTCTTATCATTAAAAGAGATTTATATCTTTTTTAACCATCTACCATATTTTATTGAATGGTTTATGATATTTTTACTGTGCATTCCCTGTCTTGATTCCATTAAATATATTACTCTAGATAGTCTATAAATATGTGTATTCATTGGGGATATTATTTAAATTTCATATTATTATTTATATATAATTTTATATTATAATTATGTTTCACCCCTTTCATATGAATAATTAATTGGACTTAGTATGTGTTAGGTTGGGCGTACTATAGCCTATCGTTGCAACGATAGATCTCATGAGACAAACAAGTTTGGGAATAGTTGTTTATTAACCATGTGATTATTCAACTAGTAAAATATATATGATTATGTTTCATTATCATGTGATTATTTTTATGGAATTAACCTAATCATATTTTATTCCTAAAATATTATGCTTATGATTATGTTTTAGTGACACGTGTTGTTATATATTCAAATTTCATTATTTCTTATGTTTACATCATTCATTTTATTATTTATTCTTAATAAGCATCAGGGATCACCCCATTCATATGTTATCTTTTCCAATAGGATTCCAAGATGTATATTATGACTGATATATAGGGATAAGCTATGAGAATAAGATTTCATTCAATGATGTAACTATTTAGTATTTCATTTCATTCCATAATTTAATATTTATGTTTTTATCTTGTTTTCCAAATCTACTAAACTTTTTGGTCCTTTGGGATGAAATCTAAAGTCAATAGTACCAATGTAAAATAATAAGGCATCGGTTCCGGGCTACTAGGTTTTGGGTCTTTACAGTTGGTATTGGGAAATATTAGTACAATATTTTGTAACAAGAGTATGGAAACTATATATTAAGGAAATATAACCCTATAACTGAATTTTATAATATTATAAATGTATCCAAGAATTTCATGTTGAGTATAGTCATAATTTATGTGTTATAATAGTTTTAAAATTTCAAAATCTAATCTATTGTATTCCACTTATTATAAATAGTTCCTTGTCGATGGATTAGAAATCGTATCAATGCACATATACCATGTAGGTATTTTTCCTCCTATAAAATAGAATGTTATTGGATTAGGAGATGAAAGTGGAGTTGGACACCTTATAAAAATATTAGGACAACTAACTAAGGTTTTGAGCAATAACCATACTTAGATGGAGTATCTCGATACACAATGTATTGTAACAATTTTATAAATCATCATGTGACAATAAAAACTATCATTAAATGAGAGAACAAACTAATTTGTTGCTACCAATGGATAAGATCCTTAGAGAATATATTTCTTATATTAGGATGTAACAAAAGGGGGAAGGTTATCCTAGAAATTTATCATCTCTTGGGAGATTCAGATCAATGGTGGTCATTAATTTGACAAATAAAAGGAGAAGGAATAAATTAAAATTAATTATTTTAAGTATTTTAAGAAAAAAAATTTGGAAAAATATTTACATAGAAAATTGTGAGTGGATATAGAGAGGATGTTCTTTATTCAAAGATAAAAAGATGGCACAAATGATGCCAGGTCTGAAGCCAGCATTACAAGGTTATAAAGGCATGTTACGGACTACATACATAATACAAGGTTCAATATTGGCCATTTTTTATGGTAATAATCCAATTATATAAACAACAGTAGTCTCCTAAAAATTATCATTATACGAGGATATAGTATCATGATCCACCAAGATGGTGAAATAATTTTCCATGCCACATGGCTTCGAATGGATGGAAGAACAGAAGATAGATGATGAGTACTAATGAAAAGGAAATAAGGAAAGTTTGAATAAGGATAGAATGGAATTTCCAACATTCAATTAATGTTTAACGAAACATCATGGAACATATATATTGGTAATTGGTGTTTTTTCAAATGTGGATAAAATCACCACTAGGACCATGATTTAAAGGGTAAAAAATAGGTTCATAATGTGAAATTATTAATATATAAGGATATGGGACACTATGAACATGAATTCTATAGAAATCCAGGAAACATTTCCTTTAAAATTCCAAGGGAACAAGGACATTCTTGTGTAGTCTCAACAACTGAAGTTTAATTTCATAATTTAGTAGTGGCAGGTACACTAATCATTTCATAACATTTTAAAAATAATTATTTTATTCTAGATCATAACATTCTTCTATATTCTCCCTATTTTATATAAAAATTATATATTTTAAATTCACCTTAACGAGTGATATATCAATAAAAAATCTATGTGAAAACCATATGGTAATAAATAGGTTTCGAGTAGTTCATATTATGACACATAAACATTCTCTAATTGCTTATTTTATTATCATACTTATGGCTTAATTTTATATAGTTCATTGTATGGAATGGATTACATAGTATAATGAAAAATTTTATTTCAAATAAAACAAAATTATGATTCTTGAAAATTTTATATAATTTATCTTTTTTATAGAGGAGACTACATCATCTGAGTTATATTTGAATCCACTAACCAAAGACCATATAAATGAGATTCCTATTGAAGAAGACCAAATAAATCCTACTAATGATAATGTGACCCTAAAATTTAGGATTTAACTATTGGTAAATAATAAAGTTATGTATTTTCATCCAATTTACCAAGACATCCTCTAGAGAGAAAAATCGATTTTTCAATCTAATTAATCCTTGATACGAGAACTATATCAATGAATTCCTAAATAATTTCCATGTTGGAGTTAATATAATTAAAGAATCAACTTGAGTAATTAACTTATAATGGATTTATATTCCCTAGTGTTTCACCTTTGGGAGCTTCTGTTCTTTTTGTTAAGAAGAAAGATGGATCTTTGAGGCTATGTATTGACTATAGGGAGATCAATGCTATTATAATAATGAACAAGTATCCTATCCCTCATTTTAATTACTTATTTAACTAAATATGTGTAAAAAAAATTCAATGACTTTTGTTCATTATTTATATCATCAATTGTTTGTGATGACGTAATCCATTCCAAAGGAAGCATTTCAAACAAGGTGTGGACATTATTATTTTACAGTAATCCCATTTGGACTCTCTAATAAAACCTCTGTTTTTATTTTTATAATCAACATATTATTAAAGAAATATATTGATAATTTTTTGTGGTATTTAGTGATGAAATCATGGTGTACTCCAAATTTTGTGAGGACCATAAGAACTACTTATGGATTATTCAAGAAAATATAAGAAGAAAAGCGGTATATGGTATGTTTAGAAAGTGTGAACTCATTCTTTAAAATGTTTATTTTCATGGACATATTGTCTCCAATGATATAATCTTAGTTGATCCTATGAAGATAATGGAATTCTTGGATTGGCCTATAACAATGAACATAACTATGATTTGTAGTTTCACTGATTTTATAGGTTACTATCAATAATTCATTCATAGTTTTCTTGATTATCTAACCCATTCACCATGATTACATGTAAATGGGTTAGGATTATATGAAAAATATATGACTAATTTTTTGAATAATTGAATAGGATATTTGTGAGATCTATGATATTAACTCTACTAATAAGAAATGGTGGATTTGCTATTTATATTGATGCATCGATGAAATAGATTGGTAGTGTCCATATACAGAATGATATAGTTCATACGTACGTATCAAATTAGTGAAATAATCAGGAATAGAATTGACATATCCATGATCTAGAATTTTCAGTTGTAATCATTTCAATAAATATTTGAATACACTATCTCTATGTTGAATGATGATTGATATATACATATCACAAGAGTTTGAAAAACGTATTCTTTTAGAAGGAACTCAATATGAGGCAAGTGCAGTGGCTCGAGATACTCAAGGATTATGATTTACAAATAATATACCACCCATGTAATGAATATAATGTAGTAGATGCATTGAGAAAGAAGGTTTGTGTTGTTCTAGAAAATATGATGATTGATAGGCCTCCTCTGTGAATGTATCAAGTAAAGATGGATATGGGAATTATCATGGAAGGTGAAACATCACTAATTTTTAAAATATTTTCCAAACCATATATATTATAAATGATTAAAATTTATCATTATATTTTAGAGTATGTTTAAAAGAAAACATATGTTGTGAATGATGGGAAATTGGAATACATCATATATAGAGAAGGAATCTAGAAATTTGGGTCCAGTATTTTTGCACCCTCTATAATTGAGATTAAATTAGAATAATTTAATGATTATCACAGGTCAATTTTCTCTATACTGGGTGCACTATGATGTATAGGGATTTTGGGAAATAAAATTGGTGGGATAATATGGAGTGGGATATTGCTAATTATGTATTAATGTGTTTAGTTATTCAATAGGTGATGGTTGAAAGAAAATATCCTAGATGATTCATGCAACCTATACCTTTGACTACATGGAAATAGGTTAAAAAAACTTTGGAATTTTTTACTATATTACCAAATACACCAAGAAATAATAATGAAATATATTTTTATTTGCTGATCGACATACAAAATATGCACATTTTCATGCTTTAAGGGTAGAGTTTCCACTAGATATCCTTGCATGAATCTATATTAATGATGTTTCAAGAAATCATGGAACACATATTCTAATTTTTTCTCATAATGATCCATTAAATACATTTAAATTCATGAAAATTATTTAGAAATCATTGGATAATATGTTTCATTTGATTATTTTTTACCCTCAAACTGATGGACTATTTGAAAGGAAAATCCAAACATTATAAGTTATTTTCAGATCATGCTCACTTGAATTTATGATATATGGTATTATTAATTACCTTTGCTTTATTTTTCCTACAAAAATAGTTTCTATTCATGAATTCAAAGGCACCATATGAATCACTATAAGGAATGAGATGTCATGCACCAACATGTTGGGATGAAGATCGTGAAATGAAGCTTCTAGGCCTATATCATACAGTGGAACAATAAAGATAAAGACTATACAAACCCATATCAAAGAAGATCAATGTAGTCAATTGAGTAATGCTGAAAACCAGATAAAGAATATGGAGTTTCAAGTGGGATATCATGTCTTTCTATAACTATTCCCATGGAAGGGTGTTATAAGGATTGAAAATGAATGTATATTTTATAGCAACCCATAATTTACATAAATTTATATTGCTTCATAATTTCAGTAAATTATCTACAAAATATAAAAACCATGAAAGGACCTTATAGGTATAGTGTCATTAGAAAATGGTAATCATAAAGAACCAGTCCATAAAATATCTACACCATCTCCCTTTTATTTTTTCATAACTAGAGTCCTTGTTGAAAAATCATACATAATAACCTTATTCATGTCTTTGGGAGGGAATCATATAAAAGGTTGAGCTCAAATTCTAACTAAGGGAAATCATATGAAATAGAAACCATATCATATTCAAAATAACATAACCTTTGGAAGTCTTATTCTTCATATAAAAGATCACAATATCATGTCATGGGATAAATCATAAAAATAAAATGTTATCCAAATATTAATAACATAATTCATGAAATTTATTGTAAAATGCACATAATCATATAAAATCATTTCATATTAGTCAAGGTTCATTTCCAAGACCATCATAGCGGACAAATACTTTTACTTAACCGAGTTCTCTCCTTGTTACAGTCTAGTATCACTAAACCGTATTAACATTATTTTCTAGACTTTTCTACCTCATAATATATAAATATTATCCCATTTAATTGTAGGAAGATATAGGTCCCACCTATCTCATAATGAAACCATTCTTACATGTTCCACAAAAACATTAACCCATTACTATAGAATAACCGATGAAATAACATGGGTTTCTTGAACATCGATCCATCAGAAAATAATCCATAAATGGATTTCATAAAAATTATTTCATCATTTAAACAATCATATAAAATTAATAATATTGATATAAACAGAAACCTATGTAATCTTATATGGGAAATAATTTTGATAAACAATTTAGTATCATTCTTGAGAGAAATATTCTTACTTTTCCAAAAACAATTCCTTTATCCAAATATCCAACTATTTTAGAAGAAATAATTTTTTGTGAAAATATCATTTTTCTGTTTTAGGAGAAGGTTAAAAGAAATAAATCATTTTTAAAGAGTAAAAATTGGTTCTTGACTTAAGAGATAAAAAAATATTTTTCTCGTACTTTTGTCGGAAAAGTCCAAAAGGTACATCGTATGGTAAACACAATAAATATTCCTTCCAAACTATGTTTTAAAATTCATCTTGGATAAAAATTAATTTAAAAATAAATAGAATAATAGTACATATTTTATGATAATATTCTTATATAACATGGAAATGGATGATAAATATTGCCTCAGTAAATACTTACATATAAACAAACTCGGATTAAAATGAGATTGCAAAATTATCCCTTACCAATGGTTTGATATCATTCGAATATATCCTAACCTAATTTAGAGTGATTTAATTAATGATAAATATTTATTCTATAATGACAATAATTTTTATGATAACATTTATGATCATATTTTCATCTGTCTGATAGTAACATTTCAGTGTTACTCATTACTTCAGTATTAACTACTTTATATTCTTATGTATGTTTTGTAAGATATGTTATTTTTCTTTTTTAGGTTATGGTTGTATAATTTATATAATAGTATTATTATAATTTATATAGTACTAATTGGTTCAATTAATTTATATAATCATGGTTTACATTATATTATGTAGAATGAATCACATCACACCGTGGAGACGATAAACTGTACGTACCCATGAGTGACGATATTGTTAACATAATTATTGAATGGTATTGAAGTGGATAGTGTATTGTATCTAATAATTAATATTATGTTATAATAATAAAATATAGTTATTATTTGCCCTATTATACCCATACATGTAAGGTGGTGGTGAAAATCAGAATGCAGCACGGTGTGGAGATGGTAAGCCACATGTACGCACACACGGTGATTTTTTTTCGTAGGGTGGATAGAAGGTAAACTAGGGTTGTTTCATATTTATAATAAAATATAATTTTATGAGTGATACTTATGTTATTATTTTATAATTAAACAAATAAATAATAGGAAGTAGAAGAGTAAATAAATTTGGAAGAATTGGTAGAAGAGATTATGTCTTCCTCGACATGCCTCCATTAAATTTCCTTTAAGGAACTTGATTTTATTTTTTGAGAATCCCAAATCAACTATAATGTTACTAGGGATGTTGAGAAGAGAAATGGGTAGTGTTTTCTGTCATGACTCGTCCCGCGGTGCCCGTGCCGGGACTACTGCAAACCCACCATCCATAGGCCAGGGGCTGGAGACTAGCACCAAAGGCGTAATTCCATAATACTGGGAAGGAAATGCCTTTATATCATGTAAACATACACACAAGGAAGTACACAGCTAGATGAAACACTACGTAAATTGTATATCAAAATATTATAGAAAGTAAAAGGGGCCAAAATACAGGCCCAACTGTAAAGTACAAGTACAATAGTGATACAATACAATTGAAAGATAAGGGAAGACATCTACTAGATCGTCCTCTGGGGTTCCTACCAGAAGGGTAGGTACATATTGCCTCCTTAGCACTTCACTTCCGACCTTCTCCTCCTTGTACTGACTCTCCATATGGTCCACCCTAGGTACCGTCCAGTCCTAGTACTCTCGTCCTTAGTTAGGGTTGTCTGTCGTTTGCATCCAATGCAACAAGTTGTGGGAATAGCCCATGCAGGGGTGAGTATAACGATAATCAGTAGGGAACCCGAACCCTCATGGTATCACAAATTACACTAAGGATAAACAACAAATAATGAAATCAACAGATAACCCTACTTATGTATATTCCCATACATATACCAAATTTATCAAGTGATCCTTCTCAATCATGAGAAAAACATACAAATTCTAACTCAAATCAAACCAAGATTTTATTCTAGGGGGTAGTATCAAGTAATATCCCCAGTCCCATTGTCAAAATCTCAGCTGCTGGAGAACTCCTCCCTTATCGAGTATAGTGGGCCTACCGTGACATCATTCACGCTTCCCACTAACATTGTATTACTGAGGTACTCCTCCAGTCATGTATCGTGGATCTGTCGTGTTACCATGCGTGCTCCCCACCGTGGGTCAGCCGCATCACCTAGCATGCTCACCTCATAGCCTACTGAGGTACTCCTCATGTCGAGTACCATGGGTCTGCCATGACACCAATTTGTTCCCCACTATGGGTCTGCTATGACACCAAGGCACTCCCCACTGGGCTAGTAGAGTCACTCAGAGTCGAAATGGTCAGAAGTCGCCGGGTCTCTGCTAGCTACTAGGTCTCCACACTATGCTCATCATCTCTAGGAGGATCTGATCCACGAGCTACTGGTCAATATTCCAACTATCACAAATTCCCACTAAGAAGTATCTCCAAGGTCCTCCATGACATAGGGGACTCAACGCAACTAACGGCGTACCAATAGGGCACCCGGTCTGTGATTTATTAGCCTTTTAGTCTCGGGGGCCTGGTAGGATTCGTGTATGATCCAACCTGACCGTATCTCAACTATACCCCAAACTGTAGTGGGATATACTAAAAGGGAACTTTCACACTCCATGATTTCCAGCACTGCTGGTAGTTCGTCAAATGGATGTTCGGTGCCAAAGATATGGTCGAAGGAGCATAAATGGGTCGCAGTGGGCCCAGGTACGGGCCGACCCAGTCGGCCCGACCCTACTCGACCCAACCTGGGCCGGCCCAGTTCGACTCGACCCATCATGAATCGTTTGGTCTGGCCCGGCCCATTGGGTGGGCCCACCCATTGGGTTCGGCTCGGCCCATTGGGCCCATCCTAGTAGGCAGCGAGGGGCCGCGGAGAGCCGTGAGGCCGCAGACCGGCCACGGGTCCATGCGAGGGCGGTGCAGCCCGGAGGGCACCGCATGGGTGGCTCGGCCGGAAGGGAGGGTCCAGATTAGCATGGAGGTCCGTGAGGGTGCGTCTCGGAGAGCCGTGAGTATGCGGCTCAAGGTGGCTCGGCTCGAGCTCCATGGTTGTGCAATCATAGCTGGTTCGGCCAGCGGGTGGTGCGACTAGGGCCAGTTCGGCCAGTTCGGCCGGAGTGGCCGGGGGGGGGGGGCTTGCTGGCAGAAAACACGGTCAGGACGGCTTGGCCAGGAGGTCGGGGAAGATGGGGGTGTGGTGTGTCTCTAGGTCGGTATGTCTAGGAGCGGCGCAGGGTCGGTTTGGCCGAGAGGCCGGATCACTGCGGGGGTGGCGTGGGTCGCGAAGGCCATGGGAGGCAGTGTTGTTTCCTTCATCGCCTTCATCGCCTTCCTTCGTTTTGAAGAACATCGCAAAACAACACAAGGGTTACGAAAAAGAAGGGCCATGTTAGTTTGGCCCGCACTCTCTGTATTAGAATGGTAGAAAGAGGATTACAAGAACGAAGCACATCATACCCTCCCGCAAAGATTCTTCCCAACCTGTAAAAGAAAAATAAGTGGGTGTGGTTGTGAAGTGATAATCATACATCATTAAACCCCTACATGTTCGTTGTTGGTTGATGTTGGTGTCAAAAGGCAGATTTCGATTTGTTGTAGACGAACATGTTCAATATTGGAGGAAGTTCAGAGGAAGAAAGTCGAAGATGAGTTCGTTCTTCATAGTTAAAGACGTTCCTCTTCGGTGTTCTTTGTCGGTGGAGCGTTCATTGTTGGGATCTTTCTCTCAAGTTACTCCTCTATCCAAATTCCACAAAAAAAGAAATGGCAACCCAAGATAATAGTTTATAATATCTATTAAGTCATTGGGATAACATTCAAAAAGTCTTAATTGATTAAGGGAGATTTGGCACAATTAATGTAGTGCATTGAAACAATTTAATTGTGGAGGTGTTGAAAAGTCTCCCCCAACATTTATTAAGGAGTTGAGGGTTTCTCCCGATTAATGGTGGGTTTCTAGGGGGTTTAATCTCGGGTGGTCCCCACCACCATGATCTCTCATGGGAGGTTATGGTTCGGGTGGTCCCCCCCAACATAACCTATGATGGGAGGTTATGGTCTGGTGGTCCCCACATCGAACTTCCACATGGATGTTTAGTTCCAGTGGACCCCACCTCCCAATACCCACATGGTTGTTTCAAAAATAAAATAAAAATGTCACACACTTTTATTTTTATTTTATTCTTACACGAAAAACAAAAAAAAACTATCTTTCACTATCGACCCACTGTCGTCGAGGTGAAAGTATCCTTAAGCGAATATTGGCACTGCAAGTTCAACGGTACCATCAAATTTCTATTCCGAGCACCGGATCAAAAGATAAAAAAACCCGCTCAAATGTTTATAGAACAGACCCAAAAAAATGTTTAGAAATTAAATTTTGGGCACATCGGGCCTAAAAATCACGCGCCAACAATTTTCGCAGTCTCGTAAAATACACATTTATTTTTAAGAAAATTATATGGAAATTCCAAGTATTTCCATTCTCCCCACCTCAGGGCTCTACGTCCCCATATGCCACAACTCAAACTAGGTAAACAAGTGGGGAAAACTGAGCATGCATCTGAGCCTCCCGCTAGTAAGTTCTCTACTAGAGGTTCTCATGCTTCCATTGAACATGCACCAGAGGTACGGACCTTCCACGAAGGACCCGATCCTGTCGATCCTCAATCTCTACTAGAACCTCAGTAAAAGTCACCCCATTGTCGATGTCCATCTCGACATGGTCGATGATTTTATAAGTTTCATGCACATATCTCCTCAGTTGTGATATGTGTAATTATTCGTGCACTAAGTGCAACTGAGGTGGAAGAGCTAAGAGGTAGGCCACCTCGCCAACTCTGCTGAGGATCAGAAAGAGTCTGATGAACCTTAGAGATAACTTGTTTCATTTGGAAAATATCTGCAAACCTCATCGAGGTGAGACCCGTATAAAGGCATGGTTTCCATCCTTGGACTCTAGAGGTCTCTGTCTCCTATTAGCATATGACTTCATCCTACCTTGTGTAGTCTTCATCACTCCCAGATGACCTGAACATTCTCTGTGGTAGCCCTTACCATCTCTGGTCCCACTAGTGCTGACTCCCTTGGGTCAGTCAAGCATAAAGGTGATCTGCAAGGTTGTCCGTATAACTCCTCAAAAGGTGTCATCCCAATGGTGGAGTGATAGCTGTTGTTGTACACGAAATCCACTAAGGGCAAGTGATATTCCCAGATGCGATCGAAGTCGAGGACACAAGCACGCAACATGTCCTCGAGGGTCTGAATGGTTCACTCAGGCTGACCATTCATATGAGGATGGAAGGCGGTGCTCAAACGAAGCTGCATCCTGAAAGCCTCTTGCAACCCCTTCCATAGCTGGGAAGTAAAATGTGTATCAAAATTGGAGACAATCATCGTGGGTACTCTAGGTAGCCGCAAAATCTCCTACACATGGAGGCATCCCATGCTCTCTACTGAAACCTCACCTCCGATCGGTTGGATGTGGGATGACATGCTGAGTCAGTTGATGATCACCCAAATCGAGTCATGTCCCCTGGATGTACATGGAAGACCCATCACTAAGTCCATGGATATCCAATCCCACTTCCACTATGGGACCTCTAATGGTTGAACCAAGCCTACTGGTACTTGCTGATCCACCTTCACTTACTAACAAGTGAGGCATTGAGAGACAAACTCAACAACTAAATTCTTCATTATCGGCCACCAGTGATGTCATCGTAGGTCCTTGTACATGTTTTCCACTCCTGGATATACCGCTAGAGGGGATGTGTGGATCTCCCTCAACACTTCCTCTGAATGTGACACTGGTACCATGGTACGTCCTCTGAAGAGGATGATTTGCTCTCCACCTTCATGAATTTCCTTTGGGTGCCTGTCCTAGGCCTATCTGAGCATGTCATGTCTCATAGTCATCGTCCCCACACAGTGCCTACCTAAATCGCTGAATAAGTGGGAGAGTGTCTATAAGATACTGTAGAAAAACTGCTATGTCTCTATCCACAATGGATATCTATATAGAGGCCAGCTACTCCATCGCCTCACTTAGTAGATATATACCAGATCTCCTACTGAGTGAATCAGCAGCAGTGTCCCCCTTCCCAAGAGTATAGAATATCTTGAAGTAATTGTCCTAGAGGAACTCAAGTAAACATAGATGTCTCATGTTTAGGAAATTATGAGAGAAAATATACCTAAGACTCTAGTGATCAGAGTACAAAGTAAAGTGCTTTCCCATCAGATAGAGTCGCCAAATCTTCACGGTGAAGAACCCTACTAAAAACTCCAAGACATGGGTGGCATAGTTATGCTCGTATTGTGTCAGGTGTTGTGAACCATATGTGATCAGTGCTCGCTCCTGCATCAGGACATATCCAAGTCCAGTCACTGATGTTTCATTATATACTACGTACCCTAGGACTTCCTCTAGAAGCCTCAAGATGGGGGCGCTAGTCAGCCTCTGATTCTGCCCCTAAAAGATCTACTAGTATCTCTCCGACCACACAAATGGTTTCCCCTTCTTCATCAAGGATGATGATGATGCTACAACTCTGTAAAAGTCTTGCACAATCATCCGGTAGTATCCAACCAAACCCAAGAAACGACGTACCACCCTCACACTTCTAGGTGGCTCCCATGAAAGTACTACCTCATTCTTCACTAGATCAACAACAACTCTAGCCTCCGATATAACATTTCCCAGTATGTGAACCTCTTGGATCCATAACAAGAACTTTGAGAGCATACCATATGGCTGGTGCTCTCAGCGCATGTCCAGTACTCCCTGTAAATGATAGGCAGGCTCCCCCTCAGTAGTCGAGTAGATTAGATTGTCGTCGATGAGGACTACCAAAAAGTGATCATGTTATGGAAGAAAGATCATATTCATGAGTCCCATGAACACTGATAGAGCATTGGTTATTCCAAATGGCATAAGAAATAACTTGTAGTGGTCATACCGACACCTGAATGTTGTCTTTTGTACATCCTCGTCTTGTACTCTATGTAGGTGATAGCCTGATCTGAGATCTGTCATCAAGAACCATCATTCTCCCTCCAGATGATCAAATAGGTCTTCAATCCTCAAGAGTGGGTACTTTATCTCCACGATCAACTAGTTTAGGTATCGATAGTCAACAAAAAGCCTCATGCTTCCATCTGCCTTCTTGGAAAACAGAATCAGGGCTGCCCAAGGTGAAACACTGGGCTGACTGAATCCATTCCCTTCCAAGTCCTATCACTATACCCGCAGCTCATGAAGATTCGCGGGAGCCATCCGATATGCTGGTGTAGATATCGGTGCCATCTCAGCGTACAAGTCAATCTAAAAGTCTACCTCTCAGCGAGGGGTTAGACCCATGACATCATTAGGGAAAACATTCGCGTATTGGTCCACCAATACAGGATAAGTCAGACACTCCACATCAATAGCTCATAGGGTAAGGCTCGCCAACTGATGATTGATCAGATGCACTCTCCTCTGAGCAAGTCCATTCTATACTGCAAAGGCTCTCTTCTCACCGGTGAAGGTAAACCTGGTCCCATCCGTGCAGAAACACCTCAATTTGAGGCTAATATAGTCTAAATGAGCATGGAATGTAGATAACCCGTACCTACCCCTGATGATGTCGTAAGGACGCGACGCCGCTACTAGGAGATCCCAGTCCAAGCTCTCACCTCCTAGAGTAAGATGGCACTACCAGCACTAGTGCATAATCGTCAAATCCCTTCCCGTAGAAGTCTCTAGCCATATGGATCGAGCCAACAGCTATGTCGGAATATTCGAGCTTCAAATGAGGGCAGTGGTAGTAAAATAATGACTCACACCTGTGTCTATAAGTACTAAAACTATGGTGGAGTACAAACAGATCATACATCGAATCATTTTCAGAGTTCCATGATCGTAAGCCTTAGCTTCCTAGAGCTATGCTCTACCCTGTCTACCTGCTCCCTGCGGTCGTGGTGGACCTCCTGGTGGTGGTGGCTTTAATATCTCGAATCATCACCCACCGCCAGCTACATGACTATCTCATCTACCATGTCCACCATCTCCATGAGTTCCACCTCCATTGAATCTCTATCTCTGCCTAGGTAGTACTTTGACCATCTACTGATCATCTGAACGGTTGGTCGGACATTCATGAGCAATTGAAACCTGCCCGCCGCATGTGAAACTCTACCCGCTCCTGACTTGTATGTCTTTGCTTTTGGTGCCCCTCATAATCATTCCTGAGTCATGTGGTTATCCACCTGTAGTTCTGGTCCTTTTGGACCTCTGTGACATCTGTCTACTACTAGCTGCATAAGACTCTGCTACATGATTACTTGTAGTGGGTCTCGCTACTGGTGACTGCTCAGCGAGGAAACTCTCTTCCAAGAAGGATCTCTCGAACACCCCCGCCTGTGTCGGGAAGGTAAGTGAGATCAACAAATCCTTGATCTCCCACCGGTGTCTATGCTCGATGATACGGGCCCTAAAGAATGTGTCCCACAACATATTTGTGGAGTAGTGTGAGAGGTTAGTGAACCTTGATGAGTACTGAGCAACAGTCATGATGCCATGTTGCAGATGAAGTAGCTCCTGAATGTGCACTATGTGAAGAGTCATTGGAAAAAAATCTTCTCGAAATAGGATCAAAATGTCTACCCAGAAAAGTGTCACCTCATCGTGGAACTAGAGCATCACGATCCACCATCTACCCGCAGCTGCCTATAGAATGCTGGAAGCAAAAATCACCATGAGACTGGATGGTGTCCATATGAGTCTAAGGACTCTCACCACAGCCTCTAGGCAATCCTCAACTGCCTGTGGGTCTGCCTCTCCCCTAACACTGGGTTCCTCCTGGAACTGTAACTCATTAAATGCACTCAAGAGGCATGCACCGTCTGCTTCTAGGGATGGTGGCATCAGTGGCCCAACGGGGAAAGGTACTGTTGGCGCCTCTTCTGATGCATCTACTAGAAGAGGGCCCTACACCAAGGCCTCGTCACTCGGTGGGCTATCTGTGCATACAACTCTCGGAACACTAGCTGGATGTCTGTGTGAAGGAATCCTAAAAAGAAACAGGTGTGCTTCAGTTAAAAGTAATAACTAGTGAGCTGACCTGGTGAGCTGACTTAATGAAAACTTTTGAAAACACACATGTAATAAGTGTTTTCGTGGAATGAGTCAGAAATCAGAAGTCAGCATCCTGGTGTATGGATTCATTAGCCACCGCATAATCATTGGACTCCCTAGACTAAAAACCACACTCACTACACATAACACTAATTCTTCACATAAAAGATCCAAGTCCTGTGATCAATGGTAGAATAGACTCCTGTGATACCAATTTGTCACGACCCGTCCCTTAGGGACCATGCCGTGACTACCCCAAACCCGCCTTCCATAGGCTAGGGGCTGGAGACTATCACTGAAGGCATAATTCCCAAAAAAAGGGATGACATTTCCTTTATATCCTATAAACAAACACACAAGCAAGCACACAGCTAGACGAAACACCAAGTAAACTATATAAAAAAGAGTGTTGTAAGTAAAAGGGGCCAGAATACAAGCCCAACTGGAAAGTAAAAGTACAATAGTGATACAATACAACTGAAATATAAGGGAAGAGAGCTACTGGATCATCCACTGGGGTTCCTACCTAAAAGGTAGGTACAGATTGCCTCCTCAGGACTCCACATTTGACATCCTCCTCCGTGTACCGACTCACCGTATGGTCCACCTCCAGGTACTGAACAGTCCTGCTACTCTCTGCCTCAGTCAATGCTATCTATCGTCGGCATCCAACACAACAAGTTGCGGGCATAGCCCGTATAGGGGTGAGGATAACGATATTCAATAGGGACCTCGAGACCGTCAAGGTATTAGAAAATCCACCAAGGGTAAACCACAATGAATAAAATAAACAGATAATGCTACATAGGTATATGCCCATACATATACCTATGTTATCAATTGATCAGTCTCAATCATGAGGAAAACACAGAAAAACTGACTCAGCTCGAACCAGGATTTTATTCTAGGGTGTATTACGAAGTACCATCCCTAGTCACATTGTCGAAACCTCGGCTGCTGGAGAACTCCTACTCTATCGAGTACAGTGGGGTTTCCGTGACACCAATCACGGTTCCCAATATACTTTGACTGTTTTGGTACTCTTCCTGTCGAGTAACGTAGATCTACCGCATCACCAAGAGCGCTCCACTCCATGGGTCTGCCGCGTCACCATGTGCTCCCTCCCTTGTATCCTGCTGAGGTATTCCTCTTATTGAGTACCGTGGGTCTGTAGCGACACCATGGTGGTCCCAACTACGGGTCTTCTGTAACACCAAGGCACTCCGCACTGGTCTAGTCGAGTCACTCCGAGTCGAAACGATCAGCAGTTGTCAGGTCTCAGCCAGTTACTAGGTCTCAGCAGTACATTCGCTCGCCTTCTGGAGGATCCACTCCATGAGCTACAGGTCAATACTGACACTGTCAAGATGTTCCACATAGAAGTATCTCAAACGTTTGCCATGTCTTAGGGGTCTTAATGCAATATATGGCGCGTCAATCGGACGCCCGGTCTGTGAGTTATTATACTTTAAATCCCGGGGGACCTGTTGGATTCGTGCATGATCCAACCTGACTATATCTCATCTATACCCAAAAAACCAGTGGGGTATACTCAAAGGGGACCATCATGCTCCATGATTTCCAGCGCCACTGATGGTTAGTCAAATGGATGTCGGGTGCCCAAGATATGGCCGAATGAGCGTAAATGGGACGTAGTGGCCATGGGTCTGGTCCGGCCCGGTCAGACCAACCCAGCCTAATCCTGCCTAGGCCGACCCTATTCAGGTTGACTCGACCTGACCCACTGGACCCAGTCCAATGGGCCACGAGGGGTCACAGAGAGCCGTGAGCGCGCAGACCGGCCGTGGGTCAACGTGAGGGAAGTTTGGCCTGGAGGGAGCAGCGTGGGTGGATCGGCCCGGAGGGTGGGGCCGGATAGTCTCAGAGGACCATGGGGGTTCAGATCTGGGCGACGCGGCCTAAGGGCCGGGGTGGCGCGGTCGAGGCTGGTTCGGCCAGCGGGGGGTGCGACTGCGGCCAGTTCAGCCGGGAGGCCAGAGCGGCCGGGGTGGCTCGACCGGCGGATGGCATGAATAGGGAAGCTCAGCCAGGAGGCTGGGATGGCCGGGGTGCGGTACGGCGCGGGAACGGTTTGGCTGGCGGTGGTGCAAAGTTGATTTGTCCTAGAGGACGGAGCACTGTGGGGGCGGCACAGGTCGCGGAGGCTTTCAGTGGTGGCATTGTTGCCTTCATCGCCTTCGTTGCATTTTTCTATTTCGAATAACACCGTAAAACAACACAAGGTTTATAGAGAGGACGAGCCATGTTAGTTTGGAATGCACTCTACAAATTAGAGCGGATACGGGAGGTTCACAAGAATGAAGCACATCAAACCCTCCCGCAAAGATTCTTTCAAACCCATAAATGAAAAAGAAGGGACTGTACTTGTGAAGTGATAATCATAAAACATTAAACCCCTACTTATGCATTGTTGGTTGATGTTGGTCTGAAAAGGAAGAAATTGATTCTTTATAGATGAACACATCCTATGTCGGAGAATGTTCCGAGGAAGAAAGTCGATGTCGATGTCGTTCTTCGCAATTAAAGGCATTCCTCGTTATCGTTCTTCGTTGGTGGAGCGTTCTTCGTTGGGAGCTTTCTCCCGTGATCCTCCTCTCCCCAAATTCCACCCAAAAAGAAATGGCATCCAAAGATTATAGATTATAATATCTATTAAGTCATTGGCATAATATTCAAAAAGGATTAATTGATTACAGGAGAGTTGGCAGAAATAATGTGGTGTGTTGGCCTAATTATATTGTGGAGGTGTTAAAGAGGCTCCCCCAAATTTATTTTGGAGTTAGGGGTTTCTCCCAATTAAAGGAGGTTTTAAGGGGGTTTAATACAAGGTATTCCCCACCACTATAACCTCTCATGCGAGCTTATGGTTCGGGTGGTCCCCACCACTATAACCTCTCATGGTAGGATAAGGTCTGGTGGTCCCCACTTCCAACTTCCACATTGAGGTTTAGTTCCCGTGGACCCCTGCTCCTAACAGTCAAATGGGTGTTGAAAATAAAAATAAAAATGTCATACACTGTTATTTTTATTTTATTCCCACACGAAAAACCGAAAAATTATCTTTTACTCTTGAGACACTACTGTTGAGGTGAAAGTTTCTTTAAGAAAATACTGGTGCTGCGAGTTCAACGGTGCCCTCTTATTTCAATTCTAAGAACTGGTTCAAAAATTTAGAAAAACCCTCTCCATCATTCACTGAACATACCTGAAAAAAAGTTCAGAAATTCATTTTGGGCACTCTTGGCCTCGGAATCACGCACCGTCAATCTTCACAGACTCAGAAAATTTTTATTTATTTTTAAAAAATTACATGGAAATTCCATGTATTTTCATTTTCTAAGAATGAATTATAAAAATGGAGTTAAGGGGAGAGGGAGGAGTTTCCCTTTTATAATATAGTAGAGGGGTACTTTCAGAAAATCCCAAAATATTAATTTATTATAAATTAAAATTTGACAAAAAAATGCTCCAAAACAATTTTAATTAAAATATAGGATGATTTTGGTTTGAATACCCATCATCTAATAATTTTAAGACCTGTAAAAAATATTGATTTATCCTTATCTTTTTGGTTTAACACTTATTTTACCCTTTATAATCATACCTTGATAGCATTATCTTTACACATTGTGGGTTAATGTAATTATCATATCATGTCAAACAACCCAAAAAACGTTATTTATGAACTATGTGGACTTATATTGACCATTTGGATGAATATTAGATTTTTTTAATTCAAAATACTATAATAAACAATTTTATATATTATGTTATGAATTGTATCAATTTAAGACACTATTCATAATTTACATTTTTAAAAATTTTATAATAACCTGTTTACATTGAAACTAATGAATTTAATTGAATATAAAATGTCAATGTCATCTAAAAAATTAGAGGATGTCATTAAATAATAATATTAAATATGTTGTAATATTTATTGATTCATTTATTTGAGTATTTCATTAATGAGGTAATTACTACATCATAATTGTATCATTAATAAATATATTTATCTAATGTATAAAAATTATAAATAAAATACAATGATGCAGGAAATATATTTATCATTCTAATGACTATTTATATACATGTATATCAGTTTTATAACCCTATATTAAAATCTATTTAGTATTAGATATGTGATTATATTATAATTATATTTACGTTCAATTAATTCTTAAAAAATGTCATTTTCAAATCCATGTAAATTCATGGGGTCCCAAAATCTACCCATGGATTCCCATGATTAGAAATATATCCTAAAATAGGATTTGGATACGTTTTATTGTAGATTTATACTATTAAATTATTATTATTTTACCATTATATACCATATTTACCCTTTAAGCATGGAAAATTAAATAATTACAGAAGTTACTATTCAAAATGTCAAAAAATAAAAGGTACATATTCAAAAAATTTGGATTTTCTGATTCAAAATATGGAATATTTTGTTTACATTTTCTAAGAACAGAAGTTAAAATAATTAATTTAAAATTAATCACATTGTTGAAATGATAAAATTGGTTTTAAAAGTAAAAACATTGCAAAAAATTGAGATGTTTTTACCTATAAATTCATTGTAAAATTAATTCTAATGACATATATTATTTTAAATGATAAAAATATATTCTATTTATTTTTAAATACCGATCAATATTATAATTTATAAAAATAAATTATCTCAATGAAAAAAAATTATTAACATATTGCCTATTTTTAAAATTCAACAAAATATGAATGTTATCAGAAAATTATCATAAAATTATCCAAATTAAATTATTACATCCCACCTCAAAATAAAATGTTTATGTTTTCATATAGGAATTATTGATGTGTCAAAATCGTAATTTAAAATTGGTTCTCCATTCAAATATGTAAAATTAACCTTTAAAAATAGTTTCTTATATATAAAATACAGTATTATTCATACCCTATGACTAAAATATACCTCAGATGAATATAAAAATATTATATTTATTATATAACACATATATCTCATTAATTTCAATACAAAATGTAATTTAATCAAAAATACAAATATCTAATTGATTTATATTTTTCATAAATAATTAATACCCAATGAATTCATAATGCATTTTCATAAGATAGTTATAATTATACCCTCTAACCTAATAGCTAGTCAAAATAGTATTTTTATATTAAGGGAATCTCATGGTTCGTTGAAACTCATGATTGCGTGAAATGCAATCTACTGATGAATAAGAATTATTTAAGCAAATATTTCATAAAAACATTCGGGTGTTACATTATTCCACCCTTAAACTGAATTATTTCCAACAAATTCATCACATAGAAATAAACTGATGAGGAAACCACTCCATCATCATATCCTCTAGTTCCCATGTATCTTCTTCAAATTAGTGGTTCCTCCGTAAAACATTGACCAAGCAAGTGGTCTTTTATTGTAGAAAATTTATGCTATGATCAAGAATCTCTATCGGTTGTCATTCATATGAATGATATTCTTCCAGTGGAATGACTTATGAGCCTAGTACATGTGAAGGATTGGGTATGTACTTTCTCAGTAGAGATATATGGAACACGTCATAATCATGAGTTAGATTTGGTGGAAGAAACAATCACAAAGCTACCTTTCCAATATGATCATGTATTTCAAAAGGACTGATATACCTAGGGTTAGCTTTCCCTTCTTTCCAAATCACATTATTCTCTCCCAGGGACATATTCATGAGAACTCGTTATCACCCACTTAAAACTATAGGTATTTTAAATGATTTTCAGCATAATGTTTTGTCGATACTGAGATCCTATTATGTGTTGTTAAGTTTATCAAACCTTTTCTTCTATATCATCGACATGGTTTGGCACTAATATCTTTCTTTCCCAAACTTCTTCCCAACATGTTGGTGTTTTTCACTTCTTTCCATATAGGGATTCATGAGGAGACATCTGAATACGGGATTTAAATCTATTATTGTATGAATATTTAACCAATGGTAGGTATTGATTCCCAACACCATTGAAATCCATTGATAAAGGTCTCAAAACATCTTTTAGAGCTTGAATTATCCTCTCTAAATGATTGTCTATATGGGGATGATAAGTAGGGATGAAACATAACCCTGTATCCAGAGCTTGCTGATGATTTAGCCAGAACATCGTGGTAAACCTCAGATACCAATCAGATATAATGGAAAGTGGTACTCCATTAAATCATTCCACTTACTTTCATATATCAGGTAATGTTGATACAGATTGAAATCCTCTCTAATAGAAATGAAGTGTGCCATCTTTGTAAGGAAATCAACTATAACTCAGATATAATTATTGCCTTTGGATGTTTTTGAAAGTTCAATGAAAAATTATATAGTGATTTTTTCCCATTTCCATTCTAGTATGGGTAATGGTTGTAACATCCCATTAGACATCCACCTCTCAGCCTTAACTTGCTGGAAAACCGAGCATTGAGAGACAAATTCGGTGACATCTCTTCTCATCCCATCCCACTAGAATTTCTCTTTTAGGTCCCTATACATATTTATTATTCTAGGGTTAACAGAGAATAAAGAACTATACGCCTCATCCAATATCTCTTGTAACTCTGGTATGGGAGGAACACAGACCTATTTCCCGATCCTTGTTATTTCATCAGAAATAAAGATGAATTCAGTAACATTTCTCACATTCTTTTATAACTTTACATCTTCCTTCTGTGCCAATTTAATTTTCACTTGTATAGATGGTTTAACATTCATTTTAGAAAGATAATATTAATCCACTTCCAATAAAAAATCATGATATATCATTTTCAAATACATAAATGTGGGATCTTTAGTGATATTTATCACGGATAAGCTTGGTTGACCATTTCGACTCAAAGCATTTGCCACCATGGTTGGTTTTTCAGTGTGCTAGTGTATTGATTAGTTGTATTCTTTAATAAACTCCAACCATCTTCTTTAGTTCCTATTAAAATCTTTTTTGTGTGAAAATATACATTAAAATTTATTGATCGGTATAATTATCACACCTTTCACCATAAAGATAATGCATCCATATTTTTAATGGAAATATTATCGTAGAAACATCCAAATTATGTGTTGGGTAATTTATCTCATGTATTTTCATCTATCGTGAGGCATAAGCTATCAACATATAATTTTTCTTCAGAACACACCCAATCACCTTCTTAGATGCATCACTATAGATCAGAAATCTTTCTCCACTACAAGGCAGTTTGTACCCAGGTGCACTAGCTAACCATATTTTTTTCTCTTCGAAATTCTTTTCACATTACTCTATCCAAACAAACTTAACTTCTTTTTACGTCAACTTGGTGACTGTATTAGATAATAATGAATAATCTATCACAAAACTTTGATAATATCTTTCCGAACAAAGAAAAATTCATATATCAGTTACTGTTGTTGGCCTAGACCATCTTTCAATAACCTTTATTTTTGCTGGATCCAAATATAACCCTTTTCTTGAGATTATGTTAACCAAAAATGATACTTGTTGATGTCGAAATTCAAACTTGTTAAATTTGGCATAAAAGTTATCCTTTATCAGGGTCTTCAGTACAATTCTCAAGTGATCTTCATGTTCTTCCTGTCACTTTGAATAGACTACAATATCATCTATAAAGACTGTCACCAACTGATCAAGATAGTCTCTAAAGACTTTATTTATTATATCCCTGAATATAAAAGGGGAGTTAGTAAGAACAAAAGGAATCACTATAAATTAAAAGTCTCTTTACCTTTTATGTGATGCCTTCTTTGGTATATCCTCTTTTTTGACACTTAATTGAGGCTATGTTGAATGAATATTTATCATTGAAATGTATTCAGATCTTCATAGTTGGTCAAATAAGTCATCAATGGGTAGGAGATGATATTTTTTTCTTGATAGTGATGTTTTTATTTTCTTGATAATCAATATAGAGTCTCATTGATCCATCATTCTTCTTAACAAACAACACTGGTTCTCCCCAAGTTGACACACTACAATGTATTAATTCATTTTCAATATTCTCATGAATTTGATTCTCCAATTCCTACAACTCAATTGGGTCCATTCTATAATGTTTCTTTGAAATAGGCATACCAATCGACATGAGTTTTATTAAAAACATAACATCACGATTTTGTGGAAGACCTAGTAATTCCTTGAGAAAGACATTGTCAAACTCCCATAAGATGGGAATATTCTTAATCAGGAGTTTCTCGCCAACCATTTGAGATAAATAACCATCATTTATTATAATAAAGACCCTTAATTTGGAATAAATTAACACTAAAAGGTTATATTAATTCTTTCACTGAAAGATGATCATATATTGATCTAAAATATGAAATTTGATTTCCTATCATTAGAAATTGATATGATATACATATAAAGAAAGACAATCAATGTAAAATATCGCATCAACATCCACTATAGGAAGGACCGTGAGATTTATAGGAAGCACTTTACCAGAAACATCAATTAAAGAAGAATTGAAATCTTTTTATATGAATGTTGTGGCATAAGAAGTAGTCAAAACTAAATCAACATATAATTGTTGAGGTAATATGATGATACCCTTAGAAAATTCCTTTCATATAAAATATTGGTGGATACAGAATCAAATAAAATATTTGCAACATTAGAGTCAATGGAAAGTGTACCTATCACCACTTCATTATTGTACTCCATGTCACCGATAGTAATTTCATGTGACATTCCATTGTATTTGTCCTTATGAGTTTGATGGAATCGATCATCATCAATAACCCATGGATTAGGAAATTGATTAGCATAACACCCAATTTTATTTCACTTCAGTCATTGAAGTGTAGGCGGTGCATTCTGTGTTGCATTTTCTTTGGTCATATCATTAGACATCTTTTTTCCATCACATTGGCATTAAATTTTTTGATGACCTTATTTTACACACATAAAAGTTTTGATAGTACCTTTAATATAATTCCCTCCATATTTCTTTCCACACATAGTTCATAAGGGAAAGATCATATTTTTTCATTGTGGTCATTAGATTTTCATTCAATTTCCATTTTTCTATTCTTATCATACCTATATGACTGATTGGTTACTCCAATATACATCTCAACCTTGAGATCACATAGAACAATTTCTTCTTATCTATTGAAGTCCCTTATGTCTAATTCCCTTCAGAGACTTAGTTTTAATCCACTAATGAATTGATAAAACTTTGTCACAGGTTGGATAATAAACACTTGATGCATACCTTGCAAGTCATTTAAAATTTGATTTATAGGTACCAATAGATTAATCATCTTTTTTCTTAAGTACATGTAAATCCTTCTCCATCATTATTAGATGAATACGAAGAATGTACTTAATGAAAATTGAGTTCTTGAACTCGTCCCATTACATAGACTCATTTTCATCTATTTTACATGTATTCTTGATAAGATTCTACCAACGATCAACTTCATCTAGCAAAAAATATACTGATAACATGACTTTATCATGTTCATAACCTTGTAGAAGTGAAAATATCTTTTTAGTGGTACTAATCTATTGTCCAGTTACTAATGGATTAGAAGACCCGCTGAACAAAGGCGGACGCTGCCTGATGAAGGATTTAACAGAATGTTACTCCCTCCTTTGTTCATTTGGAAGTACGACATGATTCTTATCTTGACAATGTTTTGTTAGCATGGCTACAAGATTTTTCATTCCATCTCTATTAACATTTGGTTTCTCAGGGGGGCAATCATTGAATTTCCAATCACATCCAGCATTGATAAATTATCTTTGTGTTCCAACCACTGACTAAAACCAAGAAGCAAAGAGTAAGAAATACTATTCATAATTGAAAAACCACATAATCATGAATAAAATTTAAATTTATGATTATATAGGATTTATCCTAAGTTAGTCATGGTCAATTCTAAAACATTAGGATTAAATCCTATACTTAGACACATCCTTAAGTATTTAACATCCTAGTTTCTAAAGGTTAACTATACGATTGGAACCGAGCGTGCAGTAGAATCCCCAAACACGTGGGTTTTTAAATTTTTTCCACCAATGGTCGACGTAACGTTGTCGATGTCGGTGAATAGAAGCCCGGTTAAAGCTGATGATCTTGAGTGAATAATTTTAAGCACAAAACTAAATTGTAAAATACCTGGTTTAAATCAAATGTCGCGCACGACGTCTCCTCGTTGTTAGTGATCATTGCTCAATGAATCCGAAGTCAAATTTCTCTAGATCATACACACATGATTCATGGAATACGCAGAAGCATTGTTCATCATAATCTTGGTGATAGCGCGGAATTGCGATGATGCCTTCAAAGCTCAAACGATCATTGCACTGCTTCGCTGGCGATGCCTGAGAGAGTTCTTGATCCATTCTCCGTGGATCCAAAGCACCACTAATTATATTAGGGGAGATATGAGAGGAGAGATAATATCTATGAAAAATTATTGGAAAATCCCCTCCTCTTATATTTAGAGTGGTTAATTAAAATACATGGTAACTCCTCGCCAGCCCCAAATACTTAATGCACTATCAATCCCATTTTATGTCTACTGAACTGAGTCATAAACATTTTTATCATTAATTTTTAATATATTAAAATATATTATGCTATAATAATTGAGTCGTTAACTCGACTCTTTACTCCAATAATGATTAATTGAACCTTGAATAGTTTAATATTCATCAATTAATATTTTTCATGTATTTACTTAAAACTCATAAATAAATTTAATAAATAAATTCAATCATCAATATTCTAAACTCGAATAATATGAATTTATTTATTGCATTGGTGATCATATAATTTGGACAAATCCCAGACCCCAGTGGTGGGGCCCACTATGTCCAAAACTGATATTCAACTAAATAGGGACGATTCTTGAATAAGATATTGTGTGTGACCCTCTAGGCCATTATCTGGACAGTAGTAAGTTGTATTCACATACCCAGAACATGCTCTAGAAACCCATAATGGCCCCTGAATAAATAAGGATTTTCATAGCAGAAACAACCATACTATGAACACACACTGTGTAATATAATCTCTTTGTCTGTAATATCTCATAAAGCATGACACACTCAACTATCATCGACCTTTTCTTGCTTTATAATTTATTGACTTAACTGGATGGATTCACCCTTTATTGCCATGGCTATGGTATTATAAAGTTACTTCCAAATATATCTACATGACCTGAGATATGTTACATCCATTACCCAGAAGCGACAAATCCTTGCTTTGGCATTCAACCAATTCCATGCCACAAACGACGCACTCGACACAAACTTCCTCTCCACGACTTCATTTCCATCGTTTTCGTCATGCATCAATGAATGCAATAAAATTACATACATTGGTAATGATCTCATGTTAGGAGACCAATACACATGATCGTAGATAGGAACATAAAATGGAACCTAAAACATGTGGTGTTCATATTGGCTGGTAATTCCTCCTGATATCACTTCTAGAGATCACCAAGTGTGAACTTCATGAGAAGAATTCTCAATGATTATGAGCCCCTTTCACCAAATAGTCAATCATCTAATGTGTCCAATCATTAAGAAGTATCTAGACCATGGAAAATATATTTAAGATTAATGTCACAGTATCTAGAGGTTCTCATTATAGCCTGGTAACTTTTATAACCTTTTGATATGACATTTAACCTTTGGACATTCCCATTTCAATAGTGGATGCAAAAAATTCTACACTATAATGGTAATATGACATCATGCATAGCTAACTGTATACACGATCTGGAAATCAAAAGCACTGAATAGTGGGGTCTAGGGAACCCACTATTTCAACACTCCCACTTGAACTAGGGCCAACTTGCTAACCAAACTTATTATATACTCACATGTTAAACATCAAGTTTCTGCTAAGTAATGACCTTAGCTACAGGGTCCACCATGGTTCTGCCACATGGCTATTCTGCTATTGCGACATTATCTTATTGAGTAAAACTTCTCAAGAGATGGTATCCTGAGTATATACCTTTTTGTCTACTGTCATAACATTACATCTTGTCTAGTAATAATATCATATTTTAGATTATGATAATACTTTTCTCACCAGGTGTGATTCCAAGAACTGGAACATATTGTTGCTTATCTGTTTCTTAACTACCTTAGAAGCTACAACGTACTCAGTCTTCGTAGTTATGGAAACCACTAGCTTATATGAGCTTGAATTGCTCATCACAATTAGCCTAACTGCAATAGCAGATCCCATCGATCTATGGAAGAATAGTTTGTATCCCTAAAACTAGTATCTTTTCTTCTCCACATACCAAGTACATATCTTTAGTACTTGCCTAATTACAATTAGACAGTTCTGACTACATCCCTTGCAATACTCCTGTATATAATTGATATTTTCCTATTCTAAAATATAACATCGCAATATTGGTTATTGTACATATCATGGAATACTTGATTGATCCATCGTTCAGACGTATGTATTTCAACTCACCACATTTATCTCTTCCCATCTCATGGACATGTCAACATGGAGATATTATGCCCTGTGACATAGGCAATAATTCATCTCTTGAATTGTCCCAACTTGTATTTTTTCAATACAATGTCACTATAAGTATGATTGAATAGGACCAAGCAACCTATAGATCTCCCTCAGTAGATCATGTTCCCTAGAACATAGGGTGCTACATTAAGTCAATCATTGGAGAATAAATTTCATCTTGTTCAACCTGTAAGACCATTTATTTTCAATATGGTGTAAAACATAATTTTCTTGGAAAATTTTGACACTCCCACTATCCTCTCGTAGACACATAGAAATCATTTTTTTCATATGTATATTATTTGATCACGTTGCTTACATTAATCCTAAACCAGATTTCATTAACCTCAAAACCATTATCAGCATTCTGTGACGTGACCATCCCTTTGTGGTTGTGTCGTATAGACACCATCCACGATTGGGTGTCATGACATCCAATTCTAAATAAATTAATCCTAGATATTAGCTATGATAATTAAAATCCTAACGTATTAAGGTATAAAAACTTGGTGAAACCAATCGAGACTTAATGGTACTACACTTGTACCATACATTTATCAACTCACTTGAATACCCACCGCATTATTCAAAATAATAAACCCCTTTTGAACATTGATACACAGAATCCATTAATTGAATTTTAGTTCATTTTATGAATTTAACTAATTTCCACTTACTTCTTAGATGTAGGAAATATTATTCACTTTGAATAATAGATCACCGACCATGGTGAATATAAAAACCATCACCATGGTTTTAACTTTCCTACATATTATGAGTCTCTGGAACATATTTTTCTCCACATGTTCTTGTGAAACTAGTTCCTATAAAAACTATTTTCCGCATCTTGAGCATTGACTAAAAACAGGTCAATATAGCTCCCACTATCTATAATAGAGATGTATATCCTTATATAAATATGTAGTCTCTTACTTGACTAAAACTTTTCTATCTTGGGATTTATGTAATATCCTATGAAATTATAAGGATAAGTACCTTAGATGCACAATGTGTTTATCTTGATGCATGTTTTTTTGTATCTAAACAAACTATTTGCATCCAAACACATGTCCTTATGACATAATGGATTTCTATCATACTATGACTTGTGTGATATCCATTTGTCATTGTAGTTGGCATATGGATGTGGGATATCGTTTCTATTTTCCAATCATTTCATGGATGTTTCTACTAGTTGTAACATTGATATTACTTACATAAAATTTTTTATCTATAACGTATGAGTTTAGGAATTATTACAAGCTATATGTTTATTGATAAATGTTGATATGTATGAATTTATCATTAATCCTCCTCATTGACATCAATTTCGTGATGTCGATAAGGTAATGTGCATTTATAAATTACTCCAAGCTAATTTATCATGATTGATGAATGCTTGGTCAAAATATTCTTCAGTATCCCAACCCAAAGCAACTCATATATCCGGACCATGAAAATACATCACTTTATTTTTCATTAATTACATAAATTAATCTTATGAATCTTATATACCTCTAGATTATAATTGGAATAGTTCATGCTTACTATTTGAACTATTTCTAAAAGCTTTGTGTCATACATTTATTTATAAAGGCTCCTTTGTTCAGACTAAATACATCGATAGTACCAAAAGTATTTAGTTGTTCCAAGCCTAAATACCATGCTTGGTATATTGATGACCTTCAATTTTAATATTACTAGAAAAAGAATTATATGGTCACAACAAGGTATATGTATTACATTTATATTCATCACTAATTCCCAAAGATTCATGTATTACTGAAATAGTGATTGAGTTTACCAAAACAACATTCATTCCAGAATATGAAAGAATGCCTCCTTGTGTCCAAGGGAACATGAGATTACTGTTTTTGGTGATACTCAATAATAGTCCAACATGTATCTTTCAATTGAAAATTAAGAAGTCATGTACTTCTCACCACTGGCCTAGGAATCACCCTTTCCAATCCACTTGGAGAAGAAACCTGAATTCTAGTAATGTTTTTATACTAACTTGGTTATTGTATTAAAATACACATATGTCACCACCATATTGTTTTTAATAACCCAAGTAGTAAAACTGAAACATTACAAATTGATGAATATGTCTGATGTAGTAGCAATAACTTGCTTCTTTAAATCAGGATATATATTTTTAACATCTATAGTATTATTTTATAATATGAAATGAAAATAACCTTTGTTAATACCTCATTAATTGAAGGACGTCGCGAATATGTCATTGAAATTAAAATCTTTTTACCTTTTCACATTATCTTTCAATTTATCTGCCATAAGAAATAAAGCATAATTGTCTTTTATTCTTAATCACATGGAAAAACATACCAAGATAGTTAATAAAGAATTTACACAATACTTTTTCATTTTATAACATAAATCGAAACTTGCGTAATGGTGGTGAAAATGATATGATAAAGGGATCCATTTTTCATACTACACATGCCGGTGTACATCGCCTTATTCATATAATTACTTTGTTTTCTCCTTGAAAACATCCTAGAAATGTGACTTCATGTTTATATCATCCATGTCCTAGTGTAGCAACCGAAACTAACACCAGAAGTTGATGAATGAAAAATAATATAACTATCATATGATTTGTTCATTAGTCTCTTGTAAGAAAATTTCACCCACACCTCTTGAGGTAGTTAACTATATTGGGTACATTGGCACCCTGAGTTTCCTATAACATAGTATTATGCCCCTGAGCATGTACTATTCATGGATACTCGTGTCATTGTGGACATTTAACTTGTCCAATATTTATCAACGTTTAAAGTTCTGGTATAACTTTCCATTTTTCTACAAAAATTAATTTAAGCAGATGAGTGTCTTTTATCCAGATTACCATTTAGTTATTTTTGATTAATTAATTAAATAATTTTATGTCTCCGACTATTTTATCGGATTCTAAGAAACCTGTGTGCATGAATCAAAATACTCTATCACATGAGTATTCTTGTGTCAAGGATCCCAAAACCACCGCTTTTTGTCTACACGCTATGGCTACTCCACTACTTGGAGGGTTCTATGTTGGCTTTTTTATGGACGACCTCTTTAACTAGCGGCTCCTCGATCCGTTGAGTGAAGTCCCAGCTTCTTAAAATCAAAACTTGATTTACTCAACGCTTGCCTCTAAAATAAAAATAAGCTAGCTATAGCTATTTATTTTCAATCTTAGTTAAGTCAACCCATCATTCTTATAAGAACTTCCTAGATGTAAGAGGAACCCTCATCTATGGAATGACTGACACCTCAAACGTCTAGTTATGTCTAAACAAAAATGATGGTAGGTGGTTATGACATAATATATTTTTGAGGGTTTTATTATTTTAATGTGACAAAAGATATCATATTCTGTTTTTATAAGCACGTACTATGTGATCTCACTCAAAACTGATCATGTAAGAAATAGAAATTTCATCACATCACATGTTCATTTTATTTTACATGCTTGTTTATTATTATACTAAGTGGTCGCACAATAAATTACACATGTAAAAAAAATAAACCATGCAGAAATAAAATGAACACCTGATCATGAGCCGGTACTATTGATTGATCTGTTGTGTGAATAACGGACCAACCTAAACCCCAGGGGTAAGTACCTTTTAGTGGCATGGTTTGCAAATTGAATAGAATCTACTGCTCATCATATTCATTCAACTCATGTCTGGTGCATCACCGTCACTTGATATGAAGTACATCATCTGTTGTCTCATCATTTTACAAAATTACACTCACATAGTTGAGGGGGTCTCGGGGTAAAAATGTACAACTCTGAGACGAAATGTAGAACACATTTTAATTTAATTAAACAAATTATTAAATAAACATTGGAATAAATAAATAATTAATTAATTAATTTAAAATGCACCAAACATGCATTGGTTGGCCTCAGCTCATGATCAGACATATACGCATTAAGCTTAGGTATATTCAATAAATGGAGAATAAAAATTAAACTTGCATTAAATTAAACATGAGGGAATTTTAGTTGAATTAATAATTTCACTCTAATTTTTAATCAAATATTTACGTCGTTCAGTCTCAATTAATTAATTTAATTTTAAAACTAAAAGTTAAATTAATTAATTAACATAATTAATCAAGGAATTAAATTAATTATGAAACATTAAATTTTATAACCAAAAATTAATTTTGAATTAATTTAATTATAAACTCTAAATAAATTAATTATTGTAATTATCTTTGATTAAATTAAAACACCCAATCCCTTAAAAATTTTAGCAGGGCCTATGCGAGTCGGGGCAAACCTACACAAGCCCATTCAAGGTTGTACCAACACCAAGGGAGTTTTATGCTGGACAAATCCCCCCAAGCCCGTTGCGGGCTGAGCAGACCCGCTGAAAAATGTTTCAGGTGGGATCTAGTAAAACCCATGCATATTGGTTACCTCATAGTGCTTCGCACTACGCTGCAGGGATGCGGTCGGGATTTCCCTTACGGTGGCCAGGGAGGTCCGTGTCCTTGGATAGGGAGGTGGTAGGAGGGTTCCAATGGGGTTTCCCTCTCACCGGCTGGTGAAGGGTGGTTAGCATAGTGGAGGCTAGCCAAGATCACGATGATGAGATCACCGGGGGCTGGTTTCAGGCAGTGAGGCACAGAAAACCGAGGAGGGGCCGCTGGATCGGAGTGGATTTCCTCTGCCCGCTGGTCTGGTATGCACAAAGAATGGAGGCGTCTGGTCCATGGGGTGCCGGTGAGTGCAGGCGGTCCATGAAAGGGGTTTGGGGAGTTTGTTGCGTAGTGGATCGGCAATGAGGGATGATAACCAGTGGGTTGTTGGGTTTCACAGTGCTGCAGTAAGAGGGAGAGAGGTCGCCTGGTGCTACTCCATAGGGTGAAGTGGCGGTGGCAAGCTGAAGCACGATGATGGGGTCGGGGCAATTAGAAGGCGACCTCTCATGTTATTGGTTGTATGCAAAACCTGGGTGTAGCACGGGAGAAGCGACAGATAGGTTGGTGGATTCGTGGTCCTGCAGCACAGTGGGGAGGATTATGTGGGCGCTTTGGCTAAGTTCGTTGCTGCATGGGAGAGGAGGCGTCGCGCACTACTACTCTAGTTGAGCAGGGAGGAAGGACAACCCGTCTAGAGCTAGTTCCAAGAGGCTCTGGTAGGAATGCAGGTCTCAGAACACGAACGGGGGTTCTGGGGTGCGCATGATGTGGCTGTTTGCACTAGCATGGAAGGAGGAGGTGGCCCTTCGGACCGCTATGCCTGGGATAGGGGGCCACTCGCCCCCCACCCAAACAAAGCATTTTTTTGAATTTTTAATGTTTTTTAGGTAGACCCACAATGCGGTCCTCCCCTTCCATTTTTTTTTTTTAAATTTAGACTTGCTTTTGCAAGTCTTTATTTTCTCCTCCTCCCTTTTTTTGAGGTCTCCTTACCGTTTTTCATGTCTTTCACCCTTTACCAGAAATTTTGAAAGCCTATATTAGGATTTGGAAAAATAAAATTAATATTATAATAATAAAATTATTATAATAAAATTAATATTATAATTAAAATAAAATAAAATAATTTGTTATTATAATAATACAATTAAATTTAATACTTTAATATAAAATAAATATTGAATTTATGGTGTGTATTTTGACCACGGTATTTCTGGTCGAAATACGAAACATCACCGATATTTAATCTCAAATCCGAATTAGAATCTTCGGATGGCTGCAAACTGGCCATCTGATGTCTGATTCCGATTTCTTCTGTGGTGTTGGGAACATATCGACACCCTCTTTATATTTTAATTCAAATTAATATTTCTTGGTTTCAAATCAAAAAACACACCCTATGATACAACTTGTTGGAAATGGGTGTCCAGCGGAAGCCCCAAACAGGTGGGTTTTTTATTTTTTTTCCCACCAACAGTCGACGTAAACATGTCGACGTTGGTGAATAGCAGCCCGGTTAGAGCTGAGGATCTCACTTGAAGAGTTTTAAGTACAAAATTAAACATATAAATACCTTGTTAAAATCCGATTCCCCGCACGATGTATTCTCGTCGTTAGCGATCACTGCTCGAAGAATATGAAGTTTAATTACCCACGAAATTCCACACATGCTTCTAGGAATCCGCGGGAGTGTCGTTCATCGTATTCCGAGTGCTAGCATATAATTGTGACGACGCACTCGATGCTCCATCGATCATCGTACCGCTTCGCTAGAAAATCATGAGAGAGTGCTTGATCCATACTCCTTAGATCCAGATCACCTCTCTTTAGATTATGGGAGAGAGGAGAAGAGAGATAATCTCTATAAAAAATACTTCTAAAAATCCCTTCCTCATCTATTTATTGTAGTTAATTAAAATACTTTGAATTGCTTCACCAGCCCCAAATAATTAACTTACTATCGACCACATTTTATGACTACTAAACCGAGTCAAGATTTTTAATATCATTAACTTGTAATATATTATAAAATATTACTCGATAATAATTTATTCATTAACTCAACTCATCTCTCCCATAAATATTAATTAAACCTTGAATAATTTAATATTCGTCAATTAATATTTTCCATGTATTTACTGAAAACTCATAAATACATATAATAAATAAATTCAATACTAATTATTCTAAAATCTAATAATATAAATTTATTTATTGCATTGGTGATCATTTATCTTTGGAAAAATATCGCGCCCCTGTGGCGGGGCACACTATTTCGAAAACTCTTATTCAATTGAATTGGGTAGATTTTTGAATATGCTATTGTCTATGACCCTCTAGTCCCTTATCTTCACAGTAGTGAATTGTATTCATAGGCAAAGGGCGGGATCTAGAAACACATCATGGACCCTAATGAAATAAGGGTTGTCACAGTAGTGACAACCAACCTACAAACACAAACTATGTAATATAATCACTTTGTCTGTAATATCTAATGAAGCAGGACACACTCACATGTCATCACACTTTTCTTTCTTTATAGTTTGTTAATTTAACTATACGAATTTACCCTTTACTGCAATGTCCATGGTCTTATAATGGTACTAGCATCTATATCAACATGGCATGAGATATATTAATTCAAAAACCCGAATGTGACACATCCTTTCATGAATATTCAACAAATTCCATTCCACCAACGACGCACCTGACAAAAACAACCTCTCCATAGCTTCTTTTCCATCGTTTTCTTCTGGAATTAATGTACGCAATCAAACGACACACATTGGTAATGATCTCAAGTCAAGAGACCATTACACATGATCATAGATATGAACATCCAATGAAACCTGAAACATATAGTGTTTTTATTGGATGGTTAGTCCTCATGATCTCGCTACTAGAGATCACCAAATGCGAACATCCTGAAAAAAGGCTAAATGATTATGATCCCCCATCACCGAATAGTCAAAAATATAGTATTTCAAATTGGTAAGATGTATCTAGACCATATAACATATATTTAAGATTAATGTCATAGTATCTAGAGGTTTTCATTATAGCCTAGGAACTGCTATAACCTTTTGATGCGACAATTAACCTTTGGACATTACCATTTCAATAGTGGATGAAAAAAGTCTACACTCTAATTGTAATATGACGTCATGCATAGAAAACTGTATACACGATATGGTAATCAAAAGAACTGAATAGTTGGGTCTAAGGCACCCACTATTTCAACATATACCATTCCTCTGATACCAACAATATCAACCCATTCTTTAAATATATTTATTTTACTTTAGAATTGAATTAAATTCATTAAAATAGATAACATCAACCATGATAGGACCATATATGTATAATGTCTTTAGAAACTGGGAAACATAAAAAACGGGTTCATAAAACATCTACATTATATCGCGTTTATTTCTTCATTTGTATACTCTTTTTGGAATGTCATACTTAATACCCGTATTCATGTCATGGTGAAAATAAACATATAAAAAGGGGAGCTCAAATGATCATTAAGGATAAACGAATGATATAAAAATCATATCATATTTAAAAGAACATAACATTTGAAAATCTTATCATGCATATAAAAGATCCCAATATCATTTCATGGGAGAAATAAAAAAAGTGAAATGTAATCCTAATAGTCATGCCATTAGATATTAATTTTTGTGGAATACACACATAATCATATAAAATCATTTCATATTAGTCAAGGCTCATTTCCAAGAACATCATAGAAATCAAAGTCTATTACTGAACTGAGTTCTCTCTTCATTCCTGCCCTGTATTACTGTGATGGATTACCTTGTTATTCTGGCCATGTCTATCTAATGAGATATAAATATTTACCTAATAAATTGGAGGGATATATAATTACCACCCATATCATAATGAAAAAATTCTTATGTGTTCCACAAAAACATAAAAACATTCACTATTGCATATCCAGTGAAATTAAATGGGTTTCCTAAACATCAATCCATCATGACATAATCCAAATATGCATTTACTAAAAATAATTTCATCATTTACAAAATAAAATCAATTTAATAATATGGATAGAAACATAAACCTATGTAATCATATATAGAAAATAATTATTATAAAACAGTTGAGATTTATTCCTGAATAAAACATCCTTTCTTTTTAAAAAATTATTTCATTCCTAAAAATATAACAGAATTTTAGAAGAAATTATTTTATATGAAAATAACCTTTTATGATATTATGGGGAATCATCAAGGAAATTAATAATAATGAAAGCATAAACATCCATTCATGATGCAAAATTTAAAAAACATTCATATCGTACTTTTTTTGGAAAAGTCCAAAAAAATACATTATATGGTAAACGTATGAACAATTTCTTCATATCCATGTGGTAAAAGTAAAAATGGAGAGAAATGGATTTAACAATAAATAGAATAATAGTAAAAAATTTGATGAGAAAATTATTATAAAACATAGAAAAAGATTATAAATATACCCCATTAAATACTTACATTTAAACAATCTTGGATAAAAATGAGATTGAAAAATTATCTCTTACCTTTGGTCTAATATCCTTCGTATGTATTTCAACCTACAGTATGATGATTTAAATAATATTACTTTATTATTACAATATCATAATAATTATTATGATTAATTTTATGATCATATTTTTATCTTTTTTGTTAGTGACATTTCATTGTTACTTGTTATTCTTGTATTAACTGCTTTATGTTCTTATATATGTTTTTTAGATAAGTTATTATACCTATTTTAAATTATAGTTATATTATTTATTGAATGTTATTATTATAATATATATATATATACATCATATTTACTAATTAAATAAATTATATAATCATGGTTTAATGATGATTATGTTGAATGAATCACATCGCACCATGGAGACGGTATGTCGTACGTACGCACGAGCGATGATATGATTTCCATAAATTTTGAATGGTATTGAAGAAGAAGGTTTATAGTATATCATAATTAGAATAATGTTATAATACTAAATTAGATTTGGTATTTCCTCCATTATATACATCAATGTAAGGTGGTGGTGAATAACAGATTACACCACCGTGAGGAGATGGTAAGTCGTACGTATGCACACACATTGATTTCATTTTTCATAGGATGTATAGAAGGGGAAATATGGGTGTTTCATATGTATAATAATATATCAGTATATTATTGATACTTATGTTATTACATTATAATGAAACAAATCAATAAGAGAAATTATAAGATGAAATAAATTTGAACGAATCTGTAGAAGAGATCACCTCTTCCATGACATGCCTCCTTCAAATTTCATCTTAGGGAACTAAAGATGGTCATCTAAGAATACCAAAACCTCTATAATGTTACAAGGTAATTTAGGAAGTGAAATGGTAAAATTTTTTCTAGGATTGAAGATTAAAATTTTATTTAATAGTAGAGGGAGGAGGTTCCTTTTTATAAAAGAGAAGATGGGCACTTTTGGAAACTTTCAAAATATTACAATATTATAAATTCAAATTGAACTAAAAATGGTCCAAAAAATATATAATTAAAATATAAGATGATTTTGGATCGAACAACCATCATAACTTAATTTTTATACATTTTTAGAATATTTTTTATCCTTATATTTTTTTTTACCTTTATTTTACCATTTTTAATCTTACCGTGATATCAGGTTATTTACACATTATTGGTTAACGTAATTACCATATCATGTAAAATGACCCATAAAAAGTTATTTATGAAATATTTGGACATATATAGACCAATTTAATGAATATTATATTTTTATAATTTAATATTGTTGGACCCTCTGGAATTAAGTGGATTTATTGTGTTTTGATAATCCCAACCATTCTTTCTTTATATCTTGATTATTCTTAATACATTCCAAATATACTTTAATATATGTTGTTAGTTTAATTATGCTTAAATTAAGTCTTTTTAATTATCAGATATATGTTTAATATGACTTAACTCATTCTTCCAAGTGAATGCTCAAACAGGTTTTAGCTACCGTTACACACTAGCTACTGATACAGAACAGTAGCCACCATTATGGATTAGAGCTACCGATATCGAATAAAGCTACCGATACAGAGTTCACCGATACATCAAGTTCACCAGTACTCAAAGATCACTGCTACATCAAAGTCTACCGATACGGTACATCAAATCTACCGATAGAGTTACAGTTACAAGCTCACCGGTACTCAAGCCTACCGCTACATCGAAGTCGACAGTTACATATACAGAGCTACTGATATGCTGAAGTCCACCGTTATGCAAAGTCTACCAATAGAAAGCTATCGCTACCATTACAAGGTAGAGCTACAACTACCGATAGAGAGTTACCGCTACTGGTAAAGGCAGAACCACAGTTACCGTTACAAGTCCACCGCTACTGATGTGATCAAGTCTATCGACAGACACGTCTACCGTTACAAATGTCTACCGATACTCAGACCTACAGACACCCACTGTAGCACAAGTCTATCGATATAAAGAGCTACCGCTCAAGAGACAGAACCCGACACTGCTTCAATATCTTTATCAATATTTAATCTAACCAACGGTCATATCAGGTATATTTTAATACACTGACATTTATTTAATGTGTGCTGTTGGATGTTAGGGAACTGTACCTCGTACCTGCAAAAAGTAAATCATCTTTTTCCAGAGCACGTGGTTTAACTAAAGGAAGGATGATACTAAAAAAGATCATGAATAGACGAATACAGAGAGAACACAGGCTGTGCGAGACATAGACGAATACACGAGACATACAAAACACGAAGGTGTGCTGAAAGAACAATAGAGCGTGAATGCAAAGAGACGACATAACATACACGAAGAAATCATTACTGCATACCTGTGAAGAGCTGAGAACGAGAACATAACACAAGAACTTCATCGACTGTCTCCACACATGAAATTCAAAGAAACAGATGATACTCTGTTTTCCAGACAAAAACCAGAAGAGGACTCAGAGCGAATTCTGATCAATCAAAAGAGTCCAGAACTGCACGACAATCCCTAGATCCATTTCTAAACTCTAAGTATTTTCTCAGTGATTTATCTTTTTACATATTGAGCAGTGTGTGTTATATACTATATTTTACACACACACTGTCTCCTGTACTCTAACTGGAGGATTTCAAAATCCTCACTCAACTCTCTTATATCTTATTTCCCACTGGGATAATAGTGGTAGAGGTCATGTGACCTGGAAAACTGGTTGCTAATTTTTTTGTTCCCACGGATAATAGTGGTAGAGGTCTTGGACCTGGACAGTTGTATACTGTTTTAATCCCCGATCCAGGGTGTGGATCACTTTTATATAAATTGTTGAGAGGACTAAGTCTCGGCTTGAGACTGAACCTCTGGGTTAAACCTGCTATGTTATTTATTTCCAAAGTTATTTTTATTCCGTTGTTAATACATTAAAACCAAATTTTTTTTAAAGATACTTTGATAATTAAACTCGCAAGTGTTTATATTAGTTGTAAATCAGTAAGTTAGTTTCAAAAGTTAATCAACACTTTTGATTTGATTAATTGGGAAATAATCAATCCCTTGAGACCGTAACAGAACCTTTACTTTGGTATAAATTCACTATAGTTTAATTCAGTATTTTATTTGGGGGTTTTAAGAAAAAGTCTTTTTAAAAACAGAAATTTTAATTGGAACACAATTCACCCGCCTCTTGAGTATCCACTCCGACCAAAAAATATAATTTAATAAAATATTTTATGTTTTAAGTTAGGAAATGTGTGAATTTTAGACACTATTCATAATTGACATTTTTAAAAAAATCATAACAACCCAATTCCATCAAAAATATGTAATTTGCTAAAATATAACACGTAATTATCTTCCATAAAATTCATGGATGACATCAAAATAACCAAATTGCATTATTTTCAATATTTATAAATACATTTATCTTAATCATTCATTAGTGAGTTAATAACTACATCATAATTGTGTCTTAAATAAATATATTTATACAATATCTAAAATTTATAAATTAAATACCATGATTTAAGAAATATTTTTAGATTTATAATTACTATTTATAGGCATGGAGATCAGTTATATAACCCTATATTAAAATTAATTTAGTAAAAAGATATCTGTTTTTGTTATTATTATATTTACATTAAATTATTTCTTATAAAATCTCATTTTCACATCCAAGTGAATACATGGGGACCCAAAATCGACAAAAGTATGTATTTGATCAAATATATCTCTTATAGTAGGATTATGATACGTTTAATTGTATTTTAGTGTTATGGAATTATTATTTTGTTTACCCTTATTTACAAGATTTATCCATTAACCGTGGTAAATAAAATAATTACTGAATTTTTTATTACTAATTTCCAAAAATAAAAGGTAACTAATAACACAATTTGTATCTTTTGATTCCAAATACGATATCAATTTTTCCAAATTTGGGACACTGAAATTGTACAAGATAATTTAAATTTAATCCAATCATTGAAATGAGAAAATGGGTTTTAAAAGATAAAACACCAAATAAGATTTAAATGTTTTTACCTATTTATTCAATGTAAAATTACTTCTAATGGAATAAATTATATTAAATGGTTATAATATAAAATATTAATACTTTAAAACCGTTCAATGTTATATTTTAATCATATAAATTATCTAAATTAAAAAAGATTTTTCAATTAAAAATTATCATATTTTTACTATTCATCAAAACATGAAAGTTATCAAAAAATATCAGAAATGTTTCCAATGAAAATTTTTATATACCAAATAAAAATAACATATTTATATTGTCATATGTAAATTATTAATGGGTCAAAATCTTAATTTAAAATGGATCCTCTATTTAAATGTGAAAAATTAATATTTTTAAAAATAGATTCTTATATATACAATAGGGTTATATTCATACCCTATGACTAAAATATCAATTGGATGAATATAAAAAATATCTTATTAAGTATATAACACATATATCTCATTAATTTGATTAAAAAATTTAGTGTACTAAAAAAATACAAATATCTAATTGATTTATATTTTTCATAAATAATTAATAGCCAATGAATTTATAATGACTTTTCATAAGTTTGTTATAATTATTACTACTAACCTAATGGATAGGGTATAACATTAATTATATGTTAAGGGAATATTTTGGAACATTTAAACTCAATATTGTGTGTAATGAAAGCTACTGAAGAATAAAAATTATTTAAAAAAAATATTTAACAAAAACATCCTTGAGTTACAAACTGCACCCCAAGTACATCATACCTTTTGAAATTTTTGATCTATTTGGAGTTGTCCATTTTTATTAATTCCACCCATCCATTATAAATTACATTATGTGATCCACATCTATTTTTAAATAATGTACATTCCAAACCCAATGCATGTTCTCAGATATAAAGAAATAGAATTGGAACCTTTTTTATCTTACATGGAAGATCATATACCATTTCTGGAAACTTGAGAATAGTTGTTGAGGAATCCTCTGACTCCTCTAGTAAATTTAATTTAGAAAAATAATAAAATTAATGTGGCGACATGGGAACCAAAGAAAAATCTTAAAAAGAACTCCCCCAATATTTTTATGTGGTGAAATTTTGGAAGTTTAGATGATGAAATTTTCTATGGAAGGGGGAATGAAACACCCTAAGGTTTTACAATATATCTCTTTTCAATATAATGTCTTCAATAGAATTTGTTTAATATAACAACATGTTTAGAACCACGATATATTATAAAATATTAAGATGACTATATGAATGGTAATGTGTCCATTAGAAATATTAATTCATCGAATAGGATAGTAAACTCCAATTTGAATGTTTATATAAAATTGTGGCATCTTATGAATGAAGATATAATATATTTATATTATAGAATAAGTAAATAAAATAAAAAAATGATAAATTGATATTGGTATTTCTATGAAACAAATTTTTTTTCCCACAATTTTATAATTAAAATAATTATTTAAATAAATATTTAAACTAATTAAATATAATAATAAATTAATATTTTTTTCAAATAATTATAAGATAATTTTTAGAGACTATAATTAATTTTTTAATGGGTAATGAAATCAGTTATTATATTAAAATCAATATTTTGGGCGTAAATGATGATTTTATTTAAAAATTATATTTCAGATATTTAGAAAATTATTTTCTTAATATGGAGTCTATTATTTAATTCTAAATTTCACAAAAATATCATTGAAATTTTGTGGGATTTTTAAAAAGTAATTGACTATTGCTGTGAATAGTAAAATATTATAATATATAATATCTAACAAATACATGATTTATTGAGGCATGGATGATCTAAGGATTATGTAAGCCCATAATATTGAACTCTCATTATCTCATTACTATATTTATTCATGGTAATCATAAATATTTATATTCTTGAGCTAAAATAATAAATTAATGAATAAATTAATCAAAAACACCCCTCACCCCCCTTATAAATGCCACCCATCACCACATCTTGTACACATACCTCAAAATTTATGAATCATTTCCAAATTATTCCTAATAATATTTCCATGTCTCTCCCTAATGTCCAAGATCCTTTGGTCATAATGAAATACAAACCCCAATTTCCTAAAGTAGGTTCTGAATGTAATGATGTTCTAGAGGAAAAATCATCTTTTCGTTTATTTTTAATTCCTTTTCAATTTCTTTTCATTTCTCATCTAATAAGAGAGTAACTATTAATAATTGGAATGATATCTCCATTAATTTTTATATACTATTATTTTATTTTCTTAATGGAATAATCCATCATCAAATCCCTTCTCTCTTCCCGTTGTGTTCTAAAAATGATAACATCTTCCACCATCGTGGATGATGATTATTCATTTTGAAATACCAAATTCGTCACTTTTAATAAAAACATTATAATGGTTAAAAAATATTTTTAAAAATATATTAAAACTTAGATAGTGTTATTGAACAGGGATATATACATAATATTAGTTAATAAAACAAAACTATTGTGTGATGATCGAGAAAATTCCAACAGTTATCATTAATTTTTTTCTATGGAATCATTCTCATATCTAGAAAAAATGATATACAAGACCATTTAATCTTATGAATGTTCATTAATAATATATCATTTAAATTATAGGTAACTATTCCCATGATATTCTATACTTGTATAAAAATTAACCCATAATGAAAACCAAGGAAACCAACAATCTAGAAAAATGAAATTGAATATTATAACCCATAAAAATTCATTAAATAAACTGAATAAAATGTTAATAAATAAAAAAAATGTTGATGATGTTATTAATTAAATTATTTACTAATATATTTTATTTTCTTTGAAACTATTTTCATGATCTTAACACTTTTATACAAAAGATTAAGGTTTCTCCCTAAACATCAATTTTCTCCATCTGGTTATTCTTTCTCTCTTTTTACCCAAATTTAATTTTAAATTCATCCTTTTAACTTCTACCATAATTTTTTATGTTAAAAAAATACTTAACTACCCGAATAATTTTTATGGAAAATAAATGTCTTATAAGGTTCTCTTTTTAAATAATCTGAATATATAAGCTCAATTAAAGAAAATATCCCAATTTCTTACCCATTTAAAATACACTACATAATCTATTTTAAGGCATTAATATTTTTATAAAGTATCAATTGTTATCATGAAATAATTTCTTATTTAATATCTAGTTTTATAAAAACAAATATTGTTTTTCCTGTATAAATGTTCATTTATATTTTCCCATAAACTGCACTGAAGTGCCTCCATTCAAACGTTTCATAAATACTAGTTTTACATGTTTTCACTTCAGTTGCCAAATTTCCCCGAGAATATTCTTTTAATATTACTCGTATATAATTTAATTTCTTTTTTTATAATATATTAATGATTTAAATCTTATTTTTATTACAAATACAGATGAATTTCGAAAGGAACTCTTCATTTCAAATTAAAAAGGTATTTCTCTTAACAAGTTCCCAATTATTTCATTAGAGAATTTTCATATTTTTCAAATCCACCATTTGAATGTTATAATTAATTTATATTGATCTCTTTTTTACCATATACCAAATTTTATAGAATGGTTTATGATTTTTCTTACATGGTATGTACTGTGTTGATACCATTCTCCAAATCATTCTTGATAGCTTATTATTATGTTTTCTAGTTGGGGGTATTATTAAAAAATCATATGTTAGTTTTAATATGAGTTTATATGTTTATTTTTCACTAATTTTATTTGTAATGCATTGGAATTAGTAAATGTTTGGTGGGGGAATCTATAGCCCCTTGAAGCATCAGTATGTCTCATGATAGAAAACTTATTTGGGTATTGGATAATGCATTACACAATTCTATATTGTATGTTGGTAAATGCTTTGGTGGTATGTTTACGATATCCTTTATTATGAATTCACTCATAATGAGATTAGTTAATGATAAACCATGTGATTATTTGACTAGTATAATATTTAGGGTTATATTTCATTCCCATGTGATTATTTATATGGTATTATTTTGATCCTATTTAATTCCCACTTTATTATATTTTGGTTTATATTTTTATTACATGTCTTGTGGCATATTATTCATTCCTTATTGTTCATGTTTATAGCATCATCTACATTGATTACCCTTAGCATCTGTTCTCACCAATTTATTATTCTTTATTATCCCCCATGATGACAGGATGTATATTACAACTAACATGTTGGGAAAATAAAATATAATAATAGTCTCTTCCATTAAGTTACATTGTTGAATTTAATTTCAAATTGTAATGTAATACTTATCTTTTTATTTATTTTTCTGAAGATTCTAAAATATTATCTCCTTTGAGATGTGATCTTTTGTTCATAGCACCAATGTAATAAATTAAGGCACTAGCTTTGGGATAATGGGTTAGAGTGTTTAAAAATAAGTTTGGGTATTGAAAATAAATTGGAAATGAGAATTTATCATATAAAAGAGGGAAAATTTATAAGTACATTTGGTTGCATTATGGGTATAAAAAAATGGTTTTAGAAAATGGAAAAATGAGATGGGAAAAGGGTCTCTCATTGATAGAACATAATTTGGTTTTAAGGGTGTCATAAAATAGATAATATAGTTGATAAAATGTATCATTTGGGAGATATAAACAAAAAGAGGTTATTTTATTGAAGTTAATGTAATGATAATTCACTCACCATAATGAATTGTCCTAAAACTTGAGTATGCGTCCTTAGAGGCTTGACGAAACCATTAGGGGATAAGATTGTGGAAAATGAAAAACTATAGGTCTTACCGTGTTTTTTCAAAAATTTATAGGATATTTTGGTCAAATTTTATTATATTTTATTCTCCAAGAATAGAACACCATTTTTTAATACTTTTCAATCATGTAAAAGTTAATATTCTATAGTGTAATGTCTTTAATAATCAAATTATACTTTTTAGAATTTTGTAATTCACATATTGTTTCTACAATTGATTAAATATTATAAAATACTTAATAGATATAAAATTATATGATCTAGATTTAGGATTGTGTTTAATTAATTATTAACCCCTTATGATGTAAATATGATGTGATAAATTATAGTGAAAACCCAATATTGATTTTTTACTATTCACAAAAAAAATAATGTATTTTAGAAAATTTTCATAAATTCACCCTAACCTAATTTCGACATTATGATTTCAAATAAAATATTTATTTCATCACAAAAAATTAATAATATTGAGAATTTTAAATTTTAAATATAAAAATATTATTTATATAAAAATAGTATTTTAATCCATAGTCAAATTTCTTACACATATAAAAATTTCAAATTCCATTTAAATTCAAATTTTGTAAAGTTTGTATTATTAGAATATTTTTTTAGAAAAATATTATTCATAACTCCTGAATTTATTTAAAATGTGTATATATTTTTTAGAAAATAATAATTATGTTTTATTTGTGTCCAAAAATCTAATTATAAAATTCAACTCAATTAATCTTATATTTTATTAATAAATAAAATTTTTAAGTAGAAGTGATGATATAAAATTTTTATTTACACAAAGTAATTTACACTTTATATAATTATGTTTTGGACATATAACCCCTTATTAAACCCTCAAACACCCTAAGGTTAAGGTGTTTTATTATGGTTGTCTTAGGGTGTGGATCTACTAACATTGATTGAGTCATAGAATACACTAACATGAAAAAATATAATAGGAGATTTAATTACTGTTTCACTTACTGGAAATTGTCTTGGGCATGGTCAAGGGTGAACCTTAGTGATGCTACCTCCTCCCATGCGTAGATAAATGGGCTTCAAACAACAAGAATCTACAAGTTGAGGACATCGATTCTCATTTTTTTTTACCAATTATCCTTTCTCAACATAAATTATAACCACTAAGATTAATGGTAATATTATCAACCAAATGTATATTTTCCAATGTCCATATTCACTAATGGTCATATTGGACAACAATAATATTTGACTAATGGTAGTTTATGAAAAATAGTTATGTAATGGTCGAAACACAAAAGTCACATTTCCATTTATACCATATAAATAACACTTCATTCATTCACTCAAAATTCATTATAAAACCACTGAAGGTTATATTTTCATTTTCTTAGTATTTTGATTGGTTTGATTTATTTCATTTCCTAGAATTTAATGTGGTGGCTGGAAATCTAGTAGATTGGGGTTATTATTATTTTCCCATTTTTCATTTTAAATTTTATTTTGTCAATTTTTAATGTTTTGAATTTTAATTGGTTTCATATATGACTAATGTAAGGGTAATTGATAATGAGATAAAAAAAAAATTTAGTTTCAAATCATTATATACATGTACAATATTATAGCACAAAATATTATTAAGGGAATAAATATATTTTAAAATGTTTGGGAAGTTACATATTTAGAAAATTTATGAAAATTTATATGAGTTTTAATGTTTAATTCTGTTGTTCTGGGAGTATTCATTTAAAGGTTTTATAATAAATTCACTTGAATATAAATATTGAAGTTATTATAAAATATGAATAACTCCCCCATAAGTGAAATTATTTAGTATTAATGAAAAAATATAATTTTATGTGGTATTATATATCATTGTGTTATATGGTATAAGGGTAGTTCAATATCTAAAATATTGAATAATGTATCCTATTCTTTTTTGGCAGTTTTTTTGACCATCACAATCTTCTACCATTTTATTTAATATTATTTTTATATCTGGTGGTACCTGAAAATGATACACATTTTAATATGTATATTAAAATATTTTTTATCTGTGGTAATGGTTTTATGAATTGCTTTGATGGTGGTAAAGTAAAATGAAATCTTTTCATCCATGAAGGTGGTGAATCGACACATCCTGGAAAATGTTTTTTTATATAAATGGAGAAGATAAGAGATTTTATTACGGAAAATACATTATAAAAATATATTTTCATTATATATTTAGTACTATAGTTACCATTCCACAATGAATATGAGAGGTTAGTGTAGAATAATAATGTAAGACAAATTAAAAGTGAAAGAATGTTGTTTTTCCACGTGAATATCATCTCCTTAGAAAACTTCTTAGGACACTAGGATTTTGTAATTTTTTAAGAACACTAAGTATGGGGCTAGGGGAAGATACTTGGGAAGGATATTGTGCATAATTTATACAATCTTAATTTCTTAGAATTTATGAGTAGAAGTGTTCGTGAGGGGTGGTATTTATAGGGGTGGAGAGGGGTGTTTTTTTTATTATTTTATTCATTTATTTATTATTTTGGATCAAGACTATAAATAGTGTTAATTATTGTGACTATATATATATATATATTAATTAGTTAATGTAATTTATATTTTATGGGTTATTTCATCATAAATTACACAAAAATTCTTGTATTTAACTCTAAATGCTAAATATCGTAAATTACTATATTTTACTATTCATAAAAAAATCAACTATTTTCAATATTACCCAAAAATTTACCCTAAACAATTTTCGATGTGTAAAATTATATAAAATAACTCTATTTTATATTTTTTTTCAAAATATGAGAATTTAATAGTTTAATAAAAATAATCATTTATTACAAAATTATCAATATTAAGATTATAAATGATTTTATGACACTTTGAATAATTAATTATGGTCTCATGATATTAAATTATTATTTTAATGAAAAAATATTAATATAGGATTATTTTTTATAAAATTAATTTTTCATTAAAATCATTAAACTTATAATAAAATTGTAAAAAAAATTAATTCATAGAAATAACCACACTTATTTTATATTTTTAAAAAATATTTATGTACATTTCTATTATGTAAATTTATCATATTTTTATTTATGTGACACCTACAAATTATTTATACTTTTATATGTGAGTTTGTTATTATGATATCTAGATTATTATTCCTAATAGTCGCATTTATATTCCAATAGTCATGTTAATATTTAATAGTATATCACAGTTCATATAAGCTCGGTGTGAAATGTAAACTAATGAATAAATTGAATTAGTTTAAGAAGATATATACCATAAAATATTAGGGTGTTAAATTCTTCCCTCCTTTAAAAATGTCATCCTCGATTTTTTCATGTGTATTACCTTATAAACAGGTGAGGGTGGTTCTTCTTCATAGAATCCTCAAGTTCCCACATTTCATCTTCTATTTTATGATTCCTCTCATTTACAAGTTGATTTATATGATTTCTAGATTCATGACAAATATTTCCAAGAATCTAAAAAGGCTCTTTACAGTAATAAAAATTAGGTTCCATTATTATTTCTTTATAGGTGACAACATTCATTAGGTCTAGAATGTACTTATTTAACAAAGAGATGTATATCACATCGTGTAGTTTATAAAGCATAGGTGGAATCTTTAAATGATAAGACAATGCTCCAATTATATCCAAAACCAAAAATTTTATGATGTTTCTTGGCTCAATTTCCCTTTATTATCAAACATTGTGACACACTTAGAAGGAGATACATTCCGAAATACATGATATCCCACTAGAAACTCTAAATCCTTTCTCTTGTTTTTAGTATAACCATTTTTCTTACATTGAGACACTTTAATATGATCCTTAATATTATATAACTTTTCTATTTTCTCTTAAATATGTTATGGGTCTAAAATTTTCCACTCACCAAATTCATCCCAACAATTCAGAGTAAAAATCTATTTCCATATAAGTCATCATATTGAATTTTTTGAATAATAGAATAGAAACTACTATTGTAGGATATCTCTAAAACATTTAAATACTAAACCCACATACCTTAAATTTCATGTGAGAATTTTAAATACAGGACATATAATATTTTAATAGTCCATTTACTCTATCCAACGATTAGAGGGTGATAATAAGTGCTCAGATGATTCTCGGTATCCAAATCGTTCTACGACTCGCCAAGAATTTTGATGTAAAATAGGGATCCTGATTAGATACAATTGATATAGGTATACCATTAAGTCTTAAAAATCATTAATATGTATTTTTTCATTTTTTGGGTGGAATATCCTATTGTACAGAATGTAAATGTGTAGATTTGGTAAGTCGATCAATAATTACCCATATTGAATTATTATTTATTGGTGCCTTTGGTAATCTAATGAAAAAACTCATAGTAATGTCATCACATATCATTTTCGGAAAAGGTATATGATGAATGACTCCTCTAATATTTTATCTATCGACCATCATCTATTTTCAAAATATTCATCAGGATACATAATTAGTAATTTACTACTTCATATTGTCCCACAAAATGTTTTCCTTCAAATCTATTTACATAATTGTGTTACAATAGTGTATAGAGAAACTAAATACATGAGCATCATCTGATATTTCATTTTTTTAGATTGGGTATAGAAGAAACACAAATCCTCTTCCCAGATATCAGAATTCAATATTCGTATATGATGTCAACCAATTTCATATCATTCACAGCTTTAGTTTTATTTTTATTATTTTCATCATTAGATTGAGTACTTTTAATCTTTTCCAATAAAAATGGGTTGCAATTTTTTTGAAACTTATTGATGTTTCACCTTACTTAATAATTTACATATCTCTATTTACTATATCCATATACACATGGCTCTTTTCAATACTTATTCTGATAAAATATACATGATAATTCCATCTCAAGGAATATGATACCTTATTTTCCTTTCCTAGGTGGTAGTGTATTGAAAAATCATAATCCTTGAGTATCTCAAGCCATTTACTTTTCCTCATGTTGAGTTTTTGTGTGATGAAATATAATTATTACTATTGTGAAATGTATATATCTCACATCTTTCACCATAGATATTTTGTCTCTATATCTTCAAGAAAAACATTACATCTGCTAACTCAATGTCATGAGTTAGATATTTTTGTTCTTTATTTTTTAACTTCCTTAATGAATAGGCAATAACACAATCATTTTCCATAAGGCCACAACTAATTTCTTTCTCTATTGAATAACTAAAAATAAAAATTACACAATTTCTTGATATGAGAGTCATGATTGGAGAATTCACAAATCTCATTTTTAATTCTTCACATTGTTATTCACATTCCTTTTTCCAAATTAATATAACCCCTTTACAATTAATATTGGTTACCATGTCATCTAATGAGGGAAAATGTTGAATGAACCATAGATAGTAATATGATAAAACAATTAAACTATATACCATTTTTATGTTCATTGGTGTTTTTCATTCCATGACTACCTTTTAGTTCATCTGATCAACTATGATTCAATCCATGGAGATAATATGGGAAAGGAAATAAACATTTTGATGCCAGAATTCACACATTCCAAACATCCCATTTAAATATTACTTTTTATAGTCTCTATAAAAAGACAAAACTAGTTCTCATGGTCCTTGTATATTTTGAAGAACAAAAATATATCACTAACAGACTCCAAAAAAATTACCACGATATTCTTTAAATATTCTATTTATTAGATTAATAAATATTGAGTGTGAATTAGTAGGTCCAAAGGGAATTATGGTAAACATGTAATGATTGTACTTTGTATGAGATTCTTTTATTAGAATATCTTCCTTCTTTTAATAAAATTGGTGATATTTTATAATTAATATAAATCTTTGAAAAACAATGATCTTTGTGGTCTTGATCAAATAAATCATCAATGTGAGGAAATTGATACTTGTTCTTTATAGTAATAGCATTTATCTTCTTATAGTTGATGTATATCCTCATATATCTATTTTTCTTCATAACAAAATGAATAAGAAAACCCTAGTTGAAACATTTGGGAATATAAATCTCATGACAATCATTTCCTCTAGTTGTTTCTTTTACTCAATTAATTCCATTGTGGCCATTCTATAGGGAGTCTTTGATATTGGTTTTACATTAGGGACTAAATCAATAGAAAACTAAACTTCCAAATCTACAGGATTTCTAGGTAATTCATTTTGAAATACATAAAATTTTTCCTACAAAATTGAAATATACTCAATTTCTAGATCACCTTTTTCATCATTATGTTTTTTTCGCACTTCTTCTCCAAGAATCTCATTTAGAAGAGCTATATGAGGTAGTTCCAAAATGGAATTAGATGATGAGTATCCCCTCTTAAAATGATAAGTTCTATATCTTAATCATGATCCTAATTTACTTCTCTATTAAATAAATTTTGGAATTATATATTTTAATTCTTTCCATACCAATGATTGTATCATAATAAAACATAAGTACAATAACAATATTATCAATTAGAGAACATTTTTGTGTCATGATAGAAATTAATAAACACATATTTATTATAATAAGGATTCCAGCTAATGATTTGAATGAAAACACCTTTGTTATGATGAATTGGAAATATCTAATTTTTATAGAAAACTAAAAAGATATATAAGATGGCGACGATACATAATTAAACAGAGCCTTAGAAAAATTTAAGGATATGATTAATGTTCCTTACACCACATCATTTAGAATGTAGTACTCATTTTATGTGGATGAATAAGCCTAGCCTTCTTCCCAATTTCATTAACATAAAATGTATCATTGATATATTATATAATATTGTGCATACTGTCCCAATACTTATAGATAAAGAATTGAAAATTGCTTATTTATTTTTTCCCTTATAATAACAGGCATGGGGGCCTTTTCCCCATACTTTTAACAGACCCCTATTCCCAAGTAGTTTGTTCCATGAGGTTATTTCAACATTTATTTAAATTAGAAAATTCTATTCTTCCTTATTCCCTTTTGACTTATTGCACATTATTGAGTAATAAGAATCTATCTTTTTATCATTATTCCCTTCAAAGACACATTTCTTGGAAAATTTTTTATCATTATTTATGGAACATGATACTATATCCTTGTATAATGAGAATTTTTGGTAGACTATCTTTCTTTATATAATTTCTTTATGTCCATAAAAATATGCAATATTTTTATTAGGATTATGTTTATTGTATATGAAATTCCTTTATAACCAAAAAAACATTTTATTCCTACAAAGAAATAATTTAGTCATCTTTTTAACACAGACTCATCAATTTTATCTCAATATATACACATTATTCTCGATGTAAATATTTTTTTCCATGAATTTTTTATAATCCTTTCATTGAATATTCTCAAATGCCTCATCCTCTTTTTTTGGAATTAATGACAACCATTAATCCACATATCCCGAGAGATGATAATCTTCCAAGATAACCTTCTCCATTTCGTTATTTCCCACTGAAAAAATAACTTGTCTAAGGAACTTATCCATGACTCAGGTATAAAATGGGTTTGTATTCTCATTGAATGATGGATGTTATGGTCACATGAAGCGGTTATTCATTGTTACATCACATTGTAGAACATGATTCTTAAAACAATTAAGGTAATTTCTTATACCCCGAGTCATTTTATATTTGTTGATCTCCAGTTGAATCTCTGTCTCCAAAATTATTATCTCGTATATGAGGAAAATATCTATATAGTATATGTTACTCTAATTCTTTCCATTCATTCCACTAAACTATATTTATATATAATTTAATACACTAGATTCGATTATAAAACTTCCAAATTAATGAAACACATAAAAAATTATATATAACTAATATCAAAATCATATACTTGGTTACTATGGGAATATTCTAAAAATTAGTCACATGGTTATATATCTATTATTTACAACTTCATTAATAAAAATTCCAATTATTATACTAAATATGCTCTAATAAGAGCTATAAAGACCTCGAATCCCGTATCATAGAGCTAGTGAATTAATTTATTACATTGGTACTAATTAAAAGAGATTTTATACCAAAAGAACTAATAGTTTTGTATCTTTGGAAAACTAGACACAATCATAAGTATTACTGTATAAAATGTAATCAAATACAACATATTAAAAACATTTTAAACACCCATATTCTCTTACAATACCCCCCTCGTCTCAATAATAATAAACATCATAGCATATTGGAGAAAAATAAAAAATAAAAGGTGGTAAAATAATATGCTTAGAAATGGAAAGAAAATAAAGAATTATTTTATAAATAAACATAAATTTTATTTCAATGTGATTAACTAAAATCAAATTCCATTAAAAATAATATTGAGCATAATATGAAAGGAATGACTACTGATCAAATAATTCCATTTAAATAATCATGTGAGAGTGAATCTTAGGTATGGATATTCTACTAGCTGAATAATTCCATGGATTATAAATAACTAAGTTCCAAATAGGGAAATTAAAATTTTGGATAATCATAAACATATAATTAGGGATTTTTCTAAGACACTATACATAATCAGGTAATACATAAGAAAATACCTAGAAATGTTTGTCTCATGAGAAATACCGATGCATCTTGGGGCTAGAGTGAGACCCACCTACCACTTACAAAGTACATTAAATTCCTCCTATGAATGGGTTGAAATATAATCAACATATAAATTAATATTGAAACCAATATATGGAATCTTAGTTATATTCTCTAGTAAATAAACATAATTATAACACATCCTAGGTAATATGGTGAATTGTATAAAAATAGCATATTCACTATCAAAATGATCATAAAAATTAAATAAAATATGGTAGGTGGTATAATAAGATATCAACTTCAATTAATATTAGGGTAAAAAAGATTTTGGTATGGATTAAAAAATTATAATAAAATCATTATAAGATTCCTGATGGAAATACCACTTTACTTTGAAATTTTTTGTTTAAAAAGATACGCAATTATAAAAGAAACAAAAAATCATTGAAGATAACCTTTTAAACATGTAATGGATTCCTATAGATGATAATTTTTCCAAAATGTGGAAAAAATTCACTCACGTAATATAAGTTAAAAAACATTCCTTTTGAATTTTGAAAAATAAATAGAAAAAATAACCATTTTTCATAAAAAGTATGTCTATTAAACAAATTAATAGAGAATGAGTATCATATATAAATCTACATAATATAAGAGTAAATAAATAATATTATAATAAATATTTGATTCATACATAATCATATCATGACATAATAAATATAGTAGATGTTTAACAGAAAGACTGGAAATTGGGTTATGAATTTCATTACCACTTTATAATCAGATGTATTGTGTGACCCATAAAATTAACGATAATAAAATGAAAAATTAAATGTTATGAATATAAATATATCCATGATATGATATATGAAAGGGTATTATGTACACAACACAAAATAAATAAGTTTTTAATAAGGAATATGTCTTAGACAAGTAAAATTTAGTTCAAATACCCATACCTTATTGTTGAAATCATTCTTTACATGTACTTAATGTATTGTATAATAAAATAATATTATTTAAATAATTAATTAATATGCTATTATACATATATATTATTTATTATAATTTATTATCTTCATTTATGGCCATTTTTATGAGTTATAATATTTAATTTCATAGTTTTAGGAGCATTCATTTCATGGTTTTATAGTTAGTACCCATGAGTATAAACATATGAGTTCTTGTATAATAGAAATAAATTCTCCAAATGTGAGAAAAAATTAATATTAATTAAATTTAATAATTTTAAATGGTCTCTATATAATTTTATATATGTTAGGAGTATTATTCCTGAGATAATTGTTTTATGAAAACGACATATTTTATTTTTGCAGTTTTTACAACTATCACAAAATCGTGTCATTTTATTTAAAATAATGATTATATATATTGGTTCCAAGAAATGATATAAATTATAATGTGTGTATTAAAACATTATTAATCCATTATAATTGTTTTATGACCATCCATTATGGTTTTAATGGAAAATGAAATCTCGTTATCTTGGAAGATGGTGAATGGAGACATCACAAATGATGTTTTTATTTTCAAAATTTAAGGAGATGATAAGGAATTTATTAATTGGTAATAAATTATAAAAATAAAATTACAATATATATACATTATACCAGATTCACTATTACACTATCGATAGGGATGGTGAGGATAGGGTAAGAAAATAAAATAAATTAAAAGAGAAATAAGGTGGATTTTACCACATGAATATCATATCCTTTAGAACCTCCAAAAGACACATTGATTTGGGGTGTGGTAATACCGAAAGGTATTAGACATGGTAAAAAGGCTTTTTAAGAAAACATTCTATAATTTAGGAAGTATTAAATTCTTATAAGGTGTTTGGGGACGTGGAAGTATTTATATGGTAGGAAATAGGTGTTTTATATTTATTTTACTCATTTTTTTATTATTTTTTCCAATACTACCAATAGTGTTGAATCTTGTGACCATTTACACTGAATAGTGAATTTTAATTCTAACTCATGGGTGAATACATAATAAATCACTCAAAAATACATGTATTTAACTTATAATTTTAAATACAGTAAATTATCATATTTCAATATTCATAAAAATTTCAACACTTTTAGAAAAATAAATAAAATTCATGTTAAACATTTTTCAAAATGTATATTTTAAAATGGAATACATATTAAGAAAATTATTTTTTAAGAGAAATTTATTTTTTAAATAAAATAATCATCCAAAAAATACTAATTTTAATATTATGACCAGCTTTTTGACCAGATGAAAAAATAATTATGATCTCATATAATTGTATTATTATTATAATGAAAAAATAGTTTATGAATATATATTATAAAATTTTATTTTATTTTTAATCAATATATTAATTATAATATTTTAAAAAATCAATTTTGTTTCACAATAATACCAACACAAAATTTATCATTTTTAAAAATAAGTTCTTACTTATTCCATTATATAAATATATCATTTTTTCATTTATGAGATACATAAATTTATTTTATACTTTCCTATTTGATGTCATTATTCTAATGTACATATAAATAATCCTAATGGTGATATTTCTATTTTGACAGTAATGTTAATATTTAATTGTATATCATTGTTCGTTTAAGCTCTATGTGCAACAAAAGCTATCAAATAAATTGAATTTATTTTAGAAGATAAATTTCATAAAATATTAGAGATTTATAAAAAAAGTTATAAGAAAATAATATATGGTAATATATATAAATATTTTTCTATAATATGGTTATAATAAACATTTATTTATTAAATAAAAAGTTTGAACGAGTATGAAAAAAATCAAAACATAAGGAATGGGATTTCTAGCCTCTCTATTATTTGCATGAGACATATACAAATTCACTAATCATTTCCCTAGTATGGTTTATATACAACCACTTTTAAATTTTATATAATGAATCATATTCATTTTCATAATATTTGATATTTCATTTGATGTTATTCTTTATTTGAGCTGATGATTCAAAAGATTACAAAACTGATAAGGGATTTTTTGTCTCTATATTATTTCTATGTGAAACATGAAAATTCACCACTAGTTTAATTATTGTGGTGAATATACTACCCATTTTAAATTTTATATCAAGAATACTATTATTTTTCATCATGATAAAATAATTATTTTATTATATTCTATATTTGTTCTTATGATTAAATAGATTAACAAGGTGGTAAGGTATGCCAGTCTCAATTTTTTTACTTCTGTGAGACACATACTATATTCACCTCAAAATTCATTCATGTGTTGTATATACTGACCAGGAATGTATTGTATTGTTATTATCATGAATATTATTTGGACTTACATATCAATTTGAGGATATGGATTTCTAGGGTTTATGGTTCAAATATTACCAAATTGAAAATTGAATTTTTCTTTACTTTCCTTCTTTGCGAGATATATTATCTTAATAGCCTGTATTATTTTATGAGGTGTATATATAACCCATTTTACATGTAATGTTGTGAATATATTTATCGCTAAGATATTTTATGTTTCATTTAATAATATTTCTTAATGGGTTTTCTATTTCAATGTTACCAAAGTTGTGATGATTCATGTTACAATCTGATGGTTTATCCAGATTATTTATGATTATGTTTATGATGATAAAATTTTATGATACATATCTCAAGAAAATCATGTCCATTACTTCCATATTATTATCAATGAAGTTAATATTACATTTTTACCAATCAATGGTACAAAATATAATTTAGGAAATGTTTTTAGGAAAATGGTTATGTTAAAATGTATCATTATCACTCTCTTCAGTCATAAAAATGTTTTCTTTAAAAATAGTGTTTCTAAAAAAAATTAATAAATGTTTTAATATCCACATATTATTTTTAAAATACATTTATACTGATGTGTGAATTGTTTTACTAAAATTTAAAGTCATCTTTATGTCATTTTCCAATAAATGATTGTTTGACATTAACTGAGAATATAAAACAAATCCTTATTTTAATATGTATGGAATGAAAAAATATTCATGTCCTCATAAATATAATTTTCATTGAATATTATATTATGCACATTCAATATTATTTTAAAATAAAGGGATTTTGAAAAATGTTTTTTATTCAAAATGTGTTTATCAAATCCAAAATGATATTTTTCTGTAGATTTTCTTTCAATTGATCTTTAAAAAATATTTTCCCTTAAAGATAACATCTTTTAATGGGTCAACCCACACCAATGGCCTTTTATATTTCCATTTTATTAGGGTAATACCCCTTTTATGTGTTGAGGGGGAACCCTCTCAAGTCCTGTATTCCCATTTGGATATGGCATATTTCATGTACCAAAGGCTCAAGGAAAAAGGCCTAAAACATGACCTGAAGTCCCAAGACCTGACAATAAAAGAAAATCTCCTCCCCGAAATCAACATAATTGAAGGCATAAATATCCCCACATCATATTACATTATTATATTTAATTTCCCCATGCATAGCTACATGGTTCCTGGTACTGATGGAAATTTCCATACCCTCTCCCTCGTTCAAATCTGATAAGCTCTGCTCTAGTGGATGCTAATTACTCTAAATCTACATCTGGGGCATGATCCTGTGTGATCTTTTTTATATTATTATTTTCCATATGTGGACCAGAGTCCTAGTGTCACAAAGTTGTGTGGTGTCCTAAAGGCCCAGTGGCCCGATGCCTTTTGAAGTCCTGAAGGCTCTAAGACCCATAGGCCATAATTGATGTCCCAAATCCAAAATCGATTGAATAGTTCTGAATTCTATAGTACCACATAGTACATTGTATAGTAATTATACAATAACCCTAAAATTCTCTCCCACCCAGATTTGATCTTAAGTATTTCGGATCCCAATATGTAGCATCTACCACTCACGTATAGGCTTTTTGAGCATCTATTGATGTTACATTTTCTTTACTAGGAATATGAACCAAGGATACCATTATTATTATTTCTAAGAATGGTTTATGAAACCCATTCATCTTCCATGGGTTGTAACATGATCAAATTACTTTGAAACCCACTTCTTTTTCATAGGTTACGTAATGATAAAATGGTGAAATGATTATAAAACCGATCTCTTTTCCATAAGTTATGATATGATGAAATGTTTAAGAAACCCATTTCATTTGATGGGTTATGATGTGATGAATGTGTTATGATATTTTTCCAAAAATATTTATGATTCGAATTATTATACAGGTGGAACCTATATATCCTTCAAATTCATTGGGCAATGATTAATTTTATATGAGCTCATTGGGTACATGGGAGGATATCCCAAGGCAGAAAAAGGGTACACTTGAGGTCATCCCAAGCCTGAAATTGGTACATTGGTTGTTATCCCATGACTAAAATGTTATGAATTTCATTTTAGATTTCCTTGAAATAATATTGTCTATAAATATGTATACTCCAAAAATCAATGTCTTATTCTAATGTTATTCTCCATTGATTCATTTTATTCGATTCCCCAAATAATCATGTCTTATTAACTACAAATAATTATTTAATGACTGATGATTTTTATCCTTAATATGATGTGTATGGAATTAAAATTTTATTATCATGTTCTAATACCCTTATGTTCCTGTTATTATTACATATCTCCCATGTTTATCCTTATAGTGAATCTAACCTCAACATTTATTATGTTTACCTTCCCCAGATTACGATGTTGGGTATTAATTTTGATTTTTTAATAAGGTTTCTAGATATGATGAACATTTTAGGAGATGATATAGCACACGTAGGTATCATTGGTTTATGTTTCCATGTTTCAAAAGGCGCTAAAATAATATGTTATTTAATCATGTGTTTTTTGAATGTAATTATTATTTATATAAAATTATATAATATCTATGTATGAAAATCATTGTTCACTGCAATCATGAACACATATTATAAGTCTTTCAGAACCTAAAGAGTGAATCCTTGATCAAGTTGACTTTAAATAAATATTCTACTAAAATTTATAATGGAAAACTTTCAAGTTTTAGGAAATATAAATAATTCTAATAAATCTTCAAGGTAACTTTGTAATAACATTCTATTTAATTATATATTAAATATTGCTTCCACTATAATTTATTTCATGACCCATTTAAACATCTTATTATAAATGAAGATTAATGTTCTCATTTAAATCTCTTACCAAATATATGAATCGAAAATTTTCATTTTTTCCTTAATGTTTATTAGAAAACATGAAACTTGTCAAAATCTAGGACAATTATAATGTTTTATATAATAACTGATAGCCTTGTGCATGAGGGGGGGGGGGGTCTCATCATAAGGTAACAACGAGTTACCATTACATGTAAATTCATGCTAAACCTTATATGTGCATTCAAAACATGAGGTTCTCTTGAGTAACTATAAAAATCCAAATTAACATTACATAACTATTAAAAACTCTGGCTCACGTTACATATTTATTAATAGACCAATCTTCCATTACATGGATAGAGGGAACAATATGAAATATTTACTTGGACAAATAAAAACATGGTTTAAATCTATGTATCAATAGAACCAACTAGTTACATTTTTGAGAAATTTTGAAAAATATTATCAACCTTGATAAGAAATTTTAGAAAAATAATTTATTTTTATAGAGGTAAAGGAATAACATTTTATATTTTCATATCCTTTTGAAATACCGCGTTACCAATATGTAGGGAGTTAAAATATATCCTAAAAAAAGGTAAAAGGGATTGAACATACAAAGGGATGGAATTCAATGTATGGGAATATTTTTTTAAGTAAACATTTGATATTTTGATTAAAAACATATATAATGTATAACATGATTTACTATAAATTGGAAAACTCTAAATCACAACAAAAATTAATAGAATCACTTAAAAAACATCAAAACTGATTTCTAAAATTATTAATAAAATTTGATAACATTTATAAACCATAGAAAAAATTCTAAATTTATTTATAAAAATTTCAAACCATTTAAAGAACCCTTTTAAAATAAAAACACTTTTAAAACCACTAAACACCCAAGAATAAAGAAGGGATTAGTGAAATCCAAAACCATACATCAGAAGGATCTGAAAATATTCCAATCTTGTATAAATAAAATATAAAGGGAAATTGATGATAAAGGAAGGGGAATTAAATCACCCACCCAACTAGATACCCCTCATGAACCTCACAACGTCATAGAAAATACAATATGACAAGGGAACAATTAAAATATCCACCAATAATTATTAATAAAACTCAAAACACTCTATTGGGGGAATACAATTCAAAAAATGAAAAGAAAATTAATAAATAATTTCCAAAAAGAGGTGACTAAATATTGGGTATCAACATGAGATCAAATACCTTCTCTTAAAAAAATCAAGAATCAAACCATTCAGAATATCGATCCCACATCTGTGACTCTCATTCCCAATTAAAGTAACACTATCATAAAAGGCCCCAAGAATAGCCATAAAAACATAACAAATAATTCATATCAGTCAATAATCCCCACAATGTAAACACTACAATAAGGATATTATTAGAAACAACCACATCACACAAATAATGCATACAACTTCATTTAGAAGTGTTAATTACACGTACCACATCAATATTTTTACTTAGGCATAATCTCAATTGAAAATATGTACATGATTTATCACACTGTCATTCTATCATTGCTTACAATATAAAAATTTCACTATATTACAATTTTTATTAATGTATTTTTATGCTTTTTATTTTTTAGTTATTTTTTACATGGTCTTTTCATGATTTATAATTAATCAAATAATTGAATAAAAATCATATAGTATGTAGAATTTAAAACATATCTTTCTGAAAATTTTATTGATAGATTCTATTATCAGTCTTGTATAACATTTTACTAAAAATATTAGATATCATATTTACAACAATATTCCTTACATAGTATAGATCATTCTTAGTTTAGATTTATTGTTCCAATTCAAATAATAAATTTCTATACATGAATCGAAACATTTCATATAAAAACATTTTAAAATTTTAAATAATTATATGAAGGAATTTTTTCTATGACCATTGAATTAAAAATCTCTTCAGGTTGGAAACCATTTTAAAGGAAAATAATTTAACCCTTTGTTTTAAAAAGTTATGGTAAAAATATTTTTTGTAAAAACACTACCTAATTATTCCAAAAATATAATTTCAAAATAAATAAATTCTTATTGAATGAATTTTTTCATTTATTTAATTAAAACATGTTAGAAGAAAAAATAAAATTTTTAATATTGATCTCGCTAAATATTAGAACAAATTTTTTTCAAAAAGTAAGCATGAATTTACAAAAGATAATATAATCAATGTAATTTTCAACAAAAAAATGTCATTAATACATAAATAAATATAAATTCATTACAATAATCAATTTAATTTTTCATGGGTCATAAATTTCAAATAAACCACCCACTATTGTAATTAATATTTTTAACATGTTTAATGTTAAACTGATTGATGATTGTATTTTAAAATATTTAAGGAATAAATTTTAACTTTTCATAGTTAAAATTAAATTTATCAAGATAATACCAATAATTATAGCCATAAAAATGGAGAAACCAAATTAAAAATTGCATCATAAAACATTAGGTTTTTGAAATCTACATTATTTTGTTTATAAATTTTTACTTTGTTAAACAATATTCATTTAAAAATAAAAAGATGATGAAAATTCTACAAAAATTATATTGCTTCGATATACTATTCACTATGTTGAAGTTTGTTACTTTGATGATTATTTTATTAACCACAAATTAGATTCCTTAATTAATAAATGAAAAAATATCATTGTAAATAAAGCTACTAAAATCATACTATTTTAGGGAATACATACACCATACAATTAAATTTTATACTTTGGTGGTCAAGACTAACACACACTACTTTAAAATGAATCAATAAAAACAACATGCCTTGATCTGTAAATTATCCCCTATTATTAAATTCTTGAATAATAATTATATATTACATTTTAAAAAATAAATCCATACAGAAATAATGTTACATAAAAAAATACTTCAAAAATTGGGTCACATGTAAAAATCTCATCCCAAAAGAATTTAACTCACAAAATATATGAAATCTATTACACTAACACCCTATAACATCTAAATTAAAAGAAAGTATAATGAATATTTAAAAATCTAAAAGAAATATAATTTAAATCTAATAGTAAAATAAATAAATGATAAAACATAAAATATCTCATTTCCTTGGACAATGTTCCATATCACCATCCCAAGGAGAAGAGTATGTTGATTAAAATTTAGGAGGATATATAAAGAACCACTCCACATAACCAAATATCTATGCACAAAGTCTGATAGAAGAGTTATAGAATGAAAATAATAATACTATCGCCCCAATAATATTAACAACACTGGTCCTAAGGATCATCTTACAGAAATAAATGATTGATGTCAGAGAAACACTTTACCTATATAATATCTTCAAATAAATACTATGACCAAGGGAGGAGTTATTATTACTATATCTAAACAAATTTTTTGTACAGGTTAGTAATAAAAGGTTGAAATGGTATAAATAATCATGGATCATGGGTTCAATAGGTGGGATTCACTTATAGAGAATGATGTAATCTCCAAAAAATAAAGAGAATGAGATAAAAATAACATAATAAAAATAATCCTTGTCATTCACAATAAAGGGTTAATGATCAACATTTTCCAGGATCAGTAAGGTAATTCCAGGATCTCAAGACCTATAAAGAGATGATGATAAAATTCCCCATGAGGAAGTAAAACATTACATGAAATCAAGATTCCTTAACTGTAAAAGAAAGAAACTCAACCATAAACTGATCATAGAACATTCCACATAACCCAACTGACACCTTGTAATCATCAAGGAATAAAATCCATCACGATCATACTTACGCATGTAGTATCATCACAACCAATAAAATTTGGGCCATGCTGTAATAATTAACTAAACTGAAGGATATATATGCCTCCTTCATCCAACCAACTATCACATAAACCAAAACAATTCCCTCATAATTTTTTTCACTTGGGAAATAATTCTCTTGGAGTGTTCTCCACAATTTTTCATCATTATCAAACACTATTATTCAACAACCTACTGGAACTTCCTAGAAAATTTAATTAACATAAATATGATGGGATCATCATCCTAGAGCTATTATTTCAAAATAAATAAAATAGGGGATCGTTACCCAATACATGGTTTATTCCAAGCTAATTAATTCATTAATTTTCTCTTTTCTCCCATTTTCTACCCCATTCAAAAACTATTGTATACAACATTGATGTATGATCCATACCAATGTATCTACTTCATAAGAAAAATCAGTTCATCGAGAATATTTAGTAATCTAGAATATCTATGTTTTAAATCATAGGTTTCCTAAAATACCATGGCCTAGCTGTTTATCTTTTTTATATCATATTTTAATCTAATATAATATTATTTCCCTAAAAAATCATGAATCCTCACTAGTTCCAAACTCTAATATCCATATTATCTATCATTCCCCAATACAACATATCATTTACTCATTCCTTCTTTATGTCATGTAATATTATATATGAGTTGAGCCTCAATGTTACCTATATATATCGGATACAAGGCCCAATATCGTTCATTTGCAACAGTCTGTATATCGACATCATAGTCATTACCATACTGTCCTTAACTAAGTGTATACCCAGAAGTCATTGTATAATGTTTAAATTTATTATACATCAATCAATCATAGACAATTAATCTACACCCATGGGTACATAGATATTTCCTAAATTAATACAAGTACCTATAATACCTCGTGTCATTATAAATTAAGAATAAATTTATAGTAAAACTGAGTTCCATCACATCCCTCGTAAGAACCCAACATATAATGTAATACAATTTGTCATGGGATATGCTTAATTCTTTCTATTAATAAATGGAAAGTGGGGGAGTGTGATAAATATTTTATTAATTTCCTCAACATCATGGATATTGGTTAAACACCTACCAAAATATTTTTGTTCTCGTTTATCTACTAAAATAGGTGGGGTAGAATATAAAATTAGAATATATAGGTTAATATCACTCACAAACGACACCAAGAGAAACTATGAATCCTTATACTCATCGTGTTCTATCATCTCACAATAACTGAATACTATTTTTATGATCTAGGTATCAAAGTAGAATACATTCATTAAATTAAATACTAATAAATTAATTAAATAAAAACTAATATTATTCCATTTTTAATAATTTTGTTTTTAAGCCAGTTCCTTCATCCCAATTACTATTTGTTATTTTATTAATTATATCATCATCATTATAAGCACTCAGAACCAACAATATTCTTTAATTAATTAATTTTATCAATTCATATTTATTCATGTACTATAGGAATCATCTTATTCTAGAACATCAAGGATGTACATATCACACATAGATTCAAAATACATTGAGCAGTTGCAAACTAATAATATAATTGAAATCTGTTCATATAGTCAACAATCTTTCATAAAAAATGTTTTAGATATATTGAAGACCAAACCTTTTAGTAAAAAACGCTAACAACTAGTTGTCATTCCAACTTCATTGTGAAATGTATCATCAATCACTTCCTCAACAACACATACCATCACCACCACCCCCATATTTCATTCCATTGATCAAAATATAAGCATCCATTATTATTCCCTTAGGAATCTAGAATATTTCTCATCAAATCATTTTAATCACACCAAATTATCAATAAAAAAATCAAGGATCTAAAATACTATTGAATACATGAATTTATAATGTATTTTATATACACAACAAAGGCACTAAGATTAGGGAATCAATGACCTCAAAATTCTTGTAATCAATAATTGGTTCCTTTGGACAAAAAAATTAATATTTAACAAAAAAAATGTTAATAAAATATTTAAATAACTAGTTTATTATGCATATGTATTGCAATATAATAAAACAATTTAATGTATATAATAGTAGTGAAAATCATCATAACATGACTCAAGAATTGATTTTGTATTCATTAAAAGAAGTGTAGTAGATATTTTTAATGGGACTAGTTATTTTTAATTATATAATAATATTATTGTATTTATTTTATCTATTTCAATCAATTAAACAATGAAAAAAACAAGAAAAAACATAGGGAATCAGATACCACAATATCTAGTAAATATTAAGGAGTAACATAGTCATACTGAGAGCATGAGAATTCACAAAAAGCTGAACCATTTTTTTAATCTCTTATAAAAAATATTAATTATAAATTCTTGAGTTTTTTATCTCATTAAAATTCTATGATAATTGAATTATATAATAATTATTATCATAATGTAACAAACAGAGATATTGCTACATGTGATACTATTTTTTTAAATTTAATAATTTTAATTAAAATGAATAATTCTTCATGCTATTGAATATACCATTTTTGTGAAATGATTTTAATTGGTTGAAAATTATTATCAATAAGATAATGTTGGTTTATTAAATATGAAGTCCTAATGGTTTGATCTTCAAAGAAACATATTTTGAATACTTTTAGTTTTATAGTGATGTCTAGAGAATTGTAATGATTTAATTAATGAAATCTGATTTCATGCTAGAACATTACCCCATGTATTTTTGATTATTGAGGAAATGATCTTATGTTCAATTGGAATATATGGGAAGGGGATATCTAGACACTTCAGGTGGAAATTGTTTTATATATAACACCCCATCATTTCGAGGATTCATTGTGGGATGTGCTTAGTGTACTCATTATTCCTGTGTTATTTAAATTATGGAAATAATAGTGGTCACCCTATCAGATTAATCAACGCCATCTAATATTTTGTGGAATTTGTAATCAAAATGTGCCATAGATTTTATAAACAAGAATCATCTTCTTCCTTCCTAATTTCAACGACACCATTGTCTTATCAGATAAGATTTTGAAACACCATCGATCAATGTAGAGGCTGCTGCAATTTTTTGAATATTGAATTAATAAACTGAACATGACCAAAAATATCATGAGACTATGTTTTCATGGTTAAGTTTATAATGGTTTGGTTGATCTACAAACATAGTTAATGTCACAAACTGAATATGGTCTCCATAAAAGCAGGAACTAAACCCGGACTGTGGCAAGTCCTGAAGGAAATTCCTAATCCCCATGCTCTGGTAGAACTACCCAAGATTCATTAAATGAACATTGGGAATGAGTTACCTGTGTTTATAAACAATCAATGACCAATAAGTCCAATAAAACCAATCTATATTTTTGAAACAAATCCTTATTTTAAAAAAAAAATCATAATTGAATTACAAGGTTTTACACATCTCTCAAGGACTATAAAAAATGAATAAAACCAAAAAGGACAACCCATGAACATCCACATGGTGAGAGGAACCACCCTTAATCCAGCTTCACAACACCGCATCATGATGGACCCCTAAAAACCCAATACGTAGGCATAAAATCTATATCCAAACCTACGGAAAAAAAAAATCTCGTCTACATACACCCAAATATTTATGTAGGGTGTGATCCAAATCCCATTAAGATACCAACACTAAGAGATTCCATGTGATAAACATTCAAATTTTAAAGGAATGCACAATTTCAAGACAAGAAAAGTTGGTAACAATTTCTAAAAGATGAAACTTAAATAAAAGGAGTTTTAATGTTGGTTATTTTAATAAATCAACACATTTAAAAATAATGTGAATGGTACTGAATATTCCAGAGTACCATACCATATGATTATGGTAATCGCAAAGTAACTAAGGATCCCAAGCATTGAGAAATTAACCACTAGGAACTAGCTCGCTATAGTGCCAAGTACCTCTTATCTCGGTGAGATTAACTATTACAATATCCATTCTCGTGCACATGAGCCACTAGTATAGAGAATACTCATAACCTAGTGGTACCCAATAATCATAATAATAATATTTTTGTTAGTTTTGTAAGATTCAAACTTGCTACGTGAAACTGATGCCAAAATCCATGGGATCACTCGCATACTAGTACACGTCCACACACCTAGATAATTGGGTTTCCCACTTATTCTCGATCAAGGTCAAAAAGTAATGATATATAATTTTCACATGAAAATACCACTTCCATGTCACAAATTCCCCAAACAGACCACATGTATATCACACATGTCACATAATCCACTTTTTCCTTCAATTGAATTTTGAAATCATACTCACACCAAAATACACCACAACACTTTTCACATTTCCTTAACACATCCACAAATAATTTAAAAATTTTTATAAAACCAATCCATCATAGTAAAACACACATAACATCCCACACACACATGAAATAATACATCTTTCATCAATAAAATTCGTTTTTCACATCATACTCACCCAAAAAAAACCCACAAATGTGTTTCTCCCCTCTCAAGCCATTTGATAAAAAATTTCAGCAATTTATAAAACATTCTGAAAATGTTTGACATCTTAAATCACCACATTACTTTTGAAAAACCCATATTATGTGAACACACTCACCCCAAATAGTAAATATACACCATTATCCAACTTTTTTTAACCAAATAAAACATTTAAAATTTTCAAAAAACAATCCCAAATGTTATATTTATGTCTTGCACACATAACCCATTTCAAAACCCCCTTTCAAGGAAAAAATCCCACCAAACCCCTAGAAAAACATAATTTTTAACCCTTTAAACATTTATTAAACCATTCTAATGAACTATATAACAGCCTAAAATTATACCACAAAATATACAGATGAAAAACACACATGTTGATAAAACACTTTTAATAAGTGAAACATACTTTAACACATAAAACCTATTAAAATCCCTCTTTTAAACCCCAAAGCACACAAATACAGTACAAAATATGAATTTACATCCCATAAAATATTTAACAATCCCCGTGAATATGTTATAACATCAACCAAAAAATGACCAAATGGTTTACACATGGAAATCACTCAATTTGAAACAAAGTGTAACTATAAGATTAACAGCTTAAAAACACAAAATAAATGGTTTTTTCACATTGCTCAGAATATGAGGAACATTCAAAGTAATTACAACAATCATGATATCTCATCAAAACATTATTACACATGGAATAACATGCCTTCTGAATCAAAACCCCCAAATCTTGGTGTGAAACATCAACTGCACCACTGCCGCACCTCAAGGAAGTGAAATCAAACCTAAAACCCAAATATTTGACCACAAAGAAACCAAACCAAACATTAGATTTGAAACATAACTTCTAGAAATTTTATAACTTCATGGAATAAGTACAGAACCTTAAATAGAAGTAAGGAAATAGTGATAAAAACACTTACATTAAGAAATCATGAAGAAATCTGCCAAAATCGACCAATAGTTGAATTGTGATGTAACCAAAACTGGTAGGGTGTCCTTAAGAAATCATAGTAGGATAATTGGGGAATTCATTTGTGTAAAAATATTGAAAATTAAAGGAGTTCTGAAATAATCATTTTATCTCTTCATATCTAGGCAGTTTGAGAATGATAAATAAATATCGCCCTAATCTGTGGGGTTGATAAGATCCAAAGGGGGGGTGGGAATGGGAACGCGCCTTGGTAAGTGGGATCAAGTGAGAGTTGAAAACACCAAAAACATATAAATATTGAATGATATATTAAATAATTAAAAAATAATTTTAATGTAATAAATGGGTTGTCTCACTGGGCCAACACCTTCATAAAAACAGAAATCCATCATTATTATGGATTTCTATGGGCCGAAAATTGATATGGTGGTTTTAATATAACAGGTTGTGCCAATTGGGAAGTGAAATTGTTGTAACATATTTAAAAATGACTGATTTATAAAAGAAGCAAATATTATTTTTAAATTAAGAAATGGGCACACGGTTTGGCCGAGATTTTGAAAACCCACTATTTCCACCGAAAAATGAATGGGAAACCTCCAAAGCAAAGCAAGAATGGAAATTAAATGAAAAATCTATTTAAAAGAATTCTTATATGTGAAAATTATCCCCACCATAAAAAATTATGCCCTCAAAAAGCCACAGAAATGCCAAAGGCCAAAACCCAACGCAACCGAATGCCTGAAATGGACTCCTTTAACATGCTTCTCCCAAAAGGTCAGAACACCTCCAATGTTCAATTAAAGAAGAAATACTCTAAAAAACCAAAACAAACAACAATTTCCTAAAACAATCATGCACATTTAGACTTCATCCCAAAATAAAACTCATCAAACACTATCGGAACAAGACTCAAGAAATTTTCCCTAACAAATAACAACAACGAACAAGGTTACCCTTACCTTGTTTTAACTAAACTATTGGTCACTTTCAATCCCAAAGTTTACCCCAGGAAGATGTTGGTAGATAGATAGCACCAAAATAGACTACCTACCATCAATCCAAGAACATGTACAAATATGAGTTACTAGTATGGGGAGACACAAATGGGATCCCCACCATAAGATACAACATAAATTTTCCCAATACAGAATCGGGGAACTAATAGGGGAGTCTTGAACTAAATCTCCTTTATAAGGGGTAGAATTCCATTATATATTTCTTGAAAAACATAAATAAAAATCATACTGGGTCTCCCAACAAAAATAACCAATCATCTTAACTAACCCACATAACTGGCATAGAAATACCCCAAAATTTAATGAGTTAGGATTGTTTCATGGTTACTTCGGACATTTTGGGAAGACGGTGTGCTAATTATGTGGATTCTTCTTCCAGAATGGATTTCTAGGTCATAGTTACTACTAACTATGAACTCAACCAATCTATTAAAAATTCAATAATATCCCCAAAAACTCAATGGAAACAGAAGAGGGAAGGAATTACATTGGATGATAACATGGGTACGAGGCCCTCCACCTCTTTCCATCGAACTAGAACAACAGAACAAAGATGATCACACCAGAGGTTTAAACTATCCCCATCTTTTATACTATGGATATGACTTTGTACAAGGGTTTTAACGACCAGGGTATTTCCCATGACTACACTCCAGGTTCACTCAAGAACCTACAGTTAGAGCTCAAATGATTTAAGCTTCTTCGACCTCACAGTTAGGCTTTGGAAACCCCATAAATGGAACCCCCATTTTAGTTCCATGAAAACTATACCCTGATCACAGATGGGTTCACCATGACATAACACATTCCAAACTCACATTGCCCAAACCTGAATGATCAATAAAACAAGGGTCTGGAGGATGTGCACACATCAGAAATTGTTTCTTCAGATGAATAATGAAATGTAGAAAGGACATGTGCAAACAAGTTCTTATAAACAATGGATGTCCTGATTTTCTGAAGGGTGGCAGTCTTTTGAAAAAAAAGACACTCTCATAAGATTGCACAACTATAATGCCCTGAACACAGATTCCCCGACTCTGTGAATTATTTAAATACATTGGCATGATTACAAGGAATCAATTTCTAAAAGACCGGCCAATTTAGCAGTCTTAGAATATAATTACATTCATGTACATTACATTACACTTTCAAACACAGAAAACAAAAAAAAATCCTTTTATAATTCCATTATTCCCTTAGCTTAACGCTGCATCTCAAACATGAAACACTTCTTGGGATCCTGGTAAAATAAAATTTAAGAAAGGGGTGATCTCAGATGGTCAGTAAGGTAAAAATATTTAGCGAAAGCTACAAACTTTTAAGGAAATATGTGTAATAAAAACAATTTCCTTTTGAACATAAAATTGAACATAATATGGAAAAAATAAATTAATAATTACCATATAAACAAGATCATGTATATTCTACTAGTCAAATAATAATATGTAATAACAAGTTTCATAATGAGGGAATGTATAGTACCAGACTTTAATTTCAGTGTCAAGACCTCGTGCCTGGACCTAGGGGTTAACTGTAACCGGACCCCAACCCTGAGAGCCTCTGTAACCAGACTCCAACCTAGAGAGCCTCTGTAATCGGACTCCAACCTTGAGATTCTCTATAACCAGACTCCATCCCAGAGAGTATGCTATGACCAGACCCCAACCTGTAGGGCATACATTTACTGGTCCCCAACCCGGAACATAATAGTCCAATAAATTTATCTTAATAAAATGTTGAAATATAACATAAACATTCTTATTAAAACTAGCATACAAAATATCAATACATTAACCATAAACCATGAATGGATTAATAATAACTCATCATCAGTCAAATATATCACAAAACCTGAAATAAAATATGGTATATTTTTATGACAATAAATCAATTTCAAATAAGTATAAAATTTATCAATAGATGTTGACATATATGAAATCAAAACTATTTGAGAGAAATATCTCTTTCTATTTTGAAATCATTTAAGAGTCACATATTTATAATGAATACATTTATTTAAGAAAATATTTTTATAATATTGTAAGGGAGTATTCTATGATGTTATAATGGAGGAAAATAACTGCACCGACCTTATAAGTTAAAAAACATTCATACCTTAATTTTGGAGAAATTGACATAAAGTACATTATTTAGAAATTGATGGAAATATTCCTTTATGAAAATCTTATAAAAATTCAAAAAAAGTAATAAATGACATTATACCATAGTCTAGTAAATAGTAAAAAAGATTTGAAATAAATTTTTATGAAAACACAATTGTGGATGATAAATAGGTCCCAATAGAGTATTACTTCTTTAGGTATAATAGTTTAGAGGATATTTGGATAGGGGATGGCCGATCCAAATGGCTCTGGAGGTGTAAATTTGAGAGAAGGGGGAGTTCCCTTTTATAAGAGGGATGATGGGTGTGTTAGGAAAAGACTGGAATGTTATTTTATAATAAAATCATATTCAGGTTATAGTGGCACAAAATTGAATTATTTAGAATATTAAGTGGGTAGGGGTCAAATTAATCTCAAATAATAGGTTTTAGACAAGATAAGGTTACCACTTTAAACTTATCTATTAGATTTAACTCTAAGATAAATAATTTAACTTTTACCATGTCTTCTTATATTCTTACAATATATGGTAATTAATCTTAATATAAACATCCAAGAGAACCTAAATTGGTTCTTTAATAACATATATAATATTATTCAATCCCATTGGATGAACTGTAGATTTTTTAGAATAGTATATCAACCAATAACATAGTAATTGTTTTTAAAAGTAATTTATGTCAATTTTGACACTATTTGGTATTTTGTTTTTGTAAAAGTCATAACAACCTTATCATTTAAAAAAATTTATCTAACAAACCCTAAAGTGTCATACTAACCATTAAAATTCATGTAATTCATCAAAAGTCTCAAATTAAATTTATATGGATATTTATAATATCAATTATTTTAATCATTACATAATAAGGTAATTACTCCTTAATCATTATGTCATAAGTAATTAAAATTATTTAATGTCTAAAAATTATAAATAAAATACAATTTTTTTGGAAATCATTTTATCTTTCTATTGAATATTTATAGTCGAATTTATATTATTTATAACCCTATATTAAAATGATTTAGTTATGAAAACAATAATTTAACACTTTTAACTCTTCTTTAAATTTAATAATAATAAAGGTCCTAATCTAATACAAGTGGACCTAAAAGGTCATATCTTATTCATAAGGTTTTTTTGTTGAATTACACGAATCCAATATAATTAGGATATGTGTTAAGGTAATTATAATTTCATTTTTTACCCTTAATTACCCTATTTACTTTTAACTATGGTAAATATAAGTCAAAAGTTACTATTCACCAAAAATTATTTTCAACTTATAAAACCACATTTTACTTACTAAGGTTAACCGTGTTTCTCAGATTTTTGATATTCCACTCATAGAAATGGTAAAATTGACTTTTATACAAATTTTCAAATGATTTTAGAAGGTAGGTAAGAGAAGGTAAAAAGTTCAATAAAATACTATAAATTTTTTATTATTATAAAGAAATACCTTATAGAATTACATTGAAATAATAATTTTATTATGTATATATTTTGAATAAAAATAAATTTAAATAAAATAAATAATTATATAAATAAAATGTGGGTTTTAAACAATGACGTAGTGTTTTTCACTATTCATCAAAAATGGAATGCTTTTAATAAAATACCACAAAATCACCCGAATCTAATTTGGTTATTATGAATAAAAAAATGAATTCTATTTTTAATATTTAAAATCATAGAAGTTTCATTAATTAATTTAAAATTATTTCCTGTTGTCAAAACCAGAAAGCGTATTTTTATGAAATAATAAATATCAATAGATTGACACTTTTTTATGTACAATTTCCAAGTGAAATTACAAACAATGACCAGTATTTGATTAAATGGGAAAAATATAATCTAATTATACTTCCAACCCATTAGTATTTATAATTTAACAATATAAATTATTTTGATTAAAAAAGTTGGTTTCAGTTAAAATATAGTATTTTTCACTATTCACCCAAATATGAACGTTATAAAAAAAAAACAACAAAGATTTATTGAAACAATATTATTATTTCCCGATTATAAAGAAGAAGTTTATTTTTTCAAATTTAAAACATAAAAGTTTCAATCATTATATTTAATATGTTTTTTCCATTAAAAGTGGTAAAATTTCATTTTAAAAAAATACTTCTTTTTTATGAAAAAATAAATTTTTTCTTAAATTATGTATAAAAAACTAATAATATGGATTCTAAAATTATAATTATTATATAAAGTTCAAAATTATGTTAATACAATTCATAACCGCTTTTGAATGACTAGTTTGGTATGTCGTGGGGCACTTGAACTCAGTGTTGCGTGTAGTGCAAGTTATTAAATTACATAGAATAAATAATGTACTTTGATGTCATGGGGTGTTACATTCTTCCCTACTTTATTAAATTTCATCCTCACAATTTGAAAATTATTTTTCAAAAATTAATGGTTGAAAAAAGAAAATACCTTTTTGGTAAGATCCACATCAGAAATTGTGTTAATAAAAGTTAGTCTTCATAAGAGGAAAAAGAAAATTAAAGGATCACCACAAAATTTTGATCTCAATTAGGAGAACATTAGTGGAAATTAGAGACACATAATCAGAGGAAAAATTTAATTATTTATAGGGAGTGATTGAGGATATAAATCACAAACAAGTGTAAAATTGAGTGCCTCAAATTCATCAATCTATGATGATTTAAAATAAAACCGGTTCAATAACACATAAGGTTTTAGGGTAAAAATTTTTTGGTTTTAAGATCCTTCCCTAATGTTTAAGAATTAATTTATCCATAAAATAAGAGGATAAATTTATATATGTGTATATATATATATATACTTTACAAGTAGTGTTTCATCCTTAAACTAATTCCTACAAAAAAACACATCTTTCACTCCACAATATTTCAAAAAAATATTTTATTTATCATAATCATATAGGGTTCTAAAAATAATATATTTATAATTCACCTATCAGACCATCTAAAAAAAGATACTACATTATACAATCCAGGACATCACATAGGTCAGTGGTAGGTGATGCACCCTTATCGCCCTTCAGTTGTGGGTACAAGTCTCATGACCTTGTCGTACGTGACTGGTTGTCACCCGACCTCTAGGTTGTACTTTTTATAATAATCCAAAAATAACTTTAACTATAGAATCCAATTTCAAACTTAATCCATTCCAACCATTAGTCTTATCCAAAATACTTCTATCCAAACTCTCAGTTCAAAATTTACAATGAAATTTAAACAAAAAGAAGATACTTTTTTCCACGTAATAACATGTGAACATCTTCATCATGTATTCTTTTTAAAACCTGGAAACACCCTAAATTACCATAAAAAATTATTGATTACATTCATGCTCCTTTATTCTTTATAGAATACTAGATATATTATTTATATCCAAATTTTTTGAATATTCCCACAATGATGATATAAACAATCTATTAATCAGTTCCAAAGATTTCAAGAATATCCAATATAATTTATCCAAATAAACCATCTCTTATTCCAAAATAACAACCTCATTATCCAGACCATATTAATGATTACCTTTCCTTCCACCATGTATTTTCTAGAAAGTGTATCTTACTATTAAATCACTTTTCTTAGAACCATATAATCTTAAATACTTAATGAAATAGTATAGTTGTGTAATCCTTATTTATCTCCATTATTCATATAAACAATATAGTTTTGATACAACACTCAAATGAAATAATTATATAACAAGAACATAAGAACACTAGTCATTCCTCTTTAAATGAGGTAGTATCATAACTTGATTATTATCCCATAGCATCATTTTCCGTATACACTAATGACTAGGAAATTGATTCACATAGTGTCCCAATGACTTCCAGATGAAGAATTTTACATTTAAAACCTTTTTATAACACTTGAAATCACATACCTGATGTCCTTTTTCACCACACTCTTATCAAACTCCCACAACCTTCAAGAATTTACCAAGGTGATTATTTACATATTTATCACATATTGGAATGTCCTTCTTTCCCATCTTCCCTTTATCCATCTTTCTCTCTACCATCATTTTATTCTCTAACTTCACTTCAATGAAATAGGACTCAGATAATTTCTTACATATCTTGTTAACACATGATATTATTTTGTTCTTATGTTAAGAATACATGGGAGACTATTTCCCATTTAAATGTTGGATTAATACCATGAATGATATGATCATTATTAATCTTTGGATCATATGTATTGTTGGAGTCCTTATTCCTTCTACTCGGTTCCATTTCTATACAATGTCACACACTATGTTAGTTTATGAATGACAATGAATAATTACAAACTTGTAAAATACCTAACTTAAATTGAATAGTTTATTGATATAATCCATAATCATAAAAATATATTCTTTGAGGAGGTATATACTCATAAATACATCATAATTATTGGTAATGAAAATGATTATTATTCTAAGCATATCCCATAGGGGTGTTTTAAACAAGTGTGCAGAAAGACCCATTGTCGAGGACCAGTTCCCGTTCGAGACTAGCTCAAATCGGTGTTTCTGGGTTTTACCCCTATGTACATCTCTGTCAGAGCCACCTCTACCTACTTGTATCCAGATAGGGATGTATTTTCTTGAAAAACTAACAAAATATCGACATTACCAAAATTCTAGGAAGTTCTTCCATAATATTTCATAAATTCTATCTTAGGGTAATGTGCTATAATCAGAGTTTATCTAAATTTAGTTTCCAAGGTTATTGCTAAACTTCCTCTGATACCAACTGTAATTCCCCAACCCTAGATTCCAATAGTTTGTGCATTATTTTAATACATTGGAATGATTATAGGGAATCATGTCCCGAAAGACTTACCAGTTTAGCAGTCTTGGAAAATAATTACATACATTAACATTACATTACACTTTCTATCATACAACACAAAAAATAATCCTTTGATAATTCCATTGTTCCCTTAGCTTAACCATTAATCTCAAACATAAAACACTTCTTGCGATCTTGGGAAAATAGAAAATAAGACAGGGGGGCTTGGATGGTCACTAAGGATAAATAATTTAGCAAAAGCTATAAACTTTTATGGAAAGATGTGTAATAAAAACAACAGCCTTTTTAACATAAACATGAACATAATATGGGAAAAATAAATCTAGGATTACCATATAAAAATGAACATGGATATTCTACTAGTGGAATAATCACATGTAATAATTATTTTCATAATTAGGGAATGTATAGTATCAAACTTTAATTTCTGTTTCAAGGCCTCGTGCCAGGACCTAGGGGCTAACTGTAACCAGACCCCAACCCGGAGGGCCTCTGTAACCGGAGTCCAACATGGAGAGCCACGGTAACAAGACTCCAACCAGAAGAGCCTTCGTAACTGGACTCCAACCCGAAGGGGCTGCTGTAACCAGACCCCTACCCGGAGGGCTTACATTTATGGGTCCCCAAACTGAAACATACTATTCTAATACATTCATTATAAGAAAAGATTTAAATATAACATAAATATTTTTATTAAAACAAGCATTCAAAATTTCAATAATTCAACCATATACCATGAATGTCATAAAAATAACTCATCCACAGTCAAACATGTCACAAAACCGTAAATAAAATATGGGATATTTTTATCATAATAAATAAACATCAAATAAGTATAAAATTTATCAACATATGTTGACAAAGATGAAATCAAAACTATTTGAGAAAAATATATCATTCTTTTTAGAAATCATTTAAGAGTCACATAATTATAAAGAAAACATTTATTTTTAAAATATTCTTATATGATTTTAAGGGATGATTCGATGATTTTATAATGATGGAAAATATCCACACCCATCGTATAAGTTAAAAAAACATAATTATCATAATTTTTCCAAAAAGGTAATACAATACATTGTTTGGAAAACGACAGAAATATTCCTTTATAAAAATCTTATAAAAAGTCAAAAAATCATATAAATGACTTTATCCCATAGTCTAGTAAATAGTAAAAATGTTTTCAAATAAATTTTTAAGAAAATGCATATGTGGATGATAAGGAGGTCCCAGTAGATACTTACGTAAAAACAACCTCAGATAATAAAGAGATTGTGAAATTAACCCATACCTTTTACTTTTCCTTGGTATATGGTAGGTTAACCTATTTTATAACGGTGAAATCAATGTTATTAAATTATACAAGAACCATATATATTAATATGATATCATATATGATCTTCTACTATTTCATTTTTAATTATATTTCAGTACTATCATCGTTTCGGGTGTTAACTAATTCATTTTCCTTTATATAACTTATTACATAAGTATTGTTTGTTATAGATTGGTTGTATCATTTTAATATTCACAATGATATTATTTCTTTAAACATTATTTTTAATCATCAAATGAAAATTAGTCTTGAATGGATACGATGGGAAAAATGTATCTCATCGCATTTTTGGAGATGGTAATCTGTACTTACGCACGAGCGACGGTATCATTCTTTTGATATTATAATTTTATATAATTGGATTTAATATAGTATATATAGAATCATTTTCATTTTATATTTTCAATCTTCATCATTTATAATCATTATTATACTCATCCAAATAATAAAATATTGATTAACAACTACACCACGATGTGGATACGGTAAGTCGTACGTATGCACGTATGGTGACATGTCAACCATAGGATGGATAAAATCATGAATATGGTTGTACCATATATATAATAACATTATAATATATATAAGATACTTTATTTATTATTTTATAATGGAAAAAACAAGGAATGAATAAGTGGAAGAATAAAAGAACTCGAAACAGGTGATGAAATATTTACCTCTTATTTGGGTTCTTCCTTTTGATTTGATCAAAATGGATCCTTAGGTTGGATTTATGACTAAAGTATGGAATCTAAGAAGAATTTAGGATAGTTTTGAGAATTTTTGGGTAGGGTGTGGCTGAGCCAAATGGCTATGAATGTGTGAATTTGAGACAAGAGTGTGTGCCCTTTTATAAGAGGGGTGAGAGGCACCTTAGGAAAAGATTGAAATATTATTTTATAATAAAATCATATTCCATTTATAATAGCTAGAAATTGATTTATTTGAAATATAATGTTGTTATGTGTCGAATTAAACTAAATCAATAGGTTTTAGACATGTTTAGGTAACCATATAAACCATATCTATTAGATTTAACTCTAAGTTAAATAATTTAACTTTTACCATGTCTTCTTCTATTCATACATTATATAGATAATAAACATAATATAAAAATTCAAGAGAACCTAAAGTGGTTCATTAATGACATATATAATATTATTTAATCCCTTCATTTAAGCCATATATTTTTAGAAATATTATATCAACCAATAATATAGTATTTGATTTAAAAATTAATTTATGTCAATTTTGACACTATTTGGTTTTTTGTTTTTGTAAAATTCATAACAACCTTATCACCTCAAAAAAATTATATAATCAACCATATAATGTCATATTAACCTATAAAATTAGTTGAATTCAACAAAAGTCTCAAATTAAATTTATTTGGAAATTTATAATATCAATTATTTTAATCATTCATTAATAAGGTAATTACTACATCATCATTATTTCATAATTAAATTAAATTATTTAATTTCTAAAAATTATAAATAGAGTAACATTATCTAGGAGGTATTTTTATATTTCTAGTTAATATTTATTGTCTAATTTATCTTATGTATAAACCTATATTAAAATGTTTTAGTTATGAAAACATGAATTCAACACATTTAACACCTCTTTAAATTAAATAATAATAAATGTCCAAATCTAATGAAAGTGGACCTAATGGGTAATATGTTATTCCTAATGTTGTTTTTAGTCGAATTACACTTATCCAATAGAATTAGGACATGTTTTAATGTAATTATAATTTCCAATATACCCTTAATTACCCTATTTACGTTTAACTGTGGTAAATAAAAGCTAAAAGTAACTATTGACAAAAAAATATTTTCATCTTATCGAACCACATTTTAAATTATATGGTTAACCAAGATTATAATAATTTTGAAATTACAATAACAGAAATGGTAAAATTACATTTTATACAATTTTTCAAATTCTCCTAGAAGGTGGGTAAAAGACGGTAAAAAGTTCAATAAAATTTTATACATCTAATTTTATTATAAAAAATGACTCCATTGAATTGAATTGAACTAATATTTTTCTTATGTATATATTTTGAATTAAAATAGACATAAATAAAATAATTAATTATTTAAATAAAAAGTGTGTTTTAAACAATAACGCGATGTTTTTCACAACTCATCAAAAATTGATTGTTTTTAGAAAAATACAAAAAAATCACCCGAATATAATTTTGATATTACGAATTCAAAAATTAATTATATTTTACCAATTTAAAAACATAAAAGTTTCATTATTTAATTTTAAATTATTTCCCTTTTTCAAAACCAAAAATCTTATTTTTTAGATATAATAACTATCAAAATATTGACACTTGTTTATGTCCAATTTCAAAATGAAATTACATATAATGAAATGCAATGTATTAAATGGAAAAACTATAATATAATTATAATTTAAAACCCTTAAAATTTAAAATTTAACAATATAAATTATTTTTATTAAAAAATATGTTTTTTGTTAAAATATAGTATTTTTCAATATTCATTAAAATATGAAAGTTATTGGAAAAACACCGAAAATTTATTGAAACTAAATTATTATGTCCCGATTCTAAAGAAGATGTTTATTTTGTCTAATTGAACATATACTAGTTTCAATTATTTCATTCAAAAAGGGATTTCCATTAAAAGGTGGTAAAATTGGATTTTTAAAAAAAATACTAGGTCATAGAAACTGAAAATATGGATTCTAAAATTATAATGATTATATGAAGTTCAAAATTCAGTTAATATTATTCATAACTGCTTTTGAACGGCTAGTTTATTATGTCATGGTGTGCTTGAACATGGTGTTGTCTGTAGTGAAATTTATTGAATTACTTTGAAAAAATAAAATACTATGAAATCTAGGAATGTTACATTATTCCATCCTTCAATAAATTGTGTCCTCGCATTTTGAAATTGTTTTTCAAAAATAAAATGTTGAAAATAGAAAATACCTTTGTGGGAAAACCCACATCGGAAATTGGGTTAATAAAATTTTGTCTTGAATAGACGAAAAGGGAAATGAAATTGTAAGGCCCCGACCCCAGTTACCCAGAGTCAGTTCATTATTACATAACATTGTCATGATCACAAAAGATCAAGTCTTGAAAGGCCGATTAGTTTAGTAGTCTTAGAAACACTAGATATATTCATAAGTCTTACATTACATCATAAATAAAAAAACTAAAACATCATCTTGTCTTCATATCCCCTTATACTATTCCTACAGGTCATTCATAAATTAATTCTTCACATCATGTGAATAATAAAACATTGAAATGGGTGAGCTCAGATACTCAGTAAGGATAACAATATAGCGGAAACTTTCATAAATAATCATAATCATTAAAGGCAACATATAACTAAAACAAAAGCCTTTTAAACTTGAACTTCAACATAATATGGTATAAATAAAATGAAATAATTCCATTTAATTAATCAAATGGATATTCTACTAGTCGAATAATCACATGCAATATCAATAACCACTTTCATAGTGATGGAATGCATAATGCCAGACTATAATAACCACATAGTCAAGGCCTTGTGCCAAGACTGAAAATATGATTTTTTCAAGTCCTTGTGCCAAAAAACTATTTTGTCTCATGATACCTACTGATATATCTACGAGCTATAGCGGGCTCCACCTGTCATATATTAAGTCTAATGCATTCCTCGAATGAACAGGTTTAAATATAACATAAACATTCGTATTAAAACTAGCATACGAAATATCAATTCTCTCTCCCTAAACTATGAATGGTATAAAAATAACACATCCACAGTAAAACATATCACAAAACCTTCAATACAATATGGATGTTTTGTATCATAATATATAAATATTAAATAAGATTAAAATCCATCGAAGGATGTTGACATAGTTGAAATCAAAACTATTTTAGAGAAATATCTCTTTTTTTGAAATAATTTAAAATTAACATAATTATAAAATAAAACATTTACTTTGAAAATATTCTTATAAACTTGTAAGGGAATATTAGACAATTTTATAATGGTGGAAAATTTCCGCAGCCACCGTATATGTTAAAAAACTTTCTTACCTTAATTCTGTCGAAAAGGTTAAGAAGGACCTTGTTTGGAAAATGACCGAAATATTTCTGTATAAACTTCTTATAAAAAGACAAAAAGGGTATAAATGACTTTATCCCATAGTCCTTAAAATTGTATGAATGATTTGAAATAGATTTTTAAGAAACATGGATGTGGATGATAAAGAGGTCCTAGTAGATAATTACGTATAAACAACCTCGGATAATGAAGAGATTGTGAAACAAACCCTTAGCAATTTGGTAACTTACGAAACATACACCCCATGAAAGAGGTTTCATACAATTCATATGTAAATAAACATATATTAATGTGTATTATACAAATAATACAATTTTGGGCAGTATATACACCACACAAAAGGTAATAGTGGCAATATGGCACAAATCTCACGGAAATAAGGAGTAAGATGAAAACCCCTTACCATGTACTTTTCCATGGTCGAGCGTAGGTTAAACTCCTATATAATGTTTAAGTAATTGTTATTAAATTATTCAAGATTCATATACATTAATATGATATCATATATTATCTTTTAACATTGCTTTGTTAATAATATCTTAGTATTGTCATCATTTCGGGTGTTAACTTACTCGTATTATTTTATATGTTTTGTCACATGAGACATGTCTTTATGGATAGGTTGTATCTTATTCATATCCAGAATGATATAATGTTCTTAAACATTACTTTTAATCATCAAATGAGAATTAGTCTCGAATGGATACGATGGGGAATTAATCTCATCGCGTTCGTGGAGACTGTAGTCCGTACGTACGCACGAGCGACAATATCATTCTTTTGATATTAAAATAATATATAATTGGATAGTATATCATATATACAGAATCATTATCATGTTATATTTATTACTGACATGAATTAAAAATCATTATTATACCCATCCAAATAATAATATATTGAATACCAATTACACCACGACGTGGAGACGGTAAGCCCTTCGTACGCACGTATGGTGACATGTCACTCAAAAGATGCATAGAATATGGAATATGGTTGTAACATATTTATAATAACATCACATTATATAGAAGATACTGGAGTTATTATTTTATAATGGTAATAGCAAATAAAGATAAAGTTGAAGAAGAACGAAACATGAAGGAGGGTGGTGAAAACATTACCTCTTAATCGGGTTCTTCCTTTTTATTTGATCAAAATGGCTCCATAAGATGGCTTTCTGATCAAACTAAGTCCTTTAGGTTGAAGTGAGGGGAGTTTAGAGACTATTTTTGCAGGTTTTGGCTGAGCGAAAAGGCTTTTAATGTGTGAATTAGTGAGAAGGGGGAGTGCCCTTTTATAATAGGGGTGAGGGGACCTTTGGAAAAGCATGAAATATTATTATATAATAAATTAATATTCAGTTTCTAATGGCTAAAAAGTGAATTATTAAAATAATAATGTGGGGATGGGTCTAAATACTTTCAACCAATACAATTTAGACAGGTTTGGGTCATTATATTAACATTATCTTTTAGTTTTAACTCTTAGTTAATTAGTTTGACATTTACCATTTCACTTTTTACTTTTATATTATATAGATAATAAACTTACTATATACATCCAAAAGGCCCCCAAGTGGTCCATTAATGATACATCTATCATTATATAATCTCTTTGGCAAAACATTATATTTTTAAGTATAGAATATCAATTAATAATACAATATTTGTTTTTAAAAACTTATTTATGTCAATTTTGACACTATTCAATAATGAATTTGTGTTAAAGTCTTAACAACATTATTAATTTGAACCAAATTCATTTAAGCAATAATATAATTTCATATTAACCAATAAAATTAATGTATTTCATCTAAACTTTCAAATTATATTTATTTTAACATTTATAATACCAATTATTTGATTCTTTCATTAATAATGAATATACTGCATCATTATTGTGTCATAAATAATATTAAGTATTAAATTTCTAAAAATTATAAATAAAATATCATTATCTATGAAATCGTTTATCTTTCTAATCAATATTTATAGTCGAAAATCCAACATATATAGCCCTATGTAAAAATTGTTTTTCTAAAAGATATATGCTTATGTCATTTTTGTATTTATTTTAACTTAATTAATATAGACTATCCTTATCACATACAAGTAGATCCATGGGGTTCCAAAATCAACCAAAAGATGCCCATGGTCTGAAATGTATCAAACAATAAGGTTATTACACATTTTAGGGTAATTTATTATTATTATTATATTATTTTTTTACCCTTATCCATGGTAAATAAAATATTTACAGAAGTAATTATTCAAAATGTCTAAAAATAAAAGTTACCTATTTACACAATTCGGACATCCTGATTCCAAATATGGAATACATATTCTAAATTCAAAATACAGAAGTGGTAGAAATTAATTTAAAATTAATTCCCGTTGTAAAAACAAAAAGCGTGTTTTTAAGAGATAATAACTATCAAAAGATTGACAGTTGTTTATGTCCGGTTTAAATGTGAAATTATGTCCAATGACCAAAATTGTATTAAATGGTAAAAATATATTCTAAATATACTTTAAAACCACCCAAATTCATAATTTATCACTGTTAATTATTTTTATTAAAAAATTTGTTTTTAATTAAAATTTAGTAATATTAACTATTCATCAAAATATAAAAGTTATCCGAAAAGTACCAAAATTTAACCCCAGGCTAATTTTGATATTCCGATTCCAAAAATGAAGTCCATTTTGAGAGATAAAATTTATAAAATTTCAAAAAGTGGGTATTACTATTCATAATGGCTACTTTGATTGGTCACGGTGTGTTAGAACTCAAAGTTGCGTACAACACACGCTACTGTATTATTCAAAGAGAAGCATACCGTCGAAGATTGGGGTGTTAAATTCTCTCATCCTTCAAATAATCTCATCCTAAAAATTTCTAGAATAATACCACATGAAAAGAATTGGGTGGTTATTCATCTTGATTTGCTCGGGTTCCCACGTTGTCTCTTCTATCTTATGGTTTCTCGATAGAACTTTTACCAGACGAGTCATCCGGTTTCTCAGCACTTGTTCTCTCGTATCAAGAATCCTAATGAGCTCTTCACAATAAGACAGATATGGTTCCATTCCTAATTCCTCATAGGTGAGTTCATGTGTTTGGTCAGGCATGTATTTCCTAAATAGTGATACATGGAACACATCGTGAACATTGGAGAGACTTGACGGCATTGCCAAATGGTATGCTACTGCACCAATTCGTTCTAGAATTTCAAATGGTCCGATGTATTTGGGACTCAATTTACCCTTATTACTGAAATGTATAACTCCCTTCCATGGATATACCTTCAAGAAAACATGATATCCTACCTGAAATTCCAAATCCTTCCTTCGGTTATCAGCATAGCTCTTCTGCCTACTTTGAGCTGCTTTGATTTCTCTTTGGATTACCTTTACCTTTTCCATTGTTTCCTCCACCAGTTCTGGGCCTACAAGTTTTCTTTCAGCAACATCATCCCAACAGGTTGGTGTGAGACATCTCTTTCCGTGTAACGCTTCATATGGTTCCATCTGAATACTTGAATGGAAGTTATTATTATAGGAAAATTCCACCAGAGCTAAATATTGATCCCACATAGCATGAAAGTAAAGTGAGTAAGATCTCAACATGTCTTCTTGGGTGTAAATAGTCTGTTCTGATTTTCCATCTGTTTTGAGGGTTGTAGGCAGTGCTCAAACAGAGTTCAGTATTGAAAGATTTCTGAAGACATTTCCAGAATCTTGATGTAAAATGGGGATTACGATCTGAAACAATTGATAGGGGTACTCCATGAATTCTCACAACTTCATTAATATATATTCTTGCTAAACGTTCAAGTGGTAAATATTCTCTTATAGAAAGAAAATGTGTTGATTTGGTAAGACGATCAGCAATGACCCATATTGCATCGTTCTTTATAGGAGTCTTTGGAAGTCCCATGACAAAGTCCATCATAATATTATCTCATTTCCACTCGGGTATGGGAATAGGTTGCATGACTCATCCAGGTTGTTGGCTTCCAGCTTTCACTTTTTGAAAAACCATACATATTGACACAAATTCAATAATCTCACTCTTCTAGTTGTCCCACAAAAAATGTTCCTTCAAAAATATATACATTTTGGTGCTCCCAGGGTGTATAGAGAAATTGGAACTATGAGCATCGTCCAACAATTCCCTTTTTAGATCAGGTATATCGGAAACACAAAGTCTCTTCCCAAATTTCTAAATTTCATCTTCATACACAAAGTCTCTCAATCTCCGATCATTCACAGCTTTAATATTCTTTTGAAACTATTTGTCACCGGTCTGATAACTCTTTATATTTTCTAGTAAAGATGGTTTGGAAACCATTTGAAAAAGTATTGATGTTTCACCTTCCATAGTTATTCCCATTCCATCTTCACTAGATCTATGAAAATTGGATCCCTTTCAATTCTCATATTGTTCAAAACTCCATGATCTGTTCTGCTCAAAGCATATGCCACCTTATTTTCTTTCCCCGGGTGGTAGTGTATCGTGCAATCATAATCCTTGAGTAATTAAAGACATATTCTTTTCCTCATGTTTAGTTCTTTTTGTGAGAAAATATACTTGAAACTCTTTTGATCAGTATAAATCTAACATTTTTCACCATAGAGGTATAGTCTCCATATATTCAAAGAAAAGATCACATTTTCTAACTTGAGATCATGAGTAGGATAGTTTTTCTCATGAATTTTCAACTATCATGATGAATAGTCAATAACCCTATCATTCTGCATAAGGACACAACCAAGTCCTTTCTTCGATGCATCACTATAAATAACAAACCCATCATTCCCCGATGGTAGAGTCAATATAGGAACATTGAATAATCTTTTCTTCAGTTCATTGAAACATTCTTCACACTCTTTTGTCTAAAAAAATTTAACCCCTTTACGTGTGAGCTTTGTTGATGGGTTAGCCAACTGGGCAAAATTCTCGACAAAACGTTGATAATAACCTACCAAACCAATAAAACTGCATACCTTAGTTATACTTGCTGGTGAAGGCCATTCTTAGATTGCCTTGGTCTTAGAAGGATCAACAGAGATTCCATCTTTAGAGACAATATGGCCAAAAAAAGAAATCTTCTGAAGCCAGAATTCACACTTGCTAAACTTCCCATACAATTCATGTCTTCTCAATGTCGTCAGGATAATGCAAGAGAGATTTTCATGATCTTCGTAACTTTTGGAGTATACCAAGATATCATCAATAAATACCACCAAAAATTCATCGAGATATTACTTGAAAACACTATTCATTACATACATGAATACATAGGGTCCATTAGTCAATCCAAAAGGAATTACTGTAAACACTTAATGCATATACCTGGTTCGAAATGCTGTCTTCGGAATGTCTTCCTTGTTTACACACAACTGATGGTATCCAGATTGAAGGTCAATATTTGAAAAGTACTGAGCTCCATGTAGTTGATCAAATAAATCATCAATGCAAGGTAGGGGATACTTGATCTTTATTTTTATGGAATTGATTTCCCTGTGGTCGATACATAACCCCATAGATCCATCTTTCTTCTTAACAAAAAGGAAAGGGGATCCCCTTGGAGAAACACTAGGGAGAGTAAATACCTTATTACTCAATTAATCTAGTTGTTTCTTTAGTTCAACTAATTCCACAGTGGCCATTCTATAAGGGGTGTTTGATATATGCCTTGATCCTATAATTAAATCAATGGAAAAATCAACTTCTCATTCTAGAGGATGTTTAGGTAAATCATCCGGAAACACATCTACAAATTTTTCACAATAGTTACATCCTCTATTTGAACATTCCTTTCCTCAGCCACAACCATTTAATTCTCTTCCTCCCCAATAATTGAATTTAGTTGATCTACTGGGGGTGGATTTAGGTACAAATTAGGTGGTGATGATTCCTCTCTAAAGATAAGGTGTTCCTTATAATCATCCTCAAAAAAAGTAACCTCATTCTTCTTAAAATAAATTTTTGCATCATGGTTCGAAATCCAATCCATACTGAGGATTATATCAAATTCAATCATAGGTTTGATAATGGGATCCATAGATAAAGAACATTTATGTGCTCTAATGGGGAATGATTCACAAATCTTTGTTGAAATGATACTTCCCTTAGGAGTTTTAACTAACAAATCCCTTTTTAAATCAAATTGGAAATATCTAATTTTATTAGCATTATGGGAAGATATGAAACAACGTGATGATCCCGAATCAAATAATGCATTTTCTAAACTTGAGGAAACCATTAAATTACCTACCACCACGTCTTTCGGAGCTTCTACCTCAGTAGTAGTGATAGCATAAGCATGGCCTTGATCCCTTGGACTTTTCTGAATTATGTTCCCCTAAAGCTTAGGACATTCATTTGCATAATGTATAATCTCTCTGCAGTTGTAGCATTGAACATCAGTAGATTCTTTCTTCCCCTTGCAATCACGAGCTTGTTGTCCTTTTTCACAACACTTGTAACAGACTCCCATTCACTTCAAGAAAGTACCATGATGTTTCTTCTCACATTTACTGTAGGAAGGATATTAAACTTTTACCTTCTTCCCCTTATTTCCATTCCTAGAGTGATCAGAAGATTTCTTCTTCTCTTACTTTTCATGAAAGTCATAAGACATATAGAATTTTTTTATATATTGATATCACATGAGACAATATCTTCATACGACGAGAAGGATTTTGACATTAATGCTTGATAAAGAAATGGGTTTAACCCATCAAAGAAATGATCAATCTTACTTCTTGGGTTACGTATATAATCTCCATCATACCTTGCTAACCATGTAATGTTAGACTCATACATTGGGACATTCTCATCCTCCATTTATCTCAGACTCAGAAAGTGCCTTTCCATATATACTCAATGGTCACGAGGAAAGTACTTTTCAAAGAAATTATCTTTGAACACCTTCCATTCCATATTTGATACTTCACCATCTTCCTTCATGTTTTAAATCAATGACCACCATTGATCAGCATCTTCAGTGAGGTGATAAACTTCCATGATAACTTTCTCCCTTCCACTACTCCCCAAAGCCGGAAATATTTTTTCTAGGGAATTTATCCATTGCTCAGCTACCAATGGATTTGTAATCCCATTGAATGTTGGTGGTTGTTGCCTCCTGAAGCGATCTAACATTGATCCTCCACGCTGTGGATCAGGGTGCTCCATACGGGTAAGGTTATTATTCAAAACCTGAGTGAGTTTTCCCAGTATGGTGATTAGTTGATCAGCACCAGTTGCATCACCGGCTCCACGATAATTATCTTGAGCAGGAGGGAAATCCCTACATAGAGTGTGTGCATTGATACGGTTTCCATTTCTTCCACTAGGTGCCATTTCTAAACAATGTAATAAACTAGATCAGTTTATGAATCAAAATTCATAATTCCATACTTGTAAAACACTTAACATAAATTGAACTAGTTATGGATATAATCAATAATCATAATTTTTTTTTGATGAAGTATATACTCATAAACCCATCATAATGGTTTGTAACGAAAATGAAAATTATCCTAAGAATATACCACGGGAGTGTCGTAACCAAGAGTGCAGCAAGGCCCATTTTCGTGCACCAGTTCCCGTTCGAGTATAGCTCAAAGCGGTGTTTTTGGTTTTTAACACTAGGTACATCTGTGATAGAGCCGCCCCTACCTGCTAATATCCAAACATGGATGTATTGCTCCGAAAACTCACAAAATATCTACAATAATAAAATTCTAAAAATTTCATCTACACTAATCCTCAAAGTCTATCTTAGGGATATGTGCTCTAATCAGAGTTTATCTAAATCAAGTTTCTATGGTTTGTACTAAACTTCCTCCGATACCAACTATAATGCCCCATACCCAGTTACCCAGAGTTGGCGCATTATTACATAACATTGGCATGATCACAAAATATCAAGTCTCGAAAATCTGATTAGTTTAGTATTCTTGGAAACAATAGATATATTCATAAGTCTTACATTACATCATAAAGTAAAAAAAATTACAACAACATCTTGTCCTCATATCCCCTCATTCTATTCTTGCAGGTCATTCATAAATTAATTCTTCACATCCTTGGAAATTTAAAACATTTAAAGGGGTGAACTTCGATGCTCAGTAAGGATAACAACATAGCAGCAACTTTCATAAATAAGCATAAAAATTTAAGTCAATGTATAACTAAAACAAAAGCCTTTTAAACATGAACATCAGCATAATACGGCTAAAATAAAATTAAATAATTCCATTTACTTATTCACATGGATATTCTACTCGTCTAATAATCGCATGAAATATCAATAACCACTTTCATAATGATGGAATGCATAATGCCAGACTATCAAAACCACATCGTCAAGGTCTTGTACCAAGACTACAAATAAGATTTTGTCAAGGCCTTGTTCCCAGACACTAGTTTGTCTCATGAGACCTACTGATGCATCGAGAGAATATATTAGGCTCCACCCATCACATATTAAGTCCAATGCATTCCTCATATGAACAGGTTTAAACATAATATAAACATTCTTATTATAACTATCATTTGAAATATCAATACTCTATCCATAAACCATGAATGGTATAAAAATAACACATCCACAGTCAAAAAGATCACAAAACCTTCAATAAAATATGGAAGTTTTGTATCATAATAAATGAACGTCAAATGAGCATAAAAATCATCAAAGGATGTTGACATAGATGAAATCAAAACTATCTAAGATAAATATATCTTTTTTTAAAATCATTTAAAAGTCACATAATTATAAAATAAATAATTTACGTGGAAAATATTTATATAATCTTATAAAGGAAGCTTAGATGATTTTATAATGGCGGAAAAGAGCTACACCCTCTGTATAAGTTAAAAAAACATTCATACCTTAATTCTGTCGAAAAGGTTAAAAATGACCTTATTTGGAAAATGATAGAAAGATTCCTGTATAAAAAGCTTATAAAAAGTCAAAAAGGGTATAAATGACTTTATCCCATAGTATTTAAAATATTAAGAATGATTTGAAATACATTTTTAAGAAACATGGTTGTGGATGATAAAGAGGTCCCAATAGATAATTACGTATAAACAACCTCGGATAATGAAGTGATTGTGAAATAAACCCTTACCAATTTGGTAACATACGAAACATACACCCCATGAAATAGGTACCACACAATAAATATGTAAATACACATAAATTAAAGTGTATTATAAAAATAGAACAATATTGGTAAGTACATACACCATACAAAAGGTAATATTGTTAATATGGCACAAATATCACAGGAATAAGGAGTGAGATGAAAACCCCTTACCATGTACTTTTCCTTGGTCAAGGGTAGATTAACCTCCTTTATAATGGTGAAATAATTTTTACTAAATTATTCAAGAATCATATACATTAATATTATATCATATATGATATATTAACATTTCATTATTAATAATTTCTTAGTATTATCATCATTTTGGGTGTTAACTTACTCGTTTTATTTTATATGTTTTCTTACATAAGACGTGTTTGTTATGGATAGGTTGTATATTATTCATATTCAGAATTAGATAATGTTCTTAAACATTACTTTTAATCATCAAATGAGAATTAGTCTCGAATGGATATGATGGGGAATGAATCTCATCGTGTTCGTGGAGCCGGTAGTCCATACGTACGCACGAGCAACAATATCATTCTTTTGATATTAAAATAATATATAACTGGATGGTATATCATATATACAGAATCATTATCATATTATATTTATTATTTACATGAATTACACATCATTATTATACCCATCCATATAATAAAATATTGAATAACAATTACACCACGACGTGGAGATGGTAAGCCGTACGTACCCACGTATGGTGACATGTCATTCAAAGGATTGATAGAATTCTGAATATGGTTGTACCATATTTATAATAACATCACCGTATATAAAATATACTAGAGTTATTATTTTATAATGGGAATAGAAAATAAATAATAATTTTAAGAAGAAAGGAACTTGAAAGAGGGTGGTGAAAAAGCATTACCTCTTAATCGGGTTCTTACTTTTTATTTGATCAAAAGGGCTCCATAAATTGGCTTTCTGATCAAAGTAAGTCCTCTAGGTTTAAGAGAGGGTATTTTAGAGATTATTTGGGTAGGGGTTGGCCGAGAGAAAAGGGTTTGAATGTGTGAATTAGTGAGAAGGGGGAGTTCCCTTTTATAAAAGGGGTGAGGGGAAACTTTGGAAAAGCATGAAATATTATTTTATAACAAATTCATATTCGGTTTATAATGGATCCAAAGTGGATTATTAAAATTATAAGGAGGGGATGGGTCTAAATACTTTTAACAAATATAATTTAGACTGGTTTGGTCATTATATTAACTTTATCGTTTAGTTTTAACTCTTAGTAAATTAGTTTGACATTTACCATGTCACTTTGTATTTTTATATTATATAGTTAATTAACTTAATATATATATATATATCCAAGAGACCCCCAAGTGGTCCATTAATGATACACCTATCATTATATAAGTCCTTTGAAAAAACCTTATATTCTTATCAATATAATATCAATTATGAATATATTATTTGTTTTAAAAATTTATTTATGTCAATTTTGACACTATTCAATAATTGATTTTTGTTAAAGTGTTAAAAACATTATTAATTTGAAAAAAATCATTTATGGAATCCTATAATGTCCAATTAACCAATAAAATTAATGGATGTCATCTAAATGTTCAATTTATATTTATTTTAACATTTATAATACCAATTATTTGATTCATTCATTAATAAGGAAAATACTGAATCATTATTGTGTCATACATAATATTAATTATTAAATATCTAAAAATTATAAATAAAATACCATTATGTAGGAAATAGTTTTATAATTATAATTAATAATTATAGTCTAAAATATATCATATATAACCCTATGTAATTTTTTTTTGCTAAAAGATATATGCTAATGTCATTTTTTTTGTATTTATTTTAACTTCATTAATATAAAGTGTCCTTCTAACTTACAAGTGGATCCATGGGGTCTGAAAATCGACCCATAGATTCAATTTTCAGACATGTATCAACCAATAAAGTTAGGACACGTTTTTGGGTAATTTATTATTGTAATAATATTATTTCTTTACCCTTTAACCATGGTAAATAAAATATTTACCGAAGTAATTATTCAAAATGTCTAAAATAAAGCTTACCTATTTACAAAATTTGGACCTCCTGATTCCAAATATGGAATCCATATTTCTAAATTCAAAACACATAAGTGGAAGAAATTAATTCCATTTGTAAAAACAAAAAGCGTGTCTTTAAGAGATAATAACTATCAAAAGATTGACAGTTGTTTATGTCCGGTTTAAATGAGAAATTATGTCCAATGACCATAATGGTATTAAATGGTAAAAATATATTCTAAATATACATTAAAACCACTCAAATTCATAATTTATCACTATTAATTATTTCTATTAAAAAAGTAATTTTTAATTAAAATTTAGTAATTTTCATTGTTCATCAAAATATAAAAGTTATCCGAAAAGTACCAAAATTTAACCCTAGGCTAATTTCAATGTTCTGAATCCAAAAATAAAGTCCATTTTGAGAGATATAATTTATAAAATTTAAAAAATTGGGTATTAATATTCATAACGGCTACTTTTATTGGTCGCGGTGTGTTAGAACTCGAAGTTGCATACAACACAAGCTACTGTATTATTCAAAGAGAAGCGTACTGTGGATGCATGGGGTGTTACAGAAAGGGTCACCTCCAAATTATGATCTCAATTAGGAGATCATTTTTCAAAATTATCGACACATAGTCGGAGGGAATATGTAAATATTTATAGGGAGTGATTGAGTTCATCAATTACAAACAAGTGTAAAATTGAGGGACTCGAATCCATCAATCTATGATGATTTAAAATACCATCGGTTTAACAAGACATAAGGTATTAGGATAACACATTTTTGTTTTTATTATCCCTTCCCTAAAGTTTATGAATTAATATATCCGTAGAATAAGAGTATATATATATAAATATATATATATATATATTCCTGACAAGTAGAGTTTCATCCTTAAACTAATTCTTACCACAAAATAATTTTTGACTTCAAAAGATATCAAAAAAATATTATATTTTTCCTAATTTTATTGGTTTCCAAAAATAATGAAATTATAATTCATCTCTCAGACCTTTTACAAAAAAAACTACATTATACAATCTAGGACAACACGTAGCCCAGTGATAAGTGAGGCACCCTTGTCGCCATTCGGTTGCGGGTACAAGTCTCGCAGCCTTGCAGGATGCGACTGGTTGTTGTCCGACCTCTAGGTTTTCCTTTTTATAATAATCCAAAAATAACCATAACAATAGTATCCAATTTCAATCATAATCCATTCCAACCTTTAGACTTATCCAAAATACTTCTATCCAAACTCACAGTTCAAATTTTATAAGGATGTTAAACACAATGAAGATCATTTTTTCCATGTAATAGCATGTGAACACCGTCATCATGTATTCTTTTTAAAACATTGTAACACCCTAAATTACCATAAAACCTTATTTATTATATTCATCCTCCATTATTATTTATAGAAGACTAGATATATTCCTTATATCAAATTTTTTTGAATATTTCAACCATGATGAAATAAACAAACCGTTTATCAGTTACGAAGAAGTCAATAATATCCGATATAATTTATCCAAATCAAGAATCTCTTATTCCAAAATCAGTACCTCATTATCCAGACCATATTATGGATTATCTTTCCATTAACCATGTATTTTCCAAAATGTGTATCTTACTATTAAGTCACTTTTAATTCAACAATATAATATCAATTCCATAAAAAAATAGTACTGCAGTACAATCCTTATTTATCCCCGTAATTCATAAAACAAATATATTGTTGATACAACACTCAAATTAAATAATTATATAATGAGAACATAAGAACACTAGTCATTCCTCTTCATCTGAGGTAGTATCATAACTTGATTTTTATCCAATTGCATCATTGGTGGTATACTCTGATGACTGGGATATTGATTCACATAGTGTCCCAATGCCTTAAAGATGAAGAATTTTACATTTGAAACCATTTTCATACCCTTGAAATCATGTACATTGTTTCCTTTTTGTCCAAACTTATAACAAAATCCCATTTACTTCAGGCATTTACCATGGTGATTCATTCCAAATTTATCACATATTGGAAAATCCTTCTTTCCCCTCTACCATTTATCCGTTATTCTCTATACTATCCTTTTCTTCTCTTTCTTCCCATCAAAGCCATAGAAATTAGAGAATTAATTACTTATCTAATTACCACATGATATTATTTCTTCATCTGTTGAGAATACATGGGAGACTATTTCCCTTTTAAATGTTCGATTCATACCATGAATGATATGATATTTCTTACTCTTTGAATCATACGTATTGTTGGAGTTCTCATTCCTTCTACCGGGTGCCATTTATATACAATGGCATACACTAGGTCAGTTTAGGAATTGCAATGAATAATTACAAACTTGTAAAATGCCTATGTTAAATTGAATAGTTTATGGATATAATCTATAATCCTAAAAATAATTTCTTTGAGGGGGTATATACTAATAAATCCTTCATAATGATTTATAAAAAATTGATAACAATCCTAAGCATATCCCCAGGGAGTGTCGTAACCAAGAGTGTAGCAAGGCCCATTGTCGAGGACCAGTTCCCGTTCGAGACTAGCTAAAAGTGGTGTTTTCTGGTTTTACCCCTATGTAAATATGTGTCAGAGTCACCTCTACCTTCTTGTATCCAGATAGGGATGTGTTTTCTTGAAAAACTAAAAAAATCTATACATTACCAAAATTCTAGGAAGTTCATCTATACTAATCCTCAAATTCTATCTTAGGGTAATGTGCTGTAATCAGAGATTATCAAAATCTAGTTTCCAAGTGTGTTGCTAAACTTCTTCTGATACCAATTATAATTCCCCAACACTAGAATCCCAGATTCGGTGCATTATTTTAATAAATCGGCATGATTACAAGGAATCAAGTCCCGAAAGAACGACCAGTTTAACAGTCTAGGAAAATAATTACATACATGAACGTTTCATTACACTTTATATCATACAACAAAAAAATAATCCTTTGAAAATGCAATAGTTACCTTATCTTAACCCTGCATCTCAAACATAAAACACATCATGGGATCCTAGGAAAATAAAACATAAGAAAGGGGTGATCAAAGATTCTCAGTAAGGATAAATAATTTAGCGGATGCAATAAACTTTTAAGGAAAGATGTGTAATAAAGACAATAGCCTTTTAAGAATAAACATGAACATAATACGTAAAAAATAAGTCAGACATTACCATATAAACATGAATATGGAAATTATACTAGTAGAATAATTGCATGTAATAACTAATTTTATAATAATGGAATGTATATTATCATACTTCAATTTCTATGTCAAGTCTCTGTGCCAGGACCTAAGGGTTAACTTTAACCGGACCCTAACCCGGAGAGCCTCTGTAACCTGAATCCAACCCGGAGAGACTCTGTAACAGGAGTCCAACCCAGAGAGCCTCTATAACTTGACTCCGACTCGGAGGGTCTACTATAACCGGACCCCCATCCTGAGGGCTTACTTTTATCATTCCCCAACCCAGAACATACTATTCAAATACATTCATCTTAAAAAAGGATAAAATATAACATAGACATTCGTATTAAAACTAGCATATGAAATGTCAATACTGTAACCATATACCATGACTGGCATAAAAATAACTCATCCACTATAAAGAATATCACAAAACCGTAAATACCATATGGGAGATTTTTAACATAATAAATCAACTTCAAACATGTATAAAAGTTATCAAAGGATGTTGACATAGATGATTTCGAAACTATTTGACATAAATATCTCTTTATAATTTGAAAAAAATTAAGAGTCACATAATTATAAAGAATAAATTTATTTTAAAAATATACTTATAATATTTTAAGGGATGATTCAACGAAGTTATAACAATGGAAAATAGACACACCCACTGTATAAGTTAAAAAACATTCTTACCTTAATTTTGTTGAAAATGTAATAAAGTACTTTGTTTGGAAAACGACGGATGGGTTCCTTTATAAACATATTATAAAAAGTCACACAAGGGTATCAATTAGTTTATCATATAGTCTAGTAAATAGTAAGAATGTTTTGAAATACATTTTTAAGAAAACACGTATGTGGATGATAAAGTGGTCCCAGAATGTACTTACTTAAAAACAACCTATGATTATTAAGAGATTGTGAAATTAACCCTTACTTTTCCTTAGTCGAGGGTTAGTTAACCTCGATTATAACTGTTAAATTATTGTTATTAAATTATACACGAACCATATACAATAATATAATATCATATGTGATCTTCTAATATTTCATTGTTAATGATATTTCAGTAGTATCATTGTTTCGGGTGTGAACTGATTCGTTTTCCATTATATACTTTAATACGTAAGTAATGTTTTTTATAGATAGGATGTATCGTATTAATATTCATAAGGATATTAAGTCTTTTAACAATATTTTTAATCATAAAATGAAATTTATTCTTGAATAGATATGATAGGGAATGAATCTCATCATGTTAGTGAAGACGGTAATCCGTATGTACGCACGGGCAACAATATCATTCATTTGATTTTAAAATATTATATAATTGGACGGAATATCATATATAAAGAATATTTATCATGTAATATTTATTATATTCATCATTTATACTCATTATTATACCCATCCAAAAAATAATGTATTAAATAATAGCTACACCACGATGTGGAGATAGTAAGTGGTACGTACACACATATGGTGACATGTCATCCATAGGATGGATAGAATAATGAATATGGTTGTACCATATATAAAATAAGATAATATTATATATAAGATACTAGATTTATTATTTTACAATTGATACAATTAGGAAATAATATGTGGGAGAAGAAAAGAATTCGGAATAGGCGATGCAATATTTACCTCTTCTTCGCGTTCTTCTTTTTGATTTGATCTAAAGGGCACCATAGGTTAGAATTATGACAAATTTAAAGCCTCTAGAAATAAAGTTGGATATTTGAGAGGATACATGGGCCAGGATATGCCGATCTAAATGGATTTCAAGGTGTAAATTTGAGATAAGGAGGAGTGCCATTTTATAAGAGTGGTGAGGGACACCTTAGGAAAAGATTGAAATATTATTTTATAATAAAATCATATTCAGTTTATAATTTCTCTAAATAGATTTTTTCGAAGATAAATTGGGTATTGTTCTAATTCCTTTCATCCAATAGGTTTTAGACAATTTTAGTTTACCATTTTAACCTAATCTTTTTTATTTAACTCTAACTTAAATAATTTTACTTTTTCCATGTCTTCTAGTATTTTTACACTATATGGCTAATAAACAAACTATAAATATCAAAGAGAACAAAAAGTGGTTCATAAATGAAATATATAATATTATTTAATCCCTTTTCATGATCCTTGTATTTTTATAAATATTATATCAACCAAAAATATAGTATTTGTTTTAAAAATTAATTTATGTCAATTTTGACACTATTTGGTATTTTGTTTTTGTGAACGTCATAACTACCTTATAAGTTCAGAAAAAATTATATAATCATACCTAAAATGTTATATTAACCTAAAAAATTATTGTAATTCATCAAAAGTCTCAAATTACATTTATTTGGATATTTATAATATCAATTATTTTAATATTTCATTAATAAGGTAATTATTGCCTCATCATTTCGTCATAAATAAATTAAATTATTTAATGTTCAAAAATTATAAATAAAATACCATTATGTATGAAATATGTTTATCTTTCTAATGAATATTTATATTGAATATATATTATGTATAGCCCTATATTAAAATTTTTTAGTTATGAATACTTGAATTTAACACTTTTATCTCTTCTTTAAATTAAATAATAATAAATTTCCTAATCTAATCCAAGTGTACCTAAAGGGTCATATTTTATTCCTAATGTTGGTTTTTGTTTAATTACACTTATATAATATAATTAGGACATGTGTTGAGGTAATTATAATATCATGTTATCCTTAGTTACCTTATTTACATTTAACTATGATAAATAAACGTCAGAAGTTACTATTAAAAAAATTATTTTAATCTTATTGAACCACATATTACAAACAAAGGTTAACTGTGTCTCTCGTATTTTTTAAGTTATACTCACATAAATGGTAAAAATAAGTTTTATAAAAATTTCGAAATGCTCTTAGAAGTTGGGTAAAAAATGGTAAAAAGTCCAATAAAAGTTTATACAACTAATTTTATTATGAATAAGGACTACAATAAATTAAATTGATCTAATATTTTTATTATGTATCTATTTTTTCTGAAAATAAATTCAAATAAAATAATTAATTATTTAAATAAAAATTGGTTTCTAAATAATGATGCAGTGTTTTTCACTAATCCTCAAAAATAGAATATTTTCAGAAAAATACCCAAAAAATAACCCTAAGATAATTTTGATATTACGAATTCAAAAATGAATTATATTTTATCAATTTAAAAACATATAAGTTTCATAAATTAATTTAAAATTATTTCCCATTGTCAAAACCAAAAAGTGTATTTTTAAGAAATATTAACTATCAAAAGATTGACACATGATTATGTCAAATATCAAAGTGAAATTACATAAAATGATAAGTATTGGATTAAATGGTAAAAATATAATCAAATTATACATCCAAACCATTAAAATGTATAATTTTAGACTATAAAATATTTTTATTAAAAATGTTGTTTTCATTTAAAATATAATATTTTTCACTATTCACCCAAATATGAACGTTATCAGAAAATCACCATAGATTTATTTAAACTATATTCTTATGTCATGATTCTAAATAAGAAGTATATTTTGTAAAATTAAACATATAAATGTATCAAATATTGGATTAAAAATGGGTTTTCCATTAAAAGGTGGCAAAATTCAGTTTTTTGAAAAATACTTCATTCATCTGAAAAAATGAATCTGTTGTTACATTATATCTAAGAAAATCATAATTTGGATTCTAAAATTAAAAGTATTATATAATGTTTAGAATTTAGTTAATACTATTCATATCCACTTATGAACAACTAGTTTGGTAAGTTGTGGTGCGGTTGAACTCGGTGTTGCGTGTAGTGCATGTTATTGAATTATTTTGAAGAAATAACGTACAATGAAGTCGTGGGGTGTTACAAAAACATTCAATTTTCAGTTAAACAAGGACATGACATCACAAGTTGTCACCGAACATGACCCTTAAAACTGATAGAAACAATACATGGAATGGGACAATATGCGAAGTCCCCAAACCACACACAATTTAAGGAAGCGGCCATAACAACTTCTCATGACCAGGTCTCCTACTTTGATGGTTTAACATGATCTCCTTCTTCAAAGAGACTACGAAGGACCTAGAGGCCTTATTAGACACCATCCAGATACTCATCCCCACGAATAGCCCCATACACCTTCCACCTTTAAAAAATCAGGTAACATAAGAAACTAAGGTCTCTTTAAACCTTCCATGAGAAAAATCCCACTACAAAAAGATCCAAAAAACTAAAAAGGAAAGGGTTTAGATTCATTCTACAATGTTTGATAAATGATTCCATATATTTATCATCTGAAGGATATTCCAATGGAAAAACAATCTGTGTTGCACTTAAGTATTGCACTAATCCTTGATGGGGGTTTACCTTATCCAACGAGAAAACCCAAGGACCCAACCAAGATGGTCCATCGGTCAAGAAATTACAAAAACAAGATTCAATCACATGAAAGTAACCATTGTAAAGTAATCCTAAAACATTTTTCATAAGAGACAAATAACTGGCCCTTCCACCCATCATACCGACAAAACACAACCCCAAAACACTATTCAGAGGAGAAGAGTTCTTGGAATCAGAACATCCAAAAACATCTAAATTTTTAAAAACATATAATACACAACATCTTAAACCAATAATCATGACATAAAGTTATCATTTAAATAAATTTAATTGAAAAAAACGGTTTAGTGGTTAGCGTATCCACCAATGGTACCTCATGGGAATCACACCTGTATGTTTCTATGCCACACATGGCACCTTCCTCATATTCATCTTGGAACTCATACAGTCGTTCCATTGACCATCCATCATCCCATATAACCCCATGAAAGTGTTCAATCATGAAAAAAAAATGTTTAAAAAATGATTTCCAATTTTCAAAACCCAAACAATCATAAAATACTTGTTTTTTCTCAATATTGCTAACCAAGAAATCAAAATTCCAATCATTCAAATGAGTACTCACTTTTAAGTCATATAAATCAGTTTCAAAACATCTCATCCCAATAAAAAACCTTATAATAGTTTAGAAAACTATATTCAGAACACTATTTTAAAAATAACTATAACATAATTTCCTGCATTCAATATAGGTGTAAACACGCCATTTTCAATTTCAAAACAATTTTAAAAATTCAGTTCCACCATTTAACAAATCAAACTATTTCGTGTTTATTAGAAAAACATTTCACTAAAACTTTATGCTTCATAAATCCAAATAATTGTTTAAACTAAACTTCTGATATTTCAAAACTAAAAGACACAAGACAATGTGAGAGGAAACTAGATTCGGTGGGTGACTTGGAAATTTGGTTTGCGGCCATACACAGATCACTCCACCATCATGGAGAATTGTCTAGAGAAATATCCCCGGTTCCACATGGTTTTCCAGGCCCTACGAGCTCACTGAGACCATCAATCCAACAAGCATTCCATTTCTCCTAATCATCATCAATCTAAGAAAACAAAATGACTCAAATAAATCCTGACTTCCCCTGGTGACTCAAATCTCGTCATGGGGTATGCTGGCTAGAAACAGTACCCAAAACTTGAAGGTCATGTCCTGACAGTCCTAACTCCATACTATCCTAACTGTATCCCATATAACATGACCCAGAAGAGTGATCCTCCTTTGATAACATATTGTCACGATCCCAATATGGTCTCCATAAAAACCGGCACCAACCCCAGCCTGGGATAATTCCCAATGGGAATTCCTGATCCCCACGTGCTGGGCAAAGTTCCCGGGTATCATAAAATGAAAAATGGGAATGATTTACCAGTGTTTATAAACATTCAATGAGAAACAAGTAAAATAAAACCAATAGGTATTTTTCAGAAAAACATCTTTTAAAAAAATTATAACTGAATTACATGGTTTTAAACAACTATCAAAAACTATAAAAAATAATTAAACCAAAAAAGACAACCCAAGAACCTCTACATGGCAAGAAAGACTACCCTAAAGCTATCTCCACAACACCACATCATGATGGACCGCTAAAAACCTGAACCATTGGAAAAAACGTTGTATCCAAACCTGCAAAAAAAATAACCAAGTCTACTTACACCCAAAAATGTAAGTCGAGTGTGATCTAAATACAAGTAGGATACCTCCACTAAGAGATTCCATGTGACCAATATTAATATACGAAAATAATGCATGTTTTGAACACATGAAATGCTAGTAATAATTTCTAATAGATGCAACTTAAATAAAAGAAGTTTTAGTGGGATATTTTAAAGAATCACCAATTTTAAAAATAAATTCAATGCTACTAAATATTTTAGTAAAACATACTATATGCCAATGGTTAGAACAATGTAACTAGTGAGAACAAGCAATGTGATAGTAACCGCTAGGCAGTAGCTCGTAGTGGATCCCAGGTACCTCATATCTCAGTGAAGGTAACCACCACAATATTTGTTCTCGTGAAAACAAGCCACTAGTAGGAAGCATTCCCATAACCTAGTGGTCCCCAATAATAATAATCATCATAGTTTAGTTAATTTTGTATGTGTCAAACATGCTACATGAAACTAAGGCCAACCCCCATTGGATCAGTAGCATACTAGTACACATCCACCATAAAGATACCCGAGATTCCCTCTGGTGCTCAATCAAGTTAAACAAGTCAATAAATATAATTTTCACATGAAAATACAACTTCCACATCACAGATTCACCAAACAGCCCACATGTATATCATGAAAGTCACATAATCCAATTTTTTAATTCAAATGCATTTTGAAATCATACTCACACCAAAATATCCCACAACACTTTTCACATTTCATTAAAACCTTCACAAATCCATTAAACAATTTTATAAAACCTTTACAAGATATTCCAACCCACTTAACATCCCACATTCACAACACATGATACATCTTTCATCAACAAAATTCATTTTTCACATCAAACTCACACAAAATATCCCATAAATGTGTTTCTCCATTTTTTCCATTTGATAAAACATTTCACCAATTGATAATACATTCTAAAAATGCTTGAAATATTAAATCACCACTATACTTTTGAAAACCCCTTATTATGTGAACACACTCACCCAAACAGTACATAGACACCCTTTTACATCTTTTTTAACCAAATAAAACATTTACAATTGTCACAAAAAAATACCAAATGGTATAACTGTGTCTTGCACACAAAACCCATTTAAAACCCCCTTTCAAGGACAAAATCACCCCAAGAACCGACAAAAGTCTAATTTTCAGCCCTTGCGACTTTTATTAAATCATTCTCAAGTACTATATAATCACCTCAAATTATACCACGAAAGATGAACATGAAAATCACGATTTCTCATAAAACAATTTCATGGGGTGAAATAAGGATTTATACATATAACCTATTAAGAACCTTATTTTAAACTCAAAAGCACAACAAAACCCTACCTAAGAATACTTTTCAGCCCAAACAATACTTAACAAACAATTTTCATATGTAATAACATCAACCTAAATATTACCACAAGGTTTGCACCTGGAAAACACATAATTTGAAACAAAAGTAAAATTATAAAATTAACCGCTTAAAAACTCCAAAAAAATTGGTTTTTTCACAATGTACAACTTATGAGTAATATTAAAAATCTTTAAATCAATAATGATAACTCATAAATAAATTATTACACATGAAATAACCTATATTTTGAATCAAACCCCCAAATAATGGTGAGAAACATCAATCACACCACCGTCATACCTCAATGAAGTAAAATCCAACCTAAAACCCAAATATTTGACCACAAAGAAACCAAATCATTCCCTAGATTATAACCCTAATTTTTAAATAGTTTAGAACTTCATGAAAGAGGGACAAAACCCAAAGGGGACAAAATTAAAGGAAGAGTGAAACACCTACGTGAAAAATCGTGATGAAATCGGCCCAAATTGACCAACTGTAGAATCATGTAGTAACCAAAATAAGTAGAGAGGCTCAAAGGAGTCATAGTATGTCATGTGGGGATTGAATTTGGGGTGAAAGTGTGAAAATTGAAGGAGTTATGAATGACACATTTTATTTCTTCAAATCTGGGAGATTTGAGAATGATTAAGAAATATCCCCCTAATCTGTGGGGGAGATGAGCTTCAATGAGGGGAATGATAAAATGGGAGCGCACCATGGGTAAGTGGGCTCAGGTGAGAGTTAGAATCACTGAAAAATCATAAAAATTGATTGAGATATTAAATTTTTTAAAAATTATTTTAAAGTAGGAAACATGCTTTCCAGTTGGACAAACACCATAATAAAAAACCCAAATTCATCTTCATTACCGATTCATATGGGGTCTAAATTAATATGGTGGTTCTAATATTTCATGGTATACCAATTGGGAAGTGGAATGTGTGTAAAATTTTGAAAAATTAAAGAGTTATAAGTGGAAAAAAAAATATTTTTAAATATGGAAATGAGCTCACGGTTGGGCCCAAATTTTTAAAACCAACAATTTGCACCAAAATGAATGGGAAACCTCCAAAACAAATAATGAATGGAAAAAAATGAAAAATATCGTTAAAAAAATTAATGGATGTGATAGTTGTAGGAGTAAATTTGAGCAATCTTGATCCATAGATGTACTTTTTGCATTTGAGAAGATGAGTTTCCTGAATTTACAAATGCATGAACTTGATGATACAACCACTATGTAGAATCCATATCATGATGGAAAAACACCAGGTTTCTCAGCATAATTTTAACTCATGTTTGATGATATAAATTCCTAGGGTTTTGGGCATTCAAGGGATAGATTTACAAGGAAGAAATCCAAGGATTGGATTTGGTGCACTCATGAACAAAAGGCTGTTATCCTTTCTAATAAATAGAGAAGCTTAGCGATGAAGAATAGTAATTCCACTATTATTTTTATGAGTTCATTCATTTTTTATTGAAACAGATCATCTTTTTTTGTTCATGTTAGTTAATAGAGAAATAGTTCCTCAACCCTTTCAGGATTCATGAAGAGGGAATTCATGTGGTCTATTGTGGTTTAATAAAGGAAACCCACACACCTATTATGTGAAGATGAACCATGGACATGCGGGTTATGATTAACATCCTCGTCGTGTTTTGAAAAGAATAGCATTCCAGTTAGCACAAGGGTTTTCATAAACGCACATCCATGGATTTATGAGTGATTTGAGATATGTTAAGCTATTATTGTTTTTGAAGGGTCTTGAGACATCAACAATACAGTTCTAGATTTGAATATTCCCACATTACATTGTGAATAATTGGCTCCACAACACTTTTAAATGATTTTTTGAAGAATCAAGTACATGTATCAACATTCTTGTGTGAAAAGAAGAGTTTTTTAAAAATATGTTTTTAGAAAAAATTAAATGTGTTCGCTAATTTTTTTTTTAAAAAAATGTGCCAAAATGCTGGCATCACCACAGCCATATTTTGGTTAATTCTAAAGGCTGCAGCAGTACTGCCATCTTTCCTCTAAAACAAAAAAAGACATATTTAAAATATTTTCTTTTATATGATTGAATTTCTAATTTTTAATTTTATTTTTATTTTTTTGTTTATATATATAAATAATTTTAATATAATTTCTCTCTCATTAAATTACGTGAAATTGAAAACCTATAAAATAAAAACAATAATACAAATAAAAATTAAAAATAAAACATGGATTAAAAATATAAGAAATAGTCCTAAATAAAATGAATTTTGTTAAAAATGTTGATGAAAAATAATTTATAAGCATTCAAAACCACAGACATTAAACATAAAAATTATTCAAATATTTGACTTTTAAATCATATGAATTATAATCTACAACAATAATATAAATGAAAATTAAAACAAGGATTAACCATATAAGAAATAATCTAAAATAAAAATTATTTTTTAAAAAATGCTGATGAAAAATAATTTATAAGCTTTCAAATCAACTAACTTGAAACTTAAATTTTTTTAAGTAGGTGTCTTTGATAGCCTATAACATAAAAACTATATGACCAATATTAATGAAAATTAAATACTGGATTAAAATTATAATAAACAATCAAAAATTTAAATAATTATATAAAAAATTATGATGAAAAATAATTTATAAGAATTCAAATCTTCCAACATGAAACATACAAAAATTTGAAATTTGATAAATTTATATCCTATAAGATATAAAATATAATAAAAATTAAAATGAAAATTTAAGCATGGATAAAACATATATTTAACCATCAAAAATAAAAAATTATTTTGTAAAAAATGTTGATGAAAAATAATTTATAAGCTTTCAAATGCCCCAACCTGAATCTTAAAAATGTTTCATGTACATGACTTTTCTTGTATATAAAATATAATATATAAGAACAATATAAATTATAATTAAAACATGTATAAAACCAATAAAAATATTTACATATAAATTGAATTTCAAAAAAATTACGATGAAGAAATTATTTATAGTCTTTCAAAACCACCACATTCAAACATAAAAATATTTCATTTATTTTACTTTGAATGCCTATAAAATATAAAATATAAGACCAATATAAATGAAAATTAAAACATGGATTAAAAATAGAATAAATAGTCTAAAATAATGAGAATATTGTAAAAAATGATTTTGATAAATAATATATATGATTTGAAATCCATCAACATGAATCTCAAAAATGATTCTTATACGTTACATTGGAAGAATATAAAATATAAAATATGAGAACAATATAAATGAAAATTTAAACATGTATTAAACATATAAAAAATAGTAAAAAAATATAATTTCATAAAAAACGAGGACAAAAAATAATTAATAAGCTTTCAAAGACAAAAAATTGTAACATAAAAATGATTCAAGTATTTGACTTTAAAATACTGTAAAATATAAACTATAAGAGGAATAATTTTTTTGAATTTTTTTTATATTTTTTATCCATTTTTTAAATTTAATTTCTATGGTTCTTATATATTATATTTTATAGGCTTTCAAATTAAAATAGGTGGATTTAGATCCTCCCCGATACTCCTTTTTTTCTGTTCTCACTTCCGATTAACATTTCTTACTTTCCTTTCATTTTCATTTATTTATTTTATTTATGAAAGTCTATTTATTTTCCAAAAAAAATAGATTTTTTGGTTATCTTTTAAATTTTAATTTCATTGTTTTCATATTTTACTTTTTATAATCTTTTATTGTTAGATACATAAAATTTAATAATTCTTCCTACGTTTCAAGCAGTCAACCTTGAAAGTTTTCAAATATAAATTATGCCTAAAATATTAATGAAACCTGAAAATTGGATAAAAACATTTCAAGGGATGATAGTTTTAATAGTATATTCATTTAAATGGACATAAAACATGTTAATGATCAAGTACATTCAATATTTATGTATATGGTTAGGATATTCCTTCCCACATGGTGGTCTGTGAATAGGTCACTTGCTTCGAGTTCATTGTAGAGTATAATGGACTAAAAAGGGATATCATTGGGTACTAGAATGAAGAATGTTGGATCCTCCACAGATGTGTTAGTGGGAGGATATGTCAACTACATGTCATACTACACTACTATTTCTTCTCCCACTAGGGTGGTAGAAGGACATGCCATCATCGAAATGGGGATCCAGTACTATGATGGAGCTATACCCCAAGGTTGAAATGGATCGGGACCCCATGTTTGTGATGGAACTGGATCCCAAGGATGAGATGGATCTGGACCCCAAGATTCAAAGAACTGATTATATCCTTTCAAGATGGATGGATCTCATGCCACCTCAAGAACATCCACAATCGGCTGAGGCTGGACAAGAAGAGGGTCAACCGATGCCTATGAAATAGGTGAGGTCTCAAATTTTTCATGATGCTATGTACATCATCATCTTCATGAATCCTCAGCACTGGAAGCTACTATAGGATGTTCCTCTGGGGTAAGAACCACCTCTCTCTGGACTGGACTCTCAAATATACTCTCGGAAATCATGCGATAAGATGATATCATCTCTATCACATCAGCATGGACATCTGTCAGACTAAACACCACCTCATCCTCTTTATCTGTCATGTGAACATGTTTCTTTGATTTAGTTTCATGTAAAGATATTCAAAATTAATTATGAAAAATTTTAATAAACAATCTAACAATATTTTTTTGACTTACAATATTAGGAATCTCTCTACTGTGTTGGGTAAGATACTTCATAGAATTCAGTCTATACAATGGCTCATACTCGATATTCTTCGAAAGATAGAATTTATTCGTAGCTACACCCTATATATGAAAATCTACACATCTACGCTAGTAGTGGAGAATGTGAAAATGTACTTGGTGCCTGTCCTCATCCTGCCTCCCTGTTAGCATCACATCATGAAGATTCTTTTTCTTTCTTGGTGGAAATGGAATGGGATTAACATAGAAAAACTAGAGAATGACTCTATCAGGTTATATGGACTAAATAATACATAAGTGAATGATGGGAACTACAACCATATCATCCTCAATCCTAATAGTGCAGTATGGTGGAAAATGGTCTATTATATTTTAGTATGGACACCATGAAATCTGATATGTCAAGTAATATTTTTTAAAAATTATCCTTATTAGAAACTAAAATTGATTCAATTAATAATTTTTTGGACAATTATAGAATGTATATACACACATGGTTACGTAACCAATAGTCCAACATGAGCTGATATGGGCCCATATAGGGTCTCCAAACCATACAGAAACTATGTCTTTATAACCACCTATAAAATACCACATCGATAGTAAAAAATACTGGGAATTTTTATTCAATAACTCCTAGTAGCATCAGAAACAAATAGAGATGAGTGATCATACCAGCATCCACATGGAGCACCATGATGTACCTCCACAGCGATCGGAGGACCATCAAGATGAGGGGGAAAGAGGGGTCATGCTCATATTTCAAAATTTGAAGAAGGATGAAGTATCCCTCGAGATCATTGTGGTCACTGTGGGATAACCTACATAATCCTTTATATGTGTTGTCTAAGAAAGCTGATCCCTAGCTATATGTCTCAGCCCTATCCAAGTACTCCAGTAGGGGTAGATACATCATGTTCATGTGCATCCCAAAGTGATCACCACGCATGGTCCCTCCAATGAGCCATAATATATATGCACGGGAATAACACATGAGTGTCTACAAGTCAGCATCATCAGGTAAATGTTTAATCTTCTCCTCCAATAAAGGAAAATATATCGATGCTCCATATTTATCCATATGAGTTGAAAAAACATCGACACCTTAAAATTGCTGAGCAAGGTCTATGCAAGATGAACAAGTGGGTCCAATAATGGCTTCCCACTTGAAAGGAATATCGATAATCACGACCACATCATGTAGGGTGATGATCATATCTCCCTCATGTATCTGGAATGCGTGTGTTTTTGATCTCCACCTCTCTACATGGGAATCATGCAGGTGATGGTTGAAAAATGTGAAATTTGATACGACAAAGTAATAGAATAAAAAATAGTGCAAGAATAGCCTAATGGCATGTGGAGGCTCCGTGTGATGAAAATAGTGCACTTGAAAAACTATGATCAATTAATCATCACCACCATCCAACACAACCTGGGAAACAAGACAATCCTAATGAATGAATGGTATGGTATCATCCATTTGTATATAAAAAATGAAATGAGTTGTAAGTGTAAAATTTAAATATAATTTTATAGTCATTAGATTTTATTGACATGTATAATAAAATACATTCCATGTTTATTCAAATTGTTTTATGTGGTTATTTTTTACCAGATGGAATAGGAACGACTTCATGTTTTTGCAAGCATATTACTAATGCGTTTTTAAGATATCATTTTACCTAGAAAATGGTGTTTTCTAAGATATGGTTTTACATATTTATATATATAAACATTATGTATTTTTAATGTATATGTTTATTATAAAATGGTGTGATATGTAATTTATGTATGGATTCCCACATGATGTTATGTTTCATGATTATTTTCTCACATGTATAGCTCATTATATAACACTAACTAAACATCAAGAAATAATTTTTAGAAAATTAACCACAACACAAGATGAATGGTGAAATTGATAACGGTGATTTCCTAAACAAATTCCATCACCACTATCATTGTCAATATTCATCCTGCATCGTGGCTCATTCCATACAAATTCATTCTTGAAGTTCAATTAGTTTTACAAAATATGTTTTACAAACCGATGCTATCAGTTATGTATAATATCAATCACTATTCTAAATTTTTATAACCTCCATGTAGTTGTACACACATGTAAAACAAGGCTCTACATATTGAAAATGTTTTCTGACCATGATTCTGATTGTGTAACTAATATTGAAAATGAAGGTTGATTATATATTCCTTATTGTACTAAAATATTATAACATCTTCTTATACAATAATATATTATACAATTATTTCATTATATAAAATTTTATTAGAATATGAGTCTCATATTGTTTTAAAAAATGTGGTAAAATTTAGAGATAACAACACGTAATTTACAATTTGAGAATATCAAAATGAAGACAATGAATCATTGGGGTTGAGAGTGTGAACTTGACCCAACAATTTAAAGGAAACATTTCTAGTTATGAACTTCTTTATGAAGTATTCTGCATCTCAAACACTACCCTTTTTCTTGAGGCCAGTCCAACACAATCTGTATACTACCGGTCTTCGGTATCACATGGGTACGCAATCGGTTGATGTTAGGTATCACTATTGGCTTGCCTTTGGGAATTGGGAAGTAAAAAAACTACCCAATAGGCATACATGGTGTGGAATAATAGTTATAAATGGTGTCTATCTCATACACTGGATAAACATATTCATCCCATGATATGTTCACAGTGGCACATTCTGCGATGTCATGTGCGCATGGAAGCCTAAAGGCCTGAATGTTTCCACATTGACATTGCCTCATTTCTAGTAATACTACCAATTTTTTAACCGATGTTATTTTTTATGGTGTCCAAATTCTCTTAAAATAAAAATAGATAGTCTTATCATAAAAAATGGTAGACATGAGAGCCGTACGATTTTTCAATATTGTTTTCAATATCTTTTTGAATGTGTCTTTCATACCTTATCCCCTGCTGAATTCTTTCTAAATCTTGTTTTTTCCTATCAACAAAGTACTTCATGTAATGATATAATGTGTCTTGAACTAGGGAAGTTATAGGTGTATTTAGAATCCATTTAAAGACATCATTGATGATCTATACAATGTTTGTGATCATGTTTCCACACCACTTCCCCCAATATATGCCAATGCCAATTTTTCTTCTTGAATATGCATCGTATAATCATAAATTTTTTTATTAGCGTTGAGTATGTTTTAGAAAATTTCTTCAAAACACCAATAATTAGGATCATATGCTACCTAGAAGAGATAATACTTCACATAAATTGATTTTATTTCTACATTGAAATAATAAAAAATGAAATAGACAATATACCAGGCCTTGTTATTTCTTTATTAATTGGTTCATTGTGGAATGTTTTCCACACATTTCCAGGAGTGTGTTCAATATAGAACTGATGATATGATTTTGGGGATCTCGTGTATTAGGGTCCACATTGATGGCCTCATTAATTTCCTAATTCCAATTATATATCAAATAGATTCCCCAAATGATGGTGAAATGGATGCTAATAAATGAAAAAACAACCCCATGATTGATAGTCTTCCTTCTCCACTATGGAAAAGGAAAGAGGAAGAGGTCAATGGTTTCCATCATGGGTTGCTGAAATCCACAATATGACCATTTACATTCCATATAGAAATGATCCATCAATCTGAATGAATTGTTTGCTAAAACAAAATGCATATACAGATGGGGGGAATTCCTAGAACAATCGATTAATTTTAACATGAGATGGATTAAGTCAGTTAGATTGAGACACATGATCGTTCATATCAAGATGGAATACAACTTGGTTATGATGCCTTAGTATAGCTAACCATTGCTAAGAAAGTGGATATGACTCATACCAATCAATATAGACCTTTTCAATTTCCTTCTGTTTCTCCATCTATTCTTTATTATTGTAAATCTTATAATTGAATGTTTGTTGTATCTTCTCTTTCACTAGGGCTATCACATCATCATGGGATCTCCTAATAATTTCAAATACAATGGACGACATATATTCTGCATCCAAATAGGTATGATCTTGTATCAGGCTTTCCCGAACTTAGGTATGAGCTTCCTCAATCATCGAGATTCTTGAACCTCTAAGTGAAATTTTTGGAATCGCCATCAAGTGGAAACTATAATCATCCCCATAATTCTCGCACATTATGAGATATTTACTATGTTTTGATTCATGAATTATATATTTAGTGCCTCTCAATGTGATATCTCATTAGAATTATTTTTAATGAATCATTACTTGTAAATTTCATTCCACATTATAATGTGTTTTCAAGGTCCCTAAACCTATTAGGAAAAACTCTGTGAAACTCAGTTGTGGGTGTGATAACATTGTTGTCGAATTTAGGCACATGTGTCATTAATTATGACCAAGATGAAATCATTACTGCATGATTTATTATGAGTTGAGGTTGTTTTACAACTAATTTATGTCTATAAAATTCCTCCCCAAATTCTGATGGTACCTCCTCATTAGTGATTTTGTCACCATCTATTCCATCATTTAGAAACTCTTCATCAAAAGTCATATTGATATGTATATCAGGGATATCATCTAGGTTCTACACTTCTTCATCGTTTGAAATAGGCTCAATTTCATGTAGTGGACTATCTCCAACTACTCATGTAAGTCTACATCATCGTAAAACTAGAAATTATTGTTTTCTAGTAGAAACATGACCATATAACTACATTATGGGACCATCTAAATGTTGAGAAAATAATTTTTTTTCTGAGACCCATTGTGCACAAGTAACCTACATGTAAGCTATATTCCATTGTGTTGTGGGAATTGAAAATGACTTTAGATAATATAATTGACCTCTGGATTAGGTCTCAGATTGAAGGAACTAAGAATTTTTCCATGAAGGTCACATAGGTGTACATAATCATATGTATTGACCACTGTTATTTGTTGCGTACTGTAAGGTGATATTTAATATGTTGTCATAACCTCCTCGTAGTAGTAAAAATAGGAAAACATGACTCTCTATGTCAAAAATGATCATTATCATGATTATGATATTTATGTATCATTATATATAATTTTATTATCATATAATTCACAAAATGTTTTGGAAACTGAGGTAAAAAAAGTGGAATCATCAAATCAGTTTATTTATCTTTGATAAAATGATAATTATGATCATAATCTAAAATAGAGAAGAAAAAAGACATTAAATAACACATTAATTCTTTAAAATATATAATCGCAGTTTATTTTTTCAATATAATTTGTTTTAGATGAGATGAGTCTCACTTTAGATGTGAGGTGAAATCCATCTTATTTTCACTTTGTTCGATGATAACATCTTCAAAAGATATGTTTATAAATTTTAATTTATAAAATCATTCTTTATTCTAATAACATATCTTATAGTATATTAGAAGACCCAATGATTCCCAAAATTCCAAAGTTAGATACATATCCTTCAAATATGTTATTAAGATACCACGTGAAAATAAGATTGATTTTACCTCCCATTCGACGTGAGTCTCGCCTCATCCAAACCACATTCTATTGAAAAATATAAATGTATTTATTGTATGTTTTAATTAATTCATGTGATATTTAATGTCTTTATTATAAACCATTTCACTTTATTCGATCAAAATTATCATTATATAATCATTATATGTATTCATTTTTAATCTTATATTATTTTTTATTAATCAGTAATTAATCATTTCTAATAATAACTATTATTTATAAACTATTTAATATGTATGATACTAATATTTTAAGACATTTTCTTATATCCTAAACTAGGGTACTAATTATTCTTAGTAAAATTTGTATGAACTTAATCATTCATCAATCACTAGTTATTCATTACAAAGTTATTTATTAGTTAATAATTCTTTAATCACTCTGTAATCATTCCTTATCCAATCATTATTCATTTGATATTAATTAGTCACATATTACTAGATTATCATTGTATCTATTCATTTTTTTAATCCTACGTTATTTATTGATCAATCTATAATTAATCATTACTAATAATAAGTATTATTTCAATTCTATATATATCTAATTACTCTTCTTAATAAATAAAATCTTTAAAACTAACTAAAAATAATTAAATTAATAATAATAACATTCATGATTTAGTGCCTTCGTCCGAGTCCATTTCACTCTATATCATCATAATTATCATTTGATCATTTATAAATATACTTATTTGATTTTTGTTTTTTTAGTTATTTTTTAGTTTATAAAGAAAATATGAATCATCTAAAGCATATCCCCCAGGAGTGTGAAGCTTAGAGTGTAGAATGTCTCTTTTTCATGCACTAGATCGCATTTGAGTTTAGCTCAAAGTGGTGGTGTCTGGTTTTACCCTTAGGTACATATGTTCTAGTGCCACATCCCCTTATTTGTATCCACACGAGGATTTTATTACATAGACAACCACATAATAATTATGCTACCAAAATTTTACAATATTTAATCCAATGTAATTCTATAGTTAATATATACTTAATCATTACTAGTAATAATTAATTTTCCAAATGATATATGACTAATTAAACTAATTAATAAGAAGATATTTAGAACATACTAAACTACATAAAAAAAGAAAATTTGATAACTACAAAAAATTCAATTAAATAAGTAAAAAAATTAAATTAACAAAAAAATCCTCAAAATGATGCTTCACAAATAACCAAGCCATCATAAGGACCACCGAATCCACCGCACAAAAAAAAATTAGACCGAGAAATAGTGGAATGAACATTAGTGGGGGAAAATATATGGGAGGAGAAGTGGGGGTCCCCTTTTCTAGGGCATTGGAGTAAATGTGGCATCATTTGTGCCACCTTTCATCTTTCTATTAAGCGAAAGGTGACACTGTCGATGCCACCTTTCAGATCACATAAGGGAACAATGCAAAACCCCTACCGCCTTTTCTATGTCATTAATTTTGGACAAATGTGGGGGGGAGGTGGTAGTTCCATGACTATATTTGGGAATAATCAAAAAGGCAGAATCAGCGGTGCAGCCTTTAATGCACATTTTTTAAATTTTTTCAAACTGACACAATTTCAGTTTTTTTATAAAATGCATTACAATAACATGAATAAGAATTATAAACTCTTGATTAACATAAAGAAGTAAAAATATTGAAGATATTTGTGTGTCTCTGTTATGGAATGTAATGAAAATGAACAATGTGTGCACATAAGAAATGATAGGGTGACAATAAGTCCATATACTTGTGTGTGTGTTTATGTGAAGTGACAAAGAATATAGTGAATATTTCATGCATGATTTCATATATTAGTGAGGGATCATGCATAATTAAACACATTAAAAATATTGTTTCCAGAAACTAATTTGATGAATGCACAAGAAATATCTATATCACATTAACGCATGATGTTCATAGATCAAACCATGTTGTAATTCAATAATACATTAATTTTTTATGTTCCAGATCATTCTTCCATAATATAACCTTGATATTATGGTGCAATACATTTGATGAAATATCATACCACACCATGAAGATACAATAACTGATTATATAATCATTTTTGATATTGTGAATCAAAGAAGAATTAATTGGAATGATGTGGTGTTGAGCTGGTCATTATTGATTTAATAATCCCAAAGGAAATCTCTGATTCTATAAATATTTTAAGAAGATGTATCAATTATAATTTTATTCCCTAAAGATGAAATATATCAATACACATCATTAAACTATTGAACCGAATTTCGTGTCAATTATCAGGAGAAAAAGAAGACTGATTTCCCAATTTATATTAAGTTGATCATATAGTAAGTATAATTCTATGTTTTTCAGTCTAACACATTCATATTATTGTGACTAAAATAAGAATGGTAATATGTGGATTTAAATTGATTTATATGAAGAGGTATGAAAAGGTACCCAAATACACTACTACAAAACAATATTTTATCATAGTTAAATAAGCACTGATAATAGAGGCACTATTAAAATGGGAATCCTTTTTATCATCTCTAAAAAATAATAATAAAAGTACAATTTTTTTAATCTAAAAAAAGGGACTCACTTTTAACAACACTTGAATCCCCTTTCAACAGTGCTAGGAAGCTCCACCCACATTTTTTCCTAACACAATTTTAAGAGTTCGCAGCACACACCCCCCACCCTTTAACAATGCTATCCCCCCTGAACCTGCTCGTACACCCCTACCTCTGCTTGGATTCAAACTCAAGACCTCTCCCTTGAACACCTTCACCATTACCACTATTCCATCTTATTTTTTTCTCCATTTAATGATATGTATATTTATTCAAATAAATGAATATAGTTATATTTATTCATATATTAATATATATTTATATTAATGTATATAAATTTTGTTATTATATATATATATTTGTATATTTGTATATTTTTAGTTTAAAATATATATATATAGTTATATTACTCTATCTGTATATTTATTTATATATTAATATATATTTATAAGAATAGTTTTAAATAAATTTATAATTTTTTGTGTCTATGTTTATAAATAAATAAATACATACCTACATATATACAACATACAAACACATGTATATATATGTGTGTGTGTGTATGTGTGTATCTATTAGTATAATTACGCATATATATATATATATACTTACATATATATTATATTAATATGTATATTTATATGCTTGAATATATAGATAATATATATTTGTTGGTTTATACAAGCACACACTAATTCACACACACATTATATAGGTATATAAATGTTCATATACTTATATTTCATATAAAATAGACATTAGTTTTTATTTAGATGCATATTATATATTGAGAAATATTATATATATATAATTATTATTAATTATTTATTAATAAAATAATTTTGTTATGTGTGAATATATAAATATAAATATATGTATATATTCATATATATTTGATTATAAATAATAGTACATTGTGGAAAATGATAAAATTTCAATGTCATAATATTAATATGAATGTAATACCTAGGACTAAATTTAGTCCACACTAAAAAAGTGATAAATACCTATATAAATGATGCTAAAAATACATAGAATGTTAAAATTTTAGGGTACCACAAATAAAAACATTGTTTCAGAATCCTTCTATATCTTTTGGCTAGAAAAAAAGATACATAGATTTATGTTTGTTACTAAAGGCATGGAGCTCATCGCAGGATTCAATTTGATATGTGGTAGAGCACAAAAAAATTCTAGATCAAAATTTTTGGTTGTTTGAAGTATGAGTTACATTTTCAACTTATTTTAGATATTTTATTGTTTTTTCAATTATTTTATATCTTAAAAATGTTATTAAATTATTGTTACTTGATAATAATTAATATGTTATTAATTAATAAAATTTTATAAAATATTTTATTAGCCATTTTCACTAAATATCTTATATATTAAGGGTAAATTTCTGTTTATACTTATCTAAAGTATATTTAATATATATATAAATTTTTTTATTTATGTCAATATAAATATATAAATATTTTTTCATATTAATATATTGTTTTTTATTATTATTTTTTAAAATATATACTGTATCAGTTCTAGTAAAAAACGATCATAAAAAGCCCCATTTATTAGCACTAATAAAAAGGATCTGATAAATAGGGTTCCTTTAAAAGTGAAAAAATGTGCCGAACAATTGTTACCTTTATCAGCGCTAACAAAAATTGATGACAAATTGGTAGATTTAACAATGTTTTTTAAGACTGTTAAAATACCCTTTGACTTCCCTTTTTAGCACTATTAATGAGTGGCAGTGTGAAATCCTATTTTTGTGTTAGTGGTGATGTGAATTAAGAAACAAGTGAAGAAGTGGAGGAACTAATCAATATTATGGAAACAAGAAGGCATGAATCAGAGGAAGATATTATTGGTGTTACAAACTATTGAAAAGAAATAGAATTTATTCAGAATTATATAAAGATCCATCCACGAGCTATAAAACATTCACTGTCAATGGACTATAGAAAATTTAATGATAAACGGTATTTTCTACTTATTGTAACCACATTCAATGGATTTCTATGTAGTGATTTTTTGTTCAGGATCATTTTTAAAACATTTTAATGACATGATACTCTTATTGTGTCGTGAACGTTATAAAAATATTGTATTATATCATTACTCTTTTATTATTCTTTCATGCAACATGGGAAAAAAGAATATTATAATCAGGATCCTAACTGGTCACATAGGTTAACAGAAAAATGATGTGATTGGATTAATAATTCCTCAACACTTATTCACCCCCTCATAATTGTATCCATATCTCAATCCAGTCTTTTATGTGAGGATTATTTTTCTCTTCGTTAGATATTTTTCATGATAAGTAATTGAATTTATTCATGTATATTATGTGATACATTCTTCTTCCTTTAATTATTCAAATTAAAAGATACAAATATATTCTTATCCCATGATATAAAATAACATTCAAAAATATGAATGTGATTTCCAAAATATTATAATTTTTATCCAAGAAACACGTGATTGTCCATTTTTCACAATTTCTGATAATTTTAAAAATTATCAAGTAATAATAAGTTATATATGATTTCTTTATTCTCGAAATAATAACATAATACATGGTATAAATTAATGAAATAATTCTAATAGTAACTTGTGATATTACTTCTATTTCAACGATTGTAATACTACTAAAAAAATTTAACAATATTTTATTTTAAAAATATTTATCATCTTATTTAATATAATAATAATTGTATTTACTGCATGATATATTAGTTTCTCTCACTATATTAACATAATCAAAATATCATGATGATAATCCAAAACATGTGATTTTATCATCCTTATGTAAATTTATATATTCATTATATTATGATATATAATCCCATATATTTTAATATGAAAGATAAAGTATTTCTAATTTAAACTTTTTCAATTAAATAAAATGTTTCTGATCTCCTCTTTATATAATAAACATTCAAGAAAACTCTACACCTGAAATAGGAGAGTGAAGATAATGCACGCAACATGTGAAATGTAAGAACAGATTGAATGGATTTTAAAATGAATTCAAACACTAAAATATAGGCCTCAATCACCACAACTTGAATTTGAACCTGATACTCCGTTGAGGGGTAAAATGTTATATAGTTTTATGAAAAACATATAATTCTTGGAAATAATCTAGGAAAATAGATTAAACTTTTCATTAAATTTCTAATTAAATTATTTTTCCTAGATAATTACCTACAACGCCCATTTAAACATCCTAATATTAAGGAAGGTAAAATATCTCATACAATTCTTGTAAAATATATGAAAACTTAATTTGGGTGGGGGGATTGTTAATGATAATTTTAATTACATTTATGAAATCAAGGGATTATTTTTTTACCATTATGCGATCTTTAAAAACATGATGTTATCATTCCAAACCCCTTGGAAGAACCATGATACCTGTATTTAATTATAAAAAAGGCAATACTTTTTTTATTTATAGATAAACCGATTTACCATTACATAGAAAGGGGGAACAATGAGGTTCATTTATGTGGAAAAAAGAAATCTCAGTTTACATTTTCATATAAATGGAACTAGTTATCTACCATTATGTGATATTAGATAAACTATATCTTCATTTACATAATATTTAAGAAAATAAATTTAACTTTGTGAAACTATAAATATTTTTTTTTAATTTTCGGAGCCTTTTGTAATAACATACTACATTTATATAGAGAGTTAAAATACAACTTATATATATTACAATTATGTAGGGTTGAGATCCTTTATAACTATAGAGTTTTTTTAGAAACATTCAAAAATTGATTTAAAAAACCAATAAACAATTAAAAATTCGAATTATTATTAACTAATTTTTTTTTCAATCAGATCCAAAAATAATTTAATAAGTTTGAAAACATCCAAATTATTTACACAAAAAATTAAAAAATTTATTTAATTATATAAATAAGGTAATCACTCTAAAATTAATTATACAAATTTAATAAATTTTAATGATTCTTTTAAATATACGAAAAATCCAAACCAGCCAACACACAATAATAAATAAGTATGAGATTTGTAATTTATAAACCCTTAATATAATTTTCTAGGAGAAGACTATTCAAATAATGGAAAAGTCATATAATAGTGGACTATAAATAATAAAACAATCCCATTATGATTATAACTAATGAATATTATAATTCTCTATTATTTCATTATTATCATTAATGACTCTCTATTTTTACATAATATCATATAAAATTTGAACTTATATTACATTTTTATAAGTTCATCTCTTGTAAAATAATAAAATTCATGTAGATGACCAACTAACTCAGGGTAATTTAAATAAAATATTAGATATTAATTATTTAATGAAAATATATTTTTTTGAGTTATCTCATAAACCATAATTTCATACGATTCCATACACACTCTATTTTGTGAGTTCAATTACTGAATGTTTTTAGTAAATATTTCAGTATTATTATATAGTGTTTTGTTGTTAAAAATTTAACAATTTATTTATTATCATTTATAAAAATCCTATAACATATTTGTAATTTTCATTTTATTTTTGAATATATTAGTACCAAAATTTTGCGAGATGATTTGGTCATATATTATATCAATAGAGACTAGAATGAATGAATAGAAATACAATAAAAAATGGATTGAATTGTGTAATCAAGATAATATACACAAATAAAAATACTTAATTGATACAACATATATTTTTGTGTGTTATAATATTTTTATCATAGATAGTAGAAGAGGGGATTCCAATGCTTTTCCATGTGTACATTATCATATGGTTTGATTATATCAATTTTTGAAAACAAAAAAACGCAATAAAAAATTAATTAAACGTTTTTAAAATAATAAATAATTAATAGTGTTAAAAAGTGATTTAAAAAATTAAAAAATATAGACATGTGGATGATATAAAATGTGGGAAGCCTTAATTAACCCAATATTAATCTTCTTGACTATGAATTCATCAACTAAAATTATAATACTATTACCATTATTTTTCTTAGTGAATGTGATCCAAAAACAAAGACTCATTAACTTGAGTTGTATAAATTATAAGAAGTATTAAATAAATATTTAAGTTCATGTACACATTCTAATAGGAGTTTACTAATTCCAATTTGAATCCCCCTGGTATCTCTATTTAACATCAATTCTAAATATTATTTCTCAAATCCAAATAGTGGGAATTTCTTTATCTATAAACATAATGATCAATTCATTGTCACATGATAGTGATTATAGGTAACATTACTCAATAATTATTTCTATTTATTCATATAAGAACCCAAATAAATAGTTGAAGTAAAATTTATAACGATATAAGAATAAATCAATTCCGTTGAAAAGAAAAATAAAGAAATCACTAATTTTATTCAAGAAGAATCTAAATTCTCAAATTAGAAGAAAGGTAATAATACTATATAAGATTATAGTAGTAGTAGTTCAGTTTTTATTCCAAAAGAAATAAAGAAAGGAAGCAAGACCCCTCAAGGGGGGCGGAAATGGTGAAGCCCGAGCACATCCCCCAACACAAAGGAGGCACATTCTGCAGGGAGAGAGAGGGGAGAGTTATAGAGGATGAGAGGGTCATCACTTCTACCCAAGAGGGAAAGGGGATCTGCTGCAAAATTAGCCTCCCTCCAGCTGTGAGACAGACGAAATCCAAGTGGGATTCCCATTCTGCACCTTCTGATAAAGTATGTGAGTTCCCGCAGAACCCCACACCACACTTTCATAATCTTCACGAGGGTATCCGAGTCCGTTTCTATTTCGGACACGACCATCTTCTGTCTTCTTCATACCAACAGACCCGAGACCAGCCCATGCACTTCCGCACACAAGGAGTTTCCAGGCCCATAATATGCACTGAAGGTGACGAGAACTGATCCAGAGGAATCCCGTAGCACTCCTCCCCCCCGCATGATCCCTCCCATGCATGACCCATCAATGTTAAGCTTAAGTCCCTCAACCGGCGTATGCCATTTAACCCACTGACCACTCTTATTTTTCCGAAAACAAGGGCGATGAAGAAGGTTGTTAATCGCAGTAGTCATCGCTCCGCCTCTTATCTGAGAAGCAATCTCAAAAATGAGAGACTTGAGGCTAACCTGTAGAAACAGCAGCGTCCGACTCTCACCTCTCCGAACCTGGTTACGTGCCTCACAAAGAACCCAACACAGAGCCACAAGGATGATTGTTCTAACCAGCCGTTCCTGTTCAGAAGCCCCCGCACCGGAAAACCAGCACTCCACATAATCCTGTAGCGAGAATTATCCAACGCCTCTTCATGGGTTATACATGAACAGTGACCCGATATGAAGTGCCCATTGACTCTGAAAGAACAGATGTTTCTCCGTTTCGCACATGTGATTGGTGCAACAGAAGCACCTCGAGGCCAAAGTAACACCCCGGAGTTGAACGCTGTCCTCCGCAGGTAACGCTCTGTTTCTGATCCTCCAGAAAAGGAAATTAATTCTAATAGGAATTTCATTGCACCAGAGTGCTGGAGCCCAAGCATTGGAGCTGCTACTTGCCTGGACGATACTCTTGAAACCTTGTGAGGAGAACCTCCCTGAGCTAGATGCCGAGAAGCAGCATTTGTCGGGTTCATCACTCATGAAAATGTTCTCGAACACAGACATTTGGTTATCGTTCAAAGAGGTATTTATCAAGTCGAAATCCTCGCATGCAGTACTGAAGTTAATATCCGGGGAAGGATAGCCGGGGTAACGCAGGGGTTCCCCCGACCAGTTTGTATCCCAAAAATTGATATTTCTAGCACCGATGACCCACCTCGCATGACCTGACAGAGTGTCGATGAGGGAGAACATACATCTTTCCAGCCTCATGGAGCTGTAAAGACCCCTTGCTTCAAGCCCTGGGTAACGTGCTTTAAAGAATTTCTCCCACAGTGATTCCCCGACGATAATATCCCAAGCGAGACGTGCCTACAAACTTTGGAGTGTACCCTGTATATCACATAAGCCAACACCTCCTGCCTCCATTGATCTGGAAAGACATCTCCAAGAAGCCCAGTGAAACCTTCCCTCCTTGGCGTCCCACAGGAAGGAGTTGAGGATGATTTCCATCCTCTCCACCGTACCCATAGGTGGATGGATCACCGAAAACACATGCATGGGAATGGACATGAGTACAGTGTTAATCAACGTAATCCGTCCGCTAAAGGAGAGGAGCTTATTTTTCCAATTGTATATTCTGCCGAGTATACGATCAAGAATCGTAGAGAAATGAATCTTCTTAATGTGGCTACAGGAGATCGGAACCCCAAGATATAATATGGGAAATGGCTGCCTACAACAACCCAGAGTTTTCTGGAAATCCTTTAAGCTTGAATCTGGGCATTTATCAGAAGTGAAGAAATGACTTTTAGTGGGGTTGATGCACTGTCCGCTCCATTTGCCGTAAGAGGAAAGGGAGTCCATGAGAGACTTCAACGATCTCTTCCTTCCATTGATAAAAATCAGAATATCATCCGCAAACATAATATGAGAAATGACAACACCATTCCTCCCCCGGAAGGGAAACATGAGACTTGTGTCCATCCTATGCTTCAAGTTTCTTGAGAGTGCATCTTGGGAGATAACAAAAAGAAGCGGGGACAAGGGGTCCCCTTGAAGAACACCGCGTACAGTCTTGAAGAAACCAAAGGTCTTTCCCATTAAAGAAATGGAAAGCCACGGGGAAGAGTAACATCTAAAGCAAATATCACAAAAAACCTCGTTGAACCCAACGTTCTGCATGACCCGTATGATGAAGATCCATTCCAGCGTGTCATACGCCTTGTTCATATCAACTTGGAAGATGAAATTATGACCAACTGATTTCATGTTGATGTCCTGAACCAATTCATTAGCAATGCCCACCGCACCCTGAATGTTCCTGCCCTTGATGAAGCCATGCTGTTCCATTGAGACTAGACGCGGGAGAAACTTATCCAGACTTCTAACAATAACAGAGACAAGAATTTTATAAGCAACGTTGTAAAGACAGATAGTCCTGTACTGGCTAATTAGAGTAGGATCCTTAATTTTTGGAATAAGAACCAATATGGATGCAGAAATGCCCCTAGTGAGCGAACCACCCTTGAAAAAGTCCTGGATCGACTCCACAACAAGATGACCAACAATTAATATGGAGTTAGTCATCCATCTTTATGGAACGTAGCTTTATTCTCCACCTCCATCTATAAAAAATCATACTATAATATCCACTATTCCAGGTCACTTTCCCATTTTATATGTTTAGAATGAATTTTCTTGAAATAATAATTATTCTTGAATGATAATGCTCAACATAGCCTTGAACATTCTAGATATTTTAAAATTTATATCATCATTTCTTTAGTCACATGATCATTGGATGCTCAACTAACTAAATATGATTTAGTAAGATATTCCAGTGTAAAATTGACTTGTGTCACATGATTATTATATGAACATAACATCATCTCATTTTCTATTAATCCTTTAATATATCCCTTATGAGAACTCTTAAATCACTATTTTAGTAAAATATTTCAATTAAATCCAAAATTATATATCCTTTCCCAGTATAATATAAGTATGATTAACATTTTTTCATTGACCAAAAATTTAGAATCCCCACAATCATGGCTCTACTATAATGTATTGTAAACTATTTACTTTCTCAACAAAACTTATGTAGATTTTGTATGTCTCATTTTTCATGGGTGGTGACTCTAATTGGATACATTATTTTGGGAGAATCACTTCTAAAAAATATTTTGTGGTGCTTTATTATTGGTGGTTTTATAAAATCATTCCTAAATACTCATCCCATGATCTATAGTTTATTGTTTTTTTCTTATTATTGGTGTTTAAGAAAATATATATTATATATTAATTAATGGTAGTTTCATAAAAGAACTAACTTATAAAACATTACATTCACCCATATGTGTTTCTATTTTTATTCCCCTACCTTGATGTATCTCCTCTAAATCATATATAGGTCCTCACCTCTTTATTTGATTAGGACACTTTTATAGGGGGATTTAGTTTCTGTCTGTCATATCTATATAAGATATTGTCATATCTTGTTCTTTGACCCCCATAAATCTCTCTTGGGTTATCAGTCATAAAAATCTAAAATAACTTTTTATATACATTTTTAATTATATAAAAATATTAGTTTATTGTTATTTTTATTTAAAATAAAATGACTTTTTATTTATAATTTTAGGAAAAATAGTTCTTTTACAATTTCATTCCAAAGTGTTTCTATAAAATATTTAAAATATGATTTCACATGTAAAAAATTATCAGGTTTCAATACACTGAACATTGTTTCATAATTTTTAAGAGTATGAATCTCAGGAAATTTTTTCCCAAAAATGGATTTTTCTATTATTATGACATATTGAAAATGAATTATAAAATAGATGTTTTGAAATTTTATTATTATTATTTAAAGAGAATTATAATATGAATAATATATTATCATTTTATCATTTTTTATATATTTATTTCTAATAATTATTAAATAAATTAAATTGAATTGTTGTGGTTGTTGTTATTATATTTATGTTTTACAGTTTGAATTTATGTAATAATAATGATTTATTTTTTGTATTATATTTTATTAAATATGTTATTTATAACATGAAATTGTTATATTTTTTGATATTTTTTATTCATTTATTATTAGATTAATTTATTTTTAATATTTTAACTTATCATATATTATTATATTGTGTTTTTAATAATATTAAATTTCCATGATTGTATCAACATAAATTTGTGTAACTAGAAAATTTTGGTAGAAATTTTATTTAACAATATTTTAATATTTTTAAAAATATTTTATTTAACTAATATGTTTTATTTTATTTTTTATAAATATTTATCATTTAAAATAAATAGATAATGTTTTATAAATCTTCCCTATAATAAAAATTAATATATTAAGTGGTTGGAGATGTTTTTTATATATTTTTATTTTCCAATAATTTCATAAATGGGTGAATAAAATGCACCTTCCTAATTATAATTTCAAATAAAGGTTGAGACTAAATTATGTTTACTATTACATAATATCAAAATAATTTACTAATAGATATGAGTAATGGGTTGGGAATAAGAAATATAAAAATGTAGAATTTTTTAGGTCTGAACATTCCAGAACGAACATGTTATTTTCCTGATTGTTGAGAATTATATTTAGAATTAAATTAATGATGATTTTAGTAATATAACACAACATGATATATATTATAACATACTATTGAACTCTCTTCATGAATTTGAGAATACAGATGAAAGAGAGCATCTCTCTATTTAATAACTAGGATTTTATTAATTATTGGATGATTTAAATTGGTAATTTTATAAAGGATATATAAACTATATAAAAGTCTCATTTCTACTTAATTTATAACAAATATACTTCTAATGTGAAAATATAAATAATTAAATATATATAAAACCAAATCTGTTAACATATGTATTTGGAGAATCTATGATATCTAAATCATTTTATATTATGAAGAAAATTGTTAAAAATGTAGTTTTTGGTTATCAAAACATGTGTTCATATCCCTATGACTTTATATGTAATTTGGGATAATATTAATAAAAATAAAATTGAAATATATTTCATTCTGGTAGATACAAAAGGATGAATCATGAGGAAAATATAAAGAATAATACTATAAAAAATAGAAGTAAAACTCTTGGGAATGATTTACATTACATTTAACTAAAACACTGATTTCAAATATTCTTCATTTCATCTAAAACAAATAATAAAATAAAGTTGAATTATATGTAAAACAATAGTTACATGTGTATATGTTATGAATTTGATTCGAAATCTTGAATTTTTTGATTCATTTTTTACAAACTTATTGTCAGATCCATGTAATATGAATTTGGTATTAGGTGCGGATCATTTTAACATATTTAGAAATTTATCTCTAAATTGTATCATATGGATAGTTATTTTGAATCTTTACAATATACATCTTTATATGTGAATTTAATAAATTATTTCATTTTTTTGATGATCATTTTAAGAAATAAAATTCATGGAAATGGAATCGATGCACACCATTAGGCTCTAATAGAATAGTTTCATGATTTAATGAAAAATCATGTTGATATATATGGAGAATTTATGAATAAAATTATAAAATGAATGTTTTTATTATTTGTACTATTAGTGATTTTCATGGAATATAAACTAATTTGGTTAGAACCCTCAAACTGTCATAACAAGTTCAATTTTGAACATCAATTCTGAGACTTGAAAGATATCATGTGGAATAAAAATGGTCTTTTATGTGCCGTAAGAAAATATGGAATGTTTTTTATATATTTGGGTTTAACAATTAATTATATGAAGGAAAATATTATTTAATCCCACCAAAAAATATATATATTATGTTATAAAATATTTTCATAATTCCAAACCATTGATGGATATTTTTAAGAATAAATATCAGTATAACATTTGTGGGAATAGAGTTCTAGCACCATTAAATAAAAATGGATCTTAGTAAGGGAAGAAAAAGAGTATATTTTTTAATATTTTTTTCTGGGAATATTAATTTTTATTTCATAATATTTATGTTATTTACAATGAATAAATATCATGAATAATATTATTTTTCAATATTTAATCCTTATAGAAAATAAATATATCTTATTAATGATTTTAAATACATAGGAAAAAATATGTTTTAAGTATAAGAAAATGATAATGGGAAGTGTTAGGTTGTAATTATTTCATTAAATTGACAGTGTTTTAGGATTATATTAGAACTCTTAGTATGTGAGACAAGGTCCATTCCCATCACTTACCATGACTTGATTGAAATTCCCATAGATTAGAGAGGTGTGATTTTTTGATAAATAAACGTAATGTAAATAAAAATAAATATGCATACATTATTTTCTCTAATATTATTTTACGATGTATTAATATATCTATTTTATAATATCTTATTTTTATATTGTTTTTTATTTTGTTGTGTATAATGATCTTGTTCATCAATGAGCATTAAAAATTATGGGATAAAATGAGAGGACATTATGAAAAGGTTGTGATTCAAGTTCAATTGACACCCCTTTTATTGTTCCTTAAATTAAAGAATAAGTACTTGAATGGATAACATAAAATATATTTATTTTTTATGGATATAAATCATATTGATTCACATATTTAATTTTATAATTTCTTAGTAAATTAATATTAATTTATTTAAAAAATTATTTACCATTAATATTATCTTTTATTTCCTAGATTTTTTTTAAAAAATATGTCAGGTTGGGAGAAAAAAATAAATTCAGGAACAATTTTAACTAAATGTTTTTCAAGGATAATTTTTTTGAAAGGAAATATTTTGAATATTATTTAATATATATTTTTTAATGTTAAAGAATTAATTTTATATAAATTTAATTCTTGGGTTTGATGGTATATGTTAAATAGGGTGGTTATAAGGTTGGTTGAACCACTAAATGGTTTTACAGTCATTTGAATGAAAAATGGCATTACATAAATTAATCAAATTTACAGTATATAATCATAAATATAAATTAAAAATATATTTTTTTAATTAATAGTTTATCTTAAGAATGATATATTTATAGGTTAAAATTAATCAGCCATGGGATGAAAATTTTTCAAAAACATAACATATCCCTCAAGTTTTTAATTATAAATTCCATAACATTTCCTACATAGATATCACATCTATGTAGATATGTATTTATTTTATAACATAATGATTGATTCACGAATCATATAGTTCTACTTCCTTCAGAAACATAGACATCTTAAGAACCATATCATAAATGATATGCATCATCTCCCTCTTTGATCTTTATAACTATAACTCTACATAAAAATATCAAGGTAACTATTTGTCTCCCAATAAATGAAACATAACAATGGGTGATCATAGATTCCTAGTAAAGGTAATGAAGGGAGGTATCGATGATTGAAAGAGAATATCATGATTGTAAGGGTATGAAAATATTAGCATTACTTTTTAAAATCATACCCTACATATCATAAATCAAAATCATTAGTCATTGAATAAATCATGAAATTTCATAATACATAAATCCTAACATAAATAAATATTATAAGCCATGAAGTGGTTAACATTGGAATAATGAATATGTATTCGTCATACACATAGGCATATAAATAATTTCAATTTTAGTCAAGGCTCATTTTTGTGACTATCATTGTGTAATTGTTTCATAACCTAAAATATCATAGTAGTCATGGTTTACTCCCAGTACTATCATATAAGACGAATAACCTTATCAGGATGGTTTCAATTCATATTCTTAACCTCTTTATCTCATAAGATATCAATATTTACCTAATAAATCGGAGGTACATATAGGTTTTACCCATCACATAATGAAAATCATACATACTTGTGCTATAAAATTATAAATCCTTCATCATATAAGATCCCTTGTAAGTGAATGAGTTTCATAAATATTTCATCATATTATAATATAAGGAAAATGAATAGGTTTTATAAAAATTTCATCATTTCATCAAAGCAGAAACCGCAAAAGAGGAACTAGTAGCATAATCATAATCCAATCGTAAACACAAATCATCTTAATAATATATGAAGATATTATCCTCGACTCATTTCCCTAATAAATAATAAATAAAATAAGGTTTTTTTCTTTGATTAAATGGATCAATAATAATTTTTTGTGTAAAATAATCTTTCTATTTTGAAATAACATGAATAAAATATATGAATTTTTAAAATATTATGGAGTATGTTTTTATTTAAAATAAATATAAAATATTCTAAATAAAGAATCGAAAAAAATTATTATCCATTATGGTGGTCTAATATGTTCTTGTTGTATAGGTTTAATGAAAAAAATACTTTTACAAATTTTAAAAAAATTTAATATGTGCAGCTTTCGAAAAATCAAAAGAATATTCCTTTTAAACCATTGTGTAAAATGTAAATATTGGGTAAAAAGGAATTTATAAAATAATATTATAATATTTAAAACACCTTATTTAAAAAAAAATTACGAAACATCATTATGAAAAAAAATTCGACTAAAGTGATGATTAATGTTGATGTTTTGTAAAAACATATATTTAGATTCTTAATCAGATGTGGTAAGGAAAATTAAATTAAAACGTTTATTTCCAATAAATAATTATAGGAAATGAAAATCAATGAGTCTCTCTATAGATAGATAATATGATTTTATAATTGTAAACATGGAAAAACCAATATCGATAAACACTGAAATTATAACATAATACCATTACAACTTTGGTATCTTTTGATTCCTAAGACCATGAAAGAAATAAACCATTATGGAGTTGTATATATCATAATTTTCCTGAAATAAATCATAAAATGAATTCATGGGAAATATATAAACCCCCTATATTAAAATTTTTATACCATATAAATTTAATATAATTGTTTATTAGAGTAAATTTCAAAACTATATTATCATATTTATTCCTTTTATAACATTTAAACACCCCTTTCATCAATAATTCTTTGATAAAATCATTATTTCTTATTGTGAACTCATTCTTCTATACTGTGAATTTTAGTTTAGTATTTCCAGACCCTATTCATTAATCATGGATATATAATAGATGAAAGATTAATGGTGATATAAATATCAAATATTTTCATTATATACATATATACAGTGAGTTTCGATGGCTTTTGCGAGACGGGAGGCGAGACGGGAGGCGAACCAAGCGACGACGTGGGGTGATGACATCTGCTAGGGTTTTCTACCGAGATGGTGATTCCGCACTTCCTTGGATTCAATCGCCTAGACATGCGAACGGTGGGGAAGGATCCGGTCCCGAGCGGTATTTCCTCTGCGCCGAGTTCCTATTTCAGAAAACCAGCGGCTTTCTCTCATGATTTGCTCGCGTCGGTTGGTGGTGTGGTCTCCTCCGGTGAGAAACGGCCTTCTGGGAAGGATGTGGACCCGAGCAGCTTCAAAAATATGGAGGCTTCCTCTACTGATGGCGCATCGGCTGGTGGCGCGAAGGTCTCCTCTTGTGAGGCTGCTTTGCCGAGATCGGAGGATGGTGCGGCGAGGGTGGACCGGTTGAATCGCATCGCTGCGAAACCTCCACCCTGCAAATCCCTTAACCAGTGTGCTTGGGATTCTTTGAGGTCCAAGGTAAAGGATGTTTTGAAGATTGCCTCTTCTGATGTCAATATTGGTCAGTTTCAGGAATCTGTGAGGGTTCCCTCTGGTGTCGCATCATGTGGTCAACGTTCATTTGTTGATGTGATGAAGGATTCTTTATCGGATCAGAAAAAGATTGAGAATTCCTGCTTTAGAAGGATTCTCCGAAAGGGATCTTTGGCTCACGTTGAGACGAACCCCGGTGTGATTGCTGAAAGGTTGGAATTGGGTGAGAACTCATTGATTGCTCGCATTGTTCTTCCTAAAGGTGCGCAACCCTGGAAATGTGAAGATTTATTCCGTAGAATTTCGATGTTGTAGGGCTTTGCTAGCTGGAAATGTGTCTCCCTTGGGCGGGGATTCTTTCACTGTTTGTTTCCATCGGCGGATCTCAAGATTAGGGCATGGAGTTCTGGTTCCATGTTTCTAAAACCGGGATGGCTTCATCTGCATGAATGGTCACTTGACTTTAATGTCTCGAATGAAAAAAATGTCTTCGCTCAGGTATGGGTGCGTCTTCATGGTCTTAATTGGGTTCTTTGGCATCCAGAGATCCTGCATGATATTGGAACGGCAATTGGAACTCCCATCCGCCTTGACAAGGAAACAACTGATGTCAGATTTGGGCACTTCGCTAGAATTTTGGTGGAAGTTGATCTCAGATCCACTCTCATTGATACGGTAACTCTTTCTATTCCGTCTGATCAAATTCAAATTGATGTTGAATATGAAAAGATGCCTCTTTTATGCACTAAATGCATGACTGTGGGGCACTCTTTAGAGTTGTGTCGTAAAAACAACTCTTGTAAAGAGTGTGGGATGCGAGGACACCCCTCCAATCTCTGTCGAAAAAAGGATACTTTGAAGGAATCGTCCTCTCCAAAGCATGTCATCAAGGACAGCGACCCTCCGATGAAGGCAGTCCCTGATGTGCCGACTACTTCAAAGGGCAAAGAGTTGATTGTTGATTCTACTCCGACAAGATCTTATAGCGGCCCTTCTAGAGATCAGGAGGTTATCACTTCTGATAATTTGATCACTGACTCTCACCAGGTTGATGTCTATAATCAGGGTGATGTTCAATTACATGTTGATTATCATCATGAAATCCAGAAGCAATTTCAGATATCTGAGTTACCTGAGAAATGGGGGAACATTTCTGAAGATGAACAGGGGAGGGTGGGTACACTGATCAGGGTCTCGGGCAATGGTGACAAGTCCAAGACTACTGAGAAAGGAAGGGCGGAGGAATCCACTCCTGGAGTTGGGGACCTAACCCTCTGCAAAGGGGGTGCCTCTCATGTTGAGACCAAGGGAAGAGGTATGGATGAAAATACGATATCATATAGTGATATTGTCCGAGGAGAAAATAAAAGAAGCTCTGACAATGAGGGTGTCAGATCTGCCCCTGTTTCAAGGAAACCAAGGAAGGACTACTCTGCAGTTCCGAGGACCGTGACCACTAGGGCATCTGCCAAGAAGGAGATTGAGAAGCTATCGAAGGAGCAGATGGACAAACGGAAGTTCTATAAGTAGCTTCTTAAACAATACGAGACCCAATCAGAATGGGAATCAGCTAATGCTGATGACACGATCGGGTATGGGGGTGGTGACTATGAATGTTTTGACTTGTAATCTCTCTCTCTTCCTTCTCCTGTTTCTGCACTTTTATTTTATTAATAAATTTGGTGGTCCAAGCTTGCTTGGATCGGACTTTCTGGTTACATATATACAGTGAGCTACAAAAAGTATTCATATAAAAATAATTCTTATAACTAGAATATAATTCATAAAAATATTTCTTCACCATAATTATTGAATTTAAAATACATAAAATCATTAATCATTCTTGTTCCTTCTTAAACCATTTTCCAAATCTTATTACATAATTCTTATTTCATAGAATATAAAATATAAGTCATGAAATTAGTTTAATCAACATCAATGTAGTCATGTTTCTTAATTTTAAAATATGAAATGCATTTAAATAAACCCTTGAATATCAAATTTTATACGTAGTCTATTCATAATAATAATTGAAACCATTAATCAAACAACCTCAATGATTATCTTATTGAGCTTTCCCCATAGAACATCGATTCATATAATTCCCATAATGTCAATATTTAAAACATTCAACCATCATGCATAACATAGAGAAAAAATTATTATCATTAATTTCATTAACTGAACATTAAATTATTATTGAAAATTACATGCATTGCGGCCTTCTTTTCAACACTAAATTCATCTTCATGTCCCTATGTGACATTCCCTGGAGCTCCTCCTCCCAAAATCGTGATATGTAGGAATATAAATCTTTATTCTTCTACATTCTTCATGATAACCTTTTCCCTTATTACTTTTTTAATAAACATACCTATGTAATGGTTTTAATAATATATTGGGGTAGTTGATTATACATAATAATAATGTTTTGTGTTGAATCTCTCATTTCATTAGGTTTCTCAGGGGGAACATCATAAAATTTTCTATTTCATTTTTCATAAACATGAATCCTTTGGGATCCATCCTTTGGATAAATCCAGAAATAAATTTGCAAGAATCATGTTATAATATTATTAGTGATCTATTATATAATCCTGAAATATAATTCATTGGATTATTAAATCAGGATACCTTCTTCTCCATCAATGGGACCTTGGGTTTAACCTATCTTATCTATGGTCCACACAAAAACCCCACTATGGTATCATACACTAAGACATATCCCTATGGTTCTCACTAGTGTTTTCTCTTCCATGTTTCCAATGGATAACTAAAAAAATATATTATACCAACATTTATGACCCACACTATTCATAAATAGATATCACATCTATGTAGATGAATATCCATTCCATAACATAGTGGTCCATCTCATAATCAATTATGGATTGTACCTTTGGGAAAATAGACATATAAAGAACTAGACCATAAAATATGTACATCATCTCCCACTAAGAACTTAATAACTAGAACCCTTTTTAAAAATAACATTCTTATCATATTTCTTTTGGGGAAAAGAAACATAAGATTGAACACATATTCTCAAAAAGGGTAAACAATGGATATATTAATGATCACTATATAATAACATGATCATTCAGGTAAGAAAACATTAGAATAGCATTTGAAATTAATTCCATATAGTTCATAAATCATAATATTGGGTCATGGAAAAAATAATAGAATTATGTAAATGAATCATAAATGAATTATATAAATTGATCCATGATATCATAACATTATCAAAAGACATAATTTTTTCTAATACAAATGAGAATAGTAAATCATATTTTTAGTAGTCAAGGGACATTTCCATTACTATAATGGTAGAATCGGATCACTCCCAATACCATCATTGTTTTAAAATCTCACCCCAAATAATATAATAGTGATCACATTCCCTTGTTAAACTAGTTTCACTCCCCATTTTAAACCACATTATCTCATGAGATATCAATCTTCACCCAATGAATTGGAAAGACATATTTGTCACACCCATCACATAATGTATATAATTACCCTGAACTGAGTAACCCAAATTTTTTGTCTAAATTTTTACATTGGAACTAGATTGAAAGAATCATATCTCAATGGGTTGTATATTTTAGTAGTCTAGGTAAACTAGACACATACATGATTCCCATATTGAATTTGAATAAAAAAATTAGAGCATGATGTTTTTCAAGAATATCATTATTTCGTCCAGAATATCCATTCATATCTTTCATATTTCAAATCCAACATTCCTAAGAAAGGAAAATAAATAACGGTGTGCCCATATTCTTAGTAAAATTCTCATAAAAGTGAATCTGACATGACTATAATAAGAATAATCCATATATAATAATCAATATTTAAATGTAAATACCTCTAAACACCTTTATTTATTCAATAAATATACTATCATTATTATATAAATAATAATTCATATATATAAACAACTAAACCCACATCCCATTTAAATTTCTTAATAATAAATAATATATAAGGAATAATCAATACATCAGGGTAAATAACTAAATAATATCCTTAAATCAATAACATATAATGAAATTCATTCAATGATAATATCATTGTGAAATTATCAGGGATAATAATAACCAAGTTCTTAATGAAATAAATAATTAATATTGAACAACATGATATAAGGAATCATGAAACATCTACTACTATGACCATTTATAAGACAGGTTAAACTATGGGAATAAACTACTTGATTCTACCATAATGATTCACCTCATGAGACTACCAATGCATAGAGGGGATATATAATTCTTGGACCCACCATTCACTTTATGTCATAAGAATTCCTCATATATCGAATTGTCAATTTAATTCATGCACAATGCGTCTCATCATAAAATGTCTATATTGGGTAAAGAATGCAGATTTATCAATATTTCAGATGATAAGTACCATTAAATATAGAAAAACAAATTTATAAATGATATATATTTTATGAAATAAATATATCTGTGATTTTAATGACCTTTCCAAGAGGGACCCATTCCATTACTACCCCATGTTTGCCTCAAAAAGAATATGGGATGGTTATTAGAACCATGTAGCCATATCCCACAAATTAGAGGCATTTTCCTAAGTACAAGTACACACACACTTCTACATGACCAAAATTCTAAAATGGAAAATGTTAAATTAACAAGTATGAATTCAACTAAGAATACCAATAATAGAGTATGACATTAGAAAAATGGAAAGTAAAAAGGGCCAAAATATAATCCCACAAAAAGTAAGATTCTATAAAATTGAACACCAATGTTCTTGAAACTCATATGTATAAATTCCTACCTGAATTGTAGGTACATAGAAGTTGTCTTGAGCTGCAGGAGCACACCTCGACTATTTGATCCCTCTCAGAACCACCTAGTCCTAGTAAACCAAGGACTCCATCAGACCATCAAATTTATATACAATACATGACACGTGCAGAAAAAAAACAATGCATGGGTGAGTAAATTATTACTTTGTAGGCCACCCCAAAACTAAAAAGGAATACTACTTAGAAAAACATGAAGTACCCAAATAAAAATACAAGAATTAATCCAAAATGAAATACATGATGTATAGTCAGCACCATAGAGATATATTTCTACACCACATATATCACTAATATCTATATATACTCATCTTAGACACAATGTATCATAAGGTTCCAACCTCATAGCCAGCAAGATGATTCTCATCAGAGGCTTGAATCATAACAAAAATACCAGGAGGATTCACTCCATGAGATCCTCCATATTAGATGAAAACATTCCAAGATATTCACTCCATAGAGAAAATTTTACTAGTTCTAGATCTAATGCCCACCACCAGGGGTTCAATCATCACTGCCTTGCACCAAGTGAAAGCTAAGAAACATAATTCAAGAGGTCCTCCCATCACCACTGCAAAATTATAGGGAGAAGAAAATCCAAACTATGTACCAAGGGATTCTCCTTTAGTCAGAGATCGTGGATGGACCCACACCACACCACTACCCCATAAGTGAAAGCGTGTTGCCCCTAAATAACAAATGACACTTCTATCCCTCCTAAACGGAGTAGCCCACTCCTTGGTCTGTTGAGGTAGATTTTACTCTTATTTATGTTTCAATCAAACTAATTGAATGGTTCCACTCTTTGTAACTATTTAAAATAGATTAGGAATCTCCATATCCAATGGAGTACCCGAATCTGCATGATAAGACACAAAGTCTCGATAAGACACACAGTCTCGATAAGACACTTTGTCTCGATAAGGCAACCAGTCTTAGTAAGACACTCAGTTTTAGGAACACACACCCTAACTCAGTAGGGGAGTACCAATCAGTACCTATAGGTCCCAGACCATGGTAGGACAGGAGATTACAGACATAGTAACGAATAGAAAACCCAATCTCAATAAGACACATAGTCTTTATATGTCATGTTGTCTCAATGTCACAGCCAGCCACGAGATTCTTCTCATTGCAAACTCGTTCCCAGAGAACCTATCCTCAAGAAATTACTTTCTATGTGAAAATCTAAAAATATATCACTTCGGTTATCTTAAATGGAGAATCTTGTCGCAAGGTTACCAATGCTGCAAATGGATCGTCAAACTGAAACCCGGATTAAAAGTTAATAATTTTTTCTTAAAAAAGACAGACATGGGACTGGCCTGGGTCTGATCTGACCTACCTTACCTTGCCCACCCCAATGGCTAACCCAACCCGGTATGTCGAACCCAACCCAGTTCGGTCTGGCCCGAACTAGTCCCCCCTTGTGGTCCACCTGAAGTACCCCATCTCTTGAGGTCTACCAGCTGTATGTGGGCCAGCTTCGCTCACCGCACATGGTCCAACCTGATTGCATGCACCACCTATTTCCATGGTGCTACCACATCCCAAACCATCGGAAAAGTGCCTCCGTGTGTTCCCCACATGCCCCACCTTCTCACCTCCTCACCGCCTTTGCGTGCTCTTGTGTAGCCCCACAGGGTCGTGCTCTACCTTTACCACCAATAGTCATGCCATCTTCCCACCATCCACCCCACACTCCTATTTGGTACCTCCATTTCGATCAGTTTCCCTATGGACTTCCACTACAAATGAATGTGACCAATTCCACTCTAGCTACCACCTCTATCCACTGCCACTCCATCCACCACTTCTTCATCCACCACTACCTAGCTTCACCTACGCCACCACAATTACCCATAAAGCCTGTGCTGGTGGCCCCTTCAACAAACCAATGAGGATCCTCTTATTTTGGGAATTTGGTGTGATCGTAGATCTAGGTTCCTCATCACCATGTATACCCTAATACAGCATGTTCTCCCAGTTCGCTTTAAAATATGGGGGTCTGATCGTGCATAGAACCACCCGATAATGTCGAGCCAGGAACCACAAGGTTCCAATAGAGAAGAACGTGATGAATTGTGGGTGACATGCACATAACATTGGTTTAGCATCATTGATCAATAATTCATGTCCAATGATCAAAATCTTTTTTAATTGGGTTACAATATAGGTCAAATTTAATCGTAATATATCCCTCCCACAACATAAGATCAATTAGTGGGCTAAACTATTCATAGATTAGTCCACAATCATTGTGGAAATCAAAAAATTGGGAAAATAACAGAGAAAAAATTTCCATAACTCATTGGGATTAAATGAAGATGAATAGTGAATTTGTGACATGATCGTTGGTGGGATTTTTTGATTTCATCGCAGGTTGAACGTCAATCCTTGATCTGGAAAAAATTCACCAAGGGAAAATCCTTCAAAAACTCTCTATAGATTCTCTAGGGTTCCCAAGGTTATGTAGATAACCATATAATTTTTTCATAAGGATGTTTTTAAATGAAATCATCACTACGTCAAAAAAATAATTTATCAATAAATTATTTAATGACAATTACGTCATTTTTTAGTTTTTCTACAGAAGACCCACACTGACTAATTTTATATCATGTCTAAGGAAAAAACATATTACAAACTCAATGGAGGTAACATATTTCCAATCTGAGTCAAATTTCATTAGTTATTAGGGTTTTAAATTATAATAATTCTTATTTAACATTTTATTTACCAATACATCCAACAAAATTATTCCACAGTCGACCCATGCAAGCTGATTTTGGGCCTCTTCTAAGTTAAATCCATTTCTATGAACACAATAGTTCCCTCAATTGTCTTATCAAGGAATCCATTTAAGTGTTATTCAACCATTTTATCAAAACCTCAGACATGTTCTATTAAAAAAATAACATTTTTCAATTAACTATTCCGAGCACACTGCGTCTCAGAATCACAATTTTTCTAAGCACATGGTCTCATAATTGTCCTAAATAATTTGTAAAATTAAATTTGGTAAAATCAAATTCATTAAATCCCCCCAATATTAGGGATTTATTTACTTGAATGCAATACATAGGGCTACCCAAACAGATGATGGTCCTCAGCATAAATCTCAGCATCCTACTCCCATGTGCTCTTATCGAGACTCCTATACCACCACCGAATTCTCACTCCAGGAATCTATAACCTACTAGGAATATAAAAAACTTTGGACAAAAAATTAAATTGCAAGAATATAGCATTCCATTCCGACCCTAAATGTTCCAATAGGTACGAATGTCTGTATATGGGATAAATTTTGTGCTTAAGTGTAACTGATTCCCGAACACCTCCTGCAATCACTTCCAAAACTAGGATGTAAAGTGAAAAATCATGATTTGATAATTTCATCAATGGAACTCCTTGGAGTAAAACTATCACCGAAATGTAGAGGAGTTCAAAGCACTCTATTGAACAATACCCTTGAATAGCATGGAAGTAGGCCGACTTGGTGAGCTAGTCAATGATCACCCAAATTGTATTGTGTCCTCGAGACATATTTGGTGAACCGGTCATGAATTCCATCAATATCCTATCCCACTCTCATTATGGGACCTCAACGGGTTGAGTAAAACTTGCTAGAAACGGGTTCTTGGCCTTCACTTATAGAAAAGTGAGGTATTGAGAGATAATCTTTGTAACTACTTTCCATATTGTCGGCCACTATAACAGACAGAAAAGGTCCTGATGCATCTTCTGCACCCTTGGTTGTTTCACCAAAGTGGATATAGGGAACTCCTTCAAAACTTCCACCAATAACACAACCAGTACCAATGAGAATTCTTTGAAAAGAATGACATGATCCCCAACTTTTGAATATACATCAAAGGCATGCCCTATAGAAATATGAGCTCATAAAGTCTCTCTATCAGTATCTATGATTTGTTCCTCCCTGACACACTGTAAGAGTGGAGGGGTGGAAAGCATAGACTAGAGGAAAGCTATTCCATCTCAATCAAAGATGCATAACTGTAATGAGGCCAACTGCTTTGAAACCTTTTTCAACAACTACAAACTATATCTCCTTCTTGAAGAATGTTTCACCATGGTCCCCTTACCAGGAGTATAGAAATTCTAAAAGTCATAATCATAGATAAACTCTATCCAATGCTTCTGTTTCAACCTTTACTTGGTCCATAGAAACTCCATCACTACTACTAGAAACTAAGGACTCATAAATCCCATTAAATGAAGGGCTAACCTATAAAATTTATTAGTAATTAACTGCACCGTACTAGTTGTGGGTACTTTTTTTCTTCTCATGTTATCATTTTACTAAAAAGAAAAACCTTCATCAACCACTATGAAGACAATGTACTCTTCACCTAAAATAGTGAATATGAGCTTGAACTTTGGGTAACCAGTCTATACCAGGAATGACATCGTAAGGACATGATCCCACTACCCAGTGATACCAACTGAATCTATCACTTCTAAGAGTTGGGTCAGACTATCATTATTAGTGCATGATTAATGGGTCTCCTCAAGTATGAGTCTCCAAATGCGAGAATTGAGTTAACGGTTCAACCGGGATCTTTGTGTCTCAAACAAGATTCATTGAATTAATATATTCATTAGCACCTATGAATATCAATATGGTATTCATGTAATAATAGACACAAACCAAACATCAAATCATTCATGGATCCCTTTGGTCATTCTCCTCGACCACATTCATATATCCCCTTCTATATCATCCATCTCACTGAACATGGTGTGGATCACCTAGGGGTGGTGTATTTAACCTGTATAAATGTATACAACCTCTTGATTCTCTCCCTACAGCTCTCTCATCTCTTATACCGCATCCTTCACCCAAAAAATATGTCTGTTCTTATGATTGCATCTGACCCCATGGTCTATCCACCATTTACATTTATACTGTACAAAGGGATGGAAAATATCGAGTGAGATGTCCCCAACTATCACATGAAAAGTATTTACTACCTTTAGGATTACTGGCCTCACTCTATGAGACCTGAGTGATAGATCCCCTATCGTGGACCTCATCATGTAATGTTTCACACATCCAAGCCTCTGAGACTAACATTATCTTCCTAGTACTGAGGTATTTGATCACATTTACTACTGTGGACTATCATAGAATGTATCTTCCCAGCCAAAGAATACATAACCATAATGGTTTTCTCCTACAACCTAGAATATGTAAAAATTAACTAAGGGATAACACTCACATACATGTCCCTACATAGACATCGCTCGAAGGTTTAAACCTTGAAGCACTAGTCATGTATCATATGCATCGAGTACCTTGAAAAAACTGTATTCTTTAATGAATAAACAGAAAATGACATGTCATCCTTCCGGAACTGTAGAAACTCATAATCATGCATATCCCAAAACTAATAAATTGAGAAATCATCTATGAAAAGGTTCTAAAATATGTCCACATAAAAGTCACCTCATCACAATATCGGGTATCCAATCCCCATTATCACCTTGATAGCCCATTAGAATGCTCACTGTAAGGACCTCAATTTGATTTAAGGGTTTCTTGACTAGATGGAAAACTTAGATCACAACCTCATGAAAGTCCTTAGTTGATAGTGTGTCTGGAATGCCTTGGAACCTGAGGGGTCTCTATCACTAAAACTCGTGAGTCATACTCATTATCCGCTTCTCATTGCCTTTTACTATATGTACCATGTGTTTCTTTACATGTGGTGGTATAGACAGTGCACCACCTGTAGGTGTTATATCTAGAACAAATATTTATACCGATGCCTAATTACCTGGTGGATCATCCTCAAGATCATGTGGTGGAATCCTGGATGGATATCATTGTAGAGGAATATTGAAATATAACCGCATGTACCACAATCAATAGAGTATACATGGTGAGATGACTCAAGAAATGCACGATTAATAAACAAGTACTATACGATGCATGTTCCATTATTTTCCATAAAACCTTTTCTCTCATTTACCGAGTTTAAAATTAATGTTCTGAGTCCTGGTGTATAGATACGTTGACCTCCGCACCGACATTGGATTCCTTGGACTAATATCCAAACTAGAAACACTTAACACTATTTTACTAAACAAATATCACAGACTCTTGGTCCATTAGGTAGAACTAAAATAACCTTCGATAACACTCTATCATGACTCATCCTAGATAGGGCCCATTTCATGAATACCCGAAGCCCCCTCCAATAGACCAAGGGGTAGAGACTAGCATCGAGTAGGCATATTCCACAAATGGGAGAAATTTTCCTATGTACCTGTTCACCTGCACCCATCTCCAAGCACAAAATGCTAAAATGTAAAATGCAATGTAAAAAATTATACGTATAACTAGGAATACCAATAATAGAGTGAAAATATAGAAAATTGGAAATAAAAAGGGAAATAATATAAGGCTACCAAAAGTATGAGTCTGTAAAAGTGAACACACTAGTTCTAAATACTCATCCACACAAAACCCTACTTTAAGTGTAGGTATATAGAAGCTCTCTAAATCCACCCAAGCACACATCGAATATCTGATCTCAATAAGCACCACCATGTCCTATTATACCATATACATCATTAAATCATCAAATATCTACACAAGACATAGCACATGTGGGAAAAGCCTATGAAAGGGTGTGTAAAACTATACTCAGTATGGCCCCCCAAAACCCCAAAGGAATAATAAAAAAATACATAATGTAAACCACAATGAAAAAAATTAAATATACCACCAATATATACATGAGGTACAATCATCTTTACACAGTTAAATGTCTATGGAACATATATCAAGAAAATCCATACATACTCATCTAAGACACTATGTACCATACGGTTCCAACCTTATAGAGAGAAACATGATTCTCATTATAGGTTCGAATTGTAACACAAAAAATACAAGGAAACACTCCACAAACTCAATTATCTCATATGGAACACGTACAATAGATGAAATCCATAGAGAATATATTAATATGTCAATCTATAGTGCCCAATACTAGGGGTCCAGTTATCACCACCTTGATCCCAACACAATCTATGAAACCAAAGTGAAGTGGTCTTCCCCTCACCACTATACACATTTTATGGTGCACTCTCCAAACTAAAAACCATGTGAATCCTCTCTAGAAGGAGATAATGGTAGGACTCACACCTCGCCACTTCCCTGCAGTTGAGGGATTACTTCCTCGAACAAAACCATGATACCTCTATCTCTCATGAACAGAGATGCTTGCTACTCATTTTTTCGAGGGAGATCTACCTCTTATCTAGGTATATTTCACACCAAGTGAATGGGTCCACTCATCATAACTATTTCCAACATCTATGGAAGCTCTTTATCTAATATAGGGCCCACTACATTATCATAAGACACATTATCTTGGTAAGAAACCCACTATTGATAAAAAAACAGTCACAAAAAGACAACCATTCTTGTTAAGACACTCAGTCTCGAGAAAGTGCACCCTAACTCAATTGGGAAGTACCACTCTGTGACTAGAAGAACCTCACCCTGGTAGGATAGAAGAGTGCTAAATCAGTCATGATATAGCACCTAGTCTGGATAAGACACACAGTCTCTATAAGTCACATAGTCTCAAGGTCATATAAATCTAGATGACTCCACTCATAGCATGCTCATTTTGGGAGAAACTACTTTTTAATCTAATAGGGCATATGTAAACATCCAAAAAAACTCACTTATAGTATCTAAAAAAAATCTTATTATTAGGGTCCAAAACCCACAAACACCATGACAAATTTTTTGAATTTTATGGTTTTTTTAATGAAAAGGACTGACCTAGTTCCGTTCCGGGTCTGATATATCCCACCGAACCTGACTTGACCTACTGGTCGAATCGACACAGTCCGGCTGACCCAAACCAGTATGGTCTAGACTATTCCATTCTTGCCCACTGGCCTCACCCCACTAGGCTACTTGGAGTTGTCTAGCTCTCATTGTCTATCCCATCGTATATGGGCTGGCTTCACACACTGCACATGGTCCACCCTGATCATGTGATTCAAATATTTTATTGGCCTCACCATAACTATAGAATCCTAAGTGGCCCCATCAAAATAGGGTTTTCCACCATTGACTATCGGCCTACCGACATCCCATTGTCTAAATCATGTTCTTATGTGGTCTCGTCATCACCACCGGCCTCTCTTACACCTTTTTCAACACTCATATACAGCCACATCCGCTTTCAACTGCCACCGCTCCAGCCACTGTCGCCTCACCTTGGTGGCACCGCCATCGTACCTCACTAGAACCATGCTCAAGGTCCCTTCTATGGACCACATTGGCTCCTTTTATGGTCAAAATTTGGATCGATCATAGATATAGGGTCTTTATGACACCATCAACCCTAATGAAGACTCTGATCCCGGTTCTCCTTAATTTTAGGGGTCCGATTGGGCTCGGAACTGACAGGAAACATCAAGCCGAGAACCTCAAGGTTCCAATAGTGAATAACACAAATAATAGAGGGATAGATGCACATCAAAAATGTGTAAAATCTTTGTACAGAAATTTTTGGAAAACTATCCTGATTTGGTAGATTTGTTATAGAATACATATTAAATCGAATCCTACTAACCCACAATAGATACCTCTCCCAATATTTGATCGATCTAAAGGATATTCTATTCTTGGATTAGTATTCATTCATAGTAAAAATCAGGAATAGAGAAAATAAATGTGAAAAACCACCCTATCTTATTGGGTTCATATTCTAATTAACAACAATGTTGTGCTATGACCGTTGGAAAGATCCTTCAATTTCATTGTGCACCGATCATCGATCAATGATTGAGTCATCGTTCACTAAGGGAAATTATTACAAGCTTTCCCTTCTGAATCTTTAGTGTTCTATAGGTTAAACAGTTAACCCTAATATTTCTTCAAAATGAGGATTTTAAGGTAAATCGTCACTACGTCAACAAAATAATTTATCTTTAAATTTTTCAATCATAACTATGTCTTTTTCATGTTATTCTTCAAAAGACCTACACCGAATAATGTTATGTCATGCCTTGGGAAGACACCACATTAAAAACTCAACAGTGGTCTAAAATTTCTAATATAAGTATCATTTCATGAGTTAATATGGTTTTAAAATAAAATTTTTTTTATTTAACTATTTTATTTTATGTTATGTCCAATAAAATACCTTTTAGATCCGACCTGTTTCGACTGATGTTAGGACTTGCCTAAGAAAAATCCGCTACTCTGAACACAAAAGTTCCCTCATATTTCTTATATGTGCACCCATTAAAGAGTTATTCCACTTTTTTCAGAAACCTGCACATGTGTGTTATTAAATAAATAACATTTTCAATTAATTTTACTAGGCACACCGGTCTATGGAATCACACATCATCTCAGATCCTGGCCTCATAAATTTCCCAAAAAAATTTAAATATATATTCTGGAAAATACAGGTAATAAAAAAGATAATTAATTGGGATATTCACAAGAAATATTATGTTTAGTGATAATAGAAAAGTGAGTATATTAATTGGATGTTAATTACTATAAAAAAGAATCAATCAAGTTATTTTTAATACTTCCCTATGTCAAACTGGCTGAAACCCATCAATAAAAAATAGGGATAGTGTTAATACCACATATCTCTAGCTGAGTAAAACTAAAATACCGGGTTTTTGTCCTTGATGAATAGATATACGATAATAATTTATTTAAAAACAATCCTAATTAAAATATTCTTTTTCATATTGGAAATAAACATTTCAAATAAAAGGTTCACACAATTCATTGAAATTTAATTTTTTATATAACTATGAAGTAAAATAAATTAATATTTAAGACATTTATTGGTCATGACTACTATAAATTATGATCATTATTTACCTATTTCAAAAATGCATCCATTTTATTTTTTTGGAAAAAGACAAACATACCTTGTTTTTTAAAACGACATTAATTTTACATTAATTGTTTTTATAAAAACCAAAAAAATGTAAGAAGTTATTTAATTAAAATAATTTTTAAAATAAATATAAAATAAAACTTTTTTGTAAAAAAGGACTTTAATGAATTTGTTTTGAGAAAATAGTGAAATGAAATCAAATATTATTCAAAATAAGTATTTATTTATATTAAGATCCAAAGAGTGGGGAAATAGAAATATTACCTAAAATATTCATGAATAATCAGTGGAGAATGTAATTAAATGTTTTTATTAGTAAATTATCAAATAATAAATTTTAATGGAAATATAATTATAAATAATCCTGATGAAAATGAGATAGTGAACTGATCCCTTATAATAATAATAATATTGAAGTAATAATTAATAAATGAGTCAATTATGAGTATCATCTTTATGTCCAAATAAAACAATTTTAAAAAACATTATATATTCAATAGTCATCACATGTAAAATCTTATAATCTCAAAGTATATGACTACGTAATTTAACGTAATGAGAGGAATTTGGGTTATGAAAACTTTTCCACCTTTTAATTTCCATGTCAATTACCCATGGTTAAAATAATTGAAATTGAAAATTAAAATTACATGATATAGTCAAGATATTAAATGAAAAAATTGGAATTATTTACATGACATAACAATATACCATAATGAAGGGAAATTGAGGTGAGGCCCCTTAGCAATTTGTAATTTTGAAGATCATTCCCCTTGGATTAAATAATTAAAATTTAAATTTAAAATAACATGATGTTTGAATAATTCATGGTATTAAATTTAAGTGGATATGTATGTATATATTATTTAATAAATTAGGTGCACAATAATAAAATACACTTTAATGAAGGGACATTTTAACAGAGTCCCTTACCTCATGATTCTTTTTGGTTGAACGTTATTTGAACTTCAATGTAATGAATTTAATCATGTTATTAATATATACGAAATCCAAACCAAAATTCATATTAATAATATAATTTATTATGATAATATAATATATTTTCACCAGTTAACTAATAATATCTCATTATTTCATTATTTCGGGTGTTATCTACCTTTTTTTCCACTGTGGGGTTTTTTACAATTATTTGGTTCATTTAAATTATATAAGAACCACATATCAAAATTGATAAAATTTTCATAAATATAATTTTCTCATTATATAAATGTTTAGAATAATATTTTAAATTTTAATAGGGAGAATGGATCCATAGCTTTATGGGGATGGTAAGTCGTATGTACGCATGAGTGATGATATCATTTCCTTAGTTGGTAATATCTTAAAGGTTTATGTGAATTATTAGATATATTAATTTTAAATAGTAAATATAATTACATATATATATATAATTAATTCATTAAATTCATCCTTATTACATTCCATTTAAATCATAACTAAAAATTGAGTAACAATACTTTGTAGGGTTGTAGTCCACCCTACAAATGGTCGACAGTTTCGTTTCTCATTTGATGGAGAGGATATATATGTATTTAATTCCATTAACATTATAACATATAATTATATTTATGATAATTATTTTATTATATAATAATGTATTAATTATATTTTTAGGAGGTGAATAGAGAAACAATATAATAACATTCATTTAATAATGTTTCCTTATCTTCAAAAAACTTCTTTAAGTCTACACATAAATATTTCCTTGGATATATTTATTATGAAAAATGGATTTTGGATTTTTATAGGGGATTATGTAATTTAGTTGGTTATGGATTTGATGAATGAAATGGGTTCGTAAAATTGAAGTGGCATGGGGAGGGGTGGCAATTTATAAGTTGGGAGAGGGCACACATGAATTTTTTTAAAATATTCCATTTCAAGCATGTTTTCATCAATAAAAAAACCACCAAAATGGGGAATTCTCATCCATTGTATTTTATAATTTCGTAATATATCTATTAAATGTTATTTTGACATGTTTTGTTGTCAATATAACTGTTATAATTTTAGTTTAATCACAGGTATAACTGTATTTAACTTAACCAAAATAATTACTTTTTATTTATTTTACTATTTATAATGTTAATGAATTTGTTTTAAATTATTAAACATAATGATTATCTAGAACAGAATATAAATAGGATTACAATTAGGATAAATTTTGTGATTTTGATGATATGGACATGGATGGAAATAATAAATAATTATATTGAGTGACAAAGATCATTGATCAGAAGAAAATGAATGATAAATGGAAATATAATTACCTAAAAACCATAAATATATGATGATTTAAAAGACCATTTGATTAACTAAGGATAAAGGTAATATGATATAAATTATTTTCTAGATCCGTATGCTAAAGAAGATGAATTATTTGACTCTCTACGAATATAAGGAAATATACTTACTTGATATATTTTTATTTTATAAGCACAATTTAATCCTTTGGTTGTGCCTATATTAGTTTCAAATACATAACATACTCCAAAAAATGAATATCCAAAAATAATTTGTTATTCCCAAAGCCTTAAAATTTACTTTTAATTGATTGTAAGATCAATAAAAGAATAAAAATATTTCCTTATATTTCTATGTATGTTCTAAAACCAATCTAGGTTGAACAAGTTATCAAATATAATATATTTATCTCTAAAACTGAATAGTTACAATAGTAACTCATATGTAATATGTATTAATCAACTCTTTCATATAAAAACAGTGAAATATTAACCAGAACATCACTTAAGCTAATGGTATGTGTTAAAAACCTTTCACCCTACAATTATTGGTTCAAGACCCACATCCATGCAAGATTCGATGTGTTTTCACATGACATATGAGTTTTCCTTCGTCTAAAACCTTATTAATATAATCCATATAACATTCCAAAAGTTTAATAACCCATAATTACATTATCATCAAAGATAATATAAAACCTAAAGGTTAAAAATATCATTTATATTATAACAAAAATAGTAAGAGAATTCTTCCTAAAATAAATATCTAAATAAACACATATATTAAAATGATCAGTTGTATTTTTATAAATTTCACCCAAAATATCCTTATCATGGTTGAATCCCGTCATGTAAAACCAAAAAAGGAGTGTCTATGATATCAAACATATGATCAATATTAAACTAAAACACCCATTAGTCTATTCACAAGTATTATTTTAACGAATACATTTATTCTTGTAAAATTTGACACAATCCTTATATATTTCATGATTCTTATAACCAAAACACCATCGGTAAAAATAATTGTACAAATTAATTCTTTAATCCCAATACATATATACATCAAACATTCTATTTTAATAGAGTTCCTTACTTGGTTAGGATTTAACCACTGAAATTGGGAATTGGAACAGATAATTCCTAGGTTCCTAATACTTATGATAAAAAACTATAAATGGATCCCTAAGATGAAATTAATTTCATTCATCATACTATTAAATTTTCCTCATCAATTAATTTCTTTATCCCATTGTGTTTTTAAAATAAAACAATTTAGCATTCCTTTTAGACATTTTCCTAGGAGTCACAATACCCATTTCTTACATAAAAGAAATTGATCCTTTTGTTGTCCACTGTCTCCACCACATGAGCATTATCAAACCCCATCCTACAATTCATTAATGATTCTATAAGTTGGTTAAGATTTAGGTTTATTATAACATTTTGGGATCATTTATTATGAATAATAGTGATCTCATTCACTCTAATGGTCATCCCATTGTGTTTTCCATGGTTACCACATTTCCTTCATACATAATGATAATAATAATTTTTCCAATTCAAGCATATGAATAAAAATCAAAAGCATAGTGTGAATAAAAATAATCATAGTTGGAAAAGAATATAATAATTTATAGAATTTATAACTCAAGAAATGTTTTTTCAATATGATACATCTTAGTTTTAACCATGGTAACTAATTTTAATCATCTTCTCAAATCCTTCATAATATTTTACAAACAAAACTGGAATTACAAATTAATATATGCCTGTAGTGTCAAACCAGGTGTGTGTAAGGCCCGATTTCAAGTACCAAATAATTCCCGTGTCAATAACAACACACATTTCAATGTTATTTACACAAGGTATATTTTTTCCGGAACCATGTCCACTTATGGTATCTAGATGGGGATGTATTTATTATAAAAAAAATAATATCTATATTATATGATCTTTAGTATGTTCTTCTATTACCATTATCAAAATATATAATTGGGTTGTGTTCCCTAATCTATGTTTTCTTAAATATAATTCACAAGGTTTATATTTAAGTTCTCTGATACCATATATAATTACCCTTCCCCCTAGTTAACCAGAGTTAATGTGGACATTATTAAAATGGAACAAGATATAATAAATCTCATCTAAAGACTGTATGGTTTAGTAGACTTTGTAATATAGACACATAAATTATTGCCAAAATAAATTTTAATACAAAAATTTCATAATAAAGTTTTTTTAGAATATAATTATTCCATCTAGAATATCCATTCATATCATTCATAGTATAATTCCAATATTCTTGGTAAAAGAATAAAAATAATTGTGTTCTCAAATGCTTATAAATAATTACATAAATCTTGAACAATCATGAGTAAATAAATAATAATATGTATGTAATAACCACTATTTAAAGGTGTATATCTAGACATATAATCCATTTAATCAGTAACATGCCTATTATTATTGGATAAGTAATAATCAACATGTATAGGTAAACAACTGAGCACAAATTCCATTTAAATTACTTCACTATCATGAATAGATAAGTCATAATCAATATATATAGGAAAATAACTAAAAACACATTCCATTTAATAAATAAATGAGAATGAAATTAATCCATATATAATATAATTTAAACAATTACATTGATAATTATAATAAAAATTAATGAAGGAAATGCTTAATTACTATATTCCATGATCATAGGTATCACTATTCCTCTACTTTCAAGACCTTTCCCAAGATAATTTCAAAATATCGGAAAAGCACCATTTAACATTAGATTTATAATTATACGCATAAGACTAATTATTGATTAATGGGATATATAATTTCAAGACCCACCTATAACATAATTTCATGATTCTGAATAATGTATTGAATAATCAATTTCATTCTTGGAAAATGAACACTGTCATAAAATATTTGCATTCAGTAAAGAATTAGATTTATCAATATTTCCCGTTATAAACATGTATATTTAAATATATATATATATATATAAATATATATAGAAATTAAATATCGTTTAACAAAAAAAACCTATACAAGATAAATAATGTGGATATTTATGGTATGTTTAATTTCTAATGATAATAGGAACATGAATATTTGAAGATAAATTTAATGACTTCCAGAATGAATGAAGAAAGAGTTTTTAAATATATACCTTGGTAAAATTATCATAAAACATAAATAAAATTTATAGGTATGGTCACAATACTACATTCCCCATTTGATTATAAGTAAAATAATGGTTTGTTCTTTTTGATGAATTGAAATACCCAAATGGGATATTTAAAAACATTCTTGAGGAAAATATCAATTTCACATTAAAAATCACAAATTAACACTAATAGTTATCAAAAAAATTGAAAACAATTTTATTTGAATATTTTCATAGAATATTATAAATTATTATTTATAACATGTAGTTTTTATGATGGGTGATACTTCATTTCATTCCATACAAGTGAGAACAAATATTTCTATCTCCTTTTTGGTAAAATAAAAACTTTTATTGTTTTGAAAATGAAATGAATATATGTTTAAAAAAATTGTAAAAATTAAAAATGGTTAGAAAAATTTAAATAAAATAATTTTTAAATGGATAAGAATATTTTTTGTACCATTTTAAGAATACATAGTTTTTTGTCAAAAAGGAATTCGACTGATGAGAGAAATGATGTTTGATTTTATTAAAAACATTAGCTATTTAAATTTAAGTACCATAGAATCTAAAAATACTAATATTACACAAAAAATCATGAATAAAAATAATATAGTAAAATCAAATATTTTAATTGTGAAATGAACAAAAAAATTTCTTCAATGCAAATTCAAGTATAAACAATCCTAATTAAAATTAGCTTATGAACTCAACCATTAAATAAGCATAACATTGAAGTGTGAATTAATAAATGAATTAATAATTTGTATAAAATTTGAATAAAAACAAAACATGTTTAAATACAACATATTATATTCAATTTTACATAATAAAAAATTCTTAGAATTTCAATGTCATTGATGAAATAATATAACCCGATGAAAAGAAATTGAGTTCTGAAATTGTTTACGTCTTTTTTATTTTCAATTCAATCCCCCATATATGAAATGGTTGAAATACGAAAATAAAATACAATTAATTATGAATGAATTATAGTATTACATATCAATGAGTTAGTATATACATCATATAAAAAAATAGTGCATTACATTATAATATTCCTCAATAGAGTGAAATTGGGATGAACTCCCTTACCACATTGTGATTTTCATATCAAATCCCCTTAGATGAATTAATTTATATTGAAACATAAAATACTTTGAATTACTAATTATTCATGATATTACAGGAAAAATGGGATTCATATACACCATATAAAATAAATTAGGTGCATAAAAATAAAATATGCCTCAATGAAGGAAAATTGAGATGAAGTCCCTAACCTCATGCTTTCTTTTATTTGAACATGATTAAATATCTAGTATAATAGTTTCTAGAATGTTATTAATTTATTATAGAAACATATTTACATTTATAATATCATTTATTCTCTTTTTGAAGCATCTTATCACATGTAATACTTCATTATTTTCATTGTTTTAGGTGTTAATTTCCTTGTTTTCCCATGTATGTTTTATCATGAATGTCATCCTTATTCTATGTTATATAGTAACATAATATTAAGAATGATATTAATTTTATAAATATAATTTTTTTTAATTAGAATATTTTTTAATATGAATACTTAAATTTGAAAATCCGGAATATATCACATTGCTTAATAGAGATGGTAGATCATATGTACGCCCAAGTGACATTATAATTTCATTAATAGGTGAAAGGTTAATAAATTAGGAGATATATTAATTTTTAAGAATCAAAATATTTAATTTATATGACATATATTCATTAAATTTATCTTTATTACATCTATGTATACAATATGTGACAAATGAATCAGATCGCTTTGTGAGGCGGTGGTACGTTGTAGACACAATCGATGGTTTCCATTCATATTTGAGGGAAGATGAAATGGGTATAAGTACTGACCATGAAATAATAACATATCATTATATGGAATATAATGAGGTAATTTTATAATAATGGGTTAATAATCAATGAAAGATATTGAATAATAAATGAAATAAAAATTCTTGTTTTTGAACATTACATCTTCGTCAAAAAAATTATTTCGGTTTACACCAATAGATGTTATAGGATGTAATTATAATAAATGAATGTTCTGTAGGATGTTTTTACATAAGTGAAAAATTTTTCAATATGATTATTGGATGAAAATTATTTTTATGATGTGTTAATAGGGGAACATAGGGGTGGCCTTTTATATGTGGGGGAGAGGACACACATTGAAGTTATTAAAATATTCAATTCGTAAAACATTTTTATCATTCCAAAAGCTGCCAAAATAGTTAAATATAAAACATTATTTGATATAACGTTTAAATATGTCTATAAAATAGGGTTTGAATATGTTTTAAGATAATTTTTACCCATCTTATTATTATTTTACCCCTAATAAACCTGATTTTACATTAACCAAGATAATTAGTTTTTATTTCATTTACTCTTCATAATGGTAAAAAATTATGTTCAAAATATTATATATTAAAATTAACACAAATTAAAAATATGGAATACATATTTAAAAAATTATTTCATAGAACTGGTATAATTCAATTTAAATTTATACCCACTGACGCAATGAGAAATCTTCCTTCCAAAGAGAAAATTCTCATAAATATCGAGTGTTTTAACATTAAATTTCAACATTAAATTGATTGAAATGTCCTAGATTAGTAAAATTATAATATTTGAAGTAATTTTATAGTAAACCCAATTTAAAAAATAATTTCCCTTGTAATTTATTTAAAATAAATGACAATTTTTTTATAAAAATCAGTATTTTTTACTTTTCATTGAAAATTAAAATATTTCAAAAAATACCAAAAAATAAATCGAAGGTAATTTTTATATGATTATTTAAAAATTTATTTTTGTTTTATGAAATATATTATAGAGAATCAGTTAAAAATTTAATTTTAAATAATGTCTATAAAGCTTGACAGAACCATCTTTTTGAAGAATATTCTTTTTTAGAAAACATTTCTTTTTCATTTTAAATGATTCCTATTTTATTTGTATTATATATATAATAATACTTTTCATAATTCAGTTATTAATATTCAGACCCTATAATTTAATACATATGATATAGTGTTATATTATATTATATCTCATTTAGACGCATGGTTGCGTGTTCTGAAAGCTATAAAAAAATTCAATTTAATTTAAAATAAATATATCATGAAGTCTCAAGGGTCTCAATTCTCATCTAGGATCAGTTTTATATATCTTAAATGATATTGAACATTATTTTCCTCATTTAAAATCCTGAGTTTTTATAAGAAAAATCATTCATATGTGTTCCATAATATCTTAAATAATTAATTATATCAGAACCAATGAATGAAAAATTGGTTTCGTAAACATTTCATCAATGTGTAACCCATGGAAAAGAAATTTATTTCAAAAAAAATTTCATCATTTCATCATAGAATAATAAATTTAAATGGAATGGGTTTCATAACCATCATGTTATTATAAAAATAAATCATTCACTGAAATAATACAGATGTTATTGAGAAGTCATGATCATGGGAAGTTCATTTCAGGTAGTATAAGTTAAAAAAACAAACGTTTTACACATTTGTAAAATAATTAAAAAATTACCTTATTGTGAAAATGAAATGAAAATTATTTTTAATAAATTTTTTCTAAAGTAAAATATTTATAAAAATAATTTTAAACAACCATATGAGAATAGTAAAAACTGTATTAAAACATTTATAATAAACATGGATATGGAAGAAAATTGAGCATTTGACCAAAGAGACAAATAATTTTGATTTTCCTTAAAACAAATATTTGAATATTATAGAGAAATTAAGTAGATAAAAATTAAATTAAAAATTTCAAAAAATAAATAAAGGATTAAAAAATTCAACAGTATAATGCTCTAACCCCAGAATCCCAAAGTTGGTGCGTTATTTTATTACATTCACATGATCACAAGGAATAAATTCTCAAAGGACCGATTATTTTATCACTCATAGAATTCCATATTATATACATTTTAAAAATAATACATTATGAAATAGAAAATAAAATCATGATACATTATAAATTATAATAAAATGAATCCTTGAACATTCATTCAATGATTTCATTTTCATAACCTTGGGAAAATAAACATAATAAGAGTTAGATCAAATTACCATTATAGGTACGTAAATCAAGAAGAAATAATGAATCAATAGGAATAAATATAAAAAGAAATGGAAATAAATGATAACACATGCCATTCAAATAATTTTATATGGAAAAATCAATATGCAAAGGTAAGAAACTGAAGCGCACGTCATTTAATCAATGAAATGTATATTGAATGTATCCATAGATATGTCGACGCAAAATTTCATGGATCAATAATACTGAAAATAAATGTGGTAAATTATTTCTAAATAGATGTCATGTCTAAGGCATATAAAATCCTATACCATCAAGACCATTCACAATACGGTTTAAACTAAAAATAGAATCCCATTTAATTCAGCCAACTTATTTTCCTCATGAAAAGATGTCGATTCATCGAGGAGATATATAATGTCTGGTATCCTCCTATAATTGTCATTATAAATAATTACTCATAAAATATATTCAAAATTGTAATGTCCTAGATCTAGGTGGCACACAATGGGTGCCCCGAACCCGGTTGGTCACATGTTCTCAAGCACATTTCCCCAAACACCATAGGCTTTCGACTAGCAATGAGGGCCTATGTATGATAGTGGGGAAACTATGCCCTCATATTTTAACGTGTTATGTAGTGGAAACATATAAACATACAAAAAAACTGATGTAGTAAAAAATTAAAAGATGAAAGAACAATGGTACTAAATCAAAATATAACCAACAGTCATATATAAATATATGATGATGCAATATGTCCTATTTCTATGAATGTAGTCAAAACATGATACACTGAAATAAAATACAATAAAATACAAGGTACTAAGTACAACAATGAAAACTAAAATAGTTAAATAGGAACTCAGTAGCATTGCAAGCCTATGCTCGGTCCCATGCTCTCCTACTCCTCTGCAAAAATCATATACGTGTATAGGGAACCTTACCCTTATGGAAACATGAAAAAATATAATCTATTTGGGCCCAATACATGACCAAAATAGGGTGTGAGAAATAAATCCTAGTAGGCAACCACCAAAGGCCCATGCCCAACTGATAGTGAAAATGTGAAATAATAGTGTGCAATAAAAAAATGTATTATGTTCGGAAGTACTCAAAATCATCTACTCCTACTAGTTCCATTACAATTTAATTATTATTTAACAATTAAATATAATTGAATTATAAGTTTTTGAGACCCAGCCTTTGCCAACAATCTCATGTACAGTGCCACAACAAAAACTCCAACATGCTATCTAACAAATAGAAGGTAATCAAAATACCAAGCATGTGCTTTATCGTGGAAGGTATAACACCAGAAAACACCACAGTAAATATTCAAGTGAACTTTTCCCTCAGGATAAACAGTACCTTGCCCTTGGGATGATTAGAACCTTTCCCTCAGGTGTACCAGATATTTCCCTCAGGCACAGAAGCTACTTCCCTCAAGCGTAAGAAACATTACCCTATGGAAAATAAATACCTTTCCCTCAGGCGAATTAGTACATTTCTCTTTGGTGAATCACTACCTTTTCCTCAGTCGAATCAGTACCTTTCCCTCGAGAGAATCACTACCTTTCCCTCGGGAGAACTGGTACCTTTCCCTCTGGAAAATCAATACCTTTCCCTCATGCGAATCAGTACCTTGTCCTCAGGGGAAACAAAACACTGCCCTCAGGATATGAAAATAACTAGGATGAGACCAACGCATATGCCTGTAATAAATATGTATCCTCTCAAGAAAAATCAAAACATTCTATCATTACGGCATACCCATGGGTATCCTAGAGAACGGCTAAACAAGGGGAACGCACCCTCGGGGTGGCCCTGGATCAAGGCCACAATCCCAAACAGCATTTTATACATGTTCATTTGATTATATATACAATTATAGACATCTTAACAGCTAAGGCCTTATCCATATGACACCAAAGAAATGAGCGCGTACCATAAAAGTAAACAAAATCAACTCAAAAGTTGGAAATAAACACCAGACCACCTTCCTCGATCTCCTCTGATTTATCTACATGAATGAAACATTCCAAAACAACCGAGAAGGTTGTAGATCTATGATAAACATTTATCCATTAAAACTCAATTAAAAATCCTTAGGGAAATAATTGGAATGAAAAGTTCAATAAGAGATAAGAACTCACCTGCACGGTTTAAATGAGATCGACGGCGAAGGAATCAGAGTCCCGGTGTGCGGTCGAGATCTCTTCCAAGATCCGACCTTCTCTCCCACAGCTCTTGGGCATTCGAAGCTTCCTCTTTCGAAAGAGGAGGCTACAACATGTTTTAAAAAAAAATAACTACACGGCATGTACTCTTAAGAACACTGTGTGTACATTCCATTTTTTAAACTATTCCCCTGACGGCTTTATTCAACCATGTTTCTGTTCACCAGCCAACTTGATTACATGACGTGTATTACTAATTACATGGCGTGTACCATCATTCCATTGGCGGCTACTCTCACTTCCTTACTGTTGACCTTTTGACTGATTACACGGCTTGTATATACTAAGTACATGGTGTGTAGTTTGTTTTTACACCTTCCATCACTGACAGGCATACACACCCTATATACACATCCCACACGGCCAAGGTACATGGCGTGTGCAACAGTACAAGAGGTGCACCCACAAATTTTGGGATTTTCCCCATTTTTCCTTATTTTATCAAAAAAATTAAGGAAAAAAGGAAAAGAAGAAACATTTACCTCAAGAATAAGAACCAGGTTCATACAAACTCCCCCCCCCTAAAGAAATTGATCCTTGAATTGACCTTCCATGGGTGGTAAAGATAATGTTGAGAACAACTCTGGCCACTGAGAACATACGTTGGTCAACCGTTCCCAGGTTTCGTCCTACACCCATCCATGCTACCATAGCACCAATACGAGATGAACTGACCGGCCTCTGAGAACCTTTATGCTTGTATCAACAATACAAATTAGATTCTCCTTAAATGGAGCATTGATATAAAGTTCAACCTCATCAGGCTGAAAAATTTGAAACAGATTTGAGTGATACTAGCGTAGCTGAGTTACATGGAAGTCGTCATGCATGGTCCAGTACCTCTGTTGTAACTGCCACTGATAGGCAACTAGCCTGACCCTCTCCAGAATCTCAAACGACCTCACCTACCTTAGTGAAATTTTACCCTATCTCCTGATCCACCTTTATCCCAACCTCGGTGAAACACGCAGGAAATCCTGATCCCTGACAATGAACTCCAAGGGTCATCTATGGCGATCAGTATAATATTTCTGATGAGACTGTGGAGTGCCCCTCTCCCTCTGAATCAACTGGACGTGCTCTGAAATCTCCTAAACGAGACGTGGTCCTAGTAAACCTACCGCACTACCTCCAACCAGCACAAAGGTAATCGTCATGGCCTACCATATAAAGCCTCGTAAGGTTCCATCTCAATGGTTTCCTAAAATCAATTATTGTAGGAAAACTCGACCATGGATATGTGCTTCTCCCATAAGCCCCCAAATTCTAGGACGCATGCACGAAGCATGTCCTCCAACACCTGTATCATACACTGTCACTGACCATCGGTCTGAGGGTGGTATGCTTTGTTCAAAAGCACATGTGTACCAAGTTCCCTCTAAATACTCTGCCAAAAACAAGATGTAAAATGAGAATTACTATCTGAAACGATAGAACTAGGGACCCCATGAAGACATACTACCTATCAAATATACAACTTCCCAAAATTGTAAACACCAAAGGTATCCATTATCGGCAAAAAGTGAGCTACCATCATAAGTCTGTCCACAACAACCCACACAACATCACTGCCTCGAGGTGACCTCAGCAACCCTCTCACGAAGTCCATCGTGACATCATACAATTTCCACTCAGGAATGGGTAACTTATATATTAGTATGGTTAGCCTCTGATTCTTTACCTTCACCGGTTAATAGGTGTAACATATCGCAACAATACTAGCTACCTCTCTTTTCATACTCGGCCACCAATACTGACATCTCAAGTCATGGTACATTTTGGTAAATCTAGGATGTACTTCCCAATCCGAAGCATGAAATTCTGACATCAACACCTCTCGTATATCCCCTGGGACCCACACTCATCCATGGATACGCAATACCTCACCATCACCTATTGTCCAACCAGGAAGAGGGTCCTCATTTTCCATCGACTCCAGTATAACCAGGCCTTCTGAATCGGATAGTTGTCTCATCCTCACTATATCTAGGACAATAGATTTAACAGATAATGATGAAAAATAGGTTCTAATCGGACTATCGTGCACCTCCAAATGCATATCCGAGAACAAATCCATAAGAATCCACTCCCCACTGGCCTCCTGCACTGCCTGTATCTGAGTCCTTTTACTCTGTGCATCAGCAACTGCATTACCCCTACCAGGTGTATTGGCATGCTTAAATTTGAATGACTGAAGGTATTCAACCCACCTTTGTTGTCTCATGTTCAATTCACACTGGTTAAAGATGTATTTCAGAATTTTTTGGTCTATAAACACCTCAAAATGTTATCCCAATATATGATTTCTACAACATCATAACAAATTAACAGCTGCAGCCAACTCGAGATCACGTGTCTGGTTAATCCTCTCATGTGGCCTCAACTGCCAAGACACATGAAACTACTCAATCACCATACATCAATACTGCTGCCAGCCCAATACCTGATGCATCATAGTAAACTATATAGCTCTTCCCTTGCACTGGATGTATCAAGACTGGTGCTGATTTCAACCTTCCCTTCATCTCATGAAAGGCTATCTCACAAGCTTCCGACCAAATGAACTTCACACCCTTATTAGTAAAATCCTGTCAACGACACTGATAAGCAAGAGAAGTCATGTATAAAGCGCATTTAGTAACAAGCCATCCCCACGAAACTCTATATTTCAATCACGTTCTTATGCTTCTCCAAGGAAACTACTATTCTCACTTTCTATGGGTATACTAAAACTCATGGCTTTGAGATAATATGACCCAGGAAGTGTATCTAGTCCAACCAAAAGTGGAACTTTGAGAGCTTATCATTTAACTAATGCACTATCAGTGTACTCAATATGATCTCATGATTGATAGCATGGTTGTGTTGAGTGTGAGAGTACACCACGCTATCGTACATAAAGACTACGACAAAAGAATCTAGATATGGGTGGAACACATGATTCATCAGAGCCATGAACACTACTAGCATGTTTGTGAGTCCAAAAGGCATGACCAAGTACTCATATAAAACATATCTTCTCCAAAAGGCTATAAGCAGTATGTTTGATGGTCTAATGAAAAACTGATGATATCTAGATCTCAAGTAAATATTCAAGAACACTCATGCTCCTTGATGTTGATCTATAATATCCTCAAATCTCTGTAAGAGATATCAGTTCATAACCGTCAACTAGTTTAGTTTCTAATAATACATACAAGGTATGACGGTACCGTCTACCTTCATAAAAAACAAGATAGGCGAACCCCATGGGGATGTACTGGGTCGAATAAAACCCTTCGCCTACAACTCCTCCAACTGCCCATTTTGATCCTGCAATTCTAGCTCAACCATCCTATAAAGAGGAATGGACACCGATGATGCTCCTCGCACAAGCTCAATATAGATTTACACCTCTCACTCTAGAGGGATACCTGAAAAGTCATCTGGGAAGACATCATTGAAAATATAAACCACTGGAGAGAAATCATTATGACAAGTTCCCTGGACGTCCAGATATAAACTCACAATACGGGTTGTCACTCCACCTCGGCATCGATGCTCAGGTCCAGCTCAGCTCGCCTGTACATCCCATTCACCCCTGTATAGAAACTATCCTCCCTCTGGTGATGTGAAATTAACCCTGTGATTATAGAAAACCACAATGACTCCAAAGGGTAACAACTAGTCCATCCCGAGAATGACATCACAGGATGTCATATCTAAGACATAGAGGTCCAATAGTAAGTGACACCTACCAATCTCAAGGGGGATCTCCTTGCAAAAATTTACACCTACAATTCTAATTCCCAACGGAGTGTCTGGAGTCATGATATAAGAAGAAGAAGAAATTAAAAGCCCAAGGCTCTGCACAATGGGAATAGATATAAATCTATGAGTAGAAACAATATCGAAAAGTGAATAAGACAAAACAAAAGAAACTAGAATGGTACCTCTGACAGTAGAATCTACGGGATCATGCTCTTGTTGGGTCGGTTACACTGCATATGCATGCCCAGTACCACGGCCCTGCAACGGACCTTGGATACCCTGAGCTGGCCTTCCCTGCTGTCTCTATGATCCTGGTTTCTAGATACCATGGCCACGACCACCACCTCGGCCTGAACATCATGATGTGTTCCAATTACCTAACTGGTAAGAAGCTTTTGGTCCTATTCTTGCATGGGGAGTCTGCATAGAAACCCTATCACTAGTCACTGGTGGAAACACCCTACAAAAACACTGAAGATGTCCCACCATACCATAATCTCGTCACTCCACTGGCTCATGTGGACAATGAGGTCCCTTGTTCCCCTATTTACCACACTGGTAGCACACTACCGGACCACCCGAATAATTCTTCTGGATTATACTTCCACCACGAGAGAAATCCATCAGCCTCTTCCTATTACCGATATAAGTAGTACCAGAAATTGGTGATGAACCACCCTATACTACACCACTTTCTTCCTGTAGGTTCCACTCAGTAATCAGTTCCTGGTTCACAATAGCGTGCAATGTATGAAACCTGAAAAAAATCACCAGTGGTCTGATGTTATATCTAAGACCATCCACAACGCGTTAATCCCAAAAAATCTCATCACCAACCAGAACAGGTGAAAAAATCTATAGATCAGTGAAGCATGTAGAATAATCCATCACTAACATGGCGCCCTGCTAGAGATTCATTAACTCTAGAGCTCGATCTGCCGTTAACATCTCCAGAAAAACAATCATAGAAGACTGCCTGAAAATCTTCCCACACCATGTCTCGGTGATGCTCAGTATGTGTGGTAAAATCCCACCACCTCTTGGAGGAATCCCGCATCATGTAAGTAGAGAGCTTGATCATCCTCCTAGGAGGCATCTCCAAATTCTTGAAAATTGTCTGTATAGAATCCATCCTTGATACTGCAGCATGTGGTCCACCATCCCCTAAAAACATAGGTAGATGTTGCTACTGGAATATAAATGTCAACTTTTCCATAGATGTGGCAACCGACGGTGATCCCTATAAGGTCTGCATGAACCACATGAATCCTTCACTGAATTGAGAATCTGTGCCTATGTCCGGTATAATGGCTAGTACCAATCTGGAACCACTGGAGGATCCATTTGTTGCCCATGGACTACCATCTCTGGGGAATAATTGTTGCTGCTCTTAGGGAAAACGACCAGTGGTCTTCTTGACAGAATGTCTCTACAAGGTCAAACACACACCTTAGATTTATTTACTGTCGAGGTTCTTTTGTCCATTTAGGAGTGCCAACAGAAATAAAAACAAAACCCACAAAACTAGAAAAAATAAACTACACGGTGTGTATAAGGTCTACACAGTGTGTACCCTTAAGCCCCTACATGGTCGTGTTCTGATGCTGGCCGGGGCATGTCTCAACCCTTGGTACAAGGCGTGTTACACCCGCACATGACGTTTACACCAATACATCTCCCTAGCCGCATGGCCAAGTATACATGGTCTCCTACCGGTCACGACTACACGACGTTTCCTACAGGTACACGACATTTAATAAACACGCTTCACCGACCCATGTTGTTCGAGACACGGCCGGCTACATGGCTCACACTACACGGCGTGTTCCAGATGGACACGACGTGTACTAGAAAGGATAACACCAACCTGTGTTGTTAGTTAGATGGATGTATTCCCATATTATACTAAATGGCATGTTCGGAAGTGACATGGTGTGTTTAACTGAAGATTTATCCATCTATGTTGTCAGTCACATGGGCAGACACATGGTCAACATGACACTACGTGTACAACTGGTGCACATCGTGTTCCCTCTAGATCCCCCCTATATTTCTGCCTACACAGCCTATGAAACTATTAGAAACTACACTGCGTGTACATAGGATACGTGGTGTGTACTTGAAATTTTGTCATTTCTTCCCGAACAGAAGCATACATGGTGTGTCTTCATAGAACCACACACTGTGTTTTCTGGGTTTCCAGATAGTACAACTAAAAAACAACTCTAGAGCCCCTTTTTATTTAATTTCAAGCATCAATATTCCAAATTTCAATCTGTGGGGGCCCATACTCCCCAAGAATCAAAGAATAACACCCGACCTTTCACATTATAGTACAAAATAGAACAACATGATGGATAATGATCCTCTAAATTCTGGTCCAAGAGAGCCCATACATCTCAGGAACCAATTTTTAGCATCTATATACCCAACTGTATCATGTATCAATACCCTCTCAATAGTAGGCATATCTGACAAGGTACCTATCACAACAACATGCATTTTCTAGCACATCATCTATATCCACATCATGAAATTTATAATGCACCTACATGGAATGTAAACTATGCATGGCATGTGATTCTAACATGTGCCTAAATGATGTATGAAATTTCATACCCTCATCTCATCGGGTTGCAACTAAAAATATTCCATGTATAAAATATAAAAATCACACCACTAGTAAGTCACCCAATGTTGAAAATCAAATCAACTATAAAATTGAAAAACCAAACAATTATCAATTAAATTAGGTTGATTGGATTTTCCTTGTATAGGGGTTAGCTAATACTAAGCATAACATATTACCAAATACCAATTACATCCTATCCCTAACTATAAGCACTAAACTGTAAGTCCAAGAAAAGAAATACCCCTTGATACCACTTTGTAACATCCTGAATCTGGGTGCCACACAACGGGTGCCCCGAACCTGGTTGGTCACCTCACCTCAAGTGCTTTTCCCAAAATGCCAGAGGCTTCTGACTAGTAGTGAGGGACTAGGTCTGGTAGTGGGAGAGGGCACACATGATTTTTTTTAAAATATTCCATTATAACCATGATTTAATCAATACAAAAAACCACCAAAATTGGAAATTATCAGCCATTGTATGTTATAATTTCATAATATATCTATCAAATGTTATTTTGTCTTGTTTTTTGGTCAATAAAACTGTTATCATTTTAGTTCAACCCCAGGTAAAACTGTATTTACCTTAACCAAAATAATTACATTTTATTTATTTTTCTATTCATAATGGTAAAGAATTTTTTTGAAATTATTATATTATATATTTTATTATTATTAAATATTTGGTATCCATTTTTAAAAATTAAATTAATATAAATGTATGAATAAAATTGAAAATTATACAAACATATACGATTTTAAAGAGAGTTTCCAAGGATAAAATTCTCCTAAGTAGAGTAATTTTTAATATCAAAATTCAATATGAAATACACTCCAATGAAATAAATTAGTTAAATAATAATTTAATTGAACTGGTTTTAATTTAAACCCAATTTATAATATAATTAATCTGTGTAAATTATTTTAAATAAAAATGAAATTTTAAATAAAAATGTGAATTTTACAATATGTATGAAAAATAAAAAAATTTCAGAAAAAATACCTAAAAGTCATCCTAAGATTAATTTAATATTATGATTTAATTTTTTTCATTTTATTATGTATAATTTATACTATTGGTAAAAAAATTACATTATAATAAAAATCACGTCTCAAACATCCTTTAGAAAAGTAAACATTTTCTGAAAAAATTTCATTTACTAATAAACGAATCAAATTTGAATTATAATAAATAGATAAGAAAAATTTTAATAATTAATCTATAAATATTAATAGTAAAAAATTTAAAATATATTTTATGAAGATATATTATATTTCAGTTCCATTAGAATTTTGGTTTTGTGTTTCACAAGCTATCAAAAAGAACGAACATAATTTAAATGAAATATATCATAATGTCTCAGGGTCAAACATTCTAATCTATTCATAGAGTTTTGTATCATATACGATATCAATTATGATATTAATCTTTTAAAATTTAGTTTCGATAAATTCTCCCCAACTTCAATAAATTGAATCCTCTCAATTTATACTTGATCTCGGTTATCATGGATTAGACATTTTGAAATACCATTATTGAAAACCCCCACATCGTAAAAGGGTTAATTAAACACTATCTTGATAATATATAACATTAAACATAACGATTCTCTAGAACAAAATATAAATAGGATTACAATTATGATAAATTTTGTGATTTTGAAGATATGGACATGGATGGAAGTAATAAATAATTATAGTGAGTGACATAGATCATTGATCAGAAGAAAATTAATGATAAATGGAAATATAATGACCTAAAACCATAAATATATGATTATTTAAAAGACCATTTGATTAACTGGGGATAAAGGTAATATGATATAAATTATTTTCTAGATCCTTATGCTAAAGATGATGAATTATTTGACTGTCTATGAATATAAGGAAATATAATTACTTGATCTATTTTTATTTTATAAGCACAGTTTAATCCTTTGGTTGTGCCTATATTAGTTTCAAATACATAACATACTCCAAAAAATGAACATCCAAGAATAATTTTTTATTCCCTAAGCCCTAAATTTTACTTTTAATTTGATTGTAAGATCAATAAAATTGTAAAAAGTATTTCCTTATATTTATATGTATGATCTAAAACCAATCTAGGTTGTACAAGTTATCTAATATAATAAATTAATCTCTAAAACTCAATAGTTACAGCAGTAACTCATAATAAATATCTATTCATCAACTCTTTCATATAAAAATAATGAAATATTAACCAAAACATCACTTAAGCCAATTGTATGTGTTAAACACCTTTCACCCTATAGTTATTGGTTCAAGACCCATATCCATGCAAGAGTCAATGTGTTTTCACATTTCATATGAGTTTTCCTTATTCTAAAACCTTATTAATATAATCCATATAACATTACAAAAGTTTAATAACCCATAGTTACATTATCATAAAAGATAATATAAATCCTAAATGTTAAAAATATCATTTATATTATAACTAAAATAGTAAGGGAATTCTTCCTAAAATAAATATCTCAATAAAACATATATTAAAATTATTGGTTGTATTTTTATAAATTTTAACCAAAATATCCTTATCATTGTTGAATCCCATCACGTAAAACCAAAAAAGGAGTGTCTATGATATCAAACATATGATCAATATTAATTTAAACACCAATTATTCTATTCACAAGTATTATTTTAACGAATACATTTATGCTTGTATAATTTGACACCATCCTTATATATTTCACGATTCTTCTAACGAAAACACCATCGGTAAAAATAATTATACAAAATTATTCTTAAATCCCAATACATATATACATCAAACATTATATTTTAATATATTTCCTTACTTGGTTAGGATTTAACCACTAAAATTGGGAATTGGAACGAATAATTCCCAAGATCCCAATACTTATGATAACAAACTATAAATGGATCCCTAGGAAGAAATTAATTTCATTCATCATACTATTAAATTTTCCTCATCAATTAATTTCTTTATTCCCTTATGTTTTTCAAATAAAACATTTTATCATTCCTTTTAGAAAATTTCGTAGGATTCACTATACCAATTTCTTAAAAAAAAGAAATTGATCCTTATGTTGTCCACTGTCACCACCACATGAGCTTTAGCAAACCACATCCTACAATTAATTAATGAGTTTATGAGTTGGTTATAATTTAGGTTTATTATAATATTTTTGGATAATTTATTATGAATAATAATTATTTCATTCACTCTAGTGGTCATCCCATTGTGTTTGTCATGGTTACCACATTTCTTTCATACATAATAATAACAATAGTTTTTCCAATTCAAGCATATGAATACAACTCAAAAGCATATTGTGAGTAAAAATAATCATAGTTGGAAAATAATATAATAATTTATATATTTTATAACTCAAGAAACATTTTTTCAATATGATATAGCTTAGTTTTAACCATGATAATTAATTTCAATCATCTGCTCAAATCCTTCATAATATTTTACAAATAAAATTTGAATTACCAAAGAATATATGCCGGTAGTGTCAAATTAGGTGTGTAGTAAGGCTTGATTTCAAGTACCAAATAATGCTCGTGTCCAGACCAACAAACATTTCAATGTTATTTACACAAGGTATATTTTTTTCCAGAACCATGTCCACTTGTGGTATCCAGATGGGGATGTATTTATGGTAAAAAAAATATCAATATTATATGATCTTTATTATGTTCTTCTATCCCCATTCTCAAAGTCTATCATTGGGTTGTGTTCCCTAATCTATGTTTTCATAAACATAATTCACAAGGTTTATATTTAAGTTCTTTGATACCATCTATAATTACCCTTCCCCCTAGTCAACCAGAGTTAGTGTGGACATTATTAAAATGGAACAAGATATAATAAATCTCATCTAAATACTGTATGGTTTAGTAGACTTGGTAAAATAGGCACATAAATTTTTGCCAAAATAAATTTTAACACAAAAATTTCATAATAATTATTTTTATAATATCATTATTCCATATAGAATATCCTTTCATATCATTCATAGTATAATTCCTAGATTATTGGGAAAATAATAAAAATAATTGTGTTCTCAAACTCTTAGTAATAATTACATTAATCTTGTAGCTATCATCAGTAAATAAATAATAATATGTGTGTAATAACGACTATTTAAAGGTGTATATCTATACACATAATCTATTTAATCATTAACATGACTATCACTATTGGATAAGTAATAATCAACATGAATAGGTAAACAAATGATAACACATGCCATTTAAATTACATCACTGTCATTAATAGATAAGTCATAATCAATATATATAGGAAAAAAACTAATAACACATGCCATTTAATAAATAACTGAGAATGAAATTAATCGATATAAAATATAATTTAAACAATAACATTGATTATTATAATAAAAATTAATGAATTAAATACTTAATTACTAGATTCCATGATCATAGGTATCATGATTCCTCTACTTTCAAGACCTTTCCCAAGATAGTTTCAAAATATGGGAAAAGCACCATTTAACATTAGATTTATAATTATACTCATACAACTAATTATTGATTAAGGGGATATATAATTTCATTCCCCACCCATAACATAATTTCATGATTCTGAATTATGTATTGAATAATAAATTTCATTCATGGAAAATGAACACTGTCATAAAATATCTGCATTGAGTAAAGAATTAGATTTATCAATATTTACCTGTATAAACATGTAAATTTAAATATATATAAATATATATTGAAATGAAATATCGTTTAACAAATAAACCTATCCATGATAAATAATGTGGATATTTAGGGGAAATTTCATTTCAAATGATAATAGGAACATGAATATTTGAAGAGAAATTTAATGACTACCAGAATGAATGAAAAAAGTGTTTTTAAATATATACCTTGGTAAAATTATCATAAAACATAAATAAAATGAATAAGTATAGTCAGAATACTACATTCCCCATTTTATTATAAGTAAAATAATGGTTTGTACTTTTTAATGAATTGAAATACCCGAACGGGATATTTAAAAACATTCTTGAGGAAAATATCATTTTCAAATTAAAAATCAATAATTAAAACTAATAGTTATCAAAAAAATTGAAAATAATTTTATTTGAATATTTACATAGAATATTATAAATTATTCTTCAAAACATTTAGTTATTATGATAAGTGAAATTTCATTCCATTCCATACATGTGAGAACAAATATTTCTATCTTGTTTTTGGTTAAATAAAAACTTTTCTTTTTTTGAATATGAAATGAATATTTGTTTAAAAAATAGTAAAAGTTAAAAATGGTTAAATATTTCTAAATAAATTAATTTTTAAACGGATAAGAATATTTTTTGAACCATTTTTAGAATACATAGTGTTTTATCAAAAAGGAATTCGACTGAAGAGAGAAATAATGTTTGATTTTATTAAAAACATTTTCTATTTAAATATAAGTACCATAGAATATAAAAATACTAATATTTCACAACAAATGATGAATAAAAATAATATAGTAAAATTAAATATTTTATTTGTGAAATGAAAAAATAATTTCCGTCAATGAAAATTCAAGTATAAAAAACCCAAATTATAATTAGCTTATGAACTAAACCATTAAAAAATAATAACATTGACGTGTGAATTAATAAATGAATAAATTATGTGTATTAAATTTGAATAAAAATCAAACATGTTTAAATACAATATATTATATTCAATTTTACATAAACACAAATTCTTAGAATTTCAATATCATTAATGAAATAATATAACCCGATGAAAATAAATTGAGTTCTAAAATTATTTACATCTTTTTTATTTTCAAGTAAATCCCCCATCTATGAAATGGTTCAAATAGAAAAATAAAATACAATTAATTATGAATGAATCCTAGTATTATATATCAATGAGTTATTATATACATCATATAAAAAATGGTTCATTACATTATAATATTCCTCAATAAAGTGAAATTGGGATGAACTCCCTTACCACTTTGTGATTTTTATATCAAATCCCCTTAGATGAAGTACTTTATATTGAAACATGAAATAACATGAATTATTAATTATTCATGATATTACTGGAAAAATGGGGTGTATATACACTATATAAAATAAATTAGTTGCATAAAAATAAAATATTCCTCAATAAAAGAAAAATTGAGATGAAGTCCCCAACCTCATGCTTCCTTTTATTTGAACATGATTCAATATCTAGTATAATAGTTCTTATAATGTTATTAATTTATTATAGAAACATATTAACATTTATAATATCATTTATTCTCTTTTTGAAATATCTTATCACTTGTAATACATCATTATTTTCATTGTTTCATGTGTTAATTTCCTTGTTTTCCCTTGTTTGTTTTATCATGAAAGTCATCCTTATTCTATGTTATATAGTAACATAATATTAAGAATGATATTGATTTTATAAATATAATTTTTTTTAATTGATCTATTTTTTTATGTCAATAATTAAATTTTAAAACGGGGAATATATAACATTGCTTCATGGAGATGGTAGATCATATGTACACACAAGTGACATTATAATTTCCTTAATGGGTGAAAGATTAATAAATTAGGAGATATATTAATTTTTAAGAATCAATATATTTAATCTATATGACATATATTCATTAAATATATCTTTATTACATCTATATATAGAGTATTTGAAAAATGAATCGGATCGCATTGTGAGGCGGTGGTACGTTGTAGACACAATCGATGGTTTCCTTTCCCATTTGTGGGAAGATGAAATGGGTATATGTATTGTCCATGAATTAATAACATATCAGTATATGGAATATAATGAGGTAATTTTATAATAATGGTTTAATAATCATTTAATGATATTGAATAAGAAATGAAATAAAAATTCTTGTTTTTGAACTTTACCTCCTCTTCAAAAAAATTATTTTTCTTTACACAAAATGATGTCATAGGATGAAATTTTAATAAAAGAAGGTTCTCTTCGATGTTTTTACATAAGTGAAAAATTTATCTTTCTGATTATTGGATGAAAAAATGTATTATGATGTGTTAATAGGGGAACAAAGGGGGTGGCCTTTTATAAGTGGAGGAGAGGACACACATTGAAGTTATTAAATGATTCAATTCATCCAACATTTTTATCATTCCAAAAGCCTCCAAAATAGTTAAATATAGAATATTATATGATATAACATTTAAATATTTCTATAATATAGGGTTTGAATAAGTATTATGTTAATTTTTACGCATCTTATTATTATTTAACCCCCAATTAACCTGTTTTTACATTAACCAAGATAATTATTTTTTATTTCATTTACTCTTCATAATGGTAAAAAATTAAGTTCAAAATATTATAAATTTAAAATAACACAAATTAATAATATGGAATAAATTTTTAAAAAATTATTTCATAAAACTAGTGTAATTCAATTTAAATTTATACCCACCGACGCAATGAGAAATCTTCTTTCCAAAGAGAAAATTCTCATAAATATCAAGTGTTTTAATATTAAATTTCAACATTAAATTGATTAAAATGGCCTAGATTAGAAAAATTATAATATTTTGATGTAATTTTATAGTAAACCCAATTTATAAAATAATTTATCACTGTAATTTATTTAAATTAAATGACAATTTTTTATAAAAATCAGTATTTTATACTTTTCATTAAAAATTAAAATATTTCAAAAAAACCAAAAAAATAATTCTCTGGTAATTTGTATATGATTATTTAAAAAAATATTTTTGTTTTATCAAATATATTTTATAGAATCTATTAAAAAATTAATTAAAAATAATGTCTATAAAGCTTGACCAAACCATCTTTTAGAAGAATATTTTTTTAGAAAACATATCTTTTTAATTTTAAATGATTTTTATTTTATTTGTATTATATATATAATAATACTTTTCATAATTCAGTTATTAATATTCATACCCTACAATTTAATACCTATGATATAATGGTATATTATATTATGGCTCATTTAAAATCATGGTTTCCTGTTCTAGAAGCTATAAAAAAATTCAACTTATTTAAAAATAAATATATCATGAAGTCTTAGGGTTCTTAATTCTCATCTAAGATAAGTTTTATATATCTAAAATGATATTGAAAATTATTTTCCACATTTAAAATCCTGATTTTTTATATGTAAAATCATTCATAGGTGTTCCATAATATCTTAAATAATTAATTATATCATTACTAATGAATGTAAAATTGGTTTCGTAACAATTTCATCAATGTGTAACCCATGGAAATGAAATTTATTTCATAAAAATTTCATCATTTCATCATAGAATATCAAATTTAAATGGAATGGGTTTCATAAACATCATGTCCTCAAAAACATAAATCATTCTATGAAATAATACGGATGTTATTGAAAAGTCATTATCATGGTAATTTCTTTTCAGGTAGTATAAGTTATAAAAACAAAAGTTTTACACATTTGTAAAATAATTACAAAGTTACCTTATTGTGAAAATGATATGAAAATTCCTTTTAATAAATATTTTTTAAAGTAAAATATTTATAAATATAATTTTAAACAACCATATGAAAATAGTAGAAACCTTATTAAAACATTTATATAAAACATGGATGTAGAATAAAATTGAATTTTTGACCGAAGGGAGAAATAATGTTGATTTTCCTTAAAACCAATATTTAAATATTATAGAGAAATTAAGTAGGGAAAAATTAAATTAAAAAATTCAATAAATAAATAATGGATTAAAAAATTCACCATTATAATGCTCTGACCCAAGAAGCCCAAAGGTGGGGTGTTATTTTATTACATTCACATGATCACAAGGAATAAAATCTCAAAGGGACGACTATTTTATCACTCATAGAATTCCATAATATATACATTTTAAAAATAATACTTTATGAAATAGAAAATAAAATCATAATACATTATAAATTTTAATAAAATGAATCCTTGAACCCTTATTCAATGATTTCATTTTCATAACCTTGGGAAAGGAAACATAATAAGAGTGAGCTCAAATTACCATTATGGATAAGTAAATCAAGAATAAAAAATGAATCAATAAGATTAATTTTACACAGAAGGGGAAATAAATGATAACACATGCCATTCAGATAATTTGATATGGAAAAATCAATATGGAAAGTTAAGAAAATGAAGCATGCACCATTTAATCAATGAACTGAATATTGAATGTATCCATAGATATGTCGACGCAAAATGTCATGGATCAATAATACTGAAAATAAATGTGGTAAATTATTTCTAAATAGATATCGTGTCTAAGGCATATAAAAACATATACCATCAATACCATTCACAATATGGTTTAAACTACAAATAGAATCCCATTTAATTCAGCCAACTTATTTTCCTCATGAGAAGATTTTGATTCATCGAGGAGATATATAATGTTTGGTATCCTCCGATAATTGTCATTATAAATAATTACTCATAAAAAATATTCAAAATTGTAACTTCCCAGATCCAGGTGGCACAGAACGGGTGTGCCGAACCCGGTTGGTCACATGACCTCAAGCGCATTCCCCCAAACACTATAGGCTTTCGACTAGCAAAGAGGTCCTAGGTATGATAGTGGGGAAACTATGCTGTCATTTTTCAACGAGTCATGTAGTGGAAAAATATAAACATAAAAAAAAGTTGATGTAGAAAACAATACAAAGATGAAAGAACAATGGTACTAAAGAAAAAGATAACCAACAGTAATATATAAATATATGATGATGCAATATGTCATATTTCTAAGAATGTAGTCAAAACATGATACAGTGAAATCAAATACAATACAATACAAGGTACTAAGTACATCAAAGAAAACTAAAATAGTGCAACAGGAACTCAGCAATATTGCAATCGTAAGCTCGATCTCATGCTCTCCTAATCCTCTCCAACAATCATATACATGTATAGGGAACCTTACCATTATGGAAACATGAAAAAATATAATCTGTTTGGGCCTAAGACAAGACCATAATAGGATGTGAGAAATAAATCCTAGTAGGCAACCACCAAAGGCCCGTGACCAACTGATAGTGAAAATGTGCAAAAATAGTGTGCAATAAAGAAAATGTAGTAAGTTAGGAAGTACTCAAATTCATCTACTCCTACCAGTTCCATTACAATTTAATTATTATTTAACAATTAAATATAATTGAATTATATGTTCCTGAGACTTGGTCTTGGCTGACAATCTCATGTACAGTGCCACAATAAAAACTCTAACATTCTATTTAACTAATAGAAGGTAATAAAAATACCAAGCATGTGCTTTATCGTGGAAGGTATAAAACCAGAAAACACTACAGAACATATTCAAGTGAAATTTTCCCTCAGGATAAGCAGAACCTTGCCCTTGGGCTAATTAGAACCTTTCCCTCAGGTGTACCAGATATATCCCTTAGGCACAGAAGCTACTGCACTCAAGTATAAGAAACAATTCCCTAAGGCGAATCAATACCTTGCCCCCAGTCAAATTAGTACATTTCCTCAGGTGAATCACTACCTTTACCTCAGGTGAATCAGTACCTTTCCCTCGGGAGAATCACTACCTTTCCATCGTGAGAATTAGTACCTTTCCCTCCGGCGAATCAATATCTTTCCCTCAGGCGAATCAGTACCTTGCCCCCAGGCAAAACAAAACACTTCCCATAGGCTAAGAAAATATCTGTGCTGAGCCCAACGCATAAGCATGTAATAAATATGTATCCACTCAAGAAAAATCAAAACATGCTATCATTACGGCATACCCACAGTTATCCTAGGGAATGTCTAAACAAGGGGAACGCACCCTCAGGGTGGCCTTGGATCAAGGAAAAAATCCCAAAAATAATGTTATACATGTTCATTTGACTATCTATGCAATTATAGATATCTTAACATCTAAGGCATCGGCCATACAACACCACAAAAATGGGCGCGTAGCATAACAGTACACAAAATTAACTCAAAAGTTGGAAATAAACACCAGACCACCTACCTCGATCACCTCTGATTGATCTACATGAACGACACATTCCAAAACAACCGAGAAGGTTGTAGATATATGATAAAAATTTATACATTAGAACTCAAATAAAATCCCTTAGGCAAATAATTGGAATGAAAGGCTCAAGAAGAGATAAGAACTCACCTGCACAGTTTAAACGAGATTGAAGGCGAAGGAATCAGAGTCCCTGTGTGCGGTAGAGAGCACATCCAAGATCCGGCCTTCTCTCCCACAGCTCTCGGGAATTTGAAGCTTCCTCTTTCGAAATATGAGGCTACAACATGTTTTTAACACAAAAAATAACTACACGGTGTGTACTCTTAAGTAAACTGTGTGTACTTTCCATTTTTTAAACTATTCCCCTAACGGCTTAATTCAACCATGTTACTGTTCACCATCCAATTTGATTACATGATGTGTATTACTAATTACATGGTGTGTACCATCATTCTGTTGGCGGCTACTCCCACTTGCGTACTATTGACCTTTCGACTGATTACACAACGCGTATATACTAAGTACACGATGTGTAGTCTGTTTTTACACCCTTCATCACTGACAGGCCTACACACCCTGTATACTCATCCCACACGGCCAGGGTACAGGGCATGTGGAATAGTACATGGCGTGTACCCACAAATTTTGTGATTTTCCCCATTTTTCCTTATTTTCTCAAAAACACTTATGGGAAAATTGGAAAAGAAGAAACAAGTTCCTCAAGAATAAGAACCTGGTTCTTACAAACTCCCCCCCTTAATGAAATTCATCCTCGAATTGACCTTCCATGGGTGGTAATGATAAAGCTAAGAACAACTCTATACACTGAGCACATACATTGGTCTCCTGTTCCCAGGTTTCATCCTACACCCAGCCATGCTACCATAGCACCCATACGAGATGAACTGACCTGCCTCTAAGAACCTCCATGCTTGTATCAACAATACGAATCAGATGCTCCTTAAATGATGAATTGACCTAAATTTCAACCTCATCGGGCTGAAAATGTGAGACAGTTTTGAGTGATACTAGCATAGATGAGATACATGGAAGTCTTCATGCATGGCCCGATACCTCTAAGGTAACAACAACTGATAGGAAACTATCTTGACCCTCTCCAGAATCTCAAACGACCCCACGTACCTTAGATAAATTTTACCCTATCTCTTGATCCACCTCTGTCCCAACCACGGTGAAACACGCAAGAAAACCTGATCCCTGACAAAAAACTCGAAGGGTCATCTATGGCGATCAATATAAGATTTCTAACGAGACTGTGTAATATCCCTATACTTCTGAATCAACTAGACCTGCTCTGAAGACTCCTACACGAGACGTGGTCCTAGAAAAGCTACCACACTTGCCTCCAACCAGCACAATGGTGATCATCATGGCCTACCATATAATGCCTCGTAAGGTTCCATCTCAATGGTTTCCTAAAAACTATTATTGTACCCAAACTCGACCAGGGGTATTTGCTTCTCCCATAAGCCCCCAAATTCTAGGACGTATGCACGATGCATGTACTCCATCACATGTATCGTACACTCTCACTGACCATCATTCTGAGGGTGGTAAGCTTTGTTCAAAAGAACCTATGTACATAGTTCCCTCTAAATACTGTGCCAAAAACAAAATGTAAAATGAGCATTACTATCTAAAATGATAGAAAGAGGGACCCCATGAAGTCATACTACCTCTCAGATATACAACTTCCCGAGCTTGTCAACACCAAAGGTCTCTATGATCGGCAAAAAGTGAGCTACCTTCATAAGTCTGTCCACAACAACCTGCACAACATCACTGCCTTGAGGTGACCTCATCAACCCTTTCATGAAGTCCATCGTGAAATCAACCCATTTCCAATCCAAAATGCGTAACATCTATAACAGTCTGGTTGGCCTCTGATGCTCCACCTTCACCGGTTGATAGGTGGAACATCTTGAAACAAAACTAGCTACCTCTCTTTTCATATTCGGCCTCTAATACTGACGTCTAAAGTCATGGTACATTATTGTAACTCTATGATGTACTACCCAAGCTGAAGCATGAAATTATCACATCAACTCCTCTCGTATATTCCCTGGGACCCTCACTCATCCATGGATATGCAGTACCTCATCATTGCCTATTGTCCAACCAGGAAGATGGTCCTCACTAGCCATCGAATCCTGTAGAACTAGGCCTTTTGAAACAGATAGGTGTATCATCCTCACTATATCTAGGATGGTAGATATAATAGATAAGGATGTAAAATAGGTTCTCCCCGGACTATCGTGCACCTCCAAATGCATCTCAGAGAACAAATCCCTAAGATTACACTCCCCACTGGCCTTCGACACTGCCTGTATCTGAGTCCTTTTACTCTGTGCATCAGCAACTGCATTACCCTTATCAGGTGTATTGACATGATTAAAGTTGAAGTATTGAAGGTATTCAACCCACATTTGTTATCTCAAGTTCATGTCACACTAGGTAAAGATGTATTTCAGAATTTTGAGGTCCGTAAACACCTCAAAAATGTTATCCCAAAATATAATGTCTCCAACATCGTAACACATTAACAACTGCAGCCAACTCGAGATCATGCGTCTGGTTAATCCACTCATGTGGCCTCAACTTCCAATACTCATGCAACTACTCAATCACCCTACATCAATAATGCTACCAACCCAATACCTGATGCATCGTAGTAAATTGTATAGCTCTTCCCTTGCTCTGGATGTATCAAGACTGGTGCTAATTTCAACCTTCCCTTAAGCTCATTAAAGGATATCTCACAAGCTTCCGACAAAATGAACTTCACACCCTTCTTAGTCAAAACCTGTCAATGGCGCTGATAAGGAAGATAATTCATGTATAAAGAACATTTTGTAACAATCGATCCACAAGAAACTCCGTATTTAAATCACATTCTTATGCTGCTCCCAGGAAACTACTATTCTCACTTTCTTTGGGTATACTGAAACTCATGGCTCTAAGATAATATAACCCAAGAAGTGTATCCGGTCCATCCAAAAGTGGAAATATGATAGCATAACATTTAGCTAATGCTCTCTCAGTATACGGAATATGATCTCATGATTCATATCATGGTTGTGTTGAGTGTGAGAGTACACCAAGCTATTGTCTATAAAGACTACCACAGTAGAATCCAGATATGGGTGGAACACATGAATCATCAGAGCCATGAACACTGATAGCACATTTGTGATTCCAAAAGGCATGACCAAGTACTCATATAAAACATATCAGCTCTGAAAGGCTGTAAGCAATATGTCTGATGGTCTAACGCACAACTAATGATATCTGGATCTCATGTCAATATTCGAGAACACTCATGCTCCTTGATGTTGATCTAAAATATCATCAAATCTCTGTAATCGATATCAGTTCTTAACCATCAACTTGTTTAGTTTCCAATAATACACATAGAGTCTGATGGTACCGTCTTCCTTCATCACAAACATGATAGGCGAACCCCATGGAGAAGTACTGGGTCGAATAAAACCCTTCGCCTACAACTCCTCCAACTGCCTATTTTGATCCTGCAATTCTGGCGCAGCCATCCTATAAAGAGGAATGGACACCGATGCTGCTCCTAGAACAAACTCAATATAGAAGTACACCTCTCACTCCCGAGGAAGACCTGAAAAGTCATATGGGAAGACATCATTGAAAATATCAACCACTGGAGATAAATCATTCTCACAAGATCCTTGGATGTCCAGATATAAACTCACAATATGGGCTATCACTCCACCTCGACATCGATGCTCAGGTCCATCTCAGCTCGCCTAGACATCCCATTCACCCTTGTATAGAAACTATCATCCCTCTAGAGATGAGAAACTAACCCTATGATGATAGAAATCCACAATGACTCTAAAGGGTGAAAAACAGTCCATCCGGATAATGACATCATAGGATGTCATATCTAAGACATAGAGGTCCCATAGTAAGTGACACCCACCAACCTTAAGGGGGCACTCCTTGCACAAATTCAAACCTACAATTCTAATTCCCAACGGAGTGTCTGGAGTCATGATATAAGAAGAGGAAGAAATGAAAATCCCAAGGCTCTCCACAATGGGCACAGATATAAATCTATGAGTATCACCAATATCTAAAAGTAAAGAAGGAAAAATAGAAGAAACTAGAATGGTACCTCTGATAGTGGAAGGTCCGGGATCATGCTCTTGTTGGGTCTGTTACACTGCATATAGCTGCCCAGTAACATGGCCCTGCAACACAGCTTGGCTACCCTGAGCTAACCCGCCCTGTTGTCTCTAAGATCCTGGTTTATAGATACCATGGCCACGACCACCACCCCAGCATGAACATCATGACGTGTTCCAATTACCTAACTGGTATGAAGCTGTTGGCCCTACTCTTGCATGTAGAGTCTGCATAGAAATCCTCTCACTAGTCACTGGTGGAAACACCCTACAAAAACATTGGAGATGTCCCACCATACCATAAGCTCATCACTCCACTGGGTCATGTGGACAATGAGGTATCTGGTTCCCCTATTTAACACCCTATTAGCACACTACCGGGCCACCTAAATAATTCTTCTAGATTGTACTTACACCATGAGAGAAATCCATCAGCCTCTTCCTCTTACCAATATAAATAGTACAAGAAATTGGTGTTGAACCACCCTGGACTACACCACTAGATTCTCGTAGGTTCCACTCAGAAATCAGTTCCTGGTTCACAATAGTGTGCAATGTAGGAAACCTGAAAACATTCACCAGTTCTGAAATGTTATATCTAAGACCATCCACAATGCATTAAGCCCACAACATCTCATCACCAACTAGAGCAGGTGAAAAACACTATAGATCGGTGAAGCGTGCATAATAATCCATCACCGACATGGTGCCCTGCTGTAGATTCATGAACTCTCGAGCTTGATCTACCATTAACATCTCCGGAAAAAAAATCATAGAAGACTGCCTGAAAATTTTCCCACACCATGTGTCGGTGATGCTCAGTCTGGGGGGGTAACATCCCACCACCTCTTGGAGGAATCATGCATCATGTAAGTAGCGAGCTTGAACCTCCTCCCAGGAGGCATCAAAAAATGCTCAAAAATCATCTTCATAGAATCCATCCATGATACTGCAGCATGTGGTCCACCATCCCATGAAAACATAGGTAGATTTTTCTGGTAGAATATATATGTTAGATTCTCCATAGATGTGGCAACCGATGGTGATCCATGTAAGGTCTACATGAACCGAATTAAGCCTTAACTGAATTGCGCATCTGTGCCTGTGTCCAATATAATGGCTAGCACCAATCAGGAACCGCTGGAGGATCCATCAGTAACCCATGGCCTACCAACTCTGGGGAATAATTGTTGCTACTCTCTTGGAAAACAACAAGTGGTTGTCTTGGTAGCATGTATCTACAAGTTCAAAAAACACCTTAGATTTATTTACTATCGAGTTTCTTTAGTCCATTAAAGAGTTCCAACAAAAATAAAAACAAAACCCACAAAACTGGAAAAAATAAACTACACGGTGTGTATATGGTCTACACAGTGTGTACCCTTAATCCCTTACATGCTCGTGTTCTGATGCTGGCCTGGGCATGTCTCAACCCTTGGTACACGGTGTGTTACACCCACACACAATGTGTACACCAATCCATATCCCTAGCCGCATAGTCAATTCTACATGGTCTCCTACTGGTCATGACTACACGACGTGTCTCACAGGTATACGACATATAATAAACAAGCTTCACTGACCCGTGTTGTTCGAGACATGACTAGATACATGGCTCACACTACACGGCGTGTTCCAGATGGACACGGCGTGTACGAGAAAGGATAACAATGACCCGTGTTGTTAGATACATGGATGTATTCCCATATCCTAGTACATGGCATGTTCCGAAGTGACATTGTGTGTTTAACCAATGATTAATCCATCTATTTTTTTAGTCACACGGGCCAACACATGGTCAACACGACATGGCGTGTACAACTGGTGCACACCATGTTCCCTCTAGATCCCCCCCTGTGTTTCTTCCTACACAGCCTATGAAACTATTAGAAACTACACGGAATGTACATAGGATACACGGCGTGTACTTAAATTTTTTTCATTTCTTCCAGAACAGAATCATACATGGTGTGTCTTCATAGAACCACACACTGTGTTGTCTGGGCTTCCAGATTGTACCCCTCAAAAACAACTCTAGAGCCCATTTTTATTTAATTTCAAGCTCTAATATTCCAAATTTTGATCTGTGGGGGCCCATACTCCCTGAGAATCAAAGATTAACACCTGAACTTTCACTTTATAGTACAAAATACAAAAACATGCTGGATAATGATCTGCTAAATTCTGGTCCAAGAGAGCCCATACTTCTCAGGAACCAAAGTTTAGCATCCATATACCCAACTTTAACATGTACAAATACCCTCTCAATAGTAGGAATATCTGGCAAGGTACCTATCACAACAACATTCACTTTCTATCACATCATCTATATCAGCATAATGAAATTTATAATGCACCTACATGGCATGGAAACTATGCATGAAATGTGATTCTAACATGTTCCTAAATGATGCGTGAAATGGAATACCCTCATCTCATCAGGATATAACTAAAAATATTCCATGTATAAAATATAAAAACAACACCACAAGTGAGTCACCTAATATTGAAAATCAAATCAGCTATAAAATTTCAAACCCAATCAATTACAAATGAAATGAGGTTGATTGGATTTCCCTTGTATAGGGGTTAGCTAATCCAAGGCACAACTTATTTCCAAATACCAATACCATCATATCCATGACTATAAGCACCAAACAGTATGTCCAGGAAAAGAAATAGCCCTTGATACCACTTTGTAACGTCCCGAATTCGGGTGCCACACAACGGGTGACCCGAACCTGGTTGGTCACCTCACCTCAAGTGCATTTCCCAAAACACCAGAGGCCGTCGACTAGTAGTGAGGGCCTAGGTCTGATTGTGGGGAAACTATGACCTCATTTTTAAACATGTCGCACAATGAAAAAATATAAACATACACAAAAGATGAAGTAGTAGACAATACAATGATGAAAGGACAACAGTACTGAACCAAAAGATAACCATTAGTCACATATATATATATGATGAAGAAATGTGTCCTATTTCTAAGAAATAAGTCAAAACAGGATACACTGCAATCAAATAAAATATAGTACAAGGTACTAAGTACAAGAAAGAAAACTAAAACAATGCAACATGAACTCAGCAGCATCACTAGCCTATGCTCGGTCCCATGCTCTCCTACTCCTCTGCAATAATCATATACCTGTATAGAGACCCTTTCCCTTGTTGACACATGCATCAATATAATCTATTTGGGGCCATGACATGACCCAAATAGGGTGTGAGAAACAAATCCTAGTAGGAAACCACCAAATCCATGTGCCCAACTTATAGTGAATATTTGCAACAACAGTGCGCAATAAAGAAAATGAAGTAAGATAGTAAGTACTCAAAAGAATCTACTCCTACCAGTTACATTACCATTTAATTATAATTTAACAGTTCAGTATAATTGAATTATATGTTCCCGAGACCTGGCTTTGGCTGACAATATCTTGTATAGTGCCACAACAAAAACTACAACAGGATATCTAACAAATAGAAGGTGATAACAATACCAATCCACTACTTTATCTTGGTAGGTATAACACAAGAAAACAACATAGTGAATATTAAAGTGAACATTTCCCTCATGATAAATAGTACCTTTCCCTTGGTCTAATGAGAACATTCACTCAGGCGTACTAGTTATTTCCCTCAGGCAGAAAAGCTACTGCCCTCAAACATAAGAAACGTTGACCACAAGAAAATCAATACCTTTCACTCAGGAAAATCAGTACATTTCCCTTTGGTGAATCAATACCTTTCCCTCAGAAGAATCAGTACCTTACCCTCAGTCAAATAAATACCTTTCCCTCAGGTGAAACAGTATCTTTCCCTTAGGTGAAGCAATACCTTTCCCTCAGGAAAATCAGTACCTTTCCCTTAGGTGAAACAAAACACTGCCCTCGGGCTAAGAAAATAACCAGGCCAATCCCAATGCATTATCATGTAATAAATATTTTTCCTATCATAAAAACTCAATACATGCTATCATTATGGCATACCCATGGGTATCCTGGACAAATGTATAAACAAGGGGAATGCCCCCTCGAGGTTTCCCTAGATCAAGGCAATGATCTCAAACATCATTTTATACATATTCATTAGATTATATATGAAATTCTAGATATCTTAAAATCTAAGGCCTCAAAAATATGACACCAAAAACATTGGTGCGTAGCACAATGGTATACAAAATAAACTCAATAGTTGGAAATATACCCTAGACCACCTACCTCGATCTCCTCTGATCGATACACATGAACGATCCCTTCCGAAACAACCGAAAAGGACGTAGATCTGGGATAATCCTTTATCCATTCAATCTAATATAACATACCATGGGGAAAGAATTGTAAGGAGAGGTTCAAGAAGAGAGGATAACTAACACGCATAGTTCAAACGTGATTAACAGCGAAGGAATCAGAGTACTAGTGTGTAGTAAGGAGCTCTTCAACGATCCAGCCTTCTCCCCTGCGGCTCTCAGGCGTTCTAATCTTCATCTATTGAAAGAGGAGGATACTGTCTATTTTTAATGAAAAAACATAACTACACGACATGTACTCTCATGTACATGGCATGTACTTTCCATTTTTTAAACTGTGCCCCTAACGACTTCTTTCCACCACATTATTATTCACCAGCCAACTTTAATTCATGGCGTGTATTACAAAGTACACGGCGTGTACCATCGTTCTGTCAGCGACTACTACCACTGCCTTAATTTTCAGCTTCCGACTGATTAATCACAATGTCTATACTAATTACATGTATATACCCGAAGCTTGACGTACATTGACATTACATTACATTTTCGGAATATTTAGTAAATAACAAAAACACACACACAAGGATCATAATAGTTTAGTGTCCTTGGAAACTCGGAATATAATCTTCTAATCCTGGTGAAATATCTTCAACATCTCCCATAAAGATCTTCTTTTTTTAATACCTAAACCTTTATTTATATCCTGGGGAAATGTAAACATAAAAGGGTGAGCTCAAATGCTCAGTAAGGGTAAACAAAAGAAATATCAATCACATCATATACATAAGAAAATAACTTTTGGAAATATTAACCTGTAAAAGAGATCATAATTTCATAACCTGGGATAACTCATGGCAGTGAAATATAATAACAATAATCATAACATAAAACATTAAACTTTTTGGAATACACACATAATCATAGAGAATCATTTCTTGTTAGTTAAGACTCATTGCCAAGACTATCTTAGTGGACAAAGTCCCTTTCTGAACCGAGTCACCCTCGTTTCAGTCCTGTTTCACTAAACCGGTATAACCTACCATTCCAGCCATGTCCATCTAATGAGATATATAATCATTACCCAATGAATTGGAGGGATATATAGGTCCCACCCATCTCATAATGATACTATTCTTATGTGTGCCACAAAATCATAAATCATACATCATTACATAACCCATGTAATAATAATTGGAATCTTAAACATCATGACATCATAAAACAATTCATATACGATAAAGGAATTCATAAAAACAATTCCATCACAACATAATCAAATCAATGTAATAATAGGGATAAAAACAGAACCCTTTATTATCTTAGATGGAAAATAATTTTGATAAAACACTTGAACTCCATTCTTGAGGAAAATATCCTTTCTTCATCAAAAACATTTTTCCTTTCTTAACATGTCATACAACATTAAAATAAAAGAAGTTGATTAAAAATAAACTTGAAAACTTGTAAAGGATGATTCTTGGAAATAATGCTTTAAAAATCGATTCATGCTGTATAAGTTAAAAAAACATTCTTCGAAATTTTGTTCGGAAAATTCAAAAAGTACCTCGTACGAAAAACGACAAAAGATTCCTTTCATATATTTTAAAAAAACTCACCGAAGGGTAAAATTGGATATAAAGTATTTTAGAAGGATGAAAATAATATTACATATTGAGGGAACATGGATGTGCAGGATATAATACACCCCAGTAATTACCAAAGTAAAAACAATCTCGGATAAAAGTTAGATTGTGATATTTCCCTTACCTTAGGTCCGATTTGCTTCGTAAGTGTCCGAACCTCCTGTATAATGATTTAAATAATGTAATTGAATTATTAAAGAATCATATTCATTGTTATGATATCATATATGGTTCACTTATGACTTTTTATTACCCGTTCTTTTGTAAATTCCATGTTAAAGAAGCGTTTTGGGTAAAATCGTTTCATTTATCGTAGGTGTTTGGACTTGTTGTTATTAACATTATTATTACTGATATCATGATTTACTTACTTCCAGAATATAAAACATGATTTATATATCATATATATTCATTATATATATATAATAGATAGATAAATGAAATGAAACACACCATACATGGAGATGGTAGTCCGTACGTACGCATGAACGCTGTTTTCCTTCCCTTATTGTCTTGAATGGAAGTAAGTAGATGAAATACATATATATATATATACATAAATCCAGTAGATATAACATGTCATATATTTAATTATTATTCATTATATATACTTTATAATCATTCATTAATGGTTAATGTGGAGAATGAATCTCATCGCGTCGTGGAGACGGTAGTCCGTACGTACGCACGAGCGATGATATCATTCTCATGATCGTGAACTTGTGTTGAAGTGTATGTATACTATTTCAGTATCAATATCACATTATAATAATCATATATAGTTACTCATTACACCATTATACCCATCCAAGTAAGGTGGTGGTGGAAAATAGATTTCACCACGGCGTGGAGACGGTATTCCGTACGTACGCACGCGCGATGATTTCATTTTCCGTAGGATGGATAGATGGTGAAATAGGATTGTTTCGTACTTATAATAACATATCCGTATATTATTTATACTAATGTTTTTACTTAATAATGAAACAACCTAATAAGAAGATGTGGAAGAATAAATAAAGGTGAAAGAATCGGTAACGGAAATTACCTATTCTTTGAAGTGCCTCTTTGAGACCTCCTCTTAGGGCACTAAAATTGGTCTTTGAGGAAGACCAGAACCTCTAGGATTTTTCTAGGGAAGTGGAGAAGAAAATTTTTCAGGGGTTGGCCGAGCTTGAAGGATCAAAGTTGTGTGAGGAAGAGAGGGAGGAGGTGCCCTTTTATAAGGGAGGAGAGGGGAACTTTTGGGAAAACTAAAAATTTTATTTTATTATAAAGTCAAGTTCGGTTTTAAATAGCTTAAAATTTATATATTTCTAAAATAAGGTGGGTATGGGTCGAAATAATTTCATCCAATAGGATTTAGACATGTTTAGGTTATTATTTTAACCATATCAATTAGATTTAACACTATGTTAAATAATTTAACTTTTACCGTGTCTTTTTGTTTTCTTACACTATATGGTTAATAAACTTACCATAACAAGACAAAAGAACCCAAAGTTTTTTATTATTAATATATATATCCTTATCTAAGTCATTTGGCCTAACCTTAGATTTTTAGGAATTAAATAACAATTAATAATATAATATTTGTTTTAAAAACTAATTTATGTCAATTTTGACACTATTTGGTACATGATTTTTATGAAATTCATAACAGAATGATAAGTTCAAACCAAGTTACTTATATCACCAATAACATGTCATATTAATCTAGAAAATTAATCTAAGTCATAAAAAGTCTCAAATTACATTTATTTGGGCATTTATAACATCAATTATGTCAATATTTCATTAATAAGACAATTACTGCATCATCTTTGTGTCATAATAAATGATAATTATTTAATACCTAAAAATTCTAAATAAATTTCTATGATGTATATAATTATATTAGCTTTATGGAGTCTATTCATGTTCGAAGTTTCATGAATTGTATCACTAGATTAAAATTATTATACTTATAATATTTAAGAAAGTGACATGTTGTCACATTCTTTGGTTTTAATAATAATTAAATTATTTTCATTGAAAAAATTTAATTAAATGAATATAATCCGACCATTAGGTGATATGGGTCGACTTTTAGTTATCCAATAGGATTTTTACATTTGTTAGGGTAATTTTAAAATATTATATTTACCCTTAATTACCCAATTTACCTTTAACTATGGTAAATAAAATTTACCGTAGTTACTATTCATAATTACCAAAAATAAAAAGTAGCTTATTAACATAATTTGGATCCAATGATTACAAATATGGAATCCATTTTCCCAAATTCAATACACAAAAGTTGCAGAAATTAAATTAAACTTAATCCTGTTGTCGAAAGAAAACGGGTTTTTCTTTAAAACGTTGCAAAAGATTGAATTGATTTAACCTTAGAATTCAAGGTAAAATCAATGCTAATGACATACATTATATTAAATGGTAAAAATATATTATATTTATACTTGACAACCATTCAATATTATAATTTAACCACATATGATATTATGATGAAAAAAGTTGTTTTTTAATTAAAATATAGCGTGCTTTTACTATTCATTAAAATATGAAAGTTATCGGAAAAATATAAAAAATTTATCTAATGTAAATTTTTATATCATTATTCAAAATAAGAATTTTATTTTGTCAAATTGAACTTATAAAAATGTCAAAAACTAAATTTAATGTGGGTGCTCCATCAAAAGGCGGCAAAACTGCATTTTTTGAAAAATACTTATTTTACCCGATTTTTTTTTTGTTCTTATACCATGTTCTAGAAATGTGTAAGATGAATAAAAATGTTATAAAATTCAAAATTTAGTTAACACTATTCATAAAATCTAATTCATAACAATATTATAATAATATATCATTGTTTAGTAAAACCCGGTATTCCGTACAACACACGCAATCGAGGAAGGTCGCGATTGCGTGTAATGCAAGCCAAGTTAGGGTTGCGTGTAGTGCACAACTCCTTTGTTGTTGCGTATAAAAGAATACAATCATATTTTATTTATACATAGAATATATATATATATATATACACTCAATGTTGTGTAGAATAACTTCTATCAAACAAACATGAAATTGTGTGTAACAATAACCAAGAAAAGTTGTGCGTATACTGCAAGCTAATACAATGTTGCATATAGCGCAAGATAATCTTGGTGTGTCGTACAATAAAATATATGAATGAAATTAAAAAGAATGTATCTTATAAAATCTTGGGTTGTTACATTCTACCCCCCTTAAAATGAATTTCGCCCTCGAAATTCTTCGAGGTTATAAATGGTTTACTATTCGAAAGTTTCTTTAATAGAAACCCACATCGTAAAAAGGAATACCAAAACCAATATTTAAAAACAAAAGTATGAAAAATAATGGTTTCCCAAATAAACTAATCACTGGGTTTCCACATAGGTGAAAATATGGATATGGAAGAGAAATCTAACCATCATGTTCTAATAGAGAGTGGTAGAGAACATGGATATGAAAAATCCAACAATCAAAAAGTCATAGATTGGTGATTATCTAAGGTACCATCTAATTCATCGGATTTAAGGGAACTAGGACAACATTTTTGGTTTTCAAGATCATTTCCCTAAAGTTGATGAATTAAAAGAAATACTTGCATGATTTTGGTACAATCTCACTATTGTTCATGAATTGAACAATTTCCACTTCATCCCTTAAAGAAATGAAGTTGAATTTGTTATTCTTGATGTGTTAATAGATCATGTGATAGAATGATGGTTCATTCCATCTCTTTCAAACAAAAGGTTAGCAAAAGATATAAGTCCATCTTATGGTCAGATTAATCGTATATGGTTCCAAAAATGAACTTATACTTCATATATCATACCGCTTAATAAAATAAAACTAGTTTATACTAAACAGGGACTTCCTGTAGGCCAGTGGTAGGCATTAAAGGCCAGTCGCACTTCGGTTGTGGGTTCGATTCCCACGGCCTTGTCCGATGCGATGGGATGTCGCCCGTCCTGCAGGTTGTCCTTTTTCTAAAACTATATTACTATAAAATCCCATCAATAATATCGAAAAACAAAAAATACTAACTTATGTCCAAAATAATCCATTCCAATCTTTAGGCTTATCCATAATAATGCAGTCCACTCTCAGAGATTTCATACCATCATCGATCCCCATATATCATAAGATATATCTTGTTGGTCACATTCCAAACACTCAATGGCCTTAATCTTGTACTCTCTTGAATACCCATTGAACCTTATTGAAAACATTAGTGCTGTTAAAAATTAACTCATTCCACATACCAAAATCCTCAAAATTCTATATACTCAAACCATGATATCACTTAGTCCTTATATCAATCATGAGCTCATGAATACTATCAAACATTTCATTTTCTCCTTATCCCATCATTATGCGCATATCATCTACTTTCCAAAATATTTGAATCACTTTTCATGGTTACCGGTACCTTAAAATTAGTGAAAACCACAATAGACCAATACATAAATATTTCAATACACCATAAATGTACCTCAACAACATTATTCTTAAATACCAATACATAAACACTTCAGTCCATCCACTTCAATGATTGTACTGGAATAAGTCCTTCCTTGATTTAGAAGTAACTTTTTAGGTTAGGGAATTGAGTTGGGTAATGCCCATGTTCTCCGCAAATAAGACATTGAACTCCATAACAGTCTGTCAGTCTATGACCCTTTTCTCCAAAAAGATAACATCGGTCCCTCCATTTGAGGAATTCCTCAAGGTTCTTCTTCCTTTCTTTAGAAATCTCAATCTTCCTTTCTTTATGCTCCTCAACATGAGAACATGAATAATAGTTTATCTTCATCTTCTTTGATGAATTAGGCATACCACTAAATTTCACCTTGTTAATCATATATCGCGATGACTGATTCGGCATAATAACAATATCTTTCTCTCTAGGAATTACACAATTTTGTTGCTCATAGTCACCAATTTTTCCATTGGATTCAATGTTAACCGAATTCCTTTTGGTTCCCTCCATTAACTAAAACACAAAAAGAATCTTGTGAGAGGCAAAAATCATGTTAGAGAAAAAAACATAGTAAAGGGGGAGTACCCTCAATATCTAACATATTAGGTTAAATTATAATATCGTCACCATAGTTCTAGGACTATATCCTATACGTATACTTATCCTTAGGTACATCCCTAGACATACCTTAGAAATATCTCTAGGGATCTCACTAATGTTCTCACATCCTAGTTTTCAAAGGTTAACAAAACCTTTCCTATGATACCAACTGTAGAGACCCGAATCTTGACGTACATTGACATTACATTACATTTGCGGAATACTTAGTACATAATAAAAACACACACACAAGGATCGTAATAGTTTAGTGTCTTTGGAAACTCGGAAAATAATCTTCTAATCCTGGTGAAAGATCTTCAACATCTCCCATAAAGACCTTCTTCTTTTTATACCTAAACCTTTCTTTATATCCTGGGGAAAAGTAAACATAAAAGGGTGATATCAAATGCTCAGTAAGGGTAAGCAAAAGAAATATCAATCACATCATATAAATAAGAACATAACTTTTGGAAATCTTAACCTGTAAAATTGATCATAATTTCATAACCTGGGATAACTCATGGCAGTGAAATGTAATAACAATAATCATAAACTAAAACATTAAACTTTGTGGAATACACACATAATCATAGAGAATCATTTCTTATTAGTCAAGACTCATTGACAAGACTATCTTAGTGGACAAAGTCCCTTTCTGAACCGAGTCACCCTCGTTTCAGTCATGTTTCACTGGACCGGTATAACCTACCGTTCCAGCCATGTCTATCTCATGAGATATAAAATCTTTACCCAATGAATTGGAGGGAGATATAGGTCCCACCCATCTCATAATGATACCATTCTTATGTGTGCCACAGAATCATAAATCATACATCATTACATAACCCATGTAATAAAAATGGGAATCTTAAAAATCATGACATCATAAAACAATTCATATATGATAAAGGAATTAATAAAAATAATTCCATCACAACATAATCAAATCAATGTAATAATAGGGATAAAAACAGAACCCTTTATTATCTTTGATGGAAAATAATTTTGATAAAACACTTGAACTCCATTCTTGAGGAAAATATCCTTTCTTCTTCAAAAACATTTTTCCTTTCTTAACATTTCATACAACTTTAAACTAAAATAAGATGATTAAAAATAAAATTGAAAACTTATAAAGGATGATTCTTGGAAATAATGTTTTAAAAATCCATTCATGTCTTATAAGTTAAAAAAAACATTCTTCGTACTTTTGTCGGAAAAGTTAAAAAGTACCACGTACGAAAAACGACAAAAGATTCCTTTCATATATTTTAAAAAAACTCACCGAAGCGTAAAATTGGATATAAACTATTGTAGAAGGATGGAAATAATATTACATATTGAGGGAACATGGATGTGGATGATAAAATACACCCCAGTAATTACCAAAGTAAAAACAATCTCGGATAAAAGTGAGATTGTGATATTTCTCTTACCTTAGGTCCGATTTTCTTCATAAGTGTCCTAAACTCTTGTATAATGATTTAAATAATGTCATTGACTTATTAAAGAATCATATTCATTTTTATGATATCATATATGGTTCACATATGACTTTATATTACCCGTTCTTTTGTAAATTCCATGTTAAAGAAGCGTTTTGGGTAAAATCGTTTCATTTATCGTAGGTGTTTGGACTTGTTGTTCTTGACATTATTATTACTTATATCATGATTTAATTACTTCCAGAATATAAAACATGATTTATATATCATATATATTCAGTATATATATATATATAATAGATAGATAAATGAAATGAAACACACCGTTCATGGAGACGGTAGTCCGTACGTACGCATGAACACTGTTTTCCTTTCCTTATTTTCTTGAATGGAAGTAAGTAGATGACATAAATATATATATAAATAAATCTAGTAGATATAACATGTCATATATTTAATTATTATTCATTATATATACTTTATAATCATTCATTAATGGTTAATGTGGAGAATGAATCTCATCGCGTTGTGGAGACGGTAGTCCGTACGTACACACGAGCGATGATATCGTTTTCATGATCGTGAACTTGTGTTGAAGTGTATGTATACTATTTAAGTATCAATATCACTTTATAATAATCATATATAGTCACTCATTGCACCATTATACCCATCCAGGTAAGGTGGTGGTGGAAAATAGATTTCACCACGGCGTGGAGACGGTATTCTGTACGTACGAATGCGCGGTGATTTCGTTTTCCGTAGAATGGATAGATGGTGAAATAGGATTGTTTCATACTTATAATAACATAATAGTATATGGGCGATACTTATGTTTTTACTTCATAATGAAACAACCTAAGAAGAAGAAGTGGAAGAAGAAATAAAGGTGAAAGAATCTGTAACGGAAATTATCTCTTCTTTGAAGCGCCTCTTTGAGACCTCCTCTTAGGGCACTAAAATTGGTCTTTGAGGAAGACCAGAACCTCTAGGATGTTGATAGATAAGTTTAGAAGTAAATTTGGCTGGGTTTGGACGTTCTTGAAGGCTCAAAGTTGTGTGATAAAGAGAGGGAGGAGGTGCCCTTTTATAAGGGAGGAGAGGGGCACCTTTGGGAAAACTAAAAATATTATTTTATTATAAAGTCAAGTTCAGTTTTAAATAGCTAAATATTGATATATTTCGAAGCTAAGGTGGGTATGGGTCGAACTCCTTTCATACAATAGGATTTAGACAAGTTTAGGTTATTATTTTAACCTTATCAATTAGATTTAACACTAAGTTAAATAATTTAACTTTTACCGTGTCTCTTTGTTTTCTTACACTATATGGTTAATAAACTTACCATAACAAGCCAAAATAACCCCAAGTTTTTTATCATTAATATATCTATCCTTATCTAAGTCATTTGGCCGAACCTCATATTTTTAAAAATTAAATAACAACTAATAATATAATATTTGTTTTAAAAACTAATTTATGTCAATTTTGACACTATTTGGTACATGATTTTTATTAAATTTATAACATAATGATATGTTCGAAAAAAGTTACTTATATCACCAATATCATGTCATATTATCCTATAAAATTAATTTATGTCATAAAAATTCTCAAATTACATTTGTTTGGGCATTTACAACATCAATTATGTCAATATTTCATTAATAAGACAACTACTGCATCATCTTTGTGTCATTATAAATGATAATTATTTAATCCCTAAAAATTCTAAATAAATTCCTATGATCTAGAATATTGTATTAACTTTCTGGATACTATTCATGTTCGAAGTTTCATTAAGTTTATCACTAGATTAAAATTATAATACTTATAATATTTAAGAAAGTGACATGTTGTCACATTCTTTGGTTTTAATAATAATTAAATTATTTTCATTGAAAAAATTTAATTAAATGAATATAATCCGACCCTTAGGTGATATGGGTCTACTTTTAGTCATCCAATAGGATTATGAAATTTGTTAGGGTAATTTTAAAATATTATATTTACCCTTAATTACCCAATTTACCTTTAACTATGGTAAATAAAATTTACCGTAGTTAATATCCATAATTCCCAAAAAATAAAAAGTATCTTATTAACATAATTTGGATCCACTGATTAAAAATATTGAATCCATTTTTCCAAATTCAATACACAAAAGTTGCATAAATTAAATTAAAATTAATCCCGTTGTCGAAAGAAAACGGGTTTTTCTTAAAAACATTGCAAAAGATTGAATTGATTTAACCTACGAATTCAAGGTAAAATCAATGCTAATGACATAAATTATATTAAATGGTAAAAATATATTCTATTTATACTTTAAAACCATTAAATATTATAATTTAACCACATAATATATTATGATGAAAAAAGTTGTTTTTTAATTAAAATATAGCGTGCTTTTACTATTCATTAAAATATGAAAGTTATCGGAAAAATATCAAAAATTTATCTAATGTAAATTTTTATATCATTATTCAAAATAAAAATTTTATTTTGTCAAATTGAACTTATAAACATGTCAAAAACTAAATTTAATGTGGGTGCGCCATCAAAAGGCGGCAAAACTGCATTTTTTGAAAAATACTTATTTTACCTGAAAAATTTATTTTGTTCTTATACCATGTTCTAGAAATGTGTAAGATGAATAAAAATGTTATAAAATTCAAAATTTAGTTAACACTATTCATAACAGCTAGTTCATAACAATATTATTATAATATATCATTGTTTAGTAAAACCCGGTATTCCGTACAACACACGCAATCGAGGAAGGTCACGATTGCGTGTAATGCAAGCCAAGTTAGGGTTGCGTGTAGTGCACAACTCCTTTGTTGTTGCATATAACAGAATCCAATCATATTTGATTTATACATTGAATATATATATATATATATATATACACTCAATGTTGTGTAGAATAACTTCTATCAAACGAACTTGAAATTGTGTGTAACAATAACCAAGAAAAGTGTTGCGTATACTGCAAGCTAATACAATGTTGCATATAGCGCAAGATAATCTTGGTGTGTCGTACAATAAAAGATATGAATGAAATTAAAAAGAATGTATCTTATAAAATCTCGGGTTGTTACATTCTACCCCCCTTAAAATGAATTTCGCCCTCGAAATTCATCGGGTTTATAAATGGTTTACTATTTGAAAGTTTCTTTAATAGAAACCCACATCGTAAAAAGGAATACAAAAACCAATATTTAAAAACAAAAGTATGAAACGTAACAGTTGCCCAAATAAACTAATCATTGGTTTCCACATAGGTGAAAATATGGATATGGAAGAGAAATCTAACCATCATGTTCTGATGGAGAGTGGTAGAGAACATGGCTATGAAAAATCCAACAATCAAAAAGCCATAGATTTGTGATTATCTAAGGTACCATCTAATTCATCAGATATAATGGAACTAGGACAACATATTTGGTTTTCAAGATCATTTCCCTAAAGTTGATGAATTAAAAGAAATACTTGCATGATTTTTGTACAATCTCACTGTTGTTCATGAATTGAACAATTTCCACTTCATCCCTTAAAGAAATGAAGTTGAATTTTTTATTAGTGATGTGTTAGCAGATCATGTGATAGAATGATGAGTCATTCCATCTCTTTCAAACAAAATGTTAGCAAAAGTTATAAGTCCATCTTATGGTTAGATTAATCGTATATGGTTCCAAAAATGAACTTATACTTCATATATCATACCGCTTAATAAAATAAAACTAGTTTATACTAACCAGGGACTTCCTTTAGGCCAATGGTAGGCAATAAAGGCCAGTCACACTTCGGTTGTGGGTTCGATTCCCACGGCCTTGTCCGACGCGATGGGCTGTCGCTCGTCCTGCAGGTTGTCCGCTTTTTAAAACTATATTACTATAACATCTCATCAATAATATCGAAAAACAAACAATACTAAATTATGTCCAACATAATCCATTCCAATCATTAGGCTTATCCATAATACTGCAGTCCACTCTCAGAGATTTAATACCATCGTTGATCCCCATATATCATAAGATATATCTTGTTGGTCACAATCCAGACATTCAAAGGCCTTAATCTTGTACTCTCTTGAATACCCATTGAACCTTATTGAAAACATGAGTGCTATTAAAAATTAACTCTTTCCACATACCAAAATCCTCAAAATTCTATATACTCAAACCATGATATCACTTAGTCCTTATATCAATCATGAGCTCATGAATACTGTCAAACATTTCATTTTCTACTTATCCCTTCATTATGCGCATATCATCTACTTTCCAAAATATTTGAATCACTTTTCATGGTTACCTGTACCTTAAAATTAGTTAATACCACAATAGACCAATACATAAATATTTCAATACACCATAAATGTACCTCAACAACATTATTCTTGAATACCAATACATAAACACTTCAGTCCATCCACTTCAATGATTGTCCTGGAATAAGTCCTTCCTTGATTTAGAAGTAACTTTTTAGGTCAGGGCATTGAGTTGGGTAATGCCCATGTTCTCCGCAAATAAGACATTGAAGTCCATAACAGTCTGTCACTCTATGACCCTTTTCTCTAGACAGATAACATCGGTCCCTCCATTTGAGGTATTCCTCAAGGTTCTTCTTCCCTTATTTAGAAATCTCAATCTTCATTTCTTTATGATCCTCAACATGAGAACATGAATAATAGTTTATCTTCCCTTTATTTGATGAATTAGGCATACCACTAAATTTCACCTTGTTAATCATATATCCTGATGACTGATTCTGCATAATCACAATATCTTTCTCTCTAGGAATTACACAATTTTGTTTCTCATAGTCACCAATTTGTCCATTGGATTCAATGTTAACCGAATTCCTTCTGGTTCGCTCCATTAACTAAAACACAAAAAGAATCCTGTGAGAGGCAAAAATCATGCTAGAGAAAACAACATAGTAAAGGGGGAGTAACCTCAATATCTAACATCTTAGGTTAAATTCTAATATTGTTACCGTAGTTCTAGGACTATATCCTATACGTATACATATCCTTAGGGACATCCCTAGACATACCTTAGAAATATCTCTAGGGATCTCACTAACGTTCTCACATCCTAGTTTCTAATGGTTGACTAAACCTTTCCTCTGATACCAACTATAGAGACCCGAAGATTGACGTACATTGACATTACATTACATTTGTAGAATACATAGTACATAACAAAAACACACACACAAGGATCGTAATAGTTTAGTGTCTTTGGAAACTCAGAATATAATCCTCTAATACTAGTGAAAGATCATCAACATCTCCCATAAAGATATTCTTTTTTTTATACCTAAACCTTTCTTTATATCATGGGGAAAAGTAAACATAAAAGGGTGAGCTTAAATTCTCATTAAGGGTAAACAAAAGAAATATCAATCACATCATATACATAAGCACATAACTTTTGGAAATCATAACCTGTAAAAGAGATCATAATTTCATAACATGGGATAACTCATGGAAGTGAAATGTAATAACAATAATCATAACTTAAAAAATTTAACATTGTGGCATACACACATAATCGTAGAGAATAATTTATTGTTAGTCAAGACTCATTGCCAAGACTATCTTAGTGGACAAAGTCCCTTTCTGAACCGAGTCACCCCCGTTTCAGTCCTGTTTCACTAAACCGGTATAACCTACCATTCCAGCCATGTCCATCTAATGAGATATATAATCATTACCCAATGAATTGGAGGGATATATAGGTCCCACCCATCTCATAATGATACCATTCTTATGTGTTCCACAAAATCATAAATCATACATCATTACATAACCCATGTAATAATAATTGGAATCTTAAACATCATGAAATCATAAAACAATTCATATACGATAAAGGAATTCATAAAAATAATTCCATCACAACATAATCAAATCAATATAATAAAAGGTATAAAAATAGAACCCTTTATTATCTTAGATGGAAAACAATTTTGATAAAACACTTGAACTCCATTCTTGAGGAAAATATCCTTTCTTCTTCAAAAACATTTTTCCATTCTTAACATGTCATAAAACATTAAACTAAAAGAAGTTGATTAAAAATAAACATGAAAACATGTAAAGGATGATTCTTGGAAATAATTTTTTAGAAATCCATTCATGCCATATAAGTTAAAAAAAACATTCTTCGTACTTTTTTCGGAAAAGTCAAAAAGTACCTCGTACGAAAAACGACAAAAGATTCCTTTCATATCTTTTAAAAAAAACTCACCGAAGGGTAAAATTGGATATAAACTACTGTATAAGGATGGAAATAATATTAAATATTGAGGGAACATGGATGTGGATGATAAAATACACCCCAGTAATTAACAAAGTAAAAACAATCTCGGATAAAAGTGAGATTGTGATATTTCCCTTACCTTAGGTCCGATTTGCTTCGTAAGTGTCCGAACCTCCTGTATAATGATTTAAATAATGTAATTGACTTATTACAGAATCATATTCATTTTTATGATATCATATATGGTTCACTTATCACTTTATATTACCCGTTCTTTTGTAAATTCCATGTTAAAGAAGCGTTTTGGGTAAAATCGTTTCATTTATCGTAGGTGTTTGGACTTGTTGTTCTTGAAATTATTATTACTTATATCATGATTTACTTAATTCCAGAATATAGAACATGATTTATATATCATATATATTCAGTATATATATATATATAATAGATAGATAAATGAAATGAAACACACCGTTCATGGAGATGGTAGTCCGTACGTACGCATGAACGCTGTTTTCCGTTCCTTATTGTCTTGAATGGAAGTAAGTATATGACATACATATATATATATACATAAATACAGTAGATATAACATATCATATATTTCATTATTATTCATTATATATACTTTATAATCATTCATGAATGGTTAATGTGGAGAATGAATCTCATCGCATCGTGGAGACGGTAGTCCGTACATATGCACGAGCGATGATATCATTTTCATGATCGTGAACTTGTGTTGAAGTGTATGTATACTATTTCAGTATAAATATAACTTTATAATAATCATATATAGTTACTCATTACACCATTATACCCATCCAAGTATGGTGGTGGTGGAAAATAGATTTCACCACGGCGTGGAGACGGTATTCCGTACGTACACACGCGCGGTGATTTCGTTTTCCGTAGGATGGATAGATGGTGAAATAGGATTGTTTCATACATATAATAACATATCAGTATATGAGTGATATTGATGTTTTTACTTAATAATGAAACTAACTAAGAAGAAGAAGTGTAAGAAGAAATAAAGGTGAAAGAATCGGTAACGGAAATTACCTCTTCTTTGAAGCGCCTCTTTGAGACCTCCTCTTAGGGCACTAAAATTGGTCTCTGAGGAAGACCAGAACCTGTAGGATGTTTCTAGGGAAGGGGAGAAGATATTTTGGCAGGGGTTTTCCGATCTTTAAGGCTCAAAGTTGTGTGAGGAAGAGAGGGAGGAGGTGCCCTTTTATAAGGGAGGAGAGGGGCACCTTTGGGAAAACTAAAACTATTATTTTATTATAAAGTCAAGTTCGGTTTTAAATAGCTCCAAATTGATATATTTAGAAGCTAAGGTGGGTATGGGTCTAAATAATTTCATCAAATAGTATTTAGACAAGTTTAGGGTATTATTTTAACCTTATCAATTAGATTTAACACTTATTTAAATAATTTAACTTTTACCGTGTCTTTTTGTTTTCTTACACTATATGGTTAATAAACTTACCATAACAAGCCTAACGAACCCCAACTTGTTTATTATTAATATATATATCCTTATATAAGTCATTTGGCCGAACCTTAGATTTTTAGGAACTAAATAACAATTAATAATATAATATTTGTTTTCAAAACTAATTTTTGTCAATTTTGACACTATTTGGTACATGATTTTTATGAAATTCATAACAGATTGATATGTTCTAAACAAGTTACTTATATCACCAATAACATGTCATATTAACCTATAAAATTAATGTAAGTCATAAAAAGTCTCAAATTACATTTATTTGGGCATTTATAACATCAATTATGTCAATATTTCATTAATAAGACAATTACTCCATCATCTTTGTGTCATAATAAATGATAATTATTTAATCCTTAAAAATTCTAAATAAATTCCTATGATGTATATAATTGTATTATCTTTCTGGAGACTATTCATGTTTGAAGTTTCATGAAGTGTATCACTGGATTAAAATTATTATACTTATAATATTTAAGAAAGAGACATGTTGTCACATTCTTTGGTTTTAATAATAATTAAATTATTTTCATTGAACAAATTTAATTAAATAAATATAATCCGACCCTTAGGTGATATGGGTCGACTTTTAGTCATCCAATAGGATTTTTACGTTTGATAGGGTAATTTTAAAATATTATATTTACCCTTAATTACCCAATTTACCTTTAACTATGGTAAATAAAATTTACCGTAGTTACTATTAATAATTCCCAAAAATAAAAAGTAGCTTATTAACATAATTTGGATCCACTGATTACAAATATGGAATCCATTTTTCCAAATTCAATACACAATAGTTGCATAAATTAAATTAAAATTAATCCCGTTGTCGAAAGAAAACGGGTTTTTCTTTAAAACATTGCAAAAGATTGAATTGATTTAACCTACGAATTCAAGGTAAAATCAATGCTAATGACATAAATTATATTAAATGGTAAAAATATATTCTATTTATACTTTAAAACCATTCAATATTATAATTTAACCACATATGATATTATGATGAAAAAAGTTGTTTTTTAATTAAAATATAGCATGCTTTTACTATTCATTAAAATTTGAAAGTTATCGGAAAAATATCAAAAATTTATCTAATGTAAATTTTTATATCCTGATACAAAAAAAGAATTTTATTTTGTAAAATTGAACTTATAAACATGTCAAAAAATATATTTAAAGTGGGTGCGCCATCAAAAGGCGGCAAAACTGTTTTTTTTTTGAAAAATAATTATTTTACCCGAAAAATTTATTTTGTTATTATACCATTTTCTAGAAATGTGTAAGATGAATAATAATGTTATAAAATTCAAAATTTAGTTAACACAATTCATAACGGCTAGTTCATAACAATATTATAATAATATATCATTGTTTAGTAAAACCTGGTATTGCGTACAACACACGCTATCGAGGAAGGTCGCGATTGCATGTAATGCAAGCCAAGTTATGGTTGCGTGTAGTGCACAAATCCTTTTTTGTTGCGTATAACAGAATCCAATCATATTTTATTTATACATAGAATATATATATATATATACACTCAATGTTGTGTAGAATAACTTCTATCAAACAAACTTGAAATTGTGTGTAACAATAACCATGAAAAGTGTTGCGTATACTGCAAGCTAATACAGTGTTACATATAGCGCAAGATAATATTGGTGTGTCGTACAATAAAATATATTAATGAAATTAAAAATAATGTATCTTTTAAAATCCCGGGTTGTTACATTACATTTCATATAGTCAATTTTTACACCCTTCATCACAGACAGGCCTACACGCCCTGTATACTTATCCCACATGGCCATGGTACACAGCCTGTGGAAAAGTACATAGCGTGTGCCCAAAAATTTTGGGATTTTCCCCATTTATCCTTATTTTCTCAAAAACACATAAGGAAAAAGGAAACTAAGAAACACGTACCTTAGGAATAAGTACTAGGTTCTTACATTAATATATAATATTACTTATAAAATGTCTGTATTGGATAAATAATAATGAATTGTCAGTATTTTCCCAAACCCATCAAATAACTGTCAAAGTAGACATCATATGAAAAATGTAATACGGTTTAGGAAACTTTAATATACATTATATGAGAATATGGATATTCATTTAAAGTTCCAATAAGGAATTATTAAAAAATTATTGTTTCATGGGATGGTTAAAAATCACAAATTGATGTTAGATTACAATGATAATCATTAAGAACAATCTTGAGGAGAATAATCATTAAACGTTCCTTAGTGTCCCAAACCACCTTGAAATATTCTATTAGTAATATATTGAAGGATATAACATTAAATGATACTTATAATATTAGTATAATAAGGATATTTGTTATATAAAATAGAAATTTAGTATATGCGCTAAATAAAAATGAATTGGTGCATAATACCAAATAAGTCTCAATGAAATCTAAATTCTTAAAAAATTCTCTTACCTTATTGGTCCTTTTTGTTGTGTAGTAATTAAAAATTTCAATATTCGTTTAATATATGTTAATAAAAAATTTAATAACAATACTCATGTTTAATATACCATATAATAACTTCTTACAATATCCCTTAACCCGTTTGTAAATAAACTATCATTAGTTTCACTATTTAAGAGGTTAGTTGCCTTGGTTTATTTAGTATGTTTAAACTTGTTATTTGATGTTATGATTAATTAGAACAATGTTTCACCATAAATAGAATTTAATAAATTACTTAATTATTATCTATAGTCAATATATATTTATTTTTAACAATCTATAATAATAGGAAATTTTAAATGAAGTGCACAATTCATGGAGACAATATGCTATAAATACACATGAATGCAACTTTCATTTATCTGTTGTATTGATAGAATAATAAATAAATGATAAATATGTATATTATAATTCCCAAATCATATATATGTTATATATGTTTAATATTTTTATTAAAACTGTCCTTTATAAGTTCCATGTCTGTCATGAACGAGTCATATCGTTTCGAGGAGGCAGTAGTCCAAATTTCCAATAATGAAATTATCGTATTTACACAAGATGGAAATCATAAAGATATGTTATAAATAAAAATTAAATAAATATAAAAAAATTATAAAAATTATATATATCATATATAAATATATTTTCCATCATAATTTCCTCCATGAGTGGTGGTAATTGAAAAATGAACTGTCATCATTTTGTGAGGTAGTGGATCACCGTACACTGAAATAATATATTAGATACCCATTAGATGGAGGTATATGAAAATATAGGTTGAAAAATAAAATGAAAAAATTTCACTATATTTACGATACATTTTTGGTTTCATGATCATGGAATAATTACATTTTATGGGGTGAATAATGGAAATAAAACTAAATAGCTTGAATGGATATGTTACTTCTTAATCGGGTAACTACTTTTTGTTTGTATCAAAATGATTCATTCAAAGGATTAATACCCAAGGGGATGATTCATTGTAAATGGGTAGGGATTTATGGAAAATATATTTTAAGATCATTCCTTAACATAAATGTTTTGAGAGGTGTGAGGAATGGGGAGAAGTGTCTACTTTTTATAAGGGAGGAAAAGAACTCACTTGGAATTTTTTATAAGAAGTTAGGGGTTCCCACATGTTTACCTAATAATTCTTAATAACCATAAAAACACAAGTCTATAATTTTTCTGTCTATATTAGGGACAAAAAATAGGTGTTGGGCAAATGTAAAGGCCATTTTTACCCTTAAGTCAAAGGTTTATAAATTTATTAATATTAATTTTAACTTTATAAATGTAATTAATTTTATTCAACATCACTAATCCTTATAGGAAAAAACTGGACTTACTATAAATTATAAATTATGATTATTCTAATTTATAATCATATAAGTGGAAGAAATTTATTTAAATTTAATCCCACATGTGGGATGAAAAGGCAGGTTTTTAAAGTAAAATCATACGAAAGTTTACTAGGTTTTTATATCAGTTTTGAAGTGATATTTATAACAATGATATAAATATTATTAATTGATAGAAATAATATTTAATTAAATATTTATTCAAATTAAAAATATAATTTATCTTTATAAATAAATTAGCTTAAAAATTAATTATAAACTAAAATTTTTTATTTATAAGTGTTCATTAATAATGAATAGTCACAAAAAATAAAAAATTCAACCTATTAATGTTTTTTATTTCACTTCCAAAGATGAATTTTATTTTGAGATGTTAAATTTATAAAATTGTAAAAAATTGTATTTAAATTTTGTTTTCCATTAAAAGGTAATAAAAATGACTTAATAGAAATATAGTTTTTTATGTATAAAATAGAGTTTGTTCAATCTTATTCCTATCAAACCTAATGGATGAATATAAAAAGTATATTATTTAATATATATAATATATATTTTAGTAAAATCATTAAAAAAACAATTAATTAAATTTATTATGATAAAATTTCTTTGAAATTAAAAAAAAATAATATTTATTTTTATATCCAATTTGTTCTTATTTTCATTTCTCATTAATTAGTAACCAATAAAATCATTTTGTGGTGTGAACCATTATTTTTATAAGTTAGTTATTATGATTAATATATACTTATTTAATGGATAGATTATATCATATTCTATTAAATAATAATATTTTAATATTACCTTTCTATTTTGTGAAAGTAGGTCTGGTATGAAATAGAATTTATTGAGGAAGGTTTCTCTTTCATGCGATGCAAGATAGCTTTGTGTTAAGTGAATCACTCAAATGTTCTTATAAAATACGTCCTTTAAATTATTATTTTTTTAGCTGCTTTCTTTTCACACAATCGTGAGTTTAAAAAACCCACAATATGCCCTTAATATAATATTAATATTATATCCATGTCATTAGGTTAGCGAGGATAATTATAACTGACTTATTAAAATACATTATTAATTCATTGGTTATTAATTATTAATGAAAAATTTAAATAATTTAGATATTTGTATTTTTTAGTTAAATAATTTTTTTAATGAAATTAATTATATATATGTGTTATATAATTAATAAAAAAATTATATTCATCCAATGGATATTATACTCATAGGGTATCAATAAAATCCTACTTTGTTTATAAAAAACTTTTTTAAAGGTTAAATGTACACCTTTGAATAGACAATAAATTTAAATTTAAAATTTAAAAACATTAATATTTTCTATATAAAAACATTAACATGTTATTTAAAAACTAGATAAAAAAATTTACTTTGGGTAAATTTATGATATTTTTCTGATAACATTCATGTTTTGATGAATAGTAATAATATTTGAATTTTTAATTAAAAAAATATTATTGAGTTAATTTATATGAGTAAATTATAATATTGAATTATTTTAATGTATAAATGAATATATTTTTACCATTTAATATAATTTATTCCATTATCATTAATTTTATGTTGAATTCCTAGGTAAAAACATTTCATCCTTTTGCAATGTTTTAACTTTTAAAACATGTTTTCTAATTTCAATAATGGTATTAATTTAAAATTAATTACTGAAAATTTTATGTATTGAATATGAAAAAATGGATTCAATATTTGAAATCAGAATATCTAAATTATGTGAATAGGTACCTTTTATTTTTGGACATTATGAATAGTAACTTCTGTGATTTTTTTATTGAACATGGTTAAAGAGTAAAACTGGTTAATAAGGGAAAATAATACTTATTTAATTATATAAAACTTACCAAAAATGTATCTTTATCCTTTTGGATTATATATTTCTGACCATGGGCATCCGTGGGTCAATTTTAGGACCCCATGGATTCATTTGGATGTAAAAATGACATTTTATAATAATTAATTTAAAATAAGATAATTATAACCTAAAGACCTATTTTTACTAAATATATTTTAATATAATTTATATAACTGATCAACATGTAATTAAATAGTCATTAAAAATATAAAAATATTTCTTACATCGTTATTTTATTTAATTTTTAGACATTATATAAAGATATATATTTTTGACACAATTATGATGTAGTGACTAGCTTATTAATGAATGATTCCAATAAATATATTTATAAATATTAAAACAGATGTAATTTGGTTATTTTTTGTCATCCTTAAATTTTTTGGATTATATTGACATATTATATTTGATTTAATGCCTTAGTTTTTAAGTAATCAACTTTGTTTGAGTTTTTTTAAAAAATTCTATTATGAATAGTGTCTACAGTTGACACAATTCATAACTTAAAACCTAAAATAGATTATTAAATTATATTAAATTCAAAAAAAATATAATATTATTCCAAATAGATAATATAACCCCATGTATTTCATGAATATCTTTTTCTGGGTCATTTTACATGATATGATAATTATAGTAACCCATAATGTGTAAATAACATGATATCATGGTAACATTAAAATGGGTAAAATAAGGGTTAAAACAAAATCATAATGTTAAAAATATATTCTAAACATATCTAAAAATTATTTTTTGATGGTTATTAGAACCTAAATAATATTAAAGTTTAATTAAATATTTTCTTGTATATTTCTTGTCGAATTTGAATTTATAATAAATGGATATTTTTGGAGTTTCCTAAAATGCCCCTCTCTTCTCCTCTAAAAGGGCACATCCTCACTCTCTTCATCACACCATTTTCAGCCTTCAGGTTCAACCAACCCCTATCTATTTCACTTATAAACATCCATAGTATCATTTTAAAGGCGTTTTCATTCTCAAAAGACCAACTCTAGTTCCATAAGAGAAAATTTAAAAGAAGCACGTCGAGGAAAATGTATTTTCTTCAACCAATTATTTCAAATTTATTTCTTCATATACATCCTCTAATTTAGTTTTTTCATGATAAAATAATAACATCAGTAACACTAATACCCTAATATATTAATTTAGATATTAAATGACCCTATTGCACCTACTATCCATCCTACAAAAAATGAAATCACCGCACGTGCGTACGTACAGATTACTGTCTCCACGCTGTGGTGTAATATGTTTTTCATAAACACCTTGAATGGATGGGTATAATGATCAAAATAATAACTATATATGATTATTATAAAATTATACTAATTATTATATTCTATAAACTATCCACTTCATTACCATTTAATAATAATGGGAACAATATCGTCGCTCGTGCGTAAGTATGGCTTACCATCTCCACGGGGCGATGTGATTCATTCTACATAATATTAATTAAACCATTATTATATAAATGAATAAAATTAATATATATGATGTATATTAAAATAATACTATGAAGTTAATTATATAAATATTACCTAAAATAGGAATATGATCTTATCAGACCAAACATATATTAGAATATAAACTTGTTAATGCATGAATAGTGAGTAGCAAGGAAATGTTACACACAAAATATTGAAAATATGATCATAATTTTTATCATCAAAATTATTATGATTCACGAATAAATAATTAATATAATTGAAATCATTATATTGGAGTTTCAGATACATATGAAGGATATCGAACCTAAGCTTGTGTATTATCATGTAATATCAATTTTTTGAGATTGTATATACGTAAGTATTTACTGGGGGTATATTTATCATTCATTCCCATGTTTTATATTAATATTCCCATAAAATATCGAATATTATTCTATTTATGTTTAAATACATTTTTTCACATTTTTACAATTACAACATGGTTTATAAGGAATCTTTCTTATGATTACCATATGTGTTACTTTTTTGGAATTTTCCACCACATGTATGAGAAGACTGTTTTTTTAACTTGTACGAAATGAAAGGATTTTTACACTATCATATTGATTTATTTACATGTATATTCCCTTATATGATTAAAGGATTATTTTCATAGAAAATTTTTTCTTCTATAATTGTGTGATATTTTTAGTAAGGAAAACGTTTTTCAAAAAGGGAGGATATTTTCCTCAGGAATTAAGATCAACTATTTTAGGAAAATTATTTTCCATCTATGATTACATATTTTTATGTTTATATATATATTATTACATTTATTTGGTTGTTTAAATGATGAAATTATTTTTATGAAACCCATTTATAGATTGTGTCAGGATGTATTGATGTTTAAGAAATCCATTATATTTTATGGGTTATATTATAGTGAATGTTTCTATGTTTTTGTGGAACACGTAAAAATGGTTTCATTATGAGATGGGCGGGTCCTATATCTCCCTCTAATTTATTGGTTAATGATTTATATCTCATGATATAAACATGTTTGGAACAGAATGTTAATCTAGTTCAGTGATTCATGGCTGGAACAAGGAGATAACTCAGTCCAGCAATATACTTTATCTTCTATGATAGTCTTGGAAATGATCCATGACTAATATAAATCAATTTTCAATGATTATGTATGTTTTCCACATAATATCTTTCCTTATTATATGATTTTTTGGATTAAATTTTACTTTTGTGATTTATCCCATGTCATGATATTGTGATCTTTTATATGCCGGAAAATATTTACAAATGTTATATTCTTATGAATATAATATGATTGTTATTTCATTTTTTACCCTTAATGAGCCTTTGATCACACCCATTTATATGATTCTTTTTCCCATGACATAAAGATAGACATTAATAATGATATGCCAAATGTATTCAAATTAAGAAGTAATAAAATGGAGACAACATAGATGTTTTATGAATCAGTGGTTTATGTTTCCTAGTTTCTAATGACATAATACTTGTATGGTCCTATAATAGTTCTTGTAATATGTTGTAATTAATTTACTTCAATTCTGAAGTAATATTAATGTATTTAAATAATGGGTTACTATAGTGGGTGTCAGAGGGAATGTATAGTTAACCTTGGGAAATTAGGTTGAGAAAGCCTTAAGGATATGTCTAAGAATATGATATAATGAAAAAGTTTTAGAAATGACCATGAATAACCAAGGATATAACATAAAGTGTACTAAATAGTAATTTTATTCTTGATTATGTGATTTTCTTGTTTTGATTATTGTTTCTCACACTATGATTATTGTTTTTAATCAATGTCTAGAACCCAATAGAATCGCATTAATGTTGAATACGACAGGAAATGCAATGATTGTCTCCCTTGGAAACCCAATGTTATGGGAGATGGAATGAAAAATATTGTTGCCATGGTAAAAAACACTTTCTCAAGATATTAGTCATGATAGACATCCAATTAAACCAAGCAGGGAAAAACATTTTGTTTGATTCTTTATGAGGAAGAATCCAACTTCATTCATCAGGTAATCTAATCCATTAGTAGCTGAACTATTGATCAGTAACACTAAAAAGATATTTTCAATTCTACAATGTTCTGAACAAGATAATTACATATGAGTAGTATAAAATTTGGAAGGTGAGGCTGATAAATAGTGGAATCTTATCAACAATATGAGGGAAAAAGATTAAATTGAGTCCACATAATGGGAAGAGTTTAATAACATACTATTTAATAATAAACATCTTCTTATTATTTGAGAAAAGATAGAGAATTAGTTCCTTGAACATAAGAAAAATAATGAAGAATATGTTGGTACCTATGAAGAAAATTTTCAAATACTTTCAAGGTACTCTTCTGGCATTATTATCCAGCCTGAGAGTAAGACTGGTCTATTCTTCAGAGTCATAAATCCATGTCTCTAAAGGGAATTAACCATAAGGGACTTCAATAGGTATGATGAAATTGTTCAATGTGATCTCTTCATTTAGATGGATATTGGAGTAACCCATCAGTCATATTGTTTTTATAAGAAAAGAAAAATGGTATTTAAAAGAAAATCGAAAGACCACATAGAAATGAGTTGAGTTTTTCCTTATACTCAAAGTGTGGAAAGAAACATGGTGGGAATTGACTTAAAAGGACTAGTAAATGTTTTATGTGTTGAAAATAAGTTCATCAGGAAATTGAATGTTGAAGTGATGGGAAAAAGATGTCTAATGAAGAAAACAAGGAAAAGGCTACACCAAATTCACCTCCTATAATCCAATGATACATTTTAAAAGAAATGCAGAATTATTCCAATCAATAACCTAATCCAATGGTTATTGATGATGACTGACATCAAAAAACTCTTAAGGCCAAAGACAAGGGAATGTCACATGAAATTACTATCGGTGATGTGGATTATGATAATGAAGTGGTAAAAGGTATACATACCATCCACTATAATGTAGAAACTGTCTTATTTGATTCTGGATCCACCAACTCTATCATTTATAAATTTTTTTATAATGGTATAACTATATTACCTCAACAATTAAATGTTGAGTTAGTTAATAGAACACATAATGGAACAATGGTTTCCTCAAATGTTTATAATTCTTCCCCAATTAAATTTTTTGGGAAAGTTCATCCTACAAAACATTTAATCCTTCCTATTGTGGAATTTGATGTGATTGTTGACATGGATTGGATTTCTTTATATAGATCTCATTTAAATTTCCAAAGAATGGAACTCACATTTCATATTCTAGATAAAAAATGTCATTATCTAACGATGAAATGATGAATATAAACTTCCTGTAGAAATTTCATCTATCTAATGTTTCTTGATTCAAATAAATGGAGGTTATTTATCTCAAATAGTAGGGGGAACACTCACGATTTTGAATATGCCGATTTTATGGGAGTTTGAAGATGTCTTTCATGAGGAATTTTAAGGTCTTTCACAAAATCATGATGTTGAGTTCTTCAATAGATCTTATACAAGGTGTTATGCCTATTTTAAATACACCATATAGTATGGCCGCAAACGAGTTGTCGGAATTTAAGAATCAACTTTCTGAGAATAATGATTTGGAATTCATACGCCCTAGTGTGCCACCTTGAAGAGAACATGTGTTGTTTTCTAAGAAGAATTATGGATCAATAAGACTCTGCATTTATTATAAAAAATACAACAAGATCACTATCAAGAACAAATATCATCTCTCGTTCATTGATGACTTATTTTTCCAACTACGTAGAGCTCAATACTTTTCCAATATTGATCTCCATTCAGGATATCATCAATTAAGGTTAACAAAATAGGATATACCAAAGATGGAATTCCATACCAGGTAAAGAAACTATGAATTTATTGTGATGCCTTTTAGTCTTTCTAATTCCCATGATATCTTCATTGATATAATTAATAGAGTATTTAGAGACTATCTTGATTAGTTTATCATAGTCTTTATAGATGATATTATTGAATATTAAAGAATAATGTAAAACATGAATGTCACTTGAGAATTTTAAAAAAGACCCTAAGAAAGGAGAAGATTTATGAAAAATATACCAAGTGTGAATTTTGGCATGAAAAAGTTTCATTTTGGGTCACACAATCTCAAGAGAGGGGATATATCTAGATACTATAAAAATAGAGGTTATTGAAAGATGGTCAAGACCAAAAAAAGTAACTGAGATCTGAATTTTACTTGGTTTTGATGGATATTATCGATGTTTTTTGAATGATTTTTCACAATAATCTAATCCACTCACCAAGTTGACTCTAAAATAAGTTATGTTCATTTGGATGGAATAATATGAAGAGAATTTCAAAGATCTAAAAATATGGTCATCCATTACACCTATGCTCACTCTTCCTTGATGTGGATAATGGTTTGTGATCTAGAGTGACATGTCCAAGAAGGGAATGGGGTGCGTTCTCAAGAAATATGATATGGTGATAGATTATGCATCACGACAGTTGAAAATCCAAGAGAAAAATTACACAACTCGTGATTTAGAGTTAGTTATGGTAATCATTTCATTAAAAATATGAATGAATTATCTTTATGCTGAAAATTGTGATATTTATACTGATTATAAAAGGTTAAATTATACTTTATCACAAAAGGAGCTAAATATGTGCTAAGATGATGTTTTTAGTTAATTAATGATTAAAAATTCTCAATACACAACCACCTTGGGAAAGTGAACAAGGTGGTAGATGCGTTGGGTCGAAAAGAACATGCTAGAAAACCCATGATGAGGATCACGAAAGATCCACCATTTTTTGATTTTCAATGGATTGATATTGAAATTTTAATGGAAGGGGATAAATCATACCTTTCTCAAATGAATGTTCAACCATAAATACAAGTTAAGATTATAGAGGCACAGAAGGAATATGTAAAGTTACAAAAGAAGGGGAAAAACATTCTTGAATTCAACATTGATTGTGATAAAATAATAAGGTTTAGGAACCAGGTTTTTTTTCCTCCCATACCAAAAATAAAGATAGAGCTATTGGATGAGTATCATTGTTCTTCATTACCTTCTCACCCTAAAATCATAATGATGTATTGGGACCTGAAAGAGTACTTCAGGTGGGATGATAATAAATGAGATGTCACCAAATATTTCTCTCAATGCAAGAATTTTTAGAAAGTTATGGTTGAGTGGAAAAAGTTATATAGATGTTAAAACCATTTCACATATAAGAATGGAAATGTTAAAACATCATTATGGACATTGTTATCAGACTTCTGAAAACATCCAATGGCAATAATGCTATATGCGTTATACTTGATCGCATTACGTGGTCTTCACACTTCATTGCTATTAGAGAGGATTTTTCTCTTGATCATCATTCTTGAATATATGTAAATGAAATGGTAATATTGCATGGAGTACCAATTTTTATTATATCTAATTAGGATCCGAGTTTTACCTTGAATTTTTGGTGAATTCATCAGCATGCTTTAGATTCGGAGTGAAGTTTTATCACTATATATCATCCTAAAAAGATAGTCAGTATGAGAGGGAAATTCAAAATCTAGAAGACAAGTTGAGAGCTTCCTCCATGGATCTCAAAGTTGGTTGGGATCAACACCTATCATTGGTGGAATTTTAATTCAATAATATCTTTCACACCACTATTTAGATGACTCCTTATGAATCAATATATGGAATGAAGTGTAGAACACCATCACTCTTGGATGATATTGGGGAATGAAATCTATTAGGACCTTATCTTATTGATGAAATGGAAAAAAGTCAGACATACTCAACAACAAATAAGAGTATCATAAATTTGAAAAAAAGGTTACACTGACAATTGAGGATAACACAAAGAGTTTGAAGTGGGTGATAAGATATTCTTAAAAAAATCTCCCTGGAAGAGGTTAATGAGATTTGGAAAGACTGGAAAGCTGAGACATAGGTATATCCAAACTTTTGAAATAGTATATCGGGTTGAGAAGGGGGCTTACTGATTAGAACATCGAATGAATCTCTCTCAAGTCCATGATGTGTTCCATGTATATCTCCTAAAAAATAACGTACAAGATCATTCACATGTACTGTGCTAAGAAGTCGTAAGGCTAGATAAAGATTATTATTATGAATAACAACCGATAAAGATTCTAGATATTAGTGAAAGGGTTCTATTAAATAATAACACTCACTTGGTTAAAGTTTTATGGACAGACCACAAATTTGAAGAAGTTACATGGAAACATGAGGTCATTTTGAGGCAGAGGTATCCTCATCTGTTTATTTCTAAATGATGAATTTTGATGAAAAAACTCAGTTTAAGGTGGGTAGAATGTAACACCTATATTTTTAATGAAATATTATCTTTAAATAATTATTACTTTCTAGTAACTTTCTTTACACGTAATCTTGAGTTTAAAAGAACCACAATATACCCTTAAAACCCCATTTTATTTCACGAGTTATGTAATAGTGAATGTTTTTATATTTTAGGCACATGTAAGAATGGTTTATTTATGAGATGGGTGGGACCTATATATCCCTACAATGAATTGGGTAATGATTTATATCTCATGAAATAGAAATGGTTGGAATGAAATGTTAATCTGGTTTAGTGATACATGTTTGGAACGAGGAGAGAACTTTGTTTAGTAATGGACATTTTCAGCTATGATGTTCTTGGAAATGAGACTTGATAAATATGAAATGATTTTATATGCTTATATATATATGACATAAAATTTCATTTCTTATGTTATTACTGTTGGGATTACATTGAACTCTTATGATTTATCCAATGACATGATATTGTGATCTTTTATATACAGGATAAGATTTTAAAATGTTATATTCTTATGAATATTATATGATTTATTTTCATTTGGTTACCCTTACTGAGCATTTGAGTTCACACTTTTATATATTAAATTTACCCAAGACAAGGATAATGGTATTATATATGATATGAAAAAAAGTATCCTGGTTATTAAGAAATTAATGGGAGAGGGTGTAGATGTTTTATGAACCAATTATTTATTTTTCCCTATTTCAAAAGACACTATACCTATATGGTCCTATCATGGTTGTTGTTATATGATGTAATGAATTTATATCAATTCTGATGTATTATAAACATATGTAAAGAATGTGTCACTATATGGTGTGAAATACAAGCCATAGAATATATCATATTTATGTAAGATTGTAATGTATCAAGTTAATATATATAGTTTTTTCACTTGGTGTAGCGTGTTATAATCAAAACTAGAATAAATAAACTCTTTTTTAAGACAGTAAATATATTTTAAATTATTATTGTATTACATTAACTTAAGAAATTTTTTCATGTGCTATACATGATATCTAATAAAATATTCATACACTAGAATTTAGGGGTGTTTCATCCAACAAACGATAATTATATTGCGTCTTCACAATTTATATTTGATCTCCGTAATTTAGGGGTTGAAAATATACTATGTTTGAAATACACACATCATAAAAAGGGTTAATATCACATATTATCAATAAGAGAGAATGGGAATTTGAATCGTAACATAAATAGGTCCTTATTAGGATATCATATGTGGGAAAAGGAATCGTGGATATAGAGGAAAATATAAAAATTATATTAATATGGAGAGTTATAGAGAACATGGATTGGAATAAATATAACAATTAAAATTCTTTAAAACTCTGATGATCTACGGGAAATATGATTCATCATAAAATATGGTACCCAGAATAATATTTTGATTTCAAGATCATTTTTCTTGGAATTGAGGAATTATATCACCCTCTATGAATTTATGTAATATATGATTCTATAATTTTAATTTTTTATAATCACTTAATCTATTTCTACTTCATCTCTTATAACATGATGCATTATATGGTGAATTAATACATTTACCTTGAAAATCACATCTAATGATCAACATAAAACATTTTATAAATGGTTAACTATTCCAAAACATTATTATCCAACTCTTTAGAAATAAGTTCAAAAAATTTCTTATATGAACATGTCACTACCATTTAATCAACATGAAGTAGATTTAAATATTCAAATTCCATAATAGTTAATAACTTCATCATGATTCTCTTGAAATATGGTAATATATCAAATCACCACAAAAAATTATTCGAAATATACATTTTTTCTTATTATTTATTTAAGACATGTGTTATTCGATATATCCCTTTAATGAAAATGTGTCGAAAAATCCATTAATAATATCATATAACTCTGGTAAAAATGTCATTAATCGATTCCAAGGTAGTCATCACTTGTCGAAATTAATCATTTCTTTAACATTATGTCTATATAAAGAAAATATTAAGGGGTGTATTTCCCCTAATATTGAGTTTTCTGAATTGATTAACATTCTACTAAATCAGTTTTCTTGGTACCATTCACCATAAGATCTCAAATCCTTAAAGAAATAGTATTTTTGTTCTATAAATATATATTACACAATCCTTATAACAATTAAATTGCTGATAAAATATTTAAACGACATGATTATAGAGTAGGAATATTAATCATTTCTCTAAATTTATGGCAGTATCAGAACATGATAATTTTTCAATATCATCATTTGGAGTATATTAATTTGATTCTTGAGATATTCAATAGTACAGTATCCCATATCATTGTAGTTGTAACACTGAATAGTGCCTTTTTATCTTTCCCTTTGAATTCCTTAGCATATAGAACCCTATGTCCACTCTTATAAAAATCTCCCATTCCCTTCAAGAATTTACGGTGATGATTCATTCCACCCTAATCGCATGTAAGAAAATCTATCTTTCCCTTCTTCCAATTATATATACTTTTCTCTACCACCCTCTTGTTCTCTTCCATCCCTTCAAATCCATTGGCTTGGAGAATGATTTACTTATCTTTTAACAAGTGAAACTATTTACTCATATGATAAAAATACATGGGTGACTATTCCACTTTGAAATTTTTGATGAAGACCAAGAAAGATATGATCCTTCTTACTATTTAGATCCCATGAATTGGTCTTGTTCTCATTCCTTCTTCTATGTTCCTATCCAAAATAATGGAATATATTGGATTAAATTATACAATAATGTATAATCTAAAAACTATGGATACACATAACATAAATTTAAAAAGATAATATCATAATCATAAATATGGTTTCACTAGGGATATCTTTTCTTTTAAATACATCATATTGGTTTTTAATGTAAACATGAATTATTCTAGGCATATCCCTTGGGAGTTTTAAAAAAGGTGCAAGTAAGACTTATTTTTGTGTACCATGTTACCATGAGCCAGGCCCAGAAGAACTTATTAGAGTTATTACTCAAAGGTAAATTTTTGAAAAAACCATGTCCACTTGTAGTATCTAGATAGAGATATATTATTCGGAATACCCACATAATCTCTATCTTACCAAAATTATAGTTTGTTCTTATATAATTATACCCAATTTTAATCATAAAGTCATTCACCCAAATCTATTTTCTATAAATATAGTTTCCATGTTATCTTCATTACTTCATATGATACCAACTGTAATGCCTTGACCCTAGAAACTCGGAGTTGGTGCATTGTTTTACTACATTATCGTGATTACAAGGAGTAAAATATGGAATGAATGATCAATTTAGTCTATTTGAATGACATATTGCATATATTATACACATAATAAATAGGGAAATATAAAATAAAAACATGATATATAATAAAATAGAATAGAATGCATCCTTGAACACTTATTCAATGACTTTTTCTTATAACATGGGAAATGAAACATAATAAGTGTGAGATAAATTATCAGTATGGTTAATTAAATCATAATAAAAAATGAATCAATGGGAATAAATTGATATAGAATGGTAAATAACAAAAAACAAATGTAATTGAAAAAACTATATAAGAAAAAAATAAATATATAAAGCGATGAAACTGAAACACATGTCATTTAATCAATTAAATAAAAATTAGATTTACCTATATATATGTCATCACAAAATCTCATGGAATAATAATATTGAAACTACATGAGGTAAATTATTTCTTAATGGAAATCATGTCAATGGAACAAAAAAATATATATCATCAAGTCCTTTTACACTACAATTTAAAACTATAGGTAAAAACTAGTTTAATTTTCCCAAATTATTTGTCTCATGGGAACCTTTTGAAGCATTGAAGAGCTATATAAATTCTATAATCCTACCACATTTCTTTTCCAAATAATTCTTCCTAATGAAATGTGAAGATAAATAATATACCTTATAAAATATCCTAATTGGATAATGAATACATAATTATCAATATTTCAATAAAATAATCAAATTACAATAGAATTATACACTATATATAAAATGGTATACTTTTTTAGAAATAAAAATATCCATTGAATGAGATTATAGAAATTCAATAAATTTCAAAAGAATAATTATTACATATAAAGTTATTTTTTCATGATATGTTTAAAAATAACAAAAGTATGATTGATTTAAATTATAATCACTACGAACAATCTTGGGAAGAATAATCTTTAAACAATCCAATGTGTCCCACACCACTTATAACCATTTCAATCATAATCTATAGAAAGTTATTACATTAAATAAAACATATAATATCATGATAATAATAAGATTCCTGATATAACATGAAAAATGTAGTATATACACCATATAAAATTGAATTGGTGCAAAATAACAAATAATTCTTGATGAAATGTAAATTGAGATGAAATTCCCTTACCTTAACCTTATTTTTTGTTGTGTGGTATTTAGCCTCAAGTAAAGTTCCTTAAAATAGGTTAATAACTAATATAATAACTATAATAATGTTTATAATACCATATATTAACTTCTTTGAACATCTCATTACTTGTTAAGAAACTTTCATTAATTCCACTATTTCAGGGGTTAATTGCATAGTTTCCTCGAGTAAGTTTTAACATGTTGATTATTTTTATCATTAAATAAATCATGGTTTAATATTATATAGAATTTAAACCATGAATTAATTATCACTTATATGCAGTATATATTCATTTATAATAATATTATATAATTGGATATTTTAAATGAATTGCATCGTTCCTGGAGACAGTAGGTTGTACGTAGGCTGGGACATTACTTTATTTTATTTTTTGTACTAAAAGTATGAAAAAAATGATAATTATGTATATTATAATTTCAGTATCATATCTATGTTATATATGTTATATATTTTTATTAATACCATCCTTTATGTGTTCCGTTTATGTAATGAAAGAGTTATATTGATTTTAGGGTACGATAGTCCACACATCCTTAAATAAAATTTTCATATTTACACAAGATTGAATGAATAAAGGTATATTCTAAACAAATATTAATGAATAATAAAGAAAATATAAATATCATAAATAAAATATGTAGGGAAATTTTCAATCACAATGGTCACCATGAGAGGTCATAAATGAAAAAAGAAACAATCATCATTTCATGAGGCAATAGTTTGCTGTACAAAGAAATAGTATGGTTGTTACCCATTAGATAGAGGTATGTGTAAGTGATGGTAAAACCCTTAAAGGAAAAAACTATCAGTATATTGAAGATAATTGTTTTGTTAAATTATCAGGGAATAAAGAAATTTTATGTGGTTGATAATTGGAAATAAAACTATAGAGGTTGAGAGAAGACCATACCTCTTAATAGGGTAACTAATTTATATTTTTACCAAAAGGATTCCATTGAAGTGTTTCTTCCCATATAGGGGATTCCGGTTCTGTGGGAGGGAATTTGGAAATATATATTGATATATATTTTCAGAAACTATGTGTTTTGTGATGTGTGTGGAATGGGGAGAGGTGGAAGCCTTTTACAAGGGAGGAAAAGGACTCACATGGTATTTTTGAAATGATGTTAATTGTACCCAGGTTTTCACCATAAAAATTCTTCAAAATCAAAAAAAAATCAATAATAGTAGTTAAATGGACTTCTTATTTATATAATATGGGTTTTAGGCTTATTGATAGGTCATTTGGGACCTTAAGTTAAATGTATAGTCATTTATTAAGATTAAGTTTACCTTAATAGTTGTAATAAATTTTAACTACTATCACTAATAATTTTGATAAAAAAACAATTTCTGGATTAGTAGATGTAATAAATTATTCTGATTCCAAATATGTAATATATTTTTCCAAATTCCAATCATACACATAGTGGAAAATGATTTTAATTTAATCTCGTAGGCCAGACAACAACGTGGTTTTTTAAAGTAAAAATGTTTGAAAGATTTCTATGATTTTATAATCAATTTAACATTGATATTCATAATAATGAAATTAATTTTATTAATTTATAAAAATATTATCTATTAAAATTTTAAAACCAAAAAAATTAATTAATTCTTATAAATAATTTTGATGAAAACAAAATTTTGAAATAAAATTTATTAATTTGAATTATTAATTAAAAAATATAACTTTATAAAAAATTACAGAATATTAACTTTAAGATATTTTTTATGTCTCTATTCCATATTTGAATTTTATATTGACATATTAAATTTATGAAAGTGTCGAAATTGGACATAAAGTGGGTTATCCATTAAAAGTTTATAATAATTCCTTAATAAAAATATATGTTTTTATGTGGAAAGTAGAGTTTATTATTATCTTATACATATTAAATCTAATGGATGAATATAAAAAATATTTGATTGAATATAAAACATTTATATTTTTAAAAATTTATTTAATAATTTTAATTAATTTCATTTATTAAGAAAAAATTCCATTGGATACATAAAAATAATAATATTTTCTTTATATCCAATTGGTTCTTATTTTTATTTATAATTAATTGGTAACTAATAAATATATATTATACTAGTTTAAATCATAATTTTTATAATTTATTTATGACTATTCATAACTAATAATTTGAGTTATAGTTTATATCATATCAAATTAAATAATAATTTTTTAATAATAATTTTTATTTACTGAAACTCAGTCATGCGTGTAATGAAAGCTATCGAAGATTGTCTCCTGTGTGTCTCATGCAAGCTGACTTTGTGTAGCATTCATTACAAGATACAAAGAATATAATCTTTTTTTATCATTTTAATTTGTCAGGTTAACATATTCCATTTTTTACACTTGGTGTTTAATGTCATAAAAAAATATAGAATATTTGAAATACATTTAAAATAGAAAAAATGTTATAATGTATCATGGTGTTGTATTCCTTTACATACTTGGTTTCGTGTTTCATATATGCTATCAAATAAAATATTCCTACTCTAGAATTTTTTAGTGTTATGATATGTTTCTTAATATGAAGATCATAATATCTCATCATTGGAAACATAATAAAAAACAATTCTAATAAACAATGGGATTATAAAATAAAACCCATATCACATTTGAAAATTTTAAATCACAGAACACTTTTAAGAAAAAAGTAGATAGGCTAGTATATCACATAATTTTCATGAGAAGTCCCACAAAATTTATTCATGTGCAGTATATAATTATCACAAAATAAACAGGTGTTTTACAAGTCATGGGTCCCACATAAATAAAATTTAGATGAAAATCTCATTCCTTGATTTCAAATTTATTCCAATGATCTATATCATCCAATTTAATAAATATAAATATATTATAATTCTATAAAAGATGAATTGTATTAATTATAATTTTATATATGACCCTTTTTTAACATTTTAGCTCCCACTTTTCTCTATAGTTCTTTATTAAAATCATTATTCTCAGATGATAACTATTTTGTTTATCATGATTATTTCTATTAAGTAGTTTTAGAATATATTCATTTATCATTGTCCCATCAAATACATAATATTAATCATGATATATGTTTAATTTAAATTCCTAAAACATATATTTAGATATATCTATTAATATTAGAAATAGAAAAATTAATTAAACCATTCATGGAGATGGTAGGTCGTACGCATGAATAAACAATGTTTTTATTTTTTGATTGATGGGATGATATAACAGTAAACTGTATTTCAACATTAAAGGATATTTATTATATAATATTTATCATATATATTAATAAAATTCATTCTCATTACCAAACTGTTAAATTATCAATTAAAAAGGGATCAAAACATTATGTGGAGGTGGTAGTCCACACTTACACATGGGTGGTGTTATATATACCGAAGGATTGGATAGTAATAATTTATACATGATATTATAATTTAAAAATTATAATTATTTCATGAAAATCATAGTTTTTTTAAAAGGATGGGCTGATGCCCCAATTATTTATTTAAAGCAAAGACCGCTTTAGACTGGGTAGAGGGAGACCCATTACATAGCCCAAAGGACCAAGGCCTAGTGGTCTGAATACAAGACTTGAAAGCCCATTTTATGGCCCAAAGGAACCCTCGGTGAACATTACTGCTACAATATCCGCGCTTCTACAGTGCCCGCTACAGTACATCCACTGATACAGTTTCGGTGCTGCTACAGTTCCGCCGCTACTACAGTATGTGAAGATGGTAAGTCGTACCTATTCCCTAGTGATAAGTTCACATATTATTTGATGGAGAAGAGGGTGTGTAATAGTTTTTAAATTAATGTAATATAATTTGTGAATATTTATGAGAAATATGTTTTTATTTTTAATAAATTTCATTTATTTAGAGAAGGTAATCAAAATTTGGAAGGAAACTGATCAGTTAAGGTGGTTACCTCTTCTCTGAAATAACTCTATTCGATCTCCTCTAAAGGGATATAGGGTTGGAATTTTAAGAAAACTAGAACAAAAATAATGTATCTAATGATGTTTATAAGATAAATTTTTATATTTCAATATATCTAGGAGGTCCAAATTTGTTGAAATAACTGGGGGAGTATGTTCCCTTATATAATTGATGTGAGGTGCAATTTTGGAATTTCTAAAAGTATAAAATTATAATTAATTAAATATCACAAAAAGATTGAAAATGTAAAATGGTCGAATGATATGGTTGGATAGAGTTTTAGACCTATAAACCAGTTGAATTTATAAAAAAAATTGTTCTCTTTTTATCCTTATCGTTTCGAATAAACCTTAAATGTGTAATTTAAATTTTAACTATGGTGAAAATAATAATTATTAAAGGGTAATAACCTTTATATATAAGGTGAAAATTGGGCCATAAATTCCCCAAAAATGAAATTTTCTATTGTATAATATCCAGAATGAATTATATTATGATTTATATGTTTTTTGAATAATTTAATATAATGTAATTTTTTAAAATATCATTATTTTTTATTTTGACACTATCCATTTAATTTGAATTTAATAACATCAATAAAACAAAAGAAATTATAATATAATATTTCGTACATCATTAACATGCTATATTCATATATAAAAATATTAGATCAAATTTATTCTCTCAAATTAGATAAATTATAATATTTTTAATATCCCATATTGTTTTATCCATAATTTAAAAAATTACTATTTCAGCATTGTATAAGAATTTGATGTAATTATTTATTCACAAAAATTTAAGTAAATACTGTTGAATAAAAATAATTTAAAATTTAAATTAATATTTATAACTAAAAAAATCCTCTATTTATATCGATCTTAGAAAATATATTGTTATGAAGAATAAGAGAGTAATTTTTTTTTACTTTTAATTGCATAAATTATAATTATGATCATAATTAAATTAAATTGATAAAAATTAAATACAACCAAATATTGAGTAGTTGTTGACTAATTTAAACAATCTAATAAAATAAATTCAAGTTTTCGGGTCAATTTATAGACCATATAATATTATTTTTATCCCATAATTTCCTACATTACTCTTTTACAATGAAAACAAAAATTAAAATGGCTAGTAGTCATAATGAATAAAAATAAAAGGGAAATTTTTAACATATATGGAAGCACAAATTATTAATATTCTATCTAATTTTACAAATTTAAAATATATAAGTGGTAGGATTTAATTTAAAATCAAACCGATGAAACGTGAAAAAAAAACAATTTTTTCATAAAAATTCCCCTCTAAAATAAAAGATGTTGTTATATATGATGCAAGTTAAAAACTATTTTAAAAAAACATAATTGGATTGTTCTAAATATAATGGAACTTATGCAATTTTTATACTAATCCAAAATTTAATTTAATATTTTAATTATAGTAAATGAAAATATAGTTTTCAATAAGAATCAGTATTTATCACTTTTCATTGAAAACTCAATCTTTTCAAAAATATATCAAATTCTCAAAACAAGAAAAAAATTTATTTAAATTTCTAAAATAAATTTATATTTACCATATACATTTTAAAAATATATTTTAAACTAAATACAATTTCTTCTCACAAAATTATGTAAAATAGTTTTTGAGAGAAATCATCTTATTAGAGTATAAAATGAATTTTATAAAAAAAATTAGAGGAACATTAATAATGAAGTTATATTTGATTGAGGAGTTTATATGAATATATCATAATTCTGTTAATCCAATTAATTATCGCTATTTTAATGATTAACAGATAAATGTCCCATTAAAAATAATATTTTAGTAGTATATCATGATTCATTTAAACATGTTCTTTCATGTCATGAAATATATCTAATAAATTATTTTTTATATATATAAATATATTCAAATATATTGAGGTGTTAAATTAATATTAAAAAATGGAAATCATTATATTGGTCATCTATGAGGGATGAGTTATAGACCATACCCATCATGTGTATTATGGATATTCTAATTCTAATTCTATATATTACCTCCTTCTATAGGTCCTATTAATATTACTATTCTAAATGTTATTTCAAATAATAAAATTGTGATGTTTCAGAATATTATATAAGGGCATGAGTTATGATAGATTGCAATGGATGAGTATTTTTTATTGACGAGGAGTTCATTGGTGAGTGTATTTTAGAGAATAACATGATGTATTCTTATAAAAATGCCATCTCTGTTTTTAAAACTCAACTTCTAATAATTTAGTGACATATATTTAGTTAGGATGACATTATTTTGATAATTATTTTAAATAAATTTTATAGTAATAATAGAAAAATTAAATGAATGCATATTCTAAATTATATTTAATTCATTCAGTTAAGGATTTTACTAGGACTAAAAATTAATATAAATAAGAGAAATCATTATCAAGGGGGGTCTTAAGTGGCATCCTAGATCATGGTTGATAATTTCCCGCATAGATGTTTTATTTTTTTCTTTATTTTGTGATGATAAAATACATTTTTTCGTCCATTAACCTTCACTAAAACATTCATTTTTTTGTTCAATTAAAATGTTCATTTATTTTGGTAATCTTAATTTCAACATTTTTATAATTTTTTTATTAAATATTATAATTGTTTGAATGTATAATTTTTATTTGTTTTTATATGAATCTAAATAGTGAATTGAATATCCATGTTTTTGTTTCTAAATTTTCATAGTGATTAGTGGTTGTAACAACTTAGATTTTTCATAAGAGAAAATTGATTTATTTTTTAGGTCAGTTCATTTAATGAGGGTAAAATGACAAATTATCTATAGAGGTTCCACTAAAATAATTATTCTCATGATGAACATAGTATTTATGATTTACCATTGAAATATAATTTGGTTAGATTTTTAGGTACTTGGACTTAAAGGGATATTTAATATTTATTAAATAATATTATATATTATACATGAGTGTGACATTAAAATCTCTTAAATAAAATTTGAGACGTTTTTTGACACTGTGATATTGACCATAATGCGGGTTTTCCCATTTGAAGTATAAATTATGTTTTCAAGTGTCGAGTGATGGACCATGCATGTTTTATAATTATATAAACCATTTAATTAAAAAAATTATTTTTATTTTTTGGGTGATGTGGTGTTGAGGTGTCTTGTCATAGTGAAATTGGTTTTAATGATATTTTTGTACTATATATATATATAATTTATTGACATATCCACAATGCTAGTTAATAATGGGAGTTTGTATGAGGGGAACAATAAATGTGATTTAATAATAAATTAATGGGAATGATATTTTGGGGAGTAATAAACTAACCATCAAAGTTCATTTTGTTCCATTAGAAATTAAATATAAATCTCCCATCTCCCTCTCTATTATCTAGTGGTGGATGGAAATATTAGAGGATATGTGTCTCTCTTTTCAATCAATGAATAGACACTCTTAATATTATTCACATTTTTCATTGTGGTGGTGATAAAAAACTCATATTTATAAGAAATTATTGAAGAACATACTATTTGAGAATGTTATAAGAATCTTTTTTATAAACCTATCTCATTTCTTACATACTATAATTCAATACTCTTCTTCTCATGATAAAACACATAAATTTCTAATATTCTATAATGATATAAATTAAAAAACATTAAAATATAATAAATTACTAAATATTTGATTTAAATTTATTATATGGTCATTATCATGAATAATTAATTGAAATTAGATAATTTTGAATTTGGATTTAACAGACATATTTTGAAAATTATTTGTTTGGGTATAAAAAAATTATTCATTTTCTGGATTCATTTTAAAAAAAAGTTTTTTCTCAAATATAAAAATGATAGATATTTTTTGGAAATAATTGTTTCGTTATTTAAATGAAAGTTTTTTATTAATTAATTTATTCTTTTATGGGGATAATTTTTATTTCAAATTAAAATTAATTTTTTCGATGGTAATGGATTATAGAACGCTCTTTAATTAATAATATCATGAATAATAAAAAAAGTCTAAGAATTATTATTTATCTCACCATTATATTTCAATAATAATTGATGATTTTTTTATTTAGATCTTTTGGGATTGAAATTTTGGTTGTTATAATATTATAGTATGGAATTATTTTTGGGATAAAGCCTCTATATTTATCTAAATTACAATTTCATTGATTTTCCTTAGAATATTTGTCTAATGTTAATTATTCATGTTGGTAAAACTCTATCCCATATTGAGAAATTATTTTATGATTAATGGAATGATTATTTTTATTTGATGATCAAGAATATAAATATTTCCCTTTCATTCTTCATTATTCCTTGTGTATATTCAAGAATCCATTTGGGGTGGTTTGTTTTACTAAAAACAACCATTTTTGAAATTCTTATCTATTAAAAATCTCTTACTCTCAGTTTTGGGGTACTACATTTATTAATGAATGACACTACAAATTTTTATATGGTGGTGGTGGCATCTGGTTCAACTAGAAGTGAGCAAATAGTTGGAGTAAATATCAATGATGACATTCATATTAAGGATTACAATATTTTTGGCATTAAATATTTTCATGAACTACATGGATTTTAGTCCCTAATAAAATATTATGTATGTTACTACTTATAAGTTTTGAGATGTCTTTAATTCCATGTAGAATATACCCCTAAAAAATTTCATATCAATTGGAAGCTGTAAATTACTGGGTTTTATGTTGAATTAAATATCACATGTTGAGTGACTCAAGGTCACACACCTTGTATCATTAGACTGAGTAACTTGGTTTCTAATTTTCATGTACACATTTTCAACCTATTGGACCCACACATAGTGTACTACATCAAGAACACTATGTTTTTTAAATGATTGATCCTAATTGTGTGTGTTAAATAACCCAATTAGTCAAGTGGTTCCACACATCTTGTAATTATTAGAAAATTTGAACAGGTTATTATCTAAAATACACACAATCCAACCTATGTGGTCATATAATTTATGTTCCATATTGGATTTTCTTTTAGTTTTTAAATCCCATGGTTTGGGTGTCAAAAGCATTTGACCATGCATCCCATGAAACTCTATATTCCATGTATCCCATATAGAAATGATATATACTAATAAGATTATAATATTATTCATATAATCTCTCTCTGGAAGAAAAATTAAACCCATGAGTAATTTATTTTGGAGTATTTTTTCATTTTTTATGTGATGGTATATTTCTCATTACCGGTAGAATCTAATATAAAATTCATCAAGGTAGAGTATTTCTCATAACATCAAGAATATTTCAATAATGTATTTGAGGGATATTTTAATGGAATCACGGGTTCAATAACCCACCTTGATGAGTTTTATAATTGAATTTGTGTCCATTATATTTATTTTGAATTGGGTTACCCTGCCACAGGATCAATGCATAATGCTTATATCATCCTAGCATGGGTCCTGCATTAAATCCTGGGTTTATTACCCCAAGATAAAAAAAACTCTATAGATAGTAACCCTCCCAATGGAAATTAATTTTAGGTTGTGGGTACTTCTCCTTTAGAATTTGTCATTTTTATTATGGGATTAAATTTGGGATACTTAATTACTTTGGTTTTGGTACCCCACTTCAATATTGTACATTAAACAGTATGGTATAGGTCTACTATAATAATTGGGGATGTATTTGGGGATTTTAGATGCCTTTATATTTGAAGAATGTTGATATATGGATGTTATAGATATTTTTAGTGTATCAAGAATTTTATGTTTCCCTCATGATATTCTATTCACCAAAATTTTCAACTAATATTTTATGGAACATTAGTTATACTGGACTCTCTTGAGATACAACACATTATGGGGCTGAGATGAGATGATAAAAAATTATCACTTTTTTTGTCTTATGCATAGTCAACTTCTGTTTTTTTGGGATAATATTTATTATTTCCCTCAAGATTTGGTTCTGAGATGACATGGTTTTTTGTAATTATCTTTATGTTTGGAGGTAATCCCACCATTTATATTTACACTCACCCATGTATGGGCTTCGTGAAATGGATTATTTTTTTTCATACATTGCATGAATTTTAATTTTTGACAGTAGATATGGAGATGGTGGTGTTAGAAGAAAAAATGAATAGTACCAGATAGTGGTCCTATATGGGAGATGGAAACTAATGGAGTTTGTTCCATTATATCACGTAGCATGGAGGTGTTATCCAATTCTTAAAATCAGTAGCACCTGATGGATTCTTTTTTATGCATTATTATTCAACTTCTTAGATTTTATATTTTACAAAATTATCTAGAGAGATATTGTACAATTAATTCATTATTACACATTTTAGTTGATTAAATAATTTTTCTATATTGTTAATGGATACATATATATCTTACGGGTTTTTATAATATTATGCATCTAATGCAAGTTACTCCTTGATCCTATTCACAATACCCTAGACTATTATATGTAGGATTGGGGAGGAACACTCAGCATACCATTGACCAAAATATGGCCTCAATGGGTAAGGTTTTAACACCCCATCCCCTATAACTTGGAGTCAATTGTTAGTTTATTACATTTGTAAAAAAAAGGATCACATCACAGAGAAATGAATAATTTAGTTTTTTATAGGACATGATATACATAAATGATTTCCATATAAAATTTGGATATCAAAATAAAATATAAAAACTTTTTAATGTTTTCTTATTCCATTTATTTCATCTTTTTATTTATACATAGATCGCTTCATACTATCCTATTGAAATGGAAACATAAGATGGTTTATTGAAAATTCTATGTAATAGCATAAGTACAACATAGGAAATAATAATAGGTATATGCATCATAGATGAGTAAATAATCAACAAATATTCAATATAATGAACATCTTTTTCCTAAAAAATATACCCGGATACCATAATAATGAAAATGATCACATGGATTAGAGTATCTAAATTCATGATGATGGAATTCATAATTCATGAAAAATTTACCTTTACTATTAAGGCCATAAGAATGAAATTATTGTTTTCATCAAGTTAAAATCCATGAAATGAAACATACCATCAAGGATGAATCTAATCCATCATGATTTCATTGGATAAGTATACAACAAATAGCCAAAACTCTTGTCTCATGAGACCAATCTATCCATCATGGTTGAATATATTATTGAGACCTAGCCTTGAATTATTTATGTACAATTAATTTCATATATAAAATATATGAATATCTATATAACTCATAATAAACATTCATAATAAATCAATGAAAACATGTTTTGAGAAAAAAAATTATGAACCATTTATACATTCTCAGACAATAAGTGTGATAAAATAGACATTATGAATCAATATAAAAAATTTGAATGATTAAACGATCCATAATAAATATTGAAACAAAAGGGTAATATCAATATATCAGGAATTAACCTTAATAGAGAAAGAAAGATAAGGTAATTTTGAATGGTAATTTCAGATTTTAATTTTTTCAATAGAAATGGAAATTTATTTTAACAGTTCTCAATGGTAGGAGACCATGGACGTGGTCTGAAAATAATTTATTATCTATAGTAAAGAACATGTGAGTTATCCAACACATATACAATTGAAGTGTCAAGACATGTTTATATTATTATGCATAAAAATCATTCACTAGAGTGAATATTTATTTGAATCTCTACTAAAAATATTTAGGTTGATTACCCTTGGGTTTATCTATATAAGACATATATCTATTTTCATGTATTAAATCATGAATTTAATTTCTTGGAAAATTCTAAAAACATTACATTACTAAATTAAGGATTTTTTGTCATTATGATGGATTGGTAAATTGATTAAATGATTGGAAATATAACTTTCAATATATCAAATTGTTAATAATTACATATAATTAAATGTGTGATGACAATATAATAATGGTTTGTAATTGTAAATGGAAGTGGTTGAACGTGAAAACTTATGTTAGCATAAAAATGTAATCAGAAAAAAAGATATATTGATACCATTATACAATCAAAGAAATATTTTTTAATGACATTATAAAAATAAATTTAACTACAAATGATAAGATAATTAATGGAAACCCTTACCTTTCTATGAAGATTCAAGAATCATGGGATTACTCCATATAACTGTATGAGCACATTCATATATATTTTAGAAGGATATGGAAGTTAACTTCAAGATCAATTCCTTTGGGTTTGATATGGTTGTGATAAATGGACATAGTGAGATCCATTAATAAGTGATAATGAGGGGTTTTTCATGGAATCTAATGTTTTGTAAGCAGTAATAATGGCATCACTTGAGGGATAAGTGGGTTTGGTTAGTTTGGTTATTTGGGGGGGGGGAATGTTTGGTTAAGGCATGTATGTAGGAATTCATAACTTAAAATATATTATTGAAGGTTCTAAAAGATAAATTGATTTAAAAATAATTAATGCACATAAAATTACCCATTTTAACAATTGATAATCATGATTAATATTAATCATGGTTGTTATTATATAACTAAAAATATATGATAACCCATCATATGAAATTTATAAATAATGAATCTTAATTTTTGATCTATTTATTATAATTATATTCTTAAATATAGTAAAATTGAGTTTTAATGTAATACATATATTGTGAATAAAAAATATTTCTAGATAATGATGTTATTTTAATTATTATGTGTTCTTAATATTATTTAAAAATAATTATCACTTAAAATATTGTTATGTTTTATTTATATAAGTCTAATTTTTTTATTAGTGTCCAAATTTTAAAATATATTTGTTTAAAAATACATACTATCTAGAAAAGTGTTATTTGTTAAAAAAATTATTTTACTATGGCAAATAATATTTACCAAGGTAACTAAATTTTATGAAAAAAAATTATATTGAACATATTTCATAATTTTAAAATCAATATTAAAAGTGTGATTTTTTTATTTCATTCAATTCCTTAAACTGATAGAAAAATAAATTTTAATATTATCACATGTAATGGGTAAAGAATTGTTCCAAGAAGTAGTGTATTTTTATTCTTAAAAATAATTTGTAGAGTGAAATTATCATGGATTTTAGTTTCCAGGAAAAATATTGGTTCATTATAAAATGAATAAAAGTTATGTGGTGTCCAAAATTATCCAAAATTGAATTTTATCAAAATAATATTTAATTTAATGTGTAATGCGTAAAAACCCGTTCTAAGAAACAGTGTATTTTTTTTGCTTAAAATTTATTTTTATGATACATTTATCAAGTATATTGGTTTTTAAGAAAAACACTGGTTCATTATATAATGAATAATTATTATGTGGAATCCACATCAGTTCAAAATTGAATTTTATCAAAAAAATATTTAATTTGGAGAAAATACCAAAAATATTTTTAATTGGAAATTATTAAGTATGTAATTAAAATATTAATCATTTGTTTAATAAATTCAAAATTGTTTTTTTAAAATATATATTTTTAATATTTTTACACATTTATCAATTAAAAACTTCTATAAAATTCAAAAAATATCTTATATAAATTTATATTTTTAGAAAAAACTAGTTTTTTCATTATTCACATAAAAATATACAATTTTAGAAAAATAAAAACAAAATCACACTTTAAAAATTTTTACATAATTAATATCAATATGAAATAATTATTATAAAATAATAAATCTATAATTTATGGTTTTAACTTTTACATAAAATCATTAATAAATTCTCTTTTGATTATACATTATTCAATAGTTTTTTAGGTTAAATGTTTACTTTCTACAGTCAGGTCTCAGGTATTACATCCCCCAAACCGTAAATAATTCGATCCAAGATTTTTGGATATGTTTTAGATATTAATAGTGCATGTATTAATTCTCCATTGATACTTTAGGCTCCCTAGCTTCATCCTCTATTTTTTGATTTCTAAAAAAGAGTTTCAACATATCCGTTTTTTTATTCTGAAACACATACACTCTAGTATTTAGGATATATTAAAAGTATTCATTATAAGAAAATCTAGGTTTAGACTATATTCCCTCAAATATGGGTATATGTGTTGAATATGGCATGTACTTCTTCAGTAACGATACTTGGATGACATTTTGTACTTTAGGAATGTTGGGTGGCATAGCCAATCGTAATGCTACAACACCAATTCTATATAGAATATAAAAATTCCTAATATACCATGGGTATATATTATATTTTTTATTTAATCATATAACTCCCTTCTATGGGGAAACCCATAATAATACATGATTTCTCACATGAAATTCAAATTATTCATTAAATTATCATAATAGTAATTTTTTCTACTTTGAGAAACCCTGATATGATTCTGAATAATCCATAATTTCATTGTCTTATTTTCAATAATATCCTAGACTACTATACTACTTTATAAAACATTCTCCAAATATGTTTGAGTACAAAATATCTTCCAATTTAGTGCCTCATATGGTTTCATATGGATTCTAAAATAGATTCAATTATTGTAAATAAATTACTCCATGGATAGATATTTATCACATACACCATGAAAGTCAACATAACTAGGTGTTAATATTTATTTTAATGTTTTAACAGTCCATTCACACTTCCTATATGTTTGGGGATGATGGGAAGTTCTTAAATGTATATTGGTGATGAGATACCCCTAATTAATCCTCTAAAAAAAAATTGTGCTCCATGGTCTAATATCATATACAATTGATAGGGAAACACTGTGAAGTCTCATAACATAATTGACATAGATTCATGAAATATATTTAATAGGTAGATCTTCCATTATTCGTATGAAACATCTTTACATAGAAAGGAGATCCACAAGGACCCTTACAATAATATTCATTTGAGGAGTCATTTAGTTTCCTTTAAAAAATTCCAATATAACATTATCCAACTCTTAGATAAGTATTGTGAGATATTTCATGAATCCATTAGGATATTTTCATTTGGTATTTAATAGTTGGAATACAAAGAATATAGATATATAATATACAATTTTCAATTTTTTACCGTCCGACAAAAAATTTTCTATTAAATCATTGTACAACAATGTTCTACTAGTGAATATAGAGAAGTTTGATATGTGTGCTTCATCAAAAATTTCCATTTTTATCTGAAGTATGGATGGAACATATAATCTATTTACAAATTTTAACACACCATATTCAAAAGAGAATTCAGTTAATATCCTCTCATTCATATATTTTATTCTCTTTTATAAACTATTAAATAAATATTATAATTTATTTTATTCTCTATTAAGGAAGTATTATTGATCATTTATAAAAGCACTGATGACTACCACTCCCTATTGATTCCCATATCCACCATTAAAAACACCATGAACATAAGATATTTTAAATCCCCATAATTCTAAAAAATATTGGAAATTTCTTACATAAGGTATCATAAAACATGGTTTATTTCCTTTGGTGGTGGTATATTAAGAAATCATAGTCCTTGTGCAGTTATATCCTTATTCCTTATCTCAGGTTGATTACCTTTTTGGGAAGTATATTGTAAACTCTTATAGTCTCCAAATATCTCATGTATTCGTAAAAAGAAAGAGTGTCACTATATATTTAAGAAAAATAAAATGGATCCAATTCAAGATTATTATTTGGATAGTTATTTTCATCGATCATTTGATTCATTGATGCATAAGAAACCACTCAATAGTGTATTCATAGGGAAAGATCCCAATCCTTTCTTCGATGCATCACTATATATTAAAAACAATTCCTTTCTCGATGAAAGATTTAAAACAAGTGCATATAATAATCACCTCTTTGTCTCCCCAAAAAATTTCTCAAATTCCATTATCGATGACTATTTTACACTTTACATGCCTACACAGTTAAGGAGTTTGTTAATGATTGTTTTTTTAAAAAAATCATTGATTTTATGATTCTATTAATAGGAAACTATGTATATTAGTTAAATTATTTATTGTGGTCCGCTCCTTGATAGCCTTGTATTTGAATGATAAACACATATTCCATCCTTAAGGAAAATATGGCTGAAAAAGAAAGGTCATGGAGCCAAAATTAACAATAATTGTAATTTGTTCATATATCATTATCTTTGATAGTTTCATCAAAAGTTATAATTTGACTGTTGTTATCTCTATACCTTTAGTAATAAATCCATTTATCATTAATGATTACCACTTAGAAATAATAAATATTATCCTTAAATAATTTATTCAACTTATCTATAAAAAATTATGGTTCATTATTCAATCCTAATGAAATTACCATAAACTCCTAATTTCCTTAATTCGAATGAAAGAAAATATTTGATGTATCGTCATTATTCAATCCTAATAACTGATAATCAGAGTGAAGGTCAATCATGGAGAAATATTTATCTCCCTGGTGTTGATTAAATAAGTCATTAATGTGTGGGAGAGATTCTTATTCTTTATATTAGTGTTATTTATCATCCTATAGTCACCAAATAACCTCACAGATCTATCCTTATTCTTAAACAAATAAACGTGGGATCTCTATGCCAAAACACATGTGTGGATGAATCTCTTATAACACAACTCACATAGTTTTTTCTTTATATCAATTAATTATTCTTAGGCCATTATATTCGAAGGATTAGATATTGTTTATTCTCTTACGATGAGTTTAATAGAACAATATACTTTATACTCAACCTGATTTTAATCTATTCTATAGTAAACCCATCAATGAGTAAATTATAAATATGTACATCCTCCATTATTATGTTATCATTTTCTTCCATATATTCCATATTCTTTTCATCTATAGGTATTTACATTAGGTGGGATACTATGAGAGGAAGCTTGTATGAATCAGAAAATGGCGCCTCACAACTAAATAAAAAGAACTACACCCCCACTTCATAAATCATTATCTCATTCTCCTTGAAATTAATTTATCTAGTAAGACTCTAAATCTAATAAATACCCAATATTATATTAAATTAATCCATAGATATGTTAATATAGTTTCCAAGTATGTTGTTTTAATTCATAATAAGTGTGACTAACTGACGTTCCCTTATTGCAATAACGATTCCATTGGGTGTCTTGATTGAAATATCATTTCTTTGGGTACTTGGAAATGTATTAACATTCAAAGAAAATTTTTAGGATATCAAAAATTATGAAGACACTTAATTGAATAATGAATTATCTTTCTTCGAGATTACAATGAATGTACATACTATCACATATTTATGAACATCGTCTATAGAGTTATGGTAATTAAATAAACATTCTCGTTCCCCTAAGCCGCTTTTGAGGTGGGTTCCCTTGCGACATTGGGAAATTTTTTAGTAATTCCCTATATATAGAAAATTGAATCATTGATATTATAGGATTCCTTCTTTCTGATTCATGCATGATCTATATAAACCTTCACAATGTATTTGAAACAGAATCATGTTCCCTTTTACAAAGTATCATGGTATCTCTTTCTACTATAATTACATAATGGGTTACTCATATTTACCTTCTTCTTCATCACCGCATTTATTTTTCCTCCAGGTTCATTCAAAATGTTTTTATCTTGAATTCCTTTAATAATTTATGACATTGAGTATTATATTTTTATCAAGATGGAACATGTCACTATATCATCATATGTTGAGTAATTATTTGAGACTAATACACATTAGAGTCTCATTATTATCCCACATAATAACTATTAAATAATAATTTTTATTTTATATATAAACTCTATAACATCCATAAAAAATATTATAAAATATACTCATCTCAATGACACTCTCCTAATTCTTATACATCAAATTAAGGAATTTACATTCCATGTCATCATTTTTATCCTGATGGAAGTATTTATAAAAGAATACTTCCTAAAAATTCTTCCATTACAAATTTCTTATCTTCTAAAACTACATATTATTTTTATTCATTGAAAACCATTGATTAGAATATCTCCATTCAAATTAAACTACCATGAAAAAAATTCACCCTTTTATTGCTTCACAATACAAAAAATGTACACTCCAAGGACTTCGTCAATTATTTTTATTTTAATATATTAGTGGCCCCATTGAATGATGTTTTTTTTCACTTGAGGTTGTCCTCTATTGTTTTACAGTGTTTTATAATTATAGCTCTGTCCATGTTGGTAAAATTATTATTCATATCCTAGGTCAACTACCCCAATACGGCAATAATTGTCTCTGTTCAAACAGCATCCATTTTGACTTACCCCTAGATAGAAATCGATAGACAGATTATAGTATTTTAAATGATTTCCCTTCCTCCCATTAGGTTCCATATCTTAAAACGTAATATACAAAATTATCTCATGACATTATGAATGTTGATCCCTAAAAATTATAATGTTTGTAAATTTTCATAGACATTGAAGGGGTTTATAATAATGATTATGATAATTATTTTCTTTATATATTTTGTTCCCTAGTATCCTACTAAACCTTCATTTTGTACCAACTATAATTCTCTGGCCCCAGTATCATAGATTTGGTGGTTACTTTATTACATTTGTTTAAAATACAAGGATCACGTCACAAATTACAAGAAAATTTATTAGTCTTAAAATTTCAATTTTATACCTTATATAGATATTACATTGAGAAAATAAAAAAAATATAAAAACATCTTGAAGAATTCATATTGTTTTTAGTGAATCAAGTGATTTATTCATATACCACTTCTCAATACCTTGGGTAAATATAAACCTATAAATAGAGTACTCAAACTCTTAGTAAGAGTACAAGTAAAATAGAAGATATTATAAGAGGAAGAAAAACGATGGTATAGTAGATAATCAATAATAATTTCATATAATCAATTTATTGATCATTAAAATTTTAAATAGATATCATATAAATTAAAACAATCACATGAAAAAATGATTGAAAAAATGATTTAATCATCAGGGTCTATGCCAACAAATTATTCAGTCCCTAAAATTTTGAACCAATACACCATTCTTGTAGAGACCCGAAGCTTGACGTACATTGATATTACATTACTTTTCCGGAATACATAATACATAACAAAAACAGACACACATGGACCATAATAGTTTAATTACTTTGGAAACGTGGATCGTAATCTTCTAATCGTGGTGAAAGATCATCAACGTCTCCCATAATGATCATCAAATTTTTGTTTCCTTACCTAAAACCATTGTTTTAATCCTGGGATAAAATAAAACATAAAAAGGGTGAGCTCAAATTCTCAGTAAGGGTAATCATGGATAAAATAAAACATACCATATACATTTGATCTTAAAAACATGAACATAATTTTTAACCATCAAAATATTGAGCAACAACATAAAAAATGGAAGTACATAAGCCATAGATCATAATGGAACAAAAATCATGAAAACATAGCATGGGATTAAAATATGTAATTGTGGAATCTATTAAGAACATGTAATGATTTCCATAGTAGCCAATGCACTGCTGCCAATACCATCTTAGTGGACAAAGTCCTTTTCTGAATCAAGTTCACTCTTCATTCCAGTCCTGTAATACTGAACTGGATTAACTTACCGTCCCATCCATGTATATCTCATTAGATATAAATCATTACCCAATTCATTGGTGGGAGATATAGGTCCCAACCATATCATATTGAAATCATTCATTCGTGTGCCACAATATAAACATAAATCATTCATCATAACCCAAGAATAAAATGGGTTTCATAAACATCATTCCATCATAACGTAATCCATACAAATAAAATTGGATATCATTTCATCATTAGAAAACTGAAACCATGTAAATAATAGAGACTTGATACTTGACACATACACATGTGAAATAATGTCATCTTAGATGATAACATTTGAAATGAATTTTTGTGGAAAATATCCTTTTTTCTTCAAAATCATTTTCTTTTCACAAAATGTCATGCAATTTTAAAATAAAATGATTTTTTTGAAAATATTCATGAAATATTTTGGAGTAAGATTCATGAAAATAAGGCTTTATAAAACCGTAAAAATCCTTTCATGCAGTATATGTTAGAAAAACATTCTTCTCGTACTTTTGTTGGAAAATTCAAAAAGTACCTTATAGGGTAAATAAAAGAAAGATTCCTTCCATACCATGGGGTAAAAGTCAAATGGGTAAAAAGACCTATAAACAAACATGAATACACTTTTATAAAACATGGACATGGATGATAGCAATAACTCCAATAAATACTTACGAATAAGAAATCTCGGATAAAAATGAGATTTGCACAATTATCCCTTACATTAGGTCCGATATGCTTCGTACGTATCCGAACTACCTGTATAATGATTTAAATAATGTACTTGACTTATTACAGAATCATATTCATTGTTATGATATCATATATGGTTCACTTATGAGTTTATATTACACTTTATTTTGTAAATTCCATGCTCAAGAGCGTTTTGGGTAAAATCGTTTCATTTGTCGTCTGTGTTTTGACTTTTAATTATTCATATGATTACATAGATCATGATTAATTAATTCCAGTATATAATACATGATTTATATATAATATATATTCATAATATACATATATATAATATATCGATAAATGGAAAGAAATACACCGTTCATGGAGACGGTAGGTCGTACGTACGCATGAACATTGTTTTCGTTTCTTCATTGAATTGAATGGAATTAATTAGATGACATAAATATATATATATACAAAAATCCAGTATCATTATTATGTCATATATTTCCTGATTACTTATTATATATACTTTATAATCATTTATGAATGGTTAATCATTGAGAATGAATCTCATCGCGTCGTGGAGATGGTATTCCGTACGTACGCACGAGCGATGATATCGTTCCCATGATAGTGAAATTTTATTGGAGTGTATGTATACTATTAAATAATCATTATCACTTTACTATAATCATATATCATTATTATTTACACCATTATACCCATCCAAGTAAGGTGTTGGTGGAAAATATATTACACCATGTCTTGGAGACGGTATTCCGTACGTACGCACGCGCGGTGATTTCGTTTTCCGTATGATGGTTAGATGGTGAAATATGGTTGTTTCATACTTATAATAAAATATCATTATATGAGGGATACTGATTTTATTAATTCATAATGAAATAACCTAAGAAGAAGAAGGGGAAGAAGAAATAAAGTTCAAAGAATCGGTAATGGACATTACCTCTCCTTTGCAGCGCCACTTTGAGACATCCTATTAGGGAACTAAATTTGGTCTTTAAAGTAGAACAAGACCTCTAGGATGTTTCTAGGGAAGTGGAGAAGAGAACTTGTCAGGGGTTGGCCGAGCTTGAAGGCTCAAAGTGGTGTGAGTAAGAGAGAGAGGGGGTTCCCATTTATAAGGGAGGAGAGGGGAACCTTTGGAATAACAAAAAATATTATTTTATTATAAAGTCATATTCGGTTTTTAATAGGTCTAAATTGATTTATTTTGATGTTATGGTGGGTATGGGTCGAAAGCCTCTCATCCAATAGAATTTGGACACGTTTAGGTCATTATATTAACCTTAACTTTTAGTTTTACTCTTAGTTAATTAGATTGACATTTACCATGTCACTTTGTATTTTTATATTATATAGTTAATAAACGTACCATATACATATAAGAGACCCCAAAGTGGTCAATTAATGATACAACTATCATGATATAAGTATCTTTGCCGAACCTTTGATTTTTAAGAACATAATAACAATAAATAATATAATATTTGTTTTGAAAACTATTTTATGTCAATTTTAACACTATTTGGTAACTGATTTTTGTAAAACTCATAACGAAATTATTAGTTCGAAAAAAGTTAATTAAAACAATACTAACATGTCATATTAACATATATAAATTATTTTAATTCATAAAAAGTCTCAAATTACAATTATTTCGGTATTTATAACATCAATTATGTCAATATTTCATTAATAAGATAATTACTCGATCATCATTGTGTCATAAATAAATTAAATTATTTTAAGTCTAAAAATTACAAATAAAATACCATTATGTAGGAAATATTTATATATTTCTATGAAATATTTATAGTCCAATTTATCTTATGAATAACACTATATTAAAAATGATTTATTTATTAAACTTTGATTTTAACTATTTTAACCCTTCTTTAAATAAATTAATAATAAATGTCCTAATCTAATCCAATTGGGCCTAAATGGTCATATTTTATTCTCAAGGTTGTTTTTCACCAAATTACACTTATCCAATAGAATTAGGACATGTGTTAGGGTAATAATAATATCATTTTTACCCTTAATTACCCTATTTACTTTTAACCGTGGTAAAAAAAGTAGAAAGATACTATTCACCAAAAATTATTTTCATCTCATTGAACCAAATTTTAGTCCCTGATATTAACCGTGTCTTTAATATTTTTGAAATTCAACTCACAGAAGTGGTAAAATTAAGTTTTATGAAAAAATCAATTTTTTATCTACCATATTGTGGTTTCACTACTAATCAAAAAATTGAAAGTTTCAAAAAAAAAATACCAATAATTAGGCCTAAGCTATATTTGATATTATGAATTCAAAAATGATTTCTATTTTATCAATTTCTAAACATATCAGTTGCATTAATTAATTTAAAAATTAATTCCCATCGTCAAAACAAATAGCATGTTCTTAAGAGATAATAACTATCAAAAGATTGACAATTGTTTATGTCTGGTTTAAATGTGAAATTACATCAAATGACCAACATTGTATTAAATTGTAACAATATATTCTAAATATACTTTAAAACTGCTAAAATTAATAATTTATCACTTTTAATTATTTCTATTAAAAAAGTTGATTTTAATTAAAATTTAGTAATTTTCACTATTAATCAGAATATGAAAGTTACCTGAAAAGTACCAAAATTTCACCATAATCTAATTTCAATATTCCGAATCCAAAAATGAAGTCCATTTTGAAAGAAAAATTATATAAAATTTCAAAATGTGGGTATTAATATTTATAACAGCTAGTTCATAATAATATTATAATGATATCTCGTTTAGTGAAACTCGGTATTGCGTACTACACACGCTATCGAGGAAGGTCGCGATTGCATGTAATGCGAGGCAAGTTAGGGATGCGTGTTGTGAAATGTCTTTTTGGTGTAGCGTAAAACACAAGACATTAATGAAATTAAAAGAAATATTTTTCATAAAATCCTGGGGTGTTAAATTCTACCCCCCTTAAAATGAATTTCGCCGTCGAAATTTGTCGGGGTTATAAATGGTTTACTACTTGAAACTTTCATTAATAGAAACTCACATAGTAAAAAGAAATACCAAAACATGGCTTTAAAAAATAATGTATGAAATGTAACGGTTACCCAAATTAACTATTCACTGGGTTTCCACGTAGGAGAACATAGGTGAAAATATGGATATGGAAGAAAAATCTAACCATCAAGTTCTAATGGTGGGTGGTAGAGAACCTGGCTATAAAGAAGCAAACAATCACAAATCCATAAATTTGTGACGATCTAAGGTACCATATGATTTATTAGATATAAGAGCACTAGGACATCATTTTTGGTTATCAAGATCATTTCCCTAAAGTTGATGAAATTGGATTTAGAAGATATACTTTCATGATTTTGGTACAGTCTCACCATTGGTCGTTCTTTGGACAATTTCTACATCATCTCTTAAAGAAATGAAGTCGAATTTTTCATTCGTGATGTGTTAGCAGATCATGTGATAAAATGATCGGTCATTCCATCTATCTCAAATAAAAGGTTAGAAAAGTGATCAAAAAGTACATAAGTCCATCTATAGTGAGATTAATCATATATGGTTTCTAAAATGGACTTATAATTTATATATCATAATGCATAATACAATAAAACTATTTTCTACTAAACATGGACTTCTTGTAGGCCAGTGGAAGGCGATAAAGGCCAGTGGCAGTTTGGTTGTGTGTTCGATTCCCACAGCCTTGTCCGACACGATGGGTTGTCACCCATCCTGCAGGTTGTCCTTTTTCTAAAACTACATTACTGTAACATCTCATCAATAATATCGAAAAAAATTCTATCCTTAAACAATACTAACGTATTTCCAACATAATCTATTCCAATCTTTAGTCTTATCTAAAATACTGTTGTCCAATCTCATATTGTAGTGAAAATGATTACCAAAGAGTTCATATAAAAAGCATGTTAATACCATCATTGATCCCCGTATATCATGAGATATGTCTTGTTGGTCACATTCCAAACATTCGAAGGCCTTAATCATCTTTTCTCTTGAAAAATAAATACCCATTGAATCTTAGTGAAAACTTGAGTGCTGTCAAAAGTTAACTGTTTTTACATACCAAAATCTCAAACCATGATATAACTATTACCTTATATCAGTCATGAGCTCATGAATACTATCAAAAATTTCATTTTCTCCTTATCACTTCATTATTCTCATATCATCTTTTTTCTAATAATATCTCAATCACTTTACATGGTTACTGGTACCATAAAATTATTAAAAACCACAATAGACCAATACATAAATATTCCAATATTCCATGATACTATATACAACATTATTTTGGAATCCCATTACATAAACACTTAATCATTCCACCACATCGTTGTCATATTCAACATCGCCAATAGAGATCGCATGTGACTTCCCTTTTTTTCCTTTGCCTTAAGTGGTTTCTCATGTCGATCATCACTAACCCTTGGATTAGGGCATTTATTAGCATAATGCCCCATTTCCTTGCATTTGAAGCATTGAAGTTTTGGTGGTGTGTTCTCTGTAGTCGTTTCATTATTCATATCATTAGAAACCCTTTTTCCATTACTTTGACACGCATTTTCTTGATGACATTCTTTTCCACACTTAAAACATTTTCTATTCCCTTTAAGACAATCTCTACCATGCTTATTTCCACACTTTGAGCATAAGGAAACATTCATCTTCTTTTCACCATTAATCTGGGATTTCTCCTTGAACTCCATCTTTCATTTCTTGTCAAAACTATGAGATGGATAAGTAACACCAAATTCCATTTATACCTTGATATCACAATTCACAATTTCATCATATCTACTGAAGTCTCTTATAGCTAATTCCCATCGAAGATTTGGTTTTAAGCCACTGAAGAATCGATCAACTTTACTTTCAGGTTGGATGATAAATCCAGATGCATACCTTGCAAGCCTTGTAAAATTCATTTCGTATACACCAACAGATTCATCATCCTTTTTCTTTAGTTCAAGAAACTACTTTTCCATCATTATTCTAAGAATACGAGGAAAGTACTTATTGAAAAATAAGTTCTTGAACTCGTCCCATTCCATGGAGTCAATTTCATCTCTTGGCCTCGTATTCTTGATAAGATTCCACCATTGATCAGCTTCACCTTCCAAACGATATACTGCTAAGATGAATTTATCATGTTCAAAACATTGAAGAATTGAAAATATCATTTCAATGGTACTGATCCATTATTCAGCAACAAGTGGATCAGAAGACCCACTGAAACAAGGTGGACGTTGCCTCATGAAGGACTCAATAGAATATTGTTCCCTTCTCTGCTCATTTGGAAGTCCATAATGATTCATATCTTGTGTAAGTATAGAAATAAGATTTTACACTCCATCTCCCATTACATTTGTTTGTTCAGGAGGACAATCATTGCATTGTCCATTGCATTGATCAACATGGTTCCTTCGGGTTCCGGCCATCCTCTAAAACCCAAAAAGAATAGTGTGAGAGGCAAAAATAATTCTAGGGAAAACAACATAATAAAGGGTGGTACCTTCAATATCTAACATCTTATGTTTAATTCTAAGATCATTACCATAATTCTAGGACTATAACCTATACTTATACTTAACCTTATAGACATTCCTATACATACATTACAAATATCTCTAGGTATCTCACTAAAGCTCTCGCATCCTAGTTTCCCAAGGTTGACTAAACATTTCCTCTGATACCAACTGTAGAGACCCAAAGATTGCCGTACATAGATATTACATTACATTTGATGAATACATAATACATAACAAAAACAGACACCCATGGAATGTAATAGTTTAGTGTCTTTGGAACCTTGGAATGTAATCTTCTAATCGTGGTGAAAGATCTTCATCATCTCCCATAATGATCTTCCACTTGTTGTTTCCTTACCTAAAACCTTTCTTTTAATCCTGGGGGAAAATAAAACATAAAAAGGGTGAGCTCAAATGCTCAGTAAGGGTAATAATGGATAAAATAAAACATACCATATACATTTGATCTTAAAAACATGAACATAATGTTTAAACATCAAAATCTTGAGCAACGACTTAAAACATGGTAGTGCATAAGGCATAGATCATAATGGAACATAAATCATGATAACATAGCATGGTATTAAAACATGTAATTGTGGCATCCATTAAGCACATGTAATGCTTTCCATAGTAGCCACGGCGTTGCTTCCAAGACCATCTTAGTGGACAAAGTCCCTTTCGGAATCGAGTTTACTCCTCATTCCATTCCTGTAATACTAAACCGGATTAACTTACCGTTCCTCCCATGTCTATCTCATGATATATATATCCTTACCCAATGCATTGGATGGAGATATAGGTCCCACCCATATCATATTGAAATCATTCTTTCGTGTGCCACAATATAAACACAAATCATTCATCATAACCCAAGAATAAAATGGGTTTTATAAACATCATTCCTTCATAACGTAATCCATACAAAAAAATTAGAATATCATTTCATCATTAGAAAAGTGAAACCATGTAAATAATATTGACATGATACTTGAAACATACACATGTGAAATAATTTCATCTTAGATGAAAACACTTGAAATGAATTCTTGAGGAAAATATCTTTTTTTCTTCAAAACCATTTTCATTTCACAAAATGTCATGAAATTTTAAAATAAAATGATTTTGTTGAAAACTGACATGAAATAATTTGGATTAAGAATCATGAAAATAAGTCTTTATAAAAACGTAAAAATCCTTTCATGTCGTATACGTTAAAAGACATTCTTCTCGTACTTTTGTCAGAAATGTCAAAAAGTACCTTGTAGGGTAAATAAAAGAAAGATTACTTCCATACCATACGGTAAAAGTCAAATGGGTAAAAATTAATTTAAACATATATGAATACACATTTATAAAACATGGATATGGATGATAGAAATAACCCCAATAAATACTTACGAATAATAAATCTCGTATAAAAATGAGATTTGCACAATTAACCCTTACCTTAGGTCTGATATGCTTCGTACGTATCCAAACCTCCGATATAATGATTTAAATAATGTTATTGAGTTATTAAATAATCATAATCATTGTTATGATATCATATATGGTTCACTTATGAGTTCATATTACCCATTTTTTTGTAAATTCCATGTTAAAGAGCATTTTGGGTAATGTCGTTTCAGTTGTCATCCGTGTTTTGACTTGTAATTATTCATATGATTACTTAGATCATGATTATTTAATTCTAGAATATTAAAAATGATATATCTATTTAATATATATTCATAATATACATATATATAATATATCGATAAATGGAAAGAAATACACCGTTCATGGAGACGGTAGGTCGAACGTACGCATGAACGTTGTCTTCGTTTCCTCGTTGAATTGAATGAATTAATTGGATGAAATACATATATATATACAAAAATCTAGTATCATTATTATGTCATATATTTCCTGATTACTTATTATATATACTTTATAATCATTTATGAATGGTTAATCATTGAGAATGAATCTCATCGCGTCGTGGAGACGATATTCCGTACGTACGCACGAGCAATGATATCGTTCCCATGATCATGGAATTTTATTGGAGTGAATGTATACTATTAAAGAATCAATATCACTTCACAATAATCATATATATTTATTATTTACACCATTATACCCATCCAAGTAAGGTGGTGGTGGAAAATAGATTACACTACGGCGTGGAGACTGTATTCCGTAGATACGCACGCACGGTGATTTCGTTTTCCATGGGATGGATAGATAGTGAAATAGGGTTGTTTCATACTTATTATCACATATCAGTATATTAGTGATACTGATGTTATTACTTCATAATGAAAAAACCTAAGAAAAATAAGTGGAAGAAGAAATAAAGTTGAAAGAATCAGTAAAGGACATTACCTCTCCTTTGAAACGCCTCTTTGAGACCTCCTTTTATGGAACTAAAATTGGTATTTGAAGAAAACCAGGACATATAGGATGTTTCTAGGGAATTGGAGAAGATAAATTTCTAGGGTTTGTCCGAGCATGAAGTCTCAAAGTGGTGTGAGGAAGAGAGGGAGGAGGTGCACTTTTATAAGAGAGGAGAGGGGCACCTTTGGAATAACTAAAAATATTATTTTATTGTAAAGTCATATTCAGTTTTTAATATATCAAAATTGATTTATTTCAAAGATAAGGTGGGGATGGGTCGGCATCCTCTCATCCAATAGAATTTAGACAAGTTTAGGTCATTATATTAACCTTAACTTTTAGTTTTAACTCTTAGTTAATTAGATTGACATTTACCATGTCACTTTGTATTTTTAAATTATATAGTTATTAAACGTACCATATACATCCAAGAGACACACAAGTAGTCCATCAATGATACACCTATCATGATATAATTATCTTGGCCGAACCATAGATTTTTAGGAATATAATAACAATTAATAATATAATATTTATTTTAAAAACTATTTTATGTCAATTTTGACACTATTTGGTAATTGATTTTTGTGAAAATCATAACAGAATTATTAGTTCAAACAAAGTTAATTAAATCAATAATAACATGTCATATTAACATATAAAATTATTGTAATTCATAAAAAGTCTCAAATTACATTTATTTGGGTATTTATAACATCAATTATGTCAATATTTCATTAATAAGATAATTACTGCATCATCATTGTGTGATAAATAAATTAAATTATTTTAAGTCTGAAAATTAAAAATAAAATACAATTATTTAGGAAACATATTTAGCTTTGTAATGAATATTTATAGTCGAATTAATCTTATGTATAACCCTATATTAAAAATGATTTAGTTATTAAAGTTTGATTTTAACTATTTTAACCCTTCTTTAAATAAATTAATAATAAATGTCCTAATCTAATCCAATTAGGCCTAAATAGTCATATTTTATATCTAAGGTGGTTTTTTTCCGAATTAAACTTATCCAATAGAATTAGGACATGTGTTAGGATAATAATAATATCATTTTACCCTTAATTACCCTATTTACTTTTAAACCGTATTAAAAAAAGTAAAAAGTTACTATTCACCAAAAATTACTTTCATCTCATTGAACCACATTTTAGTCCTTGATATTAACCGTATCTCTCGGATTTTCTAAATTCCAATCACAGAAGCGGTAAAATTAGGTTTTATGAAAAATTCAGTTTTTTAACTACCAGTTAGTGGTTTCACTATTCATCAAAAAATGAAAGCTTCCAGAAAAATACCAAAAATTAGGCCTAAGCTATATTTGATATTATGAATTAAAAAAAGATATCTATTTTAACAAATTCAAAACATATCAGTTGCATTAATTCATTTAAAAATTAATTCCCTTCGTCAAAACAAATAGTGTGTTCTTAAGAGATAATAACTATCAAAAGATTGACAATTATTTATGTCTGGTTTAAATGTGAAATTATATCTAATGACCGACATTGTATTAAATGGTAAAAATATATTATAAATATACTTTAAAACCACTCGAATTAATAATTTATCACTATTAATTATTTCTATTGAAAAAGTTGTTTTTAATTAAAATTTAGTAATTTTCACTATTCATCAGAATATGAAATTTATCCGAAAAGTACCAAAATTTCACCCTAAACTAATTTCGATATTCAGAATCCAAAAATGAAGACCATTTTGAATGATAAAATTTATAAAATTTCAAAAATTGGGTCTTACTATTCATAACAGCTAGTTCATAATAATATTATAATAATATCTCGTTTAGTGAAACTCGGTATTGCATACTATACAAGCTATCGATAAAGGTTGTGATTGCGTGTAATGCATGGCAAGTAAGGGATGCGTGTTGTGCAAGCTCCTTTTGGTGTAGCGTACAACACAAGTCATCAATGAAATTAAAAAGAATATTATTCATAAAATCTCGGGGTGTTACAATTCTTATTTCTAATTACATATAAAGTAAATCATGATTATATTAGATAGGAATACAAAAAATATATATGACTTTTGTCTCAAAAGACCAAGTGATTCATATAGTGGATATATAATAATGATCCCCATCCATTACCTCTTTAAGACTAATACATTAACCATATCAAATATATGATTATCAAAATAATTCATTATAATAATTCCATTGGAATCAATAAAAAGTTATATTTTAATTCAAACATAGGAAGTTTCAATAATTTCCCAAAAATAAGTGGGAAAACATGGGCATAAAACATTTTGAGAAATAATTATGAGAGTTAAAAAAAACATAATTAACATAGAAACTATGGGGTATTCCAAATATAATTATAAGTACACTTATCAATGAAACAATATAAAAAATTGTTTAATGATACATTCAATGTGTTGGGTAATCCATAGAATATTGAAATTTTTTTCAATAGATTTAACTGGTTGGAGACCAGTGTAATGGAAGGAAATTCATTCACTATGGTTTATGAATAACTTGTGAATTATCCCAATCATATACCCCAGGAGTGTCTATCTAGGTTTATAGTCTTAGGGAAACTCAATATGCACTACTGTAAATATTGACTTGAAACTAAAACATCCTTTTTAGGTTTTTTACCCATATATTTATCTGTTCCAAAACTACATACACTTGCTAGTATCCAGATAAGAGTGACAATTTTATGAAAACCACACACTCTTTACTTTCTCAAATTTATTATTTTTGGGAATTATAATAGAATATAAATGGGATTTAATGATATTTAAATTCCTTTTAAATATATAAAATTGGTGATAATTCCATATAATTATAAACATTTTGAAATTACCATAATGTTTTTTAAGTGGAAATGAATGCGGTGAAATGAGAACCTTTATGTCAGTATAATAATGGAATAAGAAAAATGCTATAATGATAGGTGATAAGAAGTATATCAATGAAAAAATAAAAAATGGTAGATAATACTAATAAATTACCTAAAAGGAAATATATATAATTTTTATTATAATTAAAGGATTTTAATTAAAATGTAAATAGAAGGATTGGAAACCCTTAAATTTTTATGTCCTTTTATGAATCTGTGTGACTCCTTGGAACCTTTAGCGCTCCTTGGGAGGGATATAGAGAGTTAAATAGAATGTAAATTCCTAATAACATCAATTTTATTAAAGATTTCTGAGAGAATTAGTAGGAGTGAGATCTTTTTATAGGTTAAAAATGGGATATTTTCTATTAAAACAAAAGTTATGTAATTTGTAAGAAAGTTATCTCATGGGGGTTATGTGGGTTTGGTGAGCTAAAAGATTTGGGTGCATAAATTTTAGTGAGACATGTATTTATTAATTTAAAACATAAAAAAATATTCATGAATCTCTAACTATCTATTTTTTTAAATACCATACACTTTGGATTATCCCTTTTATACTAATAAATATTGATATAATAGTAATCATGGTTTTTATTTTGACAGTAAAAATTTATAATGACCTTATTAAAAAATTACATTCTAATAAATTTTAATTTAGGATCCATATAACATAATTTAAATGTGAAATATGATTAAATTAAAATTTAAATTAAAACATATATTGTGTATAACAACAATTTTTGTATAAAATGATCTTTTTAATTATTTGGTGTTCTTAATATTCATTATCATTAATGATATATTAAAAGATAAGTAATTTAATTTTATATAGGTATAATGATTCATATTAAAATTTTAATTTCATAATAGATCCATTTACAGATGCATAATATTTATAAAGTTCTATTCATTTAAAATCAACTGTTTTACTATGAAAAAAAAAATTGAAATTTGAAACTAAATTTTAGGCCATCAAATGTAATTTCAGTTATTAACTAACTTTAAAACACTAATTAAGAATAAAAAAATATTTTATTATATATGTTAAAGTGATATAATTCACTTTTAATATTAGTTCACGTAATGCATAAAAATTGCGACAAGAAAAGTGTATTTCTATGATTAATATTAATATTATGGATAAAATTTTCAATGATTTTGGTTTCATGAAATAAATCGGTTTATTATAAAAATAAATAAAATTTATGTGGCGTCAAAATAATTCTAAAATGATATTTTACCAAAATAGTATTTAATAAAAAGGTAATACTAAAAATATTTTCATTGGAAAATTAATACTTCTTTTCGTGAAATGATAGCCCTGAATTTCCTAAATTAAATAATTTATTTTTAAAGGTTGTAATTTTACTTATTAAAACATTGACAAATTAAAAGTTATTATGAACATATAATTATTTATTATATAAATTTAATGTGTTGGTAAAATCAATATTTTTTACTATTCACCTAAAATAAACAAAAATATAAAAATACTAATAAATTCACCAAATTTGATTGACATAATTGATAAAAATCAGAAATTTTTTTATTAAATAAAAAATCTATAAATTGGGAATTTAACATTTAAATACACTAATTAATAAATTCTATTTATATTGTATATTGATCTACAGTTTTTGAGATGTATTATTTACTTTATAGAGTAATATCATGGGTATTACATATGCCATGCCAGAATTATAAGGAACAGTCTTTAAAAACTACATAATCATGGGTTAGTTTTAAATTTTATCCACATTGATGGAATTTTTTTAGAGTTTCAATTAATTATGTCAAAATTAATATGTAAGAAAACCATAAATTAAAAAGTGGAAATTTTCTATTAGTATCCATTTTTTCATTAAAAAATCATCAAAATAAATCATGAATTATTTTCATGGGAAATCACAATGAAGTTAAACTTTAATTCTTCATTTCCCTTACCCATCTTTATGTCCTAATGAAATTAATTAATAAAATGTGATGAGAACAATATCTCAGTATGGGATACAAAATGAAGGCAAAATAATATTCTCATGAAAACCCAGAATACTCATATATTTTTTACCATTATCTTCAATGTTCAATGAGAATATGAAATTAAACACTTTGAAATAAAAAATTAATGTCTATATTAATTGATAAAATCATTAAACCACATATAAAGTAATTAAAACTCATTTAGAAGACATAGATCATCATATATATAAAAACAATTCAAACCACTTTTATTTGTATTGACTATATGGTTGGCATAGAATATTATTATTACCTAATGAATTTGAGAAAAATAATTGTGATCACCATTATTATAAGATATATTGTGCTCACCTATGATCTATAATTTGTATAAACCCTTTGTATAATCTATATTAAGCATACCTTTTTCTCATGAGTTCTATTGGGTATCAACCCTTTATATATGCTATAAGGGGCTAACCAATTAGCTATAATGGGGATCGAAACATCATATAATATTTTTCCAGGAACACTAATTTCATATAATTTTAATTGAATATTCCATAAAATAACAATTTCATCAAAAATTGATTTGAAATATCTTTAAAATCCATACAGAAAACATTTTTTAATCAAAATTTAATTTAATTTTATAAATCCATTTTCAATACAAAAATAACCATTTAATTCAAAAAAATAAAAAAAAATTAAAAATGTTTTAAATTTGAATAAAATGTTATTAATATAACTTTTGAAGAAAATATCATTTTAGATATCAAAATAAATTTTTTCTGAAAAAAAAATTAAATTAAAAACACTACACAAATTAAAAAAGAAATCTTTTTCTTGGAAGATAAACATGAAAATTAATATATTAATAATAAAATCAGTAACTATTTGTTATGGTGGGAAAATCCAATGATTACCTATAGATTAAAAGGAAATGTGTTTGAATTTTTTAAAAAGAAATATCATAAAATTATTTTTCGAATGAAAAACCATTACCTTGAGTCTCATTCATCACATTTTCCCATAAATAATATAATAAAAACATATGATAATTATTAAATTATTGATATTTGTATTATATTTTATAAACCCATTTATACAGCTTCTTACCATGTTATAACAATTATTTAAATATTTAAGTTTACATTGGACATTTTGACAATATTCGGAACTTGAGTCCAATGTAACATTGGTATGATGTCAATAGTGAAAGTTAGAATCTATCCATCATCTTTAGAATAAAAATCATGACATAATTAAGAATTTTATTCATAAATTATACTTTTAAATACATCCATTAACCATATATATGTAAAGATTACTATGTTTCATTCATGGAGGTGGTAAGTTTTATGTATGCATGAGTAGAATTTTTGTTTTTCAATGATTATTTTGGAAAGAAGGTAAGTATAATTTTAACAGTAATCAATGATCATAATACCATAAATATAATTACAACTAATATATATAAATAAATCTAGTGATTCAGTCATGAAAAACTAATCACGACACTACCTGGATGTGATAAATCACACATATGTCGATACAACATTATCATTTTATTTGTTCAAGGAATGGTAATAATATAAATTATATATATATATTCATAATGAAAAATATGTCATAAGAAACATATATAATCTTTAATTTAATCACTATAACTAGTCTTGAGATATGTTGAAGGGAAAAAAATTAGATCAGTTAATGAGATTGTAGTCTGTCGAACACACAAACAGTAACATGTTTTTCTATTTAATAGAAGTATAGATTGATTTAGGAGATGATATTAACATAATAATGTATTATTATATTTAATGTACTATATTTATTATTTAATAATTATTAAATAATATTTTGTGATTTGGAAAAAGAAAGAACAACAAAACAAATTATTTAAAATAATACCTCTCATTTAGAATTCATTCATTGCTTAACTCCTTATAACAACTAAGGATGATGTTTTCCTTAAAATTATAACTCTAAAATTTGTTGATTGATTATATGAATATAATTTTATAGATATTTTATTAAGAGGTAGGGTTTTAAGTGCGATTAAAATAGAGTAATCGGTTCCCTTTTATAAGAGAGGGGAGGGGCCCTCTTAGATTTTACAAAAATATGAAAATTAATATAACTTCATTTTTCAGTATATATAGTTTTGAAGTGATATATATACAATATAAGGTGAATAAGGGTCTAAATACTCTCATCCAATAATTTTTCCAAGTTTAGATCACATTATTACCCTTATCATTTAGTTTTAACAGTTATTAAACCCATTTAACTCCAATAGTGATAACATGTATTTTTATACATAGGTTTATATAAATTAAATAAAATACCAAAATATCCAAAAATTATTCAATTATAAAACATACCAATTTACCCTAATATTTTTTTATATTTTAAAATTTTTAGAAATTTTATATCTGTTGGTAAAATATTATATATTTTAATGTATTGGAAATGTGAATTTTGTCATTATTCATTTCTTTACCATTTAATAATATCAACACAACAACATATCTGAGATTAAAAAAATTAAAAAAATTAAAAAATTTAAATTTATCATTAATATTTGTGTATGATCCTAATTGTATAAAATTATATTTATTTTAATTCTTTTAATATCATTTATTTGATATTTCAATTAATTAAACAATTACATCATCATCGTTGTGATGTATTTTAAATAAATTATTTCATTCCAAAAAATAAATAAAAAATAATTTATTCATATAGATTTATTAACTCTATAATATATATTTATAGTAAAAAATATAATCTAAATAACCTCAAAATATAATTCTATACTTATTAAAAACATTAGTTTGACATCATTAAAATTTCATTAAAATAACATAGTATTAGGGTCCTAATGTCATCTAGGTGGCTCCCAGAGGTCATAAATTCAACATATATATTAATTAATTCTAAAAATACTCATATTATAAAATTATTACATGTTTTTTGTAATATATAATTATAATTATACTATTATTTTACCGTTAATTAACTAATTTTTTATTAATAGTTGTAATAAAATTATAATGTTTAATAATCATACTATCAAAAATTAAATGGAAAATATTTAATAAACATATACTTTCTAATTCCAAATATTGAATCCAATTTTCAAAATTCAAGACACTAAAATTTATAAAATTTATTTAAAATTAATCTTGTATTTGGTGTATAAAACGACTTTTTAAAGTGAAAATGTTCAATAGTTTGAAATGTTTTTACATTCAAATTCAATTTGAAAAATATCCCAATGACCTAAATTGTATTAATAGATGTATATTTGATATAATTTTACTTTAAATCAAAATTAAAACACAATTCACTAATAAATGGTGTTTGGATAAAAATTCATTTTTCAATTAAAAAAATAATATCATTATTCATTGAGAAATGTAACTTATCAAAAAATAAAAATAATAATAATAAAGTATATTTTATTATTAAAATTTCAAAAATGAATTTTACATTTTCAAATAATTTTTTTAAAATATAAAAAACGTAGTTTTAAACAACTATGCCATCAAATGGCGTTAAAACTAATTTATGAAGAAATATATATTTTCTGTATATAAATAGTTTTGTTGTAATCTTATGCCAAATTTTTTTTTATAAATGCGGTTAAACAAAATAAAGGTACTCCCATTCACAAATTTTGATATAAAATCTTGGCGATGATTATTACATTTAAATAATAACATTTAGTTATTCATTGACACTCGATGTGGCTTATCATGCACGCTATCGAACGTAGTGTTTCCTTCTTAAGATAAAAGGTTGTTACATTCTCACACCATTAATATGATACATACTATTAATTTTAACATTGTATATAAATATATATTGCATTAATTTTAAAAATATATATTTTGAAATCCAGCATCGGAAAAAGGGTAAAAAACTGTTTACATAATTAGAGAGAAAGGAAAGTATGAAGGTCAGATAAGAATACACATACTTGGTTAGTAGGTATAAAACATTGACCTGAAAGGGAAAAATAATATTAAAGGAATAATTGACAGTTATAGAAAAAATGATCATGGGAAATTTAATCATCACGGAGTAATAAATACGCGATGGGTTAAAAATCTATTGAAAAAATAAATAAATAATTTTTTGGTTTCAAATTCCATATCCTATCGTTATGGAATTATTTTAACATAAAATAATATTATGAAATATATTTTCTAGATTTATTTCTATTTTATAAGATCAATTTAATACTCATAATATTACTAATAATTATGATGTACATCCCTAAAAATAACCTTAATAATAAAATAACATATAAACCCAAATATTTATCTATACCAAAAATATCATGTTCAGGAGTAAAGGAATATATATAATTAAAAAATCCTTATATAAACATAAACAAAAAAAAATCTCCCAAAAAGTCATTAACAACTTTATGATCACATAATTTAAACCCTCATAATGATTTTAAAAAACATAGATGTTATGGCCAACCTTTGAAAAATAATGAGCTCCCGTTAACATCAATTATTTCACTAGATAGCCCAACATCATGTGATATAGCAATAAATATTATTTCCACACATTTTTTTATTTCAAGATGATTTCCTCCCTAAGTAAGTAACTTCAGGAAAACGTTATCATAATTTCTCTACTCATTACAGCTAATAATTTTTATTGTTGAATGGATATATGTTTCCTCATTATTTGATTGTTCAGAACTCTTTTTTGTATAATCATGACCCTTGTGACCAAACATACCACATTGGTAACTCTTTCCGGATCCAGACATACATTCCCAAAATAGTATTTTTCCACAACTGGAACAATTTTTAGGCTTACCTCGAAAATTCCTAGTTTTATTTATTCCTTATATCCTACAATCTTTATTAGTTCATACTGTTTTCATTTCATAGAACATAAGTTATTCTAAAAACATCTCAAATTTATTAAAACAATTAAAAAATTCTTCATAATTTTTAAATTCTCATGTGTCCAATACTCATTTTATGCTTGGTTTTAATTATGTGTGATGAAAATTTATTTAATGATTCATGTCTTGATCAAAAATATGTTTTTACATGGACAACCTTTCCATATAATCCTCATAATAGGACATTTATGCTTCATCATTTTTCCTCAATTCCATTAAATTTTTCTCCATCCTTCGGGGGACAACATTATGGAAATATTTTTCATGTAAAATTTACTTAATTTTTTTCATTACATGGAATCAAGATAATATTAATCTCTAGTATTATTAACTAATGACCATTTTCAATTATCTCAACCTTCAAAAAATAGATTGAATGTGTTTTTTGACGTTCTTAATATCCCATGACTTGAAATATATTCTTGAGGACATTGATCCATCAGTAAGATACCAATTGGTCTGAAGATCCAATGAACTATTGGGGGTGGTTCATCCAAAAATGATCCACTATATACATGTTCCTTAATGGTACATGGGGTTCCATTCTAGCATATATACCACCCCTGTTTATATCTTGTGCCATGTAATCCATTATTATAAAAAGGAATTATGTTCCAAATCCAACCATCTCGAGATGGTTACATGGAAGGATATTTTCATCTTAATGTATACATATTATATAATCCCTATTTCTTATAAGGATATTTTTTTTGAAAAGATATAGTTTAGATGAAGCAACCTCGAAATATTAAAATGTTATATCATTCCGACATAACTATAATGTTAAATATTCTAATGGAATTCTATTAACATTATCAATATATTTAAACAAGTCTAACCCATTACATTGATACAAATTGTAAGGAACCATCCTTAATTATTAAATAATATTTTTTTTAAGTCAATATTTTTTACTTCCTCCCACATTGAGTATATTTTTAGGTGTAGTGAATCAGAGAATTAGGCTATAACTCATATAAAACAAATCCATAAAATACAATGTGGATTATTTTGATTAGTATCAAATTTTTCATAAAATGTCATTAAATTAAACCATGATTTATTTTTAGGGAAAATATACATGAAATTTTAGTTGAATTATTTAATACCCTTACCGATCATTAAATTTTAATAATGTATATTAAAGTATGGTATGACCACAAAATCTTAGTACGTGATTCAAAAATAAAAAGAAATATTAGTTCTAGTGAAAATAAGAAAAAATGATATAAAATTTAATGTTATTATCTAGAATCTATGAGAATATGAAATAAAATGTTTTCACATGAAAAACATATACACATATTATTAATTAAAATAATTAAATTTCATAGAAAACAATAAATTTTTTTAGGGGGCTTGTATAATAATAGACATAAAACCCTTTAAAAATTATTTCAATTAGAATTACAATACATATAACTTCTATTGTTATTATTTACTAGTGAATTGTAGATATATAATGTGGATAAACCTCCGTATAAGCTTCATCATGCCCACTATTAATCTAAAATGGGGCTCATCAATTTTTATAAGCTATGTATTGCTCACCCATTTCTCATAAGCTATAATAGGGCACAACCATTTGTATAAGCTATATCAAAAATACTTGTGAGATATAATGGGGATAATACCTTTGTATAAGCTATATAAAGCTCAAATGTTTCATATAATTCTCCTGTTAAATTTTATGAGTAAATCAAGTTCATCATAAATCCTTTTATAAACTCTTTTAACCCATATGAAAACCCCTTTATATAAAAATCCATTTTCTTTTATAAAACCATTTTTAATACCAAAACAACCATTTCATTGAAAACCAATTTTAAATTCCAAAATACTAATAAAAACTTAAGGTGTGTTTTTCATTGAATAAAATACAAGTAATAACATTTCTTATGAAAATATCATTTTTAGATAACAAAATACAATTTTTTTTAAATACAACATTTAAAATCAAACATTGCGCACATTATAAGGAAACAAATTTTATTGAAATCGACTATAAAACCTTATAAATTATGAATCTAATTATTAGAGATTCATTATATTGTAGAAATCATCACATTCTTCATAGGATAAAAAACATTATTTTTTTTTACTTTTGTAAAAATACACATTAAAATATTATTTTTGAAAAGAAAATCCTTTACCTTGAGTATAATTCACTATGAGTGTCATTACCCCCATGAATAACTAACTTATATTTATTATTTAACTTCTTGATGTTATTTTTGAAGTTTATTACTCCTTTTATACCACTTATTACCATGTTATAACAACTACATAACTTTTTATGTTTATATCAGATGTTTTGATGAAATTTAATACTTGGTTAAAAATTACATTGTTACGATGTATATAGTCAAAGTGGTTATTAGTCCATCATATCCTGTATAATTATAATGTAATAATTATTAGTTTTATAAATAATTTATATTTTTAAATATATCCAAAAAATATTGATATGAAACATGATCTATGATACAATAATAGAGATAATAAGTTGTACGTAAGCCTGAGTAACTTTTTCATTTTACAATGATCATTATATAAAAAAAATAAGTGTAATTTGATATTTAGATAATAATAAAATTACTATAAATAACATATTAATTATCTTAATATATTTATATTCATCATTCATGTGATGTGGTGACGAAAAATTAATCACATCACCTCGTATAGGTTATAATTCACACATATAGACGAATGATGATAATGATTTTATATGCATGGAAAGGTAAGATAATAAATGGTAAATTTTATATTAATAATGATACATATTACATGAATATAATATATAATCATAAATTCTATCACTATAATTAGTCTTCATATATGGTTATGAAAAACAATTACATCGGTTCGTGAGACGGTAATCTACCGTACAGACGAATGATAACTTTTTTCCCATTTTATGTAATTGGAAATATATTTTGGTGATTATATTAACATAATAACATATTATAATGTTTAGGATAATGTAATTGTTACTTTATCATTGTTTAATAATTTTTTAAAAAGATAGAATAAGAAAAAAATTAAAACACTTATTTAAGAATGATAAATCTTCTTTAGAAATAATTTGTTTCTTAACTCCATGAGAATGATAAGGGATGAGTATTTAAAAATATAAGTGTTATCTAATGTTTTTATGGATTATTAAAATTTACATTGTTTGATATATATAGACCCAAATATGATTTAATCTTTTCATAAAATAGAAAAATAAGTTCTCTTTCATTAGAGAGGGGGTGTTGCATATTGGAATTTCAAAAAATATTAAATTTGTATAATTTATTTTAAATTAAAAATGGATAAAAAGATATTAATTTACAATATTGGATATATATGGGTGTAAATCCTACCATAAAATAATTTTTTTACCTTTTAGGTCTCATTATTGCCATGTTTATTTAGTTTTAACCCTTATTTTACCCCTTTAACCATTACTGTGACAACATGTATTTTCACGATATGAGGGTTAATATAATTACCATAATGTGAATAAAAACCCATAAATAGATCATTTATGACACATTAAACCTCATAATAATTTGTTTTATGTTTTGTTTTAACAAAATTAAATCAATTAATAAATTCTTATGTGATTCAATGTTTCATTAATGTAAATTTTGGAATTATTTATTACATGGGAATTTAAAATATCAATAAAACAAGGTATAATAGAAAAAATATATTAAAAAATTCAAAAAATGTCAAGGTAATATTGAAAATTCGTTTAGTAATTAATTATTGAAAATTGTATCTGTTTTCATATTTTTAATATCATTTATTTGATATTCATATTAATTAAAAAATCACTACATCATTGTTGTAAAATTCTTCAGGGTAATTAATTATTCCCTAGAATTTAAAAAATACTTATCATGATGAATATATATATATATAATATTTCATTGTATAATTTATACTCAATAAATATTATTAATAAACCTATATTAAATATTTTACTTATTAAAATCATATGTATGTCATTTTGGACTTTTCATTAAAATATAATACTATAAGGGGATTAAATTATTATAGATTCTCAAAGAGGTCAAAAAGTTGACCCATAGATAAATTTAGACCATAAATACTCATCTAATAAAATTGGTACATGTTTTATGGTAATTTAATAATATTTATAATAATAAGTTTATCCTTAATTACCTAATTTACCTTTAACTGTGGTACCAAAATTGGTACGTTCACTATTAATATTATCCAAAAGTAAAAGGGAACTATTTAATATATTTTTATATTTTTATTTACAATATGTAATAAATTTTTATAAATTAAATACACATAATTGGATAAAATTAATTTAAAATTAATCATGTAGTTGGGGTGATAAAGTAGATTTTTAATGTGAATATGTTCCAATGTTTGAAAAGTTTTTATATAAAAAATCAATATAAAAAATATTCAACTGATCAAAATTTGAGTTATATTTTTAAATTTGATATAATTTTAATTTTAAAAGATAATAAAATCTAATTTTTCATTATAAATTATTTAGATGAAAAGTCTGTTTTCACTTACAATGTAGTATTTTTCAAAATTCATAAAAAAATTTAACATATCAAAAAAGTACTAAAAAATTAAGAAAAAGTAAATTTTGATATTAAAATTTAAAAAATGAACTTTATTTTTTCCCATAAAATTTCAAAATTAATTTTTTCAACTATTACTAAATCAAACTGCAGTAAAACTACTTTTTAGAACAATACAGTTTTTAAGCTTAAAAGTAGATTTATTATTACCTTATTCCTATAAAACCATTTTATAAATATGGGTGAACATAATATAGTTATTATTATTCAAATAATAAAATATAATTGATATGTGATAATGATCACATTTAAATAATAATATTAAGTGGTTCGTTTAAGCTCAATGTGGTATATCATGTATGCTATCAAATATAGGGCAACATTATTGAAATATTAGGATGTTCATTGTATGGTACAAGAGCTGTTTGAGTATTTGGGAAGGATTTTGAAAGTAGGTTGATTAAGAGTATATGTTTTTTATTTTGTTTAGTTATTTTAATGGGTTATTGTGTTTGGTTTTTACACAAGAGAGGCCCATATAGGTGTGATGGAAAATATATCCTTTCTATAGGAATATGATAACCAATTGGTCAAACATAGAATCTATGGAATAATTTTTATTTTTATAGTTAATGGGTAAATTGTAGGCCCAATAGGGAATAAATATTTCCCAATGTGTACAATGAAAATAAAAAATTTATAAAACTCAATTGATGACACTAAATAATGAAAAGGAGTATAGCAGAAGATCATTGAAAATCTCATAGATATCATGAACGTAGTTTAATAAGGTTTTTAAAAGAAAATGTTTTTATTTATCAATTTTAAGGATGGGATGTGAAGAAACATAAATTTTTTTTGAATTTTTTTGGAGAAATCAAGTTAAGAAATCCTAGAAAATTGGATTTAATCATTTGAAATCATTTTTCTAAGCACGCAAGCTTATTATAGATTTTAAGGTTTGGGTAAAATTATATTTATAATATATAATAATTAATTCATGTGTGGATTCTGAGTTGATATGATTTGGATCCAATTAACATGGTATCCTCTCTTCAATATGTAAACCCACCTTTTCTCATGGTGGGGTTAACTGAGGGATTTTTAAATTGGGTTTATCTTGATAGAAATTTTAAACCTTATTACCCATAATAAGAAAATAGTCATGCCAAAATTAGGTTATTTATTTACCCAATTGAATGGTACTTTATAGATTCATTAATGAAAAATAATTATTTAAGAAGAAAAAATAACTTGGGATTTATTAATTGAAATTTTAGAAAAAAAATTTATAAAAAAAAATGAAAATTAATCCAATGGAAACATCACCTTTTGTCTACACAACCGTAGAACATGCAAGAAGTTACCCACTCATCAATGTGATAAGGGAGTATGGTGGGATTAAGAAATAAAAATTAAACATAATGAATGTGGTGAAAGTATTTTGGGGATGATCCAACACATCATAACTTCTTTCCCCACTCTTTTATATATGAAATACTTCCTCATAGAGGTAGATAAACTCCCTATTTATTCATTATCATAGGGTTTATATAGCATTAAATAGAATCATAATGGGTAATAAATTATTCTCGGGTTCTCTTGGGGTTATAAAGGAGGTCTCTTTCACCCATTAGATTAAAAATTACCATTTTATGGTCATCCAAAAACATTAAAATTCTGCAAGCTATTCCCCACGTGTAATGCGTGGGGCCTTGAACTGTTAATTGATTATCACAAATCTTGAAGTCCTTTCATGATATTCCTAGGGTGTGTCAAGGTTTTATCATATGTTTCACCTTGTGACATAATTTATCATCATCCAATCATATTCTTTTCAATTTCCGGCTCTATAATACATTTATTCCTTGTAAAGTTTCATAGTGGGTAATGTTTATACGACATGATTATTCATTTTATACATCTAAAAGAATTATTTCATCTTGGATCTTCAGTTTTCTCCCCTTTGATTTCCCAATAAGAATCATATTCCTGGGAATCATTCTTCATCACTGTAAATGTTATGTTCTTCAGTTTCTTCAAATCTTTTCAGCTCCATTGTATTATTAGTTTCTCGATGTATTTCAAACTCAAGATAATTTGTAATATTTTTATTTTTTCAAATATTGGTATTTCCTTCTATAAATAAATAATAGTTATATAGCCCAAATATTAACATGAATATCATTTATATTACAAGAATTATTCCATTATGAAAAACCTAATGTATGTGCTTGAAATTTATGATTCAAATACCCCCACTCTTGAATTCAGTATTACCCATAATGATGGAATCTATACATGCTACAAAGTATGTCCACCTTAACATTATTTAAATTAAATCATAATAAAACCAATTCATTAAATAAGAAATAAAATTCTATTATATAACATAGGAAAATTAATCAATGCATAATTTTTTAAATGGACAGATCAATCATGTATTTTACTTTTCTCCTTTGAAATAGCCTCTCTTATTAATTTATCCATTTTTGTTTTTCAATTCATATTTATAATAAAATCATTTTTTAATTTACCTTTAATTTAATTTCTATTCTCACCATCAATGTACAATTGTAAATATAGTTTATTAAATTCATCGAGAACATGTAACATACCAAAGTGTTGAAAAGTATCAAAAATATCCAGCGCTTATAGATATGTATCTAAAATAGACTTTTGGAATTTTCAATTTATGATCAAATGAATATGAAGCTTTGTAAATGTAGGTAAATGATGTAATAACTAAATAAGAAATAGAGGTTTGAATCTAGTGAAAAATGAATGATATCAAATAAAAATCTCAATAAAATTCTCCCATTATAGATTTCATCTCTCTCTTCCCTCAAAAAAACTCAATGTGGCCACATGATAAAACTATGTATAATGAATTAATAACGATCTCTCTATATTTTTTTTATTTCACTATTTTTTGAATGTTATGATTAAAAAAATATCACATCCACCAACTAAACACATACAATGAAAATATCAGCAGTCTATAAATGGTGCTTTTTATCCTAACAAGAGAGAACCCATTTGATTTTTTTATAAAGTGGGGTTAATAATGGTATAATATAGTGATGAGTATAATATAATGTCTCCAAAACAAAATACAATACCCAACATAGTTTTAACACTAAAATATAACACTATTTACCATGGAAAGACTCTCCCCCACAACCATTATTTTAAATAATATGAAATATATTTAGATAAAGTCATGAATGTATAAAATTGTCTTATAACTCCTATAGTTTCCTAAAAATGTTGTTATTTTCTTAAACAGTCTAAAGCACGATTATTGTAATGTGTTTCCATGGATAAATGGTTAAATATATGATTTATAATTAATATTAAAAGTTAATCTATTCATTAATATCTTTTTACAGTTGATATGAAAGTTATAGAAGAGATAATTCACGTGTTTATAAAGAAATATACTAAATAAATAATTGGGATATATTAATCTTCTAGGATGTCGCATGAATTAGAATGAATTGATGGGGAAAAACAAATAGAAATGAATAGAAATAAAAAAATCCATTAATTAAAATATCAGAAATTCAAAGCATGGTGAAATATAATTAAATCATTAAAAAATTAATATGGTACCCTGAATCAGGATTTTCTAAATCAATTACCACATTGGTATCTATAATAGTTTTTACAATTATTTCTCACTATAATTTATATAAAAGTAAATTTAAAATCAACGAATGGAAATTATAATATGTTTTTTTTACAATCTCATAGTTTTGTTAATTGAAGAATGAATATATAAGGGAATAAAATTATCAATTAAATATCTAAAAAAATTAATTTTTGCAAGTATAGTATAAAACATTTAGAATTGAAATTATCAATCCCCTTTTAATAATTCTTTGATGTTGGATGTGCACGTTATGCCTACCCCAAATTCATGATGTGTATTAGTTTCATGACGTGTATTCTAGGGATTTCATGACATTTATTTGTCCTAATGGTTTTTATTATACTTCCTAATACCTTATTCTTTCTATGTTCATTAGGGTACAATATATTATAAGTATATAGGTGAAATACCAAGACATAATAAATGATTTTTGATTGATTTTGGTAAAATTTCATCCATGCCTCTAAAGGAATAAAGAAAAAAAATATGAAAGCTTGAGTTATTTCTAAATAAATGTTTTTTACAATCATTGGATTGACCATACCTCATTTAACATTAACTCACGTGTTAGCATATTTATCATGAACCAAGATGGGATTTCAACCAACTAGACACTTGGACCAATTCATTGAATGACCGGAGGGTTTTCTCAATCCCCACATGGGGGAATCTAGTGACTGACTTTAAAAAAATCACATTGGAAATAATTTCACCCAGTTTTACAATTATTAAAACCCACAATAATAAGCATAAAAATAAATTATAACCAAACCCATGAACGGTAAAAAAAATTCTACAATCAATGTTTTAAAACATTATCAAGAACCAAAAGTACTACAATGGAATGGGATCAATAATCTACACCAAAAACGTTCATGTAATAAGAGGGACATCACCATTAAGCCACCACCATCACCCGCTTTATGAAGTGGAAAACTAGCAACCAGATCATCCATCACCACCATAATAAATATTTCCATTACCTGGTCCATACATAAAAATTTCTACATACAACCAATGGTGTACGTATGATGTGAGCCAACATGTATTTAGATGCCACCGAAAATAATGATTCCATACAATAACATTATAAGAAAGATCAACATGCACATTTGCATATAGTATTTGAATCATTTATATGAAATCATTTAATGGAATACATTATCAATAATTAATTTTTATTGAAAACTTTTTTCAAAAATAATATTTCATGAAATTAGAAAACACCCAAAGTATACCATTTGTTGATAGATAACACTACATCCAATAGGAATCTTATCACATGAGACAACCATGTGAAATAAATACAAGAAACTATCACATGTGGGAACCTATGAACCACATACCTTGGGGATCAATATCCTCTAACTAAACATCCCTTAGCATCCTTGTGCATGATCCAGTCGAGTTGAACCCATCCCAAGGTCTACTGGTATCCATATCATAATCCAAATCAAGCAAATTCCTAGGAACAAGCCACTAGAGGGGATACCATCCCATGGTCTAGTGTTCTCCGATCATATCACATGTTTAGATAGTGTTTTAGCCATCATTCCTTTTTGATGAATCTATGACTCATCCTTTTATGAATCATCAAGAACACTATTTTTAGTTCTCCCACATAGATACATGAGATTATCTTTATTCTAAAATTCCATTTCACATATCACATAAATCATCACGTTGACATAGATATTACATGCATCATTAACATAGAAAGAAATCACCACTTTCACATTTTTATATAGATCTGATAAGAGAAATATACATTAAAACAACCATTTCCAAAAACCAAACCACTTTCAATTACACAAACACACCTAAACTATTTGTAAAAAAATTTCTCACCACTTTTTCAATTAATTAATCACATTTTAAAATGAAACATGAAGAACACTTATCTAATCCAACCATTTCCATGCGAAAAACCCCCGTTCAAATCAATAGTCACTTTAATTCCATTTTATGACATGCTTCACATCACTTTTACAATTCAAATACACATTCAATATTGTAAAAAATAATCTTACCTAAAAAGACCCATTAATCTTGTAAAATCCACTTTCAACACATTATCATCGTTAAATATATTTGAAAACACCTTTCAAACCATTCACACAATGCCTAATATTTATTGAAGAAAAACCATAATTTATCATACATGAAACATGACCAATTTCCTTTATAAAAACACATTTTCATCCTATGTTCCTCACAATCCTTTTCAAAAACCTATTTCAATGTTCAAAAATAATCCATAGAACACATTTAAACAATTAATAAATAATGAAAAACTCATATAATATTATAGTATCATGGAACTACATACCCCATAGTAGTAAAAATCTAGAATCATGTGTGAAAACACAACTGCACCACTACTAGACCCTTTGAAGGAAACATTGAATGATAATAATCGTGATTTCACCCAACATCCAATTATTGGACCCTAATTAGGTAAAATAATCTATTATAATATAAGGCTCACTAGCTACATGAGTAGCTATGGACTTTTTATGGTTGTTAAATAATCTAATACCACACAATGAAAAAGAAAATAATGCTTTTGGATGGAATATAATGAGTAAGAATATTCTTACACTTGTGTAGAACTATGTTCAATAAAATAGTGTATGCGCTTCCTTTACCATAATATTATGTAATATGGTTTGTCTAAAAACATGTTATGGTGGTTCTTTATCAACATTCAAAAATAATTTCTTCAATATAATTCATCACTTTCTTACCCATGAGAATGGAAGAACATCTTCATGACTTCGTAATGACACTCATCCTGGTTTCCCAGTCCCATTATATAGTTTTCTTTCACAATAACGAAATATAATTCTACCATAATATAGTTGAGAGAATACTAAACTACTTCTATTTGAATCAGGAAATCTCAGATCGATTTCTCAGGTTGAATCAAGAAACCCTGACTATGATATTTTATCTTTTGATTGTTTATTCATTTTATGAAACATCCTCAAGAATGATCACCTGACAAAAATATTTTCTCTATATATCCTTAGTTCTCTTCCTTCTCCCTTCAACAATACATTCGTGTCTGAATGTAAAAAGTAAAATCAATATTTATAGGTGACCCAAAATGGTTTGGGTAGGATACTAAAATTATTTCTCCCTCATCCAAATTTCCCAAAACATAATTCTATATGATTTTTTTTTTCATATTGACTTCTTTAATGCTTCTAAAAACTTCTCTAAATTTATATAATCATTTATCACATCATCTTGCTTTATAATTTTTTTAAAAACCTTAGACCAATTGTGATTTTTAATTCATATATTATTATTATGATGTTGAAAGTTCGTTACATTGATCCTCACCACTTGGAAAAAAAATATCTTATTATTACAATCCTCATATCCAAGTAATCAATCTAATTTCCTTATTACGATGAAGAAGAAATATTCTCCATTAATTTTATCTTTAAAAAATGAAACATATGAAAACTATTATTCAGTCTTCTTAAACTTATTTAATGAAACCCTGATAGCACATTTAAATGCTTCATGAAATTCCCCTTCTATTCTTTTCCCATACCAACGATCTTGTGTCCAATGAAGTCATCAGGGTCATCACTAGTCTAATATAATTGACCAACATGATATGAAATCTTTTGATAAAAAATTATAGTTTCTATTTGTCTTCACCCATTTGGATGTAAAACAATGTTCCCACTTTAAAAACAATAGATAATTCATCATAATAAAAATGGTTTAATACATTTTTTATTGATCTTTGATTTTATTCTTTACATAATTTTGAAAAATACAATAATTATTTTCTATATTAAATGGTCCCCTCAACTCCAAATTTATTTTATTTTTATTGGACCCAACATTCAAACAAAAATAAATTCTTCCTCTAATTTTCATATGATGATCGATATTAGTATGAGTCTGATTATTTATGGCACACTATATAATATGGAATGGTTCCACTAGCATAAAATTTTGAAACATCTTTCCTTCTCAGATTATAATTAAAAAAAACATTTTGAAAATATTTTTATCTCATTGTTTTTTACTCTAACTAAAAACCAAAATCCTCCTAACATCATTTTTCGTTCAACCTTCCTAACCAAAAAATAATTATACGTCTGTTGATCTCACATTTATTGGATGAGCTGAGAAATCATTATCTTCATGAACGTTTCTTCAATCACAAAATTTTTCTTATATCATGACATACACATGACTATGAATACATTTAAGATAATATATGGAATCATCTGACATACATTAAGATGTATTTATGACTCCCCATCCTTTCCACCATCTTTTTCCTTTACAACTATCTATATTATTGGAAGCACTTATTCTCTCCCTTTCATTTATCAATATTTTATCAAATTTATTAAAAAATAATTTGATTTATGGGAACTCCAATATCAGAAAAGAATAATAAAGTTTTCATTTGATCCATGAAAAATATGATTCTATTTTTTATTTCAATCATAAGCTCATTTAGGAACTAAAGTAATTTTAACGAGACTTTAAATCCATCAAGCTTATTCAAAATTTTATAAATAGTATTTAGAATTTTGAGTCCTAAATCCTAAAAAGTTGGTCATTCCAACTATAAAATACTTATAAGCGGAATTGATTTCATTCTCCTTTGACCACAAAAGACAACACTTGCAAAAAAAATCTTTCAGCTTCCAAAACCTACATCCATCCAACATGGTCCCTATAATATCCCCCCTTTGGATATTTTTGTGAACCATGACTCATAAATATCTTAAAATTGTAACATCAATCTAGGGATTACTTTTCAATAATTTATAGCCTACATAAGCTAACTCATTGTAGGAAAAAAGAATGATTGACAAAAACACATTATTGTTCAAAATTAGTGACTCATGAAACATCTTCATCCATAATTTAAATCTTTATTCACCTACTTCATATATTCTTAAACTTTCATATTAGAAAATATTTCCCTATAACCACTCTAACTAACAGTTATAATAGATAACACATTTACATTATGGATTCACACCGTACACATAATTCCTCCTATGTACATGATTATTTAAAAGTTTTTATACATAACAATGGATATATTTATGGAAAAAATATCCCCTGAAAACACTATCCAAATAAAATATTAGATAATGTATAATGACAGATACCTCAACCTTGAAAAGAAATTGGTTGGATTCCTAGGTTCAACATTCGTTTATAAAAACATTCCTTCTATAATGGTTTTTCAAAAATTACATTTAATTGATACAATAGAGAAACATAATATATTTTCAATCTATTAATCTCATCATGATCATCGATGAAGTGATATTTTATATCAATATGTTTTTATTGATAATTTTTTACTAGATTTATGGATTATTTTACCACAATATGATTATCAAAGTCCAATAGAATGGGAAACAACATTTCAACAAGTAAATCATCCCATTGATTTTTAATCCACATAAGATGATTATATTCATGAGTTTTAGAATCATATACATATTTATCCTTGCTAAGAGTTACTGATATTCTTTTATTTATGTTTAATATAACACAACATTTCCTCCGAATAAAAACTCTTCCAGATGTGGATCCTTTATCATTAACATTTACTTCCTAGTCAGTATCTGAATACCAAAGAAATCAATACTTTCTATGATAGCATCACAAATTCTAAAATGTTATATGCCTTCTATATATTTGAAAAAAAAATCACAAAAAAACTATGATTCATTTGGACACTCTAATGTATTTAACATAAGGTAACAACATAAACAATGTCAGGTCTTAATGAAGTCGAATATAAAAAAACATCTTATCTGCTTCTGATGCTCTTTTTAATCAATAACCTTACCTTCTACATCTATGGAAAAAATGGTTCCACAGAAATTAGTGTTGAAACTGGTGTTTAATTTTCCATTTTAAACTTATTAAAAAGTTTGTTAGAAAAATTTTTATTGGACAAAAAATATATTTCATTTTTTTAATATTTACAACCCAAAACAAATATTTCATTTATCTCTGTATGGACATCTCAAACTATTTCTTTATATCTTAATAAAATCTTTCAAAATTTATTTAATCAGTCATGACAAAGATAATTTCATCAACATAAAATATTATGAAGAGGAAAATATTCAGGCTTTCATTAACATATACAATGTGGTCAACTCATCATTTCTTAAAACTCATCTACCGTATGAAAGTATCAAAGTTGGAATACCATACCCTTGGAGATTATTTTATAATATACAATGATTTATTTAATCTTCACACATAACATTAATTCTTCCCAATAATAATTCCACAAGGTCATTCAGTTTAAGTTTCTTCATCTAGATCACTATTCAAAATTGAGGATTTCAAATCCATTTGAAAAATTTTGTACCTTCATTTTACAATAATATAAATAAATATTGAGATTGTTTTAAACCATTATCCTAATTAAAATGTGTCATTAATTTAAATACCTTCATTTTTTGTGTAACCTTATTGTAATAATATCTATTTGTTTCATATCCATTCTCCATCTTCATTCAGCTTGTTCTGAAAAACCCATTTTCTACCAATTATATATTTTTATGTGAATTTGGAATGATTTCCAACATTTTAGTCTTTTATATTTTATCATGATATTCATTCATTGAATGAACCCATTTTAGATACTCAGAAGCTTCATTCACATCTTTTAGATCAACCTTTGAATACAACTAAGAGTGTGTAATTGTTCTTCTTGTTTAAACCCTTTAATGTTGATCAAAATTAATGTTTTGAGAATATGCTTGCTTCCTCAACAATGGATGATATTTTTGAGGTCCTCACTCATCCCTTGAAGTAGTTGTGTAAGATTATTCTTCTCTAAAACAATTTCCATTGTCAGCATCGTTATCAATTTTTTTTGTTGAAATTATTTTATATTATTCATATTATTATCTGAATTAGTATGTTTATATTCTTCATATTTTTCAAAAATATTCACATAAATATAAACAAATAATATTTATAAATGTTTCTAGAAACATCTATATCATCTTACATTCATATTATATCCATTAATAATTCCATCTTCACCTCTCCATTCAAACATTCCAAGGTTTCCCCCTTTGTTCTTTATGATGAATAGTATTCCAAAAATTCGTCAGTGATCCAAATTTATATTTTTCTACCATAAAACATTTCATATGGTGTAATATATGAACATTTTCTATAAGGGGATCCGTTTTGATTTTAAAAACCAATGCTCATGGCTTTCCTTCAAAAGTAATGATAAATTTCATATACAAGTAAAGCAGTTATTCCCATTACAATCATACTTTTACTCTTCCTTTCAGAAAAACAATTTTTTGAATAGTGTATATTGTACATAACACATTACAAATTCCAAGATTCTCATGATTTCTTTAAAATTCATCATTTTTTTTCACTTCCATCTTCAATTATCAACTCTTGCCCTGAATACTCATAATCATTCTTCGTTTTCCTCCTGAATCGTATAAATAATTTTATAACAAATGTCTTATATTTTATATACATAACACAAGTAATGTGGGTAAAAATATAAATGAGTGTTGTGATGTTTTTATCTCTATATATCAATTATGTTTTCATTGCAACACAAATATGGGAATGAATAAGTTCCAAAAGTCATTCTGAACATATATCAACTTTATTATACATACAACTAATAATATTTCCATTCCAAAACATTATGTAGCATTTGTCTCATCATTTTGACATGTTAGAAATTCTCTATACACCATCTCTCTTTGATAACATTCTCATGTTTCTCTAAAACATGTTTTCCAACTTTTTATTCTACAACCAATTTTATTCCACCCAACATTAGTAACAAGATATTTTAGTCTCAACAACTTGAAAAAACTTTCTTATTATACGTTGGACTCTTAAGAATATTTTTTCATATTCTTAATATACAACAACATACCTATATATTTCTAAAAATATCTTGGAATCCTTTATCGAAATGTTTTGAAACACATAGAAAGTTATGTTTCATACCATCAAAAAAACTTACTTCTTAGTTTTCATGTTTTTATCCAATGATGGATGATCTAACACCTTTGATTTTTAAAGATTCATCACTTCTTTTTGTAACCATTCGTTCATTGAAATTCCTCATATTATCTAATATTTTTAGTTATCTAATCATATGATAAGAACACCTACTATACAAAATCCAATGTCTTTCTCCTTTTATTTATTTGAAAGTTGATTAATCAACAAGATCTTTTAATCCCCTTTATGTTTTTTAACATCAATCCTCAGAGAGTTATTAAAAAAATTATTTTTATTATATGAAAATAAAAAAATATTTTGAAAGGTGTCTAGGTTGTTCATATATTTCATAGATAGTTTCCAGAGGATTCGACCTATTTTTAATTTTTACACTAGACTTCTCATGTTTCTTCATAACATCTTTCTCAGACTTCCACCATTGAGAGGATTGACTCCCCCTCAAACTTTTCCATCATCCATTTTTTTAATATTGGTAATTGTTTTTATGAAACCAACAAATATTTTTCATGTTTATAAATCATTCATAATACAAGAAATATCCATAGTATGAATACTTTCCTCTGAATTTTTCATACCAGTCGATGTTGTGAACCTGTTTCTCAACTTCCTTCTTATCATTCTTAAAAAACATTTTCGGATAGAAACAGTCCTTTTTTCTACTATAATCTTCTTTTTCATCTCGATCATTTTCTCAGCTCAATTAGAATCATAATTAACATAATCTTGTTTTGAATTATGATTTTTATAAACTTTTTATTTCTCCATATGATTTTTATTAGACACAATCATAACTTTGTCATATTTCTTGTTCTCTAAAACAATTTGAACTTTATTATCAATGATTGAAGGTAATTTTTATTTTTATCAAGTTTATCCTTTTAGATCCTTCTCAAACATTGTAGATAGAATAATTAGAACATGTTGCCATTTGTTTAGGATTTGATTGTTTGTGTTGCAAAAGTTATAACTCTACTTATTTTTAATTCATATTTTCTTCTAGATATTAATTTTTATGATTTTATTTCAGAATATATTTCATTAAATCATTAATATTTTCCCATATCTTGACCTTCACATCATGAAAACATATATGGCTAATTGTTGAATATTATTCAATTTTTCTGATTCCTGCTTTCTTTTTCAAGCCTATGAATCTTCCATAGGAAAGATTTCAATTCTTCTTTTAGATTAAATACTTATTGTGTTTTTTATTCATGATAACTACATCTTATGAACTCTTAATTGTTCATTTTTCTAAAGAAATCACTTTTTTGACTTATCAAAAGACTTTTCGGATTTAGCCTTACTGCCTTCTTCTTCATCATCTTTATAAAAGTAACGTCTTCTTTTGGATTCGAAGATATTTTTATACTTCTCTTTGTAATAATATTTAATGGTATCACCTTGTTTATTCCTTGAACATATCATTATTTTATCATCATCCACACTATCCTATTCTTTAGTTTCTTAGGGACAAGTAGCTGCAATGTGACCAATTGTAATGAACCACTTATTTAAATTTTCTTGATAATAAAATGAATCATTACTAACCCTTAAGCAATATCCCTAAGATTTAAATGGCATGAAATAAATGTAGAAGGGTTTCAAATGAAATTGGGGATAATTTAACCCTTATGAAATAAACCACTAAACAAAAAATGGTAACCACAAAAATACTATATGAAACATGATAAAAACAAGAAAACTCCACCATCATATTTATATCAAAACCATACAAAATTATGATATAGAAGAACAAAAAGAAACTATAAAAGAAAGTAGTGTATGAACAACTAAGGACCTCAATATGACCACAAGACTACATGATTCACAAGCTCCAATCTTCCACGTCACCAAATAGCCTACATATCATGAGGTGGTGTAAAAAAAAGTGTGATAATTTACCTTTTACCATGTTTTGAAAGATATAATATACAAAAGAACTAATTAGAAAAAGAATGGGGGTGTATGAAAATCAGTATGAATTCCCCAATTAAATCCCTACTCATGACACAAGGATAGTATAGTTAGCAACATTTATATAAAATATTTTTTATAAAACAATTTTCAAAAACAATTTATAACTCTATATAATCAAGTATCATATCATTTATTCTAAATAAAAACAAATGTTATTTTCAACTAATTTCTAGCAAGTCGCATTTTTAGAAAAATAACCAAACAATGATTTAAATAATTTTCTCATTAACATTTTGGTATATCCATTCCATTCAGCTTATTCTCACAACCAACTATGCATGCATCAATATAATATTTTCTTAATCATGAGCAGTCTCACATCAATCTACCATGTCGTCACACAATAATTATACTCCATCTCCCATTATACCATTTTCACTGAGCGCAGTTCATATTAGAGACAAGACTTGTAAATTTGATCTACACACACCACTATTATGACACAACAATTTCAAATAACCATTCAAAACCATTTCAATAAAACCATTATTTTTTTGAAAACCATTTAACCAAACTAAATAATTTCTATCAAATCATTTCTTTTATTGAATTTTTTTCATCAAATCCATTCACCATTTTTCTACAAAAATCCCATTTTATAATTCATATTTTAAAATAATGAAACAAAAACATTAATCAAAAGAACAAATTTTACCAATTTTCCACAACCATCACCAATGAGGGATTGTAGAAGTCATAAATCATCCAATTCAATTTCAAATACACAAGGATAAATCCATTTGAAACCATAACATTATTTTCTATAAAGAGGAGTCGAGATCAGAGCCACCTACATCAACCGTTTTGAGAGAAACCAAAAATGGATGAAGAACACACAAGAAACGAGGTCAATTCTCCATGAAACCTCCTTAGATCACTAATACTTTCATGACCAATACCAAATCACAACATATTTCATATTTTATATCTTAGATATACCAATAACAGATGTAAATCTATGAAACTTATAATATATGGGATGTGTATCTATATTGATCTAAGAAACCGATCATAAACGTTGAGGAACGATCACATACCTCATGAATTCAACATTGAATCATTAAGGGAGGCCTTATAATTACCTACAAATATATGGGAGAACCTTATCTTTACTTGGGAGAAGAAAAATCTAGATTTAGAGCCATTTTGTGGGTGAACATGATGATTAATTGATAGGCCATCCTAGATCCACTTTTAATGAGATAGTTTTTTTTACCCATGTGTGGTTAGTCCAAATGGTTAGTCGAACAATACACTAACCATGCATTTTATGATTCTAAAAAGGACACCATTTATGACCTACTCAAACAGTCTCCTTAACCATGTGCACATTATCCCAATGCTTCTATCCAAAATATGAAACTTCACTATTTCCACAAGGCGTTCCACATGGTTTTTATATAACATTCGCTACCCATGCGCCTCTCCATTCGATCCAAAAAATTATTTAATGTTCTAAAAAATCATATTTCCTTCACCCTTATCCAATATAGACATAAAATCACAATGTAACTATTATATAGAAGAATCATAGGGTACTACATTATCCCCAACCTTGGTCTTTCATTCCTATGAAAGTAGAAAACAATTATTTCCCTGAAAGAGTTCTTCCCATTACTCGTTCATTTCCTTCCAACATCCCCAAGTCTCTTCATGAATTTTTCCATGTTTCCATAAAACCCGCAGTAGACCAATTATTTTTCCAATAAAGAATTTATCTTGCTTATCCACAATCTACATTGAGATATGTACCAACGAAGTATCCATATCTAGGTCAATGTGATCCCATTTGATCACATGGATAGGATCATGCTTATACATTTTCAACTTCAATATGTGGAACACAATATGCACCAAACTGAAAAATGGTGTCAATTAAAACCAATATTCCACCCATCCAACCCATTATATTATCTCAAAAGTGTCAATATATTGAGGAGATAACATTCCCTTCATTCCAAAATGATGATGTATAAGCCTTGGAGAAATTCTCAGGAACACATGATCACATACTACGAATGATTGTGGTCTTTCAAGATGATCCGCAAACAATTTCAGACAACTCTAAGCCGTCTCCATAATTTTTTTGATCAACTAAATCTTCTCCACTATTTCTTGGACATGAATCGGCCTAAGAAGTGATGTTTCACCTATTTACACAAAACATAGTGGAGAAAGATACAAGGATTCAAAAGGATCCATATGTATTGAGGGCTGATAGCTGTTATTATATGATAAATCCACTAACGGAACATGATCTTCCCATGAGCCAAAAAATATATTACAGAAGCTCTAAAAATTTCTTGAAACATCTGTATCCTCCTTTCATATTTACCATCTCTCTAAGGATGATACACCATACTCATAGTCAAGTGATTCCCAAGGAAATTATATAAGGATTTCTAGAAATAAAATGTGAACCTTGCATATTTACATAAGACAATAAAAAATGGTATTCCATTTAACTTTACCACGTCATTGATATTAGTTTTGAATAGATCCTCCATCATATGAGTTTCACAGATTGAAATTAAATGTCCTGACATGGTGACCCGGTCAACTATCACCCACATGGAATTGTGTTTCTGGACTGTCCTTGGAAGTCTTGTATGAAAATCCATTGTTATCTACTTTCATTTCCACACTGAGATTGGTAATTATTGCTACATACCCCTTATTTGATTATGATCTATCTTCACTTGCTTAGAAGATAAGAACTTTTAAATGAACTCGCCCACTTTCTATTTTATACTGCTCCACCAAAACAGCACCTTCAACACCTTATACATTTTCTATAGACCTATATGTACAAGACATTTGGTATTGTCGTAAGCAAGAAGTAGATGTTAATAACAAGAAGTAGTTAGCAAATATTATCTCAAAACAACAACACTAAATTCCCTTAATGTTTTCGGCCATAAATTTTCTCCCCACCATTGAGTATTAAACTCATAACCAAGAATTTTGTATCAGATGATTATGCCTCTTAGACCATATTTACCTAATATGAAACCACCGAAACTAAAAATAAAATCACAACAAAACATCAATCTTCTCATTCCATATGCCTGTCTTGTAGGACTAATATCAACTCCACTCATCTGAATAATCTTTTTCCAATTGAGTGTATGACGTTCTGCATAGTGCATATTTCACAGTATTACCTATACATGGTGTATACATCATGTCAAATTCAAAAATCTGATGATACTCCATCTATATACTTTTACTCATATTTAAATCTCATTATGAGAAAATGTTTTTCCAGATCTTGTGATTTGTAATCAAAGTAAATTTATCAACAAAAGTATAATGATGACATGTATTCATGTCATGGAAAACTACAGTTGACTACAAATCATGTTTTGGGTAATGTTTCTCACACACACTTAACTATCATGAACCATAAGCAAGCACATGGTCTCCATGCCTGACAACACATCTCAACCCAGATCTTGATACATCACAGTACACCACAGACCCCTACCTTGACTTTAAAAAAACAAGATAAATGTTGTTGGAAGATGGACCTTCATCTCTGGAAAATAATTCTGGAATTTCTCAGTCTATTAGAATAGAGAATTCTTCTTTTGAAAGTTGTTATTGGAGAGGATAGTCATGAGAATTCATGAAAATATAATCGATAAATACCAGATAGACCATGAAAAATTTGTATCTAAAATAAATTCTTCATTTTTTATCTCAGAGATAATAGCTTATATCTTTTTTGATCTATAGAATCATCTTTTTCCGAAATTACATGGCCAAAAAATCATACCTGTAATGACACGATCACTTATGAATAAAATTATATTTATTTAAATGTATTATGGATATATAAAATATATGTACTCATTTTTTCATTATTGGGTTGTAATGACCATTAAGCATCATTACCTTTGATAATGTAGTCAGTGAAAAGTTATCGCCCAACTGATATAAATATATTGTTTTAAAAAATCCTTTATACAGAGACAAAGGAGAGGATATCCTTATCCAGTATTCTTAGTCCATAAAAAAAATTATTTTTAAGATTTAAAAAAGGAGGTGGCGTCATTGGGCATCACACTCGACCAATACCAAGATGATCTTCAACACGTTAAGCTTGAATGGAATCACATACGGGGGAAGTTCAACTTAATTGAGATTACCACCCCGAAGATGTTATTTAAGCCACCCCAGGAGTCTGTCACCATTTCACCCCTTACCCTAATGTCTTATGAGGGTGTTATAAGGGGCTATGTTACAAGGTATTAGTAAATTATTATGTAATATCTTTCTATAAAAAAATTTGTATTCCATTAATTTATTTATGGGAATAGCCTTTCTTAAAATAATGACGATTTTGATAAATTGAGTTTTTTAGGTAAAAATGGTACTTTTTAAAAATATATGCATTATTATGTTTTTATTAATAAATTTATACCAAAAGTTCTTATAAATTAGGATTATATCTGTTCCTTATCTAAAAATTACTAGGTAATCATTTTGATAAGAGTTATATTTTGATATTGTAATCATAGGTGTATTTTCAAAGAATTTATTTTATAGAATTAATGATTTTTTTAAATAATTAATATTTTTTTGAAAAAATATTATAAAATTAGTTTTATAAATAAAAAATTACAATATAGTTTTTATGAAGTCATATGTAATTTTAATTATGGTTTAAAAATAGTTTTTTTTCAAAACCCATCAAATTTTTAATGAATATCAGTTCCAAATTTCAACGTGAAAATTCAAATATATAAAAAAAATTATAAAAAATGAATACTATTATTGGAATCATGATGTAAAAATAATCCAATGGTGAATTATTACTAATTTTATGAGACATCCTAATTTTTGGGTAAAAATTAAATAATATATAAACATATTGTGTGTTTTACGACATCATAATGAAACAATATTGATATAATAAATACCATAAAAGTTATATTATTCAAAATATATCTTTAAAATTTTAACTATTGTTATATTGTATTTATTTGACTTATTTTATTATTTCTTAGTGAATCCTCCAAAATGTATAAAATATTTTAAGATTTTAAGTTCATTTCCTTAATAATATAACTCACCTAGAACTAATAAAGGATAATATTTAAATATATTCAGCGCATGTCCTTATTAGATAATGTTTTCTTCTTATATTTGGAAAAAAATGGGAAAAATCATATAAAGGTTTCTGGTTTTGAATATTTAATTATATATATTACAAAACATATGTTTCTGAAATATTAATAAGTTCCCCACTCATTTACTATATAAATCCACCCAAATTACACTTATCTTAACTAAAAATACATGGATCTCATCTATAATCTATCATCCCTTATCTATAATCCTTCCAAGTTTTCCCAAACTCTCAAGAGGCCCCTCATCAAACTTTTTATGTCTCACACACATGTAAGGGTTTTCTTCCTTTCTCATTTTTATCCAAGTTTTCTTATATTGTTACACCGTTTTATTTTCAATTAAAAATGATGGGGTATGTTTTAAAACCTCCCTTGTACATTTCTTATTAACTTTTAATGATGAGAGACCAATTTCTATATAATTAATGAATCTCATGTACACCCTTTACCATGCCGAAATTTCATAAGAGTAATTTCATTCCTCCTCCTTCTTCAAGTTTCCTTTTTATGTTACACCTTGTATTTACAAATTTCTCATGTTACAAAATGTATTTTTATTATTCCATTACTGCCCATTTCATATCTAAATGATGATATACCCCTTTCTCTTTCATTAACCCATTTTATGAATCCCCGTGTGATGTCTTTATGCTGCCGAAATTGAACTACAATTTTCCATGACAAAGTAATCATGTAGTGAATACAATGCCCATTTCACATTCAAGGTTATTACCATTTATTCACATATAATTACATATTATAGTCATTAAAATATTTATTCCACATTCTTTTATCTTGTAATAAATGATGATGTTGAATGAATCCATGTTATATGATCTATGTGGCACACTTAACCATGAGAATGAAGTAAATGTGATGGGTGTGCCAAGAATTATATTGCATTATAATGCATTTGGTGATGTTGAGTATCAAGATATGTCTTGTTGGGATAGGGGTATACTGGATTCCTTTATATTAATTTTTCCCATCATTTAGGGATAAGGGTTTACTAGATTCATTTATTTTAATGATTTAGGGTTTTAAGTTGATTCCACATTTCCATGTTATGATGATCATTATATATCATTACTTTATGTTCATTCTTCTATAATTATCCATTATTAACTCTATTTCCACAAATATATTGTAATCTTTATTTTATGCCTTATTTACTCCCTTATGGGGATTTATAGCTCACCATGTTCTTATATATGTCCTCAGGTTATCCCCTGAAATGATAAGTATGATGAAATGTTGTGGTGAAGTAATAGATTTTTTCAATAAGGATATTGTATTTTACATATAAAGTTTTCATGAAATGTTCATAATCCCCTAAGACATTATTCCTCTAAATATTCTAGGTTGTATTTACTACATGAATATGTAATAATTATTGTTTAATTTTTTAATAAAGATCTAGGTTGATATGGTAGGTATTATAGGATAGGTTTAGTAATTGTTTTGATTAGGATTCAAAAAACCTAGTAAAAGCCTCGGCGATAAGACTATGAATAATAAAAAATTCTTACATTTTGGTGATTATTTAGTGAGTGAAATATCAAGATACTACATCCCTTTCATGATATTTACAAGTAGAGTTGGTTCTATCATAAATGTATCTAGGGATAAAACCTGAAAACACCACGTTGATCTTGACTCGAATAGAAATTGGTGCAAAAAATGGGCCTTGATTAACTCTTTGTCCAACACTCCTGAGGGATATCATTTTGAAATTTCAAAAGCTTATTATTAATTATTATTAAAGGCGAAAAAAGACCATAAGGATATACGTTAGGAAGTAAATCATTGATAACATATATTGAATCCTATAAATTCATATGTTAAGGAAAAAAATTTAATTTCTATGTTATAACTTTTTGTCATTGGATTTCCATTTATGTATTTAATAGTTTAAAATACTTACCCCTAATTTTCCTTTTATTCTATCAAATGGAAGGTAAAATGAGTACTCGGGCTATCAACTGATTTGAAGATAAATGTGGTATCTATTCTAATGAGATACCCAATATGATTGGAGTAGGAATCAAAAACATTATCATGATACTCTCTATGTTAGCTAATGTTTTCAATAGAAACATGGGTTATTGGGAATGTCCCACCCTACTGATAAATAACTGGAGACAGCAAAGAGCTCCATGAGAAAAATGCCTCCTACTTTCAATGGATCATCAGTTCCCTAAATAACAGATCAATGGATCAACTCCCTTGATAACATCTTCTCCAACATTCAGTGTTCCGAACAAGAAAATGTTCTTCTAGATTCTTATAATAATGATGGTGAAGATGATAAATGGTTGAAATTGATCAAAAATAAGAAGTGTAAGAAAAATATTGAGGCCATGAGATTAGAGGATTTCTAGAAAATATTTTCTAACAAATATTTTCCTTGTACCCTCCATCTTAATATATAAAGATATTTCCTTACACTCATGTAAATAGACAATGAATATATTATAGTGTATGAGGAAAACATCACCATCCATGCACGATACGCCTACGGTTTTTTCATTACCCCTGAATGCAATGTTTACCTATTATTTGGTGTGATGAAAAATAGCTTATAAAAACCCATAGAAATCTATGAAATTAAAGACTATGATGATATTTTTCAATATACACTCAAAGTCAAGAATGAGTTTGGTGAATATTCGGGGTATCATGAGGATATGAAGCCAAAATTGTTCTTTTTTCTAGTTTTCTGATGGATAAATCCAACAGTGCTAAGAAATTATATCATATCACATGCCTAAGGTATCGAATGATACAACTTAGAAATTTATTAACGGGACAAGGAAATGCTTTAGGTGCAGGAAGGTAGGACACCTAGCTAGCGATTACTGGCAGGAAAACTCGCTATTATTTTAGAGGAAAGGAATTCTCCATTCAAACCACAAATCATTTTTTATTTCTACAACTACAATGAAACCATGCACTTTTCGAACTAGTTCCCTATACCAAGGGTTTTCATAGGCAACCAACAAAATTTAAGGCAATAAGGGTGAGTTTTTTACTTCACTACCACAAAAGTTAATCTGGAAAACAAAGTGGTGATAGGTACACTCAAAAATCATTCAGGAATAGTGAATGTAATTTTTTATTCCATTTTAATTCATTCTTTTATATCCTATAATTTTAAGAGAAGAGTACAAACATCACCAAAATGGATGGAAGTAGAGATGTCAGTGAAAATGAAAAACTAGGCAATTCTTTCATTCCAGAAATAAAACACCTCTCCTATCACAATTTGTCGATTGAACATCCAAAATAACAACATCAAACATCACTTGGTGGAATTCGATGTAATTATTGGCATGAATTGAATTTCCTTATATAGATCAAACATAAATTTTCAAGAGAGTGAAATCACTCACAATGTGGTGACTCGACCCCCGATTTTATACAAGTGCAAGGAGGAGGATAAATCTTCTATAGCACCATCATCTAAAAAATGGATATTACTTACATATTATCATGCGTATCTTTCTATGATGATTGAGTCTATATAATGAACCATCCCAAAAAACATTCCAATTGTGAAGGAATTCACAGGTGTGTTTCCTGAGGAATTTCCTTATCTTCCTCCATGAAGAGATGTTGAATTATTGATTGATAAAATACCCAGGGCATTGCGAATATCCAAGACTCTATATAGAATAGTTATTGTGGGGCTTGGGGAGATAAAGAAACAAATATAGGTTAATCATAATAATGGATTTATTCACCCATGTTCTTTACCATGGGATGCACCAGTCCTCTTCATTAATAAGAATGATGGTTCAATGTGCCTTTTCAATGATTATCACTTGCTCAGAAAAATCATGATCAAGAACAAGTTCCATTTTCCATGAATTGATGACTTGATCGATCAACTATGTGGAGAAAAATAGTTCTCCAAGGTGGAGTTGCAGTCATGATATCACCAAGTAAGGATGCTGATTAAGGCTATAACCAAGACTGGTTTGTGTACAAGTAATGGGAATTATGAATTCATAGTAATTCCTTTCAAACTCACAAATTCAATAGCAATATTCATGGAATTGATGAATATAGATTTCATAGATTACCTTGAAAAATTTATGGTAGTATTTATAGATGATATTCTAATATACTCCAAAACCATGGAGGAGCATAATGAGAGTCTAAGAACTATACAAGAGACCTTTGAAAGGATAAGATCTTTGAAAAGTACAACAACTGTGAGTTTTGGTTGAAGGAAGTCTCATTCTTGGGGTATATCATCAAATTCAATGGGATATCTGTGGATCCTTCAAAACAAAAAAAAACTGAGGGATGGACGAGACCAACATATATGATGGATATCCATTTCTTCATAGGGTTAACTAAATATTATCAGTGATTTTTGATAAATTTTTCACTATTTTCAAACCCTATAACTAAGATAACTCATAAGGGAGTTAGGTTTTCCTGGAATGATGATTGTGAAGAAAGATTCATGGTGTTGAATAAGAGGCTTATCATTGTCCCTATGCTCACACTACCCACATGTGGGGGATTTTTGTAATCATTAGCGATGTTTCAAGGATTGTATGGGGCTATGTGTTGATGCATAATGACAATTTCATCAGCTATGCCTCAAGGTAGTTAAAAATTCACGAGGAAACCTATCCCATGCATGATCTAGAGTAGGCAGTTGTGATATTTGTGTTGAAAATAAGATAACATTATCTCTTTTTCATGAAAATGATTGAAATATATATGGATAAAAAAGTATCAAATATATATTCAATTCTATCTTTGAAGATAATTAAAATGGATCCAATATTCCTATATTTGATGAATATAGTCATTGGAATCAAAAAGTATAGAATATCATCAATCATTTCACAAATCTATTTCTCAACCGTGTCTTTAGGAATGATTAATGAATGATCAAAATGATGATGTCAGAATTCAAAAGAAAGTGGAAACTACTTCAAAAGGGAATTCTTAGAAGATCAATGTTATGGAAAAAGAAATTTTGATATTTAGGTCAAGACTATGTGTTTCATAAAATCCTAAGTTAAATAATGAACATTTGGATGATGCATATAGTTCAAATTTCTCCATTCACATTGGAAGCACAAAGATGTATTTTAATCTCTAATAGAATTCTTAGTGGGATAACATGAAGAAGGACGTATCTGAGTATACATCAAAGTGCATGGTATGTCAAAAAGTGATGGATGTGAAGAATAAGTATAAGTTGACATTGAAACAATTACCCATGCATGGAAATGGGAAAACAACATCATGGATATATTCCCTAATCATCCGAAGACATCCAATGGAAAAAATGATGTTCGGGTTATTATGGGTCATCTTACAAATATTTCACTCTTCATTTCTATTCGAGAGGATATCTCATTGGATCAACTAACACAGATATACATCACAGATGTGGTAAGGCATTGTGGTGTGCCACTATCGATTCTATCGAATCGAGATCATGATTCACCTTTATGCTCAGGAAGAGTCTCTAACATGCTCTGAATACTAAGAAGAACTTTAGTATGTCTTATCATCCACAAAATAATGGATAATCTGATTAGACTATCCAAAAACTTTAGGACAAGTTGAGATCATGCTCAATGGACTTTAAAGGATGATGGGATCGACATATTCTTATGAATGAGTTCTCTTACAAAATATGTTTACACTCAATAATGCAAATGGATCCTAATGAATATCTTTATGGGAAGAGGTGCGGAATTCTGGCATGTTGGGATGAAGTTGGGGACCAAAAATTTCTACATCCATAAATAGTCAATGAAATGGTAGAGTAGGTTAAGGCCATCCAGAAACACATCAATGCTTCTAATAGTCGTCAAAAGAGCTATAAATACAACCATCAACGAGACCTATAATTTGATGTCGAAGATATGGTTTTCCCCAACATATCACCATGGAAGAGACTGATGTGATTTGGTAAGAATGGAAATCATAATCCAAAGTACATAAGCCCTTTTGAAATCCTTGATCGCATCAAATTAGTGCCCTATCGACTATCATGCCCACCAAACCTGTCAGAAGTACATAATATATTCCATGTTTCAGTCTTGAGGAAGTACATACCTAACCCATCACACATAAAAATCCATACGTGGTAACATTAGAGAATGAACTCTCCTATGAAGAGAATCCAATGAAAATATTAGATCATAGGGAAAGAGTTTTATGAAATTAAAATGTTCCCCAAATCAATGTGTTGTGGAGAAACCATAAGTTTGAAGAGGAAAAATCAGAACCAGAGGATGTGATGAGGCAATGTTACCCTCATCTGTTTTTGTGTGGGAAAAAGGAAATTTGGAGGGAGAATTTTCTTAAGGGGGGAATATTGTAATGACCCAATCATTTTAGAATAAAATTCCCTTCCTCTTAATTTCATATGGATATAGAAAACACATTCTGTCTTAATTTTATTGTTATTGGGTTTAATTGACCATTAAGTATCAATACTGTTGATATTATTGTCATTGAACAGTGATCAGACAACTAATATAAATAAATGGTTTTATCCAATCCTTTCACCATAGAAATAGGAGAGGATAGTCTCATCTAGTAGAGTTAAGACGTACAAAGCTCATTTGTAAGAGCATAGAAGAGATGTATCATCACTGGCCTTCACTCATGACCAAGCACAAGTTTAGCTTCAACATGTTAATCTTGAACTGAGTCGCGTATGAGAGAAGTTCATGTTAATAGAGATTACCACCCGAGTGATGTTATCCGAGATACCCCAAGAGTCCATCATTATCGCACACCTAACCCTTCGGTCTTATGTGGGTGGTATAGATGTTTATGTAACCAAATATTAGTGAATTATTGTGTATTCCCTTTCAATAAATAAATGTATTATTCCATCAATTACATTACAGGAATATACTTTCTTAAAAATGATGAATTTGATAAATTGTTTTTCAGGTAAAAATGATAATTTTGGGAAATATATAAATTATTATGTTTTTATTAATAATATTGTTAAAAAAATCTTATAAATGATGATTATATTAGTTCCTTGTCAGTAAATTATTGGTTAAACAATTTGATAAGAGGTATATTTTTATACGATAAAATGGAAAGTTTATTTTTAAAGATTTTATTTTTAGAAATTAATGTATTTTTTATATAATTAATATTTTTACAAAATATTATTAAAAAATTTATTTTATTAATAATAAATGATTATATTATATTTATGAATTAAAATGTAATTTTTATTAATGTTAAAAAACTATTTTTGTCTAAACCTGTCAAATTTTCAATAAATGTCGGTTATAATTTTAAAAGTTAAAATTAAAATATTTAAGAAATTGTTTAGATAATATTGAGATTATTTTTGGAATTAGGGAATTAAAATTAATATATAGAGAATTTTTCATATTTTTTTGATACCGTCAAATATTTCTGTAAAAATTAAATAATATATAAATATTTTCTGTGTTTTATAACATTATAATGACCAAATAGTGATGTAATAAATACCATAAAATGGATTTTATATCAAATATATGTTCTAAATTTTATATAATGTGATTTTATATTTATTTTATTTATTTTATATTTTCATAGTGAATCCATCAAAATGTAGAAGATATTTTATGATTTTAACATCATTTATTTAATAATGTGACCTGCCTCCACATATGCAAAGATACTATTTTAATATCTTCATCCAATGGACATATAAAATAAATTTTATCACACTTATTTTTAAAAAGAAATTTTCAAAATCTATGGGAAGGTTTGTGTTTTTTAATATTTAATTATATTTATCCCAAAATCTATTTCTCCGAAATATTAAAAAATTCCCCTCTCATTTCCAACATAAAAAAACCAAAGATCCCACTTATCGTCACAAAAAATCATTGGAGAACATATCTAATATTTCATATCCTCTCTATAATCCTCCCCAAGCCCCAAAAACTCTCAAGAATCCCATCATTGAGCTTTTTAAATCACACACTCACGTAATGGTTTCCATCCATTCTCATTTTTATCCATGTTTCCATATATTCTTACATCATTTTATTTTCGATTAAAAATGATGGGGTATGTTTTCTCACCCACACCATACTGCCCATATTATTTTTGAATGATAAGAGACCCCTTTAATTCTTATTAATCCCTCCCATGTACACCCATTACCATGCTGAAAATTCATAAGAGTTATATCATTCCTCCTACTCCTTCTTGTTTCTTTATTATGTTATGTCTTCTATTTACAAATTACTCATGCTGGAACATGTATTTATATGGTCCCCATACTTCCCAATTCATTTCTAAATGATGATATTCCCCTTTATTTCTCATCAAACCATTTTATTAATCCCCATGGGATGTCGTTACGATACCAAAATTGCGTCGTGATTTTCCATGAAAAAATCATCGTGAAGTGAATACCATGCCTAGTTTTCTATCTAGGGTATTCACCTTTATGCACATATACATATTGATTATATACATTCATATATATATATATTCCACATTCATTTATCTTGGAATAAATGATGATCATGACAGAATCCATGTTATATGATCTATGTGGCACACTTAAGCATGAGAATGAAGTGAAAGTGATGGGTGCACCCATAATTTTATAGAGCTCCAATGCATTGGATTATGATTTGTATCAAAATAACTCATTTTGGGACATTGGTTTTCCTAAATCATTTATATAAATTTTTTACATCATGTTGGGACAGGGGTTTACCAGATTCCTTTATCTTAAAGATGCATTATTTTATGTTTTTTCCACATTTCCATGTTATGATGACATACACTGTCATGCCTTTGTTTCCTTGTTTCTATTATGATCCATTGATATGTGTATTACCTATAATTTATTTTATTCTTCATTTTATGCTTTATTTACTTCCTTACTAAGCATTATAACTCACCCTTTTTTATTTATGTTCTCAGGTTATACCATGAAATGAAAAGTACGAATGAATGTTATGGTCATGTAAAATATTTTTTTTTATTATTTTACATCATTAAATTAAAAATAACTTTTAACACCCCAAGATTTCATAGCATGTTATTTTATTTAAATTAATTCAATAGCTTGAACTACATGCAACACCGTGTTCGAGTGCACAACGACTTACCAAACTAGCCTTTCCAAAAGCGGTTGTGAATAGTATTAACTTCATTTATAATTTTATAAACTCCATATAAATATATCATCCATATTATTTTTTTCTTACACATTATATAAGAATAAATTCAATTTTTATGATAAATAATTTATTTTAAAAAAAATGCCATTTTAAAACCTTTTAATGGAGAACCATTTTTTAAAATTCAATATTTGACAATTTTATATATTCAATTTGACGAAATAAAATTTTCATTTAGAAGAATGAAATAAAAATTTAGTTTGGATACATTTTTTGTGCATTTCTAATAACTTTCATATTTTCATGAATAGTGAAAAATACAAAATTTTAATTAAAAACAAATTTTTTAATCAAAATAATGTATAGTGTTAAATTACATATTTGAATGGTTTTCAAGTGTAATTAGACTATATTTTTATCATTTAATCCAATGTTGGTCATTAGAAGTAATTTTACGTTTAAATTGGACATAAACACATAAATATCTTTTAATAGTTTTTACTTCTCAAAAACTCGCATTCTCGTTTTAGCAATGGGAATATTTTTTAAATTAATAAATAAAAATTCTATGTTTTTAATTAATTTAAGTAGTCATCAATTTTTAATTAGAAATATCAAAATTATATTAGAGTTAATTTTTGGTATTCTTCTGAAAACTTTGAATTTTTTATGAATATTGAAAAACATTGCGTTATTGTTTAAAATTGGATTTTTATTTAAATATTTTTTTATTCAATTTAAATTTATTTTAAGTAAAAATATATACATAATAGCTATATAAATTCAATATAAATAATTGGAGTCATTTTATAATAATATTAGATGTATAAAATATTATTGAAATTTTATCGTCTTTTACACACATACTAGCCACATTTGCAAATTTGCATAAAAAATAATTTTATTGATTATTCGGATTGAATTTAAAAAATAAAGCTTCCATGGTTTAAATTGTTAATTAAAATTTGGTTCAATAAAATGAAAATAATATTTTGGGTATAGTGACTTTTGACTTTAATTTATCACGGTTAAAAGTAAAAAGGGTAATTAAAGTTAAAAAAGTTATTATAATTATCCTAAGACATGTAATAATTCTATTGGACAAGTGGTTTTCATTAAAAATAAACCATAGAAATAAAATATTATCCTCTTTGTCCACTTGGATTAGATTAGGATATTTATTATTATTTTATTTAAATAAGATATTAAAGAGTTAAATTCTAATTTTCCTAACTAAAACATTTTTAATATAGGGTCACACATAAGATAAATTAGTCTATAAATATTAATTATAAATCTAAAAATATTTCCAACATCATGGTCTTTTATTTATTATTTTCTGAAACTAAATAATTAAATTTATTTATGACACAATGATGATGAATTAATTAAAATATTAATGAAAGATTAAAATAATTGATATTATAAATATCAAAATAAATGTAAATTGATACTTTTGATTCATTACCCGAATTTTATAAGTTATCATGACATTTTAGGGTTGATATAATAAATTGTTTTCAAATTAGTCATTTTTAAATGACTTTATCAAAATCCAAATACTAAATAGTGTCAAAATTGACATATTAGAGTTTTTAAAACAAATAAGATTTTATAAAATTATATAATAGTCCAAAAAAATATAATATTATTCCAAAGAACTTATTAAATGATATATATGTTATTAATGATCCACTGGGGGGTATCTTGGCATTTTATTGTATGTTTATTAACCATGTAATATGAAAATACAAGGAGACATGGTAAATGCCAAACTATTTAACTAAGAGTTAAATATAATAGTTAAGGTTAATATGGTGACCTAAAACTATCTAAAACCTATTAATTGATAGGTTTTAGTCCCATACCATCTTAACCTCTAAATTAATCTATTTGGAGGCATTAGAAATCAAAAATGAATTTATAATTAAATAATATTTCAAGTTTTTTCTAAAGTGAGCCTCACCTCTCTTATAAAAGAGCACTGCCCCTTCTCTTAATTTCACACCTCCAAATCCATTTGGCTCAGCAAAACCCTACCCAAATATCCTCCCAACTACTGTCAAAACATCCAATATGTCTTCCTTTGATCATAAATCCAACCTAAGGATCACTTTTGATTAAATCATAAAGAAGCACCTGAAGAAGAGTAAAAAATTTCATCACCTCTTTCAATGTTTTCATCTTCTTCCACTTATTCATTCATGGTTGTTTCCATAAAAAAAATAACAAATCTAGTATTTTTCTACATAATGTGATGTTATTATAAATATGGTACAATAATATTCATTAATCTCTTCATCTTATAAATGATAAAGTCCTCGCATGTGCGTGTGTACGGCTTACCGTCTCCACATCGTGGTGTAGTTGTTATTCAACACTTCATTATTTGGATGGTTATAATAATGATGTATAATTGATGTAAATAATAAATATAACATGTTATTTGTTATGTATATATGATATAACATCTAATTATATATGGTTTCACCTTCAATTGAATGATATTTTCGCTCGTACGTACGTACGGATTACCGTCTCCATGAACGTGATGAGATTCATTCCCCATCATAACCATTCAAGAATAATTTTCATTTAATGATTTAAAATAATTTATAAGAAGTTAATATAATTATTTATATGAATTAAATACAACTTCTGCATAAAAACATTTCTTACATTACAAAATATATAAAGTAAAACAAACCAGTTAACACCCAAAACAATGATACTACTAAAATATTATTAACAAAGCTATATTAGAATATCATATATGATATAATATTTATGTATGTGGGTATTTTATAATTTAATAACAATTATATAACTATTATATGGGATATTAACGTACAATCGACTAAGAAAACGTACTTGTTATGGGGTTTTCATCTCAGTTATTATTCCCGTGAGATTCATGCTATATTGACACTATTTCTTTTTGTGTGGTGTATGTACTACCCATGATTGAATTCCTTGTGTAATATACATTACTTTATGGGTATTGATGACTTTATTGTATGAAATATCTTTCATGGGGTGTATGTTTTGTAAGTTACCAAATCAGTAATGGAATTTCTAATTTTGATTTCTACTCATTGGGTTTTACGCAAACATCATTGATTGGTTAACCCCAAGATTATGTGTGAAATCGCTATTTATTTATTTATTTAGAAATTTCCATTCCCCTTTGTGTGGATATACTTTTGATACGCATAATAAATCCATTTATAAATTCCCAAGTCATTGATATGAAATTGATAAGGGTAATCTTAACTCAATTTCCATTCATTTAGTTTAACATCCAAGTCATTGGTTTTGTTTCTTACAATAATATGTGTGAATGTACTTTGATTTATTTACACTAAATATCCAATCATATTGAGTTTATTAATATTTTTCACAAATAATTATTTCATTGATTTATCCTAAATCTAAGGATACTGTCTTTATAAGGGATTTCATATCAATTTACATTTCATTGAGACATCTTTGTTTATATGCACGAATAAAAAAAATTGTGTATATATTTGACTTTGACATAGTATATCAACAATTAATTTATTCCTTATACATCTTATTGTTTTTATTACCCCAATTATTTTTATTCAAACGTATCTCAATTGGTTAGGAACTCTAACTAAAATATCATTTTAAATGTTTTAAATATTTATTCTTCTATACTTTTCACATGAATGTCCATGTTTTAAAAATTGTTTTAAGGATTTATTTATATTGGGTTTAATGTTCTAAAATTAAAATTCCATTTAAAATTTTCACTTTGGTATGGGACACATTTATTCAAAATTATATTTTTAACATCTTCTTGATATATAGTGCGAGGTTTAAATGTTTTCATGAAAAATGGGATATTTCCCTCAAATATTTTTACTAATTATTTTCATCTATGCCGATATCCTTATTTATTATTGATTGAGGATGATTTATTATAATAAAATCATCCATATTATATTTAATTATTTATTTTTTACTGTCGATGTTCTTTTTTTATACCATTCATGGTATGTGATTAAAATATTGACATTTTGTATGCTAGTTTTAATACAAATGTTTAGATTATGATTCAACCGTTTCATATGAGAAATGAGTTGGACCTAGTATGTGACGGGTGGAGCCCACTATAGCTCTTTGATGAATCAGTATGTATCATGAGACAAAATAGTGTATTGGGACAAGGCCATGAAAAAATCTTATTTTTAATCTTAGAATGAGACTTTGACTATTTGGTTATGATGTCCGACATTATGCAATCCATCATTATGAAATTAGATATTGATATTAGATGAGATTATTCAACTAATTGAATATCCATGTGAATAAGTCGATGGAATTTTTTGATTTATATTTTCTATATTACGCTAAAATTTAAGTTTAAAAGTCATGTGTTTTAGTCTTATACATTGACTTAAAATATTATGCTTATTTATTAATGTTTCTGCAATATTGTTATACTTATTGAGCATCTGAGCTCACCCCTTTCTATGATTCATTTTTCCAAGGATGTTAAGGAGTATATCATGATTTACCTATAGGAATAGGCTAAGGGATATGAGTGTGTTAAAAGGGGACACAATTTTGTTTTTAATTATTTCATGATGTAATGTAAAACTTATATAGGTATCTAGTACATCCAAGGCTACTAAACGAATCGGTATTATAGGAATTTATCTCTTATGATCATTACAATGATATGTTACAATGAACCGACTGTAGGTAAATAGGGTTGGGGTGTTATAGTTGGTATCATAGGATTTTTATTATAAACCTTGGAAATGACATTTAGAAAAACTCATATTAGAGAACATTACCTCATGATAGACTTTGGGGATTAGTATAGAAGAACTTACAAAAAAAATTCAATGTAAATATTATGTTGGTTTCCAAGAAATGCATTCCTATCTAGATACGAGTAGGTAGAGAAGGCTCTAGAACATATTTACCTAGGGGTAAAACCTGAAAACACCTCTTTGAGCTAGACTCGAATGGGAACTGGTGCACAACAACGGTCCTTGATTCACTCTTGGTTACGACACTCCGTAGGGATTTACTGAGGATAATACACATTTTCTTTACAAACATATTCAAATAATTTTAATATAATATGATAATAAATAAGCATTGTTAATCATAAGGTGTTTTAGATATAAAATAAGGTGTCATGATATTCGCTAAATGACTTTATGACTATTTTTACTCACACAATTCTTTCTGGTGTTTGTCAATGGATGGATTCCAAGGAAATCATAGGAACTTTTAACATGATGTACATGGTGGAAAAAATGGTGGAAATAAACAAAAAATGGAATATTGATATGCATAAATGATATTATTTTCATGTTGAATCAATTTTCCAAAAATATGATCAACAACATATATATTAACCCACTCCCAGACTCAACATAGAAGATAAATGTAGTGAATTATAAGAGCTCCAATAGTGGATACCATTGAGAAAAGAATGCTCAATTTCCATCATGAAGGAAATGTAGAAGGAGAAGCCTAGGAAAGTGTCTCAATATGAACAAGAAATGATTTATGTGTGGGAAAGAAAGACATAAAGTAAATAATTGACGAATAAAAATGAATATTACTATGGAAGAAAATAAAAATGATCCAAAGAATCCATTTATAGTCATTTTCCAAAAATGTAGGGGGTCTGGGTATTACCTGATTAAATTTCCTATTCTATAGGATAACCTCTTGTTAATGGAAGAACCTATGTGGAAATAAATGGATGGAGAAATGTTTAAAAGTATTAATGTTCTTCTTTTATGGGATTGCATTGGATGAATATTATATTGTATGAGTAACCATGACGTTTGTTATGTGAAAATGTTATTTGAGGAAGAATTATCCTTTCTATTGAGGATATAATTTTAAAGAACCATTTGGGTTTATATGATCCATTAATTTGAGGCAATTACAGGTTATTAATTTTTGGGCTGAAATTGTAAGGTAAGAGATAACAATTGTTGTTAAATTTTGTTATTCTTCTTTTGAGGAATTTATCTCAATTTGTAAGGTCATAAAATATAGTTCCTGAAAAAGGAAAACACTAGACCGTGTGACAGCCCATCACGTCTGTAACACCCCGAGATTTTATGAAAAATATTCTTTTTAATTTCATTAATGTCTCCTGTTATATGCTACACCAAAAGGAGCTTTCACAACACACATCTCTGACCTGGCTTGAATTACACGCAATCGCGACCTTCTACGATAGCGTGTGTTGTACGCAACACCAATTTTCGCTAAACAACGATATGCTATTAAAATATTATTAAAACTAGCCATTATGAATAGTAATAACCACTTTTTGAAATTTTGTAAATTTTATTTTTCAAAATGGACTTCATTTTTTCGGAATATCGAAATTATCTTAGGGTGAAATTTTGGTGATTTTCGGATAACTTTAATATTTTGATGAATAGTGAAAATTACTAAATTTTAATTAAAAACAACATTTTCAATAGAAATAATTAATAGTGATAAATTATTAATTTGAGTGGTTTTAAAGCATATTTAGAATATATTTTTACAATGTAATCAATGTTGGTCATTGGATGTAATTTCACATTTAAACCAGACATAAACAAGTGACAATCTTTTGATAGTTATTATCTCTTAATAACACGCTATTTATTTTGACGACGGGAATTAATTTTTAAATTAATTAATGCAACTGATATATTTTGAATTTGGTAAAATAGAAATCATTTTTGAGTTCATAATATCAAATATAGCTTAGGCCTAATTTTTGGTATTTTTCAGAAAAATTTCAATTTTTTATGAATAGTGAAACCACAAAGTGGTTGTTAAAAAAACTGAAATTTTCATAAAACCTAATTTTTCCGCTTCTGTGAGTGGAATTTCAAAAACCCAAGAGACACGGTTAATGTCAGTAAGCAAAATGTGGTTCAATGAGATGAAAATAATTTTTTGGTAAATAGTAACTTTTTACTTTTTTTTACCACGGTTAAAAGTAAATAGGGTAATTAAAGGTAGAAATGATATTATTATTACCGTAACACATGTACTAATTCTATTGGAAAAGTGTAATTAGACCAAAAACAAACTTAGGAATAAAATATGACCATTTAGGCCCACTTGGATTAGATTAGGACATTTATTTTTAATTTATTTAAAGAAGGGTTAAAAGAGTTAAAATCAATGTTTATTTACTAAAACATTTTTAATATGGGGATATACATAAGATAAAATCGACTATAAATATTCATTAGAAAGATAAAAAGATTTCCTACATAATGGTATTTTATTTGTAATTTTTAGACATCAAATAATTTAATTTATTTATGACACAACAATGATGCAGTAATTATCTTATTAATGTAATATTGACATAATTGATGTTATAAATACCCAAATAAATATAATATGACACTTTTTATGAATTAAAATAATTTTATAGGTTACTATGACATGTTATTATTTATTTAATTAATTTTTTTCTAACTTATCATTCTGTTATGATTTTCACAAAAATCAATTACTAAATACTGTCAAAATTGACATAAAATAGTTTTTAAAACAAATATTATATTATTAATTGTTATTTTATTTATAAAAATATAAGGTTCGGAAAAATGACTTAGATAAGGTTATATATATTAATAATAAATCATTTGGGGTTCGTTTGGCTTCTTATAGTATGTTTATTAACCTTATAGTGTAAGAACACAAGAAGACACGGTAAAAGTAAAATTATTTAACTTAATGTTAAATCTAAATGATAAGGTTAAAATAGGAACCTAAACTTGTCTAAATTCTATTGGATGAGAGGATTATGACCCATACCCACCTTATCCTCTAAATAAATCAATTTTGAGCTATTTAAAACCGATCTTGACTTTATAATAAAATAATATGTTTAGTTTTTCCAAAGGAGCCCCTCTCCTCCCTTATAAAAGGGCACCTCCTCCCTCTCTTCGTCACACAACTTTGAGCCTTCAAGCTCGGCCAACCCCTGACAAATTCTCTTCTCCACTTCCCCAGAAATATCCTAGAGGTTCTGGTCTTCCTCAAAGACAAATTTTAGTGCCCTAAGAGGAGGTCTCAAAGAGGCGCTTCAAAGAAGAGGTAATTTCCGTTACCGATTCTTTCACCTTTATTTCTTCTTCCACTTCTTCTTCTTAGTTTGTTTCATTATGAAGTAATAACATCAGTATCACTCATATACTGATATGTTATTATAATTATGAAACAATCTTATCTCACCATCAATCCATCCTACGGAAAACGAAATCACCGCGCGTGCGTACGTACGGAATACCGTCTCTACGCCGTGGTGAAATCTATTTTCCACCACCACATTACTTGGATGGGTATAATGGTGTAAATAATAACTATATATTATTATTTTAAAGTGATATTGATTCTGAAATAGTATACATACACTCAAATACAGTCCCACGATGATGAGAACGATATCATCGCTCGTGCGTACGTACGGACTACCATCTCCACGACGCGATGAGATTCATTCTCCACTTTAAAAAATTAATGAATGGTTATAAAATATAAATAATAAGTAATAATGAAATATATGAAATAATAATTATACTGGATTTATGTGTATATATATGAATTTCATCTACTTAATTCCGTTCAACTCAATAAGGAAACGAAAACAGCGTTCATGCATACGTACGGCCTACCGTCTCCATGAATGGTGTATTTCTTTCCATTTACTGATTTATTATATATATGTATATTATGAATATATATATATATTTATATAAATCATGTTTTATATTCTGGAATTAAATAATCATGATCTAAGTAATCTTATGAATAATTACAAGTCAAAACACGGACGACAAATGAAACAATTTTACCCAAAACGCTCTTTAACATGGAATTTACAAAAGAACGGGTAATATAAAGTCATAAGTGAACCATATATGATATCATAAAAATGAATATGATTCTTTAATAAGTCAATGACATTATTTAAATCATTATAAAGGAGGTTCGGACACTTACGAAGCAAATCGGACCTAAGGTAAGGGAAATATCACAATTTCATTTTTATCCGAGATTGTTTATATTATGATAATTAATGGGGTGTATTTTATCATCCATATCCATGGTTACTCAATATGTAATATTATTTACATCCACCTACAATTGTTTAAAACCAATTTTACCGTTCGGTGAGTTTTTAGTTAAATATATGAAAGGAATCTTTTGTCATTTTTCGTACGAGGTACTTTTTTGACTTTTCCGACAAAAGTACGAGAAGAATGTTTTTTTAACATATATGGAATGAATTGATTTTTAAAAAAGTATTTCCAAGAAGCTTCCTTTATAAGTTTTCATGTTTATTTTTAATCAACTTCTTTTAGTTTAAAATTGTAAGACATGATAAGAAAGGAAAATGTTTTTGAAGTAGAAAGGATATTTTTCTCAAGAATGGAGTTCAAGTGTTTTATCAAAATTATTTTCCATCTAAGATAATAAAGGGTTCTGTTTCTATCCCTATTATTACATGGATTTTATTATGTTGTGATGGAATTATTTTTATGAATTCCTTTATCTTATATGAATTGTTTTATGATGTCATGATGTTTAATAATCCCATTTTTATTACATGGGTTATGCAATGATGTATGATTTATGATTTTGTGGAACACATAAGAATGGTATCATTATGAGATGGGTGGGACATATATCTCCCTCCAATGCATTGGGTAAAGATTTTATATCTCATGAGATAGACATGGCTGGAACTGTAGGTTATACCGGTTCAATGAAACAGGACTGAAACGAGGGTGACTCGGTTCAGAAATGGACTTTGTCCACTAAGATAGTCCTGGCAATGAGTCATGACTAATAAGAAATGATTCTCTATGATTATGTTTTTATGCCAAAAAGTTTCGTGTTTTATGTTATGATTATTGGGATTTCATTTCACTACTATGATTTATCCCATGTTATGAAATTATGCTCTATTTTGCAGGTTAATATTTCCAAAATGTTATGTTCTTATGAATATGATGTGATTGATATTTATTATTTTTACCCTTAGTGAGAATTTGAGCTCAACCTTTTATGTTTTCTTTTCCCCAGGATATAAAGAAAGGTTTTAGGTTAAAAAAAGGAAGATCTTTATGGGAGATGTTGAAGATCTTTCACCACGATTAGAAGATTATATTCTGAGTTTCCAAAGACACTAAACTATTACGATCCTTGTGTCTGTGTTTTTGTTTTGTACTAAGTATTCTGCAAAAGTAATGTAATGTCCATGTACGTCAAGCTTCGGGTCTCTACAATTGGAATCAGAGGAATGGTTTAGTCAACATTTGGAAACTAGGATGCGAAAGCGTTAGTGAGATCCCTAGAGATATTTCTAAGGTATGTCTAGGGATGTCCCTAAGGATAAGTATAAATATAAGATACAGTCCTAGAACTATGGTAACGATCATATAATTTAACCTAAGAAGTTAGATATTTAGGATACTCCCCCTTTATAATGTTGTTTTCCCTAGAATGATTTTTTCCTCTCACACTATTCTTTTTGGGTTTTAGACGATGGCTGGAACCCAAAGGAACTGTGTTGATCAATGCAATGGACAATGCAATGATTGTCCTCCTGAACAAACAAATGTTATGGGAGATGGAGTGCAAAATCTTATTGCTATACTTACACAAGCTATGAATCATTCTGGACTTCCAAATGAGCAGAGAAGGGAACAATATTCTATTGAGTCCTTCATGAGGCAACGTCCACCTTCTTTCAGTGGGACTTTCCATCCACTTGTTTTTGAACAATGGATTAGTACCACTGAAAAGATATTTTCAGTTCATCAATTTTTTGAGCATGATAAATTCATCTTATGAGTATATCGTTTGGAAGGTGAAGCTGATCAATGGTGGAATCTTATCAAGAATACGAGGCCAAGAGATGAAATTGAGTCCATGGAATGGGACGAGTTCAAGAACTTGTTTTTCAGTAAGTACTTCCCTCATATTCTTCGAACAAATATGTAAAAGGAGTTTCATGAGATGAAGCAGAGGGATGATGAATCTGTTGGTATATATGAAGCGAATTTTACAATACTTTCAAGGTATTCATCTGGCGTTATCATCCAACCTGAAAGTAAAGTTGATCGATTTTTCAGTGGCTTAAAACCAAGTCTTCAAAGGGCATTAGCTATAAGAGACTTCAGTAGCTATGAATAAATTGTGCGTTGTTCTATCAAGGTAGAAATGTAAGTTGGTGTTACATATCCATCTCATGGTTTTGACAAGAAACGAAAGATGGAGTTCAAGGAGAAATCTCAGAATAATGGTGAAAATAAGATGAATTTTTCCTTATGCACAAAGTGTGGAAAGAAGCATGGTGGAGATTGTCTTAAAGGGACTAGAAAATTTTTTAAGTGTGGAAAAGAAGGTCATCGAGCAGCTGAGTGTCGAAGTAATGGAAAAAGGGTTTCTAATGATTTGAATAAAGCAAACACTGCAGAGAACGCACCACCAACACTTCAATGCTTCAAGTGCAAGGAAATGGGGAATTATGCTAATAAATGCCCTAATCCAAGGGTTAGTGATGATCGACATGAGCAACCAATTAAGGAAAATGAAAAATGGGAAGTCACATGCGATCACCATTGGTTATGTTGAATATGACAACGATGTGGTGGAATGATTAAGTGTTTATGTAATGGGATTCCAAAATAATGTTGTATCATGGAGTATTGGAATATTTATGTATTGGTCTAATGTGGTATTCAAAGTGATTGAGATATTTTTAATAAGATGATATGCACATAATGAAGGGAAAATGAAAAAATGAAATGTTTAACAGTATTCATGAGCTCATGATTGATATAAGGACTAAGTGATATCATGGTTTGAGTATATAGAATTTTGAGGATTTTGGTATGTGGAAAGTGTTAACTTTTAACTGCATTCATTTTTCACTAAGGTTCAATGGGTATTCATTCTTCAAGAGAATACATGATTAAGGTATTCACATGTTTGTAATTTTACCAACAAGATATATCTTATGATATATTTGGGATAAATGATGGCATTCACGTGATTGTTCTGTGACATTTCAAGTAATCATTTTCTTTATACTATGAGCTTGGACCGAAGTATTTTAGATAAGCCTAAAGATTAGAATGGATTATGTTGGACATAATTTAGGATAAAATGTTTTTTCGATATTATTGATGGGATGTTATAGTAATATAGCATTAGAAAAAGGACAACCTGCAGGACGGGTGACAACCCATCGCGTCGGACAAGGCTGTGGGAATCGAACCCACAATCGAAGTGCGACTGGCCTTTATCGCCTACCACTGGCCTACATGAAGTCCCTGTTTAGTAGAAACTAGTTTTATTATATTAATCAATATGATATATAAAGTATAAGTCCATTTTAGGAACCATATATGATTAATCTCACTATAGAATGACTTATGTATATTTAATAACTTTTGCTAACCTTTTGTTTGAGACAGATGGAATGACCCATCATTCTATCACATGATCTGCTAACACTTCATGAATAACAAATTCAACTTCAATTATTTAATAGATGAAGTGGAAATTGTTCAAGGAACGAACAACAGTGAGATTGTACCAAAATAAAGTAAGTATTTATTCTAATTCAAATTCTTCAACTTCAGGGAAACGATCTTGAAAACCAAAAATGTTGTCCTAGTGCTCTTATATCTGATTAATCAGATGGTACCATAGATCGTCACAAATTTATGGATTTGTGATTGTTGGCTTTTCCATAGCCATGTTCTCTACCACTCTCCATCAGAACATGATGGTTAGATTTTTCTTCCATATCCATATTTTCACCTATGTGGAAACCCAGTGATTAGTTTATTTGGGTAACCGTTACGTTTCATACTATTGTTTTTAAAGATTGTTTTTGGTATTACTTATTACGATGTGGGTTTCTATTAAAGAAACATTCGAGTAGTAAACAATTTATATCCTCGACGAATTTCGAGGGAGAAATTCATTTTAAGGGGGGTAGAATGTAACACCCCGAGATTTTATGAAAAATATTCTTTTTAATTTCATTAATGTCTTATGGTATACGCTACACCAAAAGGAGCTTTCACAACACAAATCTCTGACCTGGCTTGAATTACACGCAATTGCGACCTTCCACGATAGCGTGTGTTGTACGCAACACCAAGTTTCGCTAAACAACGATATGCTATTAAAATATTATTAAAACTAGCCATTATGAATAGTAATAACCACTTTTTGAAATTTTGTAAATTTTATTTTTCAAAATGGACTTCATTTTTTCGGAATATCGAAATTAGCTTAGGGTGAAATTTTGGTGATTTTCGGATAACTTTCATATTTTGATGAATAGTGAAAATTACTAAATTTTAATTAAAATTTTTTTTCAATCGAAATAATTAATAGTGATAAATTATTAATTTGAGTGGTTTTAAAGTATATATAGAATATATTTTTACAATGTAATACAATGTTGGTCATTGGATGTAATTTCACATTTAAACCAGACATAAACAAGTGTCAATCTTTTGATAGTTATTATCTCTTAAGAACACACTATTTCTTTTGACGACGGAAATTAATTGTTAAATTAATTAATGAAACTGATATGTTTTGATTTTGGTAAAATAGAAATCATTTTTGAATTCATAATATCAAATATAGCTTAGGCCTAATTTTTGGTATTTTTCTGAAAACTTTCAATTTTTGATGAATAGTGAAACCACTAAGTGGTAGTTAAAAAAACAGATTTTTTCATAAAACATAATTTTACCGCTTCTGTGAGTGGAATTTAAAAAATCCGAGAGACACGGTTGATGTCAGTAAGTAAAATTTGGTTCAATGAGATGAAAATAATTTTTTGGTGAATAATAACTTTTTACTTTTTTTACCACGGTTAAAATTAAATAGGGTAATTAAGGGTAGAAATGATATTATTATTACCCTAACACATGTCCTAATTCTATTGGAAAAGTGTAATTCGACCAAAAAAAAACTTAGGAATAACATATGACCATTTAGGCACACTTAAATTAGATTAGGACATTTATTTTTAATTTATTTAAAGAAGGGTTAAAAGAGTTAAAATCAAAGTTTATTTACTAAAACATTTTTAATATGGGGGTATACATAAGATAGATTCGACTATAAATATTCATTAGAAATATAAAAAGATTTCCTACATAATGGTATTTTATTTGTAATTTTTTGACATTAAATAATATAATTTATTTATGACACAACGATGATGGAGTAATTATCTTATTAATGAAATATTGACATAATTGATGTTATAAATACCCAAATAAATATATTTTGAGACTTTTAATGAATTACACTAATTTTATAGGTTAATATGACATGTTAGTATTGATTTAATTAAATTTTTTCGAACTTATAATTATGTTATGATTTTTACAAAAATCAATTACTAAATAGTGTCAAAATTGACATAAAATAGTTTTTAAAACAAATATTATATTATTAATTGTTATTTTATTCCTAAAAATCTAATGTTAGGCCAAATGACTTAGATAAGGTTATATATATTAATAATAAACAATTTGGGGTTCTTTTGGCTTCTTATAGTAAGTTTATTAACCTTATAGTGTAAGAACACAGGAAGACACGGTAAAAGTAAAATTATTTAATTTAATGTTAAATCTAAATGATAAGGTTAAAATAGGAACCTAAACTTGTCTAAATTCTATTTCATAAGAGTATTTAGACCCATCCCCACCTTAGCCTCGAAATAAATCAATTTGGAGCTATTTAAAACCGAACTTGACTTTATAATAAAATAATATATTTAGTTTTTCCAAAGGAGCCCCTCTCCTCCCTCTCTTCCTCACACAACATTGAGCATTGATGCTCGGAAAAACCCTGCCAAATTCTCTTCTCCACTTCCCGAGAAACATATTAGAGGTTATGGTCTTCCTCAAAGACCAATTTTAGTGCCCTAAGAGGAGGTCTCAAAGAGGCGCTTCAAAGAAGAGGTAATTTCCGTTACCGATTCTTTCACCTTTATTTCTTCTTCCACTTATTCTTCTTAGGTTGTTTAAATATGAAGTAATAACATAAGTATCAATCATATACTGATTTTTTATTATAATTATGAAACAATCCTATCTCATCATCTATCCATCCTACGGAAAACGAAATCACCGCGCGTGCGTGCGTACGGAATACCGTCTCCACGCCGTGGTGAAATCTATTTTCCACCACCACCTTACATGGATGGGTATAATGGTGTAAATAATAACTATATATTATTATTTTAAAGTGATATTTATTCTCAAATAGTATACATACACTCCAATACAGTACCATGATCATGAGAACGATATCATCGCTCGTGCGTACGTACGGACTACCGTCTCCACGATGCGATGAGATTCATTCTCCACTTTCAACCATTCATGAATGATTATAAAGTATAAATAATATGTAATCATGAAATATATGACATAATAATGATACTGGATTTATGTGTATATATATGAATTTCATCTACTTAATTCTATTCAACTCAATAAGGAAACGAAAACAGCGTTCATGCGTACGTACGGCCTACCGTCTCCATGAACGGTGTATTTCTTTCCATTTAATGATTCATTATATATATGTATATTATGAATATATATATATATATATAAATCATGTTTTATATTCTGGAATTAAATAATCATGATCTAAGTAATCTTATGAACAATTACAAGTCAAAACACGGATGACAAATGAAACAATTTTACCCAAAACACTCTTTAACATGGAATTTACAAAAGAACGGGTAATATAAAGTCATAAGTGAACCATATATGATATCATAACAATTAATATGATTATTTAATAAGTCAATGAAATTATTTAAATCATTATACAGGAGGTTCGGACACTTACGAAGCAAATCAGACCTAAGGTAAGGGAAATATCACAATCTCATTTTTATCCGAGATTGTTTATACTTTGATATTTACTGGGGTGTATTTTATCATCCACATCGATGGTTCCTCAATATGTAATATTATTTCCATCCAAATACAATTTTTTAAAACCAATTTTACCCTTCGGTGAGTTTTTAGTAAAATATATGAAAGGAATATTTTGTCGTTTTTCATACGAGGAACTTATTTGACTTTTCCGAAAAAAGTACGAGAAGAATGTTTTTTTAACTTATATGGAATGAATGGATTTTTAAAACATTATTTCCAAGAAGCTTCCTTTAAAAGTTTTCAAGTTTATTTTTAATCAACTTCTTTTAGTTTAAATTGTAAGACATGATAAGAAAGAAAATGTTTTTGAAATAGAGAGGATATTTTCCTCAAGAATGGAGTTCAAGTGTTTTATCAAAATTATTTTCCGACTAAGATAATACAGTTTTTTGTTTCTATCCCTATTATTACATGGATTTGATTATGTTGTGATGGAATTATTTTTATGAATTCCTTTATCTTATATGAATTGTTTTATGATGTCATGATGTTTAAGAATCCCATTTTTATTACATGGGTTATGCAATGATGTATGATTTATGATTTTGTGGCACACATAAGAATGGTATCATTATGAGATGAGTGGGACCTATATATCCCTCCAATGAATTGGGTAAAGATTTTATATCTCATGAGATAGACATGGCTGGAATGGTAGGTTATTCCGGTTCAGTGAAACAGGACTGAAATGAGGGTGACTCGGTTCAGAAATGGACTTTGTCCACTAAGATAGTCTTGGCAATGAGTCATGACTAATAAGAAATGATTCTATATGATTATGTGTGTATGCCAAAAAGTTTCATGTTTTATATTATGATTATCGGAATTTCATTTCACTACTATGATTTATCCCATGTTATGAAATTATGATCTCTTTTGCAGGTTAATATTTCCAAAATGTTATGTTCTTATGAATATGATGTGATTGATATTTATTATGTTTACCCTTACTGAGCATTTGAGCTCACCCTTTTATGTTTTCTTTTTCCCCAGGATATAAAGAAAGGTTTTAGGTAAAAAAAGGAAGATCTTTATTGGAGATCTTGAAGATCTTTCACCATGAATAAAAGATTATATTCTGAGTTTCCAAAGACACTAAACTATTACGATCCTTGTGTGTGTGTTTTTGTTATGTACTAAGTATTCCGAAAAAGTAATGTAATGTCCATTTACGTCATGCATCAGGTCTCTACAACGTCAAGCAATTCCGGGGGAATCGAAGCCACTACCAGAGTGTGATTTGGATTTATTTCCTACCACTGGACTACATGAAGTCCCCGGTTACTATGACTGATTAATTTTAGTGAAATGATTTTTTTGATCAGTAATAAGTTGATTTAGGATATTATATTTTATCAAATGGATACACTTATAATAGAAAAATTATTTTTTAATTAAGTGATAAATTTTATTTTGGAAGATATACGTTCTGTTGGGAACACTATATGCCTATAGAAAATAGAATTCTATGGATTTCCATTTGATGAGTAATGAGGATTTTTTTTGGAATAATCTATGTTTTTTAGAGAGATTTAGGTTATTCATGTAAATTATTAGCCTATCATAGAGAATATTTGATTCGGTTAATTAAAATTTTGTATGAGAAATTTAGAGTAGATGATGCTATTTGGAGATAAAGGTTCAGATTTACTATGAACGACTATGTGATTAAATTCTATTGAGTTTTGGGTTTCAATCTTAGTTTGGATTATATTGAAGGATTTAATGGAAAATTGTTTATTAAATGGTATTTATTAAACTTTGGGTATTGTTTGTTCAATTTTGGAAATTAAGATTAGTATATCTTTCTATAAAAAATTATCCATTTTGGAGATCATCTCATATTATACAAACCATTTGGTTTTGGTTAATCTCTAAAGACAAGTGAAATATATAGTTCATCCTTTTTGGGTTATTTTATTCTCTAGAAGTGGATTCTAGCGCTTCATGTGTGACCAAGTCATCTTGAATACTCATCGTTTGGAGAAAAGATGAGTCAGTTATAGAAATTTATTAAAGGATGAAACTCTAATTTAAAAGTATGTATATCACTTTATGTTCTTAGTAAATCTCATAAATAAATTCCCCATATTTATGAAATTGAACATAAAACAAAAAAGCATTGTCCGTTTACTTTTCCTACTGAGAAACTAATTACCTTTTAACCCATCACAAGTTAGTTGTTTTATTATTGTTAACTTTCTCATGATCATGTTTTCTATCACTCTCCATCAGAACATTACACATAGTTTATCTTCCATATCCATGCTATTCTACATGGAATCCTAGTATATGTTATCTCAGGTGACATTTGTACTTCTCTTTCTTTATTTTAATGTGATAGTTTTATTCTCACTTTTTTTCGATGTGGGACATTCAATGAAGTTCTCAATACAAATTTAAAAATTGCGAGGACACAATTTCTAAAAGGAGGGAAGAATTTAACACCCCATTATTTCATAGTATGTAATTATCTTTATATTAATTCAATAGCTTGCGCTACAAGCAGAATCGAGTTCGAGCGCACCACGACTTACCAAACTTGCCAATTAAAAGGTAGTTATGAATAGTATTAACTTAATTTTGAATTTTATATAATCCATATAATTTTAACATCCATATTATGTGTTTTTTAGACATAATATATGAACAAATTCAATTTTTTAGATAAAAGAATTATTTTTTAAAAAATGCAATTTTACCGCCTTTTAATGGAGAATCAATTTTTAAATCTAATATTAAACACTTTTATATATTCAATTTGATGAAATAAACTTCTTCCTTAGAAAAAGTAAATAAAAATTTAGTTTGGATAAATTTTCTATTCTTTTCTGATAAATATCATATTTTGATGAATAGTGAAAAATACAAAATTTTAATTAAAGAAAACTTTTTTAATCAAAATAATTTATCTTGTAAAATTATATATTTTAAGGGTTTTGAGGTATCATTAGACTATATTTTTATCATTTAATCTAATGATGTCCATTGGAAGTAATTTTACATATAAATTGGACACATACATATATCAATCTTTTGATAGTTCTTACTTTCAAAAACTCGCTATCTTGTTTTGAAAATGCGAATATTTTTAAAATTAATTTAAAAAACTTCATTGTTTTTAATTTGGTGATATATATATATCATTTTTTATTTAAAATATCAAAATTACCTTAGAGTGATGTTTTGGTATTTTTATGAATTCTTTTGATTTTTTATGAATAGTGAAAAACTACATTATTGTTTGAAACCAAAATTTATTTAAATAATAATTTATTTTATTTAAATTTATTTTATGTAAAAATTGATACATAATAGATATATAAGTTCTATGTAATTCATTGGAGTTATTTTATATTATGATTATATGCATAAAATTTTATTTAATTTTTTACCGTCTTTTACCCACCTACTTGGAAGATTTGCAAATTTGTATAAAACATAATTTTACAACATCTATGGATTGAATTTATAAAATCTGAGAGAAATGTTTGACATCAGTAAGTAAAATTTTCTTTAATAAGATGAAAAATAATTTTTGGTTAATAGTAACTTTTGACTTTAATTTACCACGGTTAAAAGTAAAGTGGGTAATTAATGGTAAAAATTATATTATAATTACCCTAACACATGTCCTAATTGAATTGGATAAGTCTTCTTAGACCAAAATAAGCCTTATAAATAAAATATGATCCTCTTTTCTCCATTGTGATTATATTGGGAAATTTATTATTATTATATTTATTTAATAGTTTACAGCGTTAAATTCAAATTTTCATAACTAAAACATTTTTAATATAGGGTTATACATAATATAAATTCAACTATAAATAGTCGTCAGAATAATAAAAATATTTCATACAATATTGTATTTTATTTATAATTTTTAGACATTAAATAATAAAATTTATTTATAACATAATGATGATGCATTAATTACCTTATGAATGAAAGATTAAAATAATTTGTATTATAAATATTGAAATAATTGTAAATTGACACTTCTGATGCGTTAAACAACTTTAAGTGGTCAATATAAAATGTTAGGGTTTATTTAAGGAATTTGTTTTGATGTAATTAAGTTTATATGACATTAACAAAAACAAAATACTAAATTGTGTTAAAATTGACATAATTGAGTTTTTAAAACAAATAATGTTTTATAAAATTAAATAATAATCCTTAAAAATATATGGTTCCACAAAAAGACATATATAATGATAGATATGTTATTAATTAACCACTTGGGGTTCTCTTGGTAGTTTATAGAAAATTTTTAATCCATATAATATAATCACACCTGGAGACATGGTAAATGACAAACTATTTAACTAAGAGTTAAATCAAAATGATATGGTTAATATGGTGACCTATACCGGTATAAAACCTATTTTTGAGTGTTTTTCACCTCATACCCACATTAGATTAGAAATAAATCCAGTTGGATCCATTAGAAACCGAAAAATAATTTATAATAAAATAATATTTCAAACTTTTCTTAAAGTGACCATCACCTATCTTATAAAAGGGAACTTCCCCTTCTCATTATTTTACACCTCCAAAGTTATTTGGATCAACAAACCACAACACAAATATGTACCCAACTACATTCACTACCTTCTAGATTCCTTACTTGGAAAAAAAAATCTAACATAAGGATCCCTTTTGATCAAATCAAATGGAAGCACCCAAAGACGAGAAAATAATTTCATCACCTCTTTCAAAGTTATCATCTTCTTCCACTTCCTCATTATTTGTTGTTTCCATACAAAAATAATAAATCTAGTACCTTCTACATAATGTGATTTCATTATAAATATGGTACAAGCATATTCATTATTATATCTATCTTATGAATGACAAAGTCACCATACATGTGTACCTACGGCTTAGCAACTCCACGTCATGGTGTAGTTCTTATTAAACAATTCATTATTTGGATGGGTATAGTGATGATGTATAATTTATGTAAATAATAAATATAACATGTTAATTATTATTTAAATATAATGTAAAATACAATTATATACGATTCCACTATGAATTGAAAGATATTGTCGCTTGTGCATATGTATAGATTATCGTCTCCACGAACGCGATGAGATTAATTCCACATCACAACCATTCATGAATAATTTTAATTTTATGATTAAAAATAATGTTTAATAACTTAATATAATTCTGTATTTGAATCAAATACATCCTAACGGTAACAAACATGACTTACATAACAAAACATATAATGGAAAATGAATTAGTTAACACCCGAAACAATGATTCTACTAAAATATTATTAACAAAGCAATATTAGAAGATCATATATGATATCATAATTAGTCATGTGGTTATATTATAATATACTAACAATTATTAAACTATTATACAGTAGTCTAACAAACCCTCAACTAAGGAAAAGTAAAAGGTAAGGTGTTTTCATCTCACTTTTTATTCCCGTGAGATTCATGCTATATTGCCAATATTTCCTTTTGTGTGATGTATGTACTACCCATGATTTTATTCCTTGTTTAATATAATTTAATTTATGGGTATTTATAACTTCGTTGTATGATCCTTCTTTCTTGGGGTTTATGTTTTTTATGTTACCTAATCAGTATGGGAATTTCTAATTTTTATTTCTACTCATTGGGTTTTACGCAAACTTCATTGAATACTTTACTCCAAGATTATGGTGTGAAATATCTATTTATTTATGTAGTAATTTCCACTCCACTTTGTGTGGATAGACTTATTATACACATAATTAATGCTTTGATAAATTCTCAAGTCATTGATATGAAATTACTAAGTCCAATCTTAACTCAATTTCCATTCATTGAGATAAACATCCAAGTAATTGGTTTCACTTTTACAAGAATATGTTTGAATTTCCTATGATTGATTGACACTGAATATCCAATCATATTGAATGTATTTATATTTTTCACACATAATTATGTCTATGATTTATCCTTAATCTAAGAATGTGGTCTTTATAAGGGTTTTCATTTCAATTTACATTTCCTTCAGACTTGTTTCTTGATATGTGCCAATTCACATTTTTATGATGTATATACTGTAATTTTACATAATATATCTTGAATTCCTTTATTATAATGATATTATAATGTTTTTATTACCTCAATTATTTATATTTAAGAATCTCTAAATTGGATAGAAACTCTAAATAAATATCATCTTAAATGTTTTAAAGAATTATTAATCTAAACTTTTCTCATTAATATACATGTTTTCAAAATGGTTATAAGAATATATTTATATGGACATGAATGTTTTAAAACTAAAATTCCCTTTAAAATATTGAAGGTTGTATGAGAAACTATAATTCAAAAAACTATTTTTAACAGCTTCGTGATAAATAGTGAGACTTTTAAATGTTTTCTATAAAAAGGGGATAGTTCTGTCAAATAGTTTATTAATTATTTTCATCTATATCAATATCCTTCATTATTCTTGAATGAGGTTGATTTATTATAATAAAATATTTCATATTGTATTGAATGAGTTATTTCTAACTGTGGATGTGCTATTTTTAATTTATTCATGTTTGGTGGGTAAAATATTGGCATTTCATATGATATATTTAATAAGAATTTTTAGATTATGTTTCAAACTTTTAATATGAGGAAATAATTGGAATTAGTAAGTGAAGAGTAGAGCTTGCTCTAGCTCATCAATGCATCAGTGGGTCTCATGAGACAAACTAGTGTCTTGGAACAACGCCATGAAAAATATTATTTGTAGTCTTAGCCCAAGGCTTTGACTATATAGTTATGATTTCCGGCATTATGCAATCCATTATTATGAAATTAGATATTGATATTTCATGTGATTATTTGACTAATATAATATCCATGTGAATATATAAATGGAATTATTTGATTTATATTTTCCATATTATACTGAAATTTATGTTTAAAAATCTTGGGTTTTAGTAATATACATTTTCTTAAATGTTTATGATTATTTATGAATGTTTATGTTATATTGTTATCCTTACTGAGCATTTGATCTCACCCCTTTCTATGTTTTCTTTTTCCCAGGATGTGAAGAAGTATATCATGATTAACCTACAGAAATAAGATGAGAGATATGAGTGTGTTCCAAGGGGACATAATGTGGGTTTTTTATATTTCATGATGTAATGTAAAACATATGTATGTATCAAATACTTACAAGGTTACTAAACTAATCGGACTTTCAGGTCTTAATATCTTGTGATCATTCATATGATATGTGACAATGCATCGACAAGGGGTAACATGGGTTGGGGAATTACATTAATCATGTTGAAACAAGTATTTATATTATCTCATTACTTCCCATTTCATGTCTAAATGATGATAGACCCCTTTCTCTCTCATAAACCAATTTTAGGAATCCCCAAGTGATGTCGTTATGCTGCTAAAATTGCAATATGATTTTCCATGCCAAACTCATCTTATAATGAATACCATGCCTTGTTTTCTATCAAGGGTATTCTCCTTTATGTCTATTTAACTATTTATTATAGACTTTCATATATGTATTCCACATTCATTTTTTTGGAATAAATTATGATCCAAAATGAATCCATTTATATAATCTATGTTGCTCACTTAAGCACGAGAATGAAAGGAAAGTGATGGTTGCGCTCCGAATTCTACAGCGCTCTTAGGCATTAGGTAAAGTTTTGTATCATGAAACATCATGTTGGGTCATTGGTTTACCTGATTTCAATCTAGTAATTTTTTACCTCATGTTGGGATATGGGTTTACCTATTTCCTTTATGATAATGATGTAGTGATTTAAGTTGTATCCACATTTCCATATTGTGATGATCGTGCTATATCCTTCCTTTATGTACATGTATCTATATTGATCCATTGATATGCCTATTGCCTAAAGTTTATTGTATTCCTAATGTTATTATTTATTTACTTCATTACTGGGATTTATATCCCACCCAATTTTTATGTATTTCCTCAGGTTATCCCATGAAATGCTAAGTACAAGGGAAATTTGTGGTCATGTAGAAGAAGTTTTCAATATAGATGTTGTATTTTATGTCTAAAGTTGTCATTTAATTTCCCGAATCCCTTAATACACTAGTTTTATCGATCATATAGGTTGTATAATGTGCATGTTTATGTAATAAATCATGTTTATGAGTGTAATAAAAACCAGGGTTTTTATAATACCTCAAATATCAAAAAATAAATCATTGATAATTTGGAATATAAATGATGGTCCCTCAAGATTTCAAACATTGTCTCTAAGTGTTGATCATTCTCAACCATTTTTCATCAATACTCCATTATGTCAACCACAATAACCCTAATAAAAATATCCATATATCGCTGAAATATACAACTCATCAATTTCATAAATACCACCGGTCATTCGTAAGACCAAAAGGAATGAAGACCATCCATAATGGCCATATATACTTATGAAAGATATCTTTGAAATATCCTTATTCCGAAATAGCAATGGATGATAATCTTATTACATTTAAGTTCTAGACAACCATTGACCTCCATTCAATTGATCAAACATGTCATCAATTCATTGAAGTAGATATATGTTCTTTATCATAACTTGGTTAATCTTACGATAATTCTAACAACGAGGCCCTACTAACAGCAAAGACACCCTCCCTTAACACGGCCATCGGGTCTTGGCCTCCCAGGTGTCACCAGTTTCCCTGCATACACATGACCTCCATCTTGGGTCCCAACCACATGCATGAACGGGTCAACTGGCTAATGATTGTTCCCATAGGACAACTCATGTCCTTTAAAGTGTGATTTTTCCTCACTCACACGCTCCTTGGGAAGTTTCAAAGAGATTCACCTACCCTAATCACTACTCCATGAGAAGCATTCATAACTATGGGGTTTTAATCAGGTTGTCTCCACAAAAGGATGGTGAACCTTGTTGATGGGAGTCATCCCATTTTGTCATTGGATCCTTTATCATTTAGGGTTGTTACAATCACCCAATACTCATTTTAGAGTACAACATCCTCATTCTGGGCCCTACATCTAATCCCAGGAAGGTCACCACACTTATGGATAGGTACCAACTATTATAATAAATGTAAAAATGGTTCCTCGCTAATAACACTGACACCTTGCCTTAACATGGACATCGGGTCCTGGCCCACTTGGTACCATCAGTAGTTTTGCAGACTCGTGCTTCCCATCCTGGCTCCCACCCACGTACCTGAAAGGTTAATCTGACTTATAATTATCCCCACTAGACAACACATGTCTTTCCAGTGTGTTTTTTCTTCACTCACACACTCCCTGGGAAACATCCCAAAAGGTCACCCATCCTGATCATTACTCCTGTTCAAGCATGCTTAATGATGATGTTCAAATTAGGTAGGCAATATAAAATGAAGGTGAACCTTGTTGATAGAATTCATATCATTTATCCTTTAAAACCTTTATCATTCAGAGGCATTACAATAATCAATGCATAGAAGAAGTGTTCATTATACTTTTTTTATCAAACAAAATTGGTGTGGCCAACAGAGATATACATGGATGAATGAAACCTTTGATTTCTTATCCAAAAAATTTTACTTTCAATTCCCCTATATCTATTCGTTTCATCCTATAAGAAGTAAGGCAAATAGGATTGGTCCCCAGAACGAGATCAATCATAAACTCTTCTGACCTTCTAGGTCATAACCCTGAGAAGTTATTGGGAAGGACGTATGAAAATTTATCAATGACTGGTGAAAAAATGGTATATTCAATATCACCAATCATGATAATGTAAAATCCACAAACTAGTAAGAGATCTTTCCCACCACTAGTTCCAACAGGCTTGTTGAATTTTTCTTTACAACCCTCTCTCCTTTGAATAAATGCTTAATGCCATCCTTAGTGGTGTAACTAATCGTTCTTCTATAACTATTGATGTGAGACTTGACCATTGTTAACCAATCCATTCCAACAATTACATCATATACATTTATCTCCAACACTAAGAAGACCAATTTTAACTTAGCTCCAATAACAATATTTGAACATTATCTGCACAAGAAGGCTCTACATTCTCTTTCCCCAATAGGGGTTTAAAGTTTTAACATATAGGGAATCATCCCAATCATCAGACATAGAAAATCAATAGCAAGATAAGTAATGATAAAATGTGATGCACCAGTATCAAACATACTTTTCATAGGGGTAGAATTCAAAGAATCCCACCTCTCACCGTAGATGGTCTAACCTGGTCATCTACAATCATATGCTAAGCTCCATACAACTGATTTTCCACTACACTCTTCACCTTGTTTCCATTATGAGATTGAACTTGTTGAGAATTCATGGTGTTCCTAGAATCATTATGGCTAGATTTTCTCTACTTATGAGACTGATTTTTCTATCCCTATCTGCTTAAACCATACGATGCATGTGACGGCTGAGAAGTGTCTTATGCACCTAAACCGGTAGAACTTTAAAAAAATTTATTAAGATGTCCCATCTAATTTCAATTGTGGAATTCTATCTGTTTTGTTGTATACTTTCTCTTTATGTGGTCAAAGTATACATATTGTAAAGAGCTTAATGGCTCTTTGGTGTTGGAGGAAGGTTCATTGATCCATCCATCAGATTCTGCATCCCACTCCCACATTAGAAATAGGTGTTCCTCTTCCATTTTATATAAGAATTAGAGTTCCCCACATTTCCTATAGGTATTATCATACATATTCGTCCCATATATATCATGATATCATGATCATATACTGTCATACTGTTCAATATCTCTATATAATCCGTAATACAGAGAATAACAATCTTTGAGTAAATATCTTACATAGTCCTGAATTAGAAAATGCATTCCACCAAGGCCGCACATTCTCTATCTTCTAGTGAAAAATTCACTTAATGAATGAATTTATCCTCATATTTTAGGTCAAATATATTCTCATTCTTTAGGCTGAAGAATTATGTCGTTCTCTAGATGCCAAACGTGTGAGGATAGATTTTTTTTAAAAAAATTCTTCAAAATCATCCAAAATCATCAATAGATCCAATTTAACTTTCAGTTCAAGATCCCTCCACTGATATTCAAGATCCTCCATCATATATGTTTACCACATGAATTTCAGCTCCAATGTTCTACCAATGAAATCAAAGATACATTTAATCCTATTCAACCACACCTCATCCTTTTCGGGTCCACAATAACCCCATATGATGGGTGGATTCTAACATATAAACTGGATGAGGTGGACCACATTCTGTGGCTCATCCCTCTGGTTCCCCATATCCATATATTGAAATTCATTAATGATACTCTGAACCATCTCTTGGTTCACCTGTGGCTCTAGTGCAACAAAATTTGTCAGAAGCTTCCCCCAGTTGGTTTCTACAAGGACTACGAGGTTCCATTTTCTAAAAAACAAAAAAAAAATATATGTCTCACTCTCTAGAAATAAATGGAATATAATTTAACATTATATCACCTTCACAATCACAACATTTCATTCAAAAGTGAACCATTTTTTAAAACATGCAACTTTCTTTTTGAAGATCAAACAACATTTAAAATACATCGACCATGCTCTTTTCAAATTATTTCATTTGACAACAATATCTGATTTTTCAAAAATAATCACTTACGCACAATAAATAAATCATTAATCAAATATAAATATTCAATCCTAGTGGGAAGTAATTCCTATACAATGCATTTCATGCTTGTATCAATGGCTAAACCCATGACATTGATATTTCCATAATCCTATCAGCATCTCCAAAGCACTTCTGTACCCAACCTCCTGGTAACTTGATGTTCATCATAAAAAGGATTGCTATGTATTTTTAGGATCTATATTTCATGTCTTGAAAATACTTCTCCTTTCTACGATAACAACACAATGAATAGACTAGAATAACATTCAACTCCAAGACTAAGAAAATTGATCACTACTTGTTCCATAAAGAAATGACCAATCTGATACCACATATCTCTAACAAACTTTTTAATAAAACATATAGATACCATTTCCAATGACCCAGTTATTTCCTTTTCCTTCAGGATTAAATGAATCACTACTAGTCTTTAAGAGACATCCCCAAGATTCCTAATGCTGGCAATAAATTTCAATGGTTTTCAAATACAAGTTTGGGAGATTTTCCATTTAAGAAATAAAACACATACCAAACAACCATAACAAAACAAGTACATTATGATGTATGATTAAAAAAGACAAATCAATCTTAATCAATATAAAAAACACTTACAATGTATTCTACATCAGAATATAAATAAACCATCAAATAAAACAATGGAACAAATAAAAAGGACTTCTAGATGGCCGCAAGACACCATGTTTTATAATCTCAAAGATACAAAAACACCAAAAAACCCACGTATCATGAGGTGGTTCTAAAAATGTGTAATAATTTACCATTATCCATGTCATAGATGATAGAATCTACAAAAGCAGAAAAGTGAGAAAATCAGAGGTGAGTACAATACTCATAAGAATTTCCCCAATGACTTCCCAACTCACACTTCTATGATAGAATATTTAGTAACATTCATATAAAATAGTTTATATTAAACAGTTTCACAAAATATTTTATAACTAAATATAAAAATATCTCAAAATCATTTAAAACCAAATGTAAACAAGTTGTATTTTCAACCATTTTCCATTTAGTAACATTTATTGAAAAAGAATAGAACATGTCTTTAAAACCATTTATCATTAACATTTTAACATATCCATTCCACTTTACATATTCACACATCTAACTATGCATGATTCATTATGATAGTTCCATACTCATGAGTGGTCTCTCATCAATTTACCATGTCTTCACATGATTATTATACCCCATGTTCCATTAAACCACTGGCACTAAGAAAAATTTCATATTCTATCCTAGAATAGTAAATTTGATCTATGCACACACCACTATTATTCCAAAACCATTTCAAATAACCATTCCAAACCATTTTAATAAAACTTTTCTTTTATTAAACACCATTTAAAAAAACAAAATTCTTGTATTGTCCCAGTTCCAGAATCCACCCAGATTCGCCCCGTACCCAGTTGGTCACATGGACTCAATCGAATTTCCCTGAATGCCAGAGGCTGCCAAATATCAGCAAGGGCCATGGGTGTGATAGTGGGGAAACTATTCCCTCATTGGTAGAGTACACAGCGGAAGAGAAAAACAAATAACTACAATATCGGAAACTGTAGACATCCATACAAGTTTAAATAGTGGTAGAATGATAAATAAAGAACTGGGAAGAAATATATATATGTATGTGATGAATGATACATATATTTCTATGAAAACAACCAAACAGGTCACAAAACTGAATAATGTACTAATCCAAGTAAAAAAGAAAAACAGATGAGCAACTCCTCAGCATTGCAAGCCTCGGCTTGGTCCCATGCTCTCTAGCTCTAGTGCAATCAAGAACTTGAAGTAGATGGGAGCATGCCCTTATCTATACCTGCAACAATATAATCTGTTTGGGGCCAAAAGAATGACCCAAACAGGGTGTGAGACAAAGTCCCAATGGGAAATCACCCAAATATCTATGCCTAATAGTCAGTGAATATATGGAAGATAAGTACAATAAGCTGTAAACAGTAAGTAGTAAACAAAATAATACACAGTAGTAACAATCCACAGTATCAATAATATATTCTAAAAATAAGAAACATCCACTCAAGCAAGTAGGAAAAAAAGGTAACCTCTGGGTAGTTCTCACAGTCTAACCCCTAAGGCTCAACCTACAAGTACTAGAAAACCTCTGGGAAGCACACACAGTCTCACCCCTCTGGTTCAGCTAAATAATAGACTCTTTAAGGATGCACTGACCATAAATTCCCACTATAGACTCATATCGTACTAAAGTCACTTTGGAGAAGCACTCAACATAAATTCCCCTCGTTTCCTGCGTCAAGGATCTATAGACTCTCTGAGAAAGAACTCAAACTCAATTCCCCCTATCGTCTTGTATCATAAATTAAAGACACTCTGGAGAATCCCTTACGTCCATTCTCACTACGGTCCACTACACTAGGTTATCACAGCCCTGTGTAAAACAAACATGAAAAGCACGCATATCGGCCCAAGTAAACATCAAGAACTACTTGGCTATCATTCTATGTCACAACATCAATATAGTACATCAGTTATACTATCCTAAAACTAGGCATGGAAACCGGAAAAACATCGAACAAGAAAAACAAGCAAGGTAAAACATCTAGATCACAAAAAAATTTACCCTATTCAAAAAAAATTACCTCTACTCGATCAATCAAGCATATCAGGAAACAACAAGGGAGAAACAGGAAACACACAATACCCCCGTTCAATGGTATTGGTGGAATTTGAACAAAATATTAACAGAATTCCAACAGAAAGGCACAAACCACCTACCTCAATGCTAGGAGATAGATATAAGTGAACCTCGATGACTGATTCCCCTAAGAACATCAATGAACTGAGAAAACATCCAAAATTATCATCCCACAATAACATGAAGACGAGGAGGAATCAAGAAACAAGGCTAAAAAAGAAGAGAGATCTTATCGAGGTGATCCCAACGCAATCTACGGCGGCTGAAACAGAGATCAGAAAGAGGCTCAGAAGATCAGGGAATAATCGCAGTCGTACAGGAGCTCTCGGCCGAATGAAAACAAGAGGAAGGTTGTTCTGGAGATTAGGCATGACCCCGGTGCATTTAATGAAAAAAAGAAAACACACGGCATGTACTTCTGGGGTACACAGCGTGTACTCTATTTTTTCGTACTCCACTTGAAGCAGCCTCCACATCACCCCGACACACTGTGTTTGTGGCCGGAACATGGCCAGCACACGGCCTGGCACGACAAGGGAGTACACGGCATGTACTCAGAAAGTACATGGAGTGTACTTCAAACATTTCCAGAAAACCCCACTTTTTCTCAAAAACACCAGGAAAAGAAATACATACCTGAAGACGAAGATCCAGGTTCATACAAACTTCCCCCACTAAAGAAATTCATCCTCGAATTACTCTAATGAGGTGGAGAAGGAGAAACCCTGAACAGATTCGGCCACTGCGATCGTACATCAGCCTCCCTTTCAAAGGTCTCGTCCTGTACTCTCCCGTGCTGCCATAGCACCCATATTAGAGGAACAGACTGCCCACAGAGAACCATCATACTACGATTGACAATCCAGATAGGATGCTCCTCAAATGATGCATCCTCTTCGTGCTCAACCACCTCGGCTAAAAGACATGAGATGAGTCTGAAAAGTAACATCATAGATGAGAGACGTGGAAGATGTCGTGCATTGTCTTGGTACCTCTGAGGTATCTAAAACCGATAGGAAACCGGCCCAACTCTCTCTAATACCTCAAACATCCTGATATACTGTGGTGAATGTTTTCCCTATCTCTGAATCCTTTTGTGTCCTAACGTCATTGAGACATATAAGAAATCCTAATCCCTGACCTCCAGCATCAGAGGTCGTCTCTGCTGATCAGCATGAGACTCCTGTAGATACTGTGCTGTTTCCATCCTCTTCTGAATCAACTCAATATTCTATGAGGTTTCCTGAACAAGAAGAGGTCCCAATAAAGATGCCTATCCAACCTCCATCCAGCATAAGGGTGATCGGCATGGCCTACCGTACAAGGCCTCGTAAGGTTCCATCTGAATAGTCGCCTGAAAACTGTTGTTGTATGAAAACTCTACCAGAGGGATATGCTTCTTCCAAGAACCGCCAAAGTCTAGAATAAAAGCTCGGATCATATCCTCAAGCACCTATATCGTACGCTCAGACTGGACTTCTGTCTATGGATGGTATGTTTTACTCAAAAGTACATGTGTACCCAAAGCCTTATGAAGCCACTTCTAGAACCGAGATGTAAAGTGTGTATCACTCTCTAAAACAATAGAGTGTGTAACTTCATGAAGACATAAAATATATTGGATGTATAGTCATCCCATATCATCAACACTGAAGGTCTCTTTGATAAGTAAGAAGTGAGAAACCTTCGAATCCTATCGACGACAACCCAAACAACATCGTTCTCTTGAGGCGACCTTGGAAATACAGTCACAAATTCCATCGCGGCATATTTCCACTTCCACTCTGGAATGGGTAACTGCTTTAAAAGGCCTGCTTGTCACTGATGCTCCGCCTTCACCTGCTGACATGTGGAACACCTCAAGATGAAACCAGAAACATACCTCTTCATACCAGGCCACCAGTACTGGCGATGAAGATCTCGATACATCTTGGTGATGCCAAGATGAACTGCCCAAAATGAGGAATGAAAATCCCACATCAGCTCCTCGCGTATGTCTTTTGGAACCCATATGCGTCCCTGGAAATGGAAGATCTCATCCTCTCCCACTGTCCATCCAGGAAGAGTGTCCTCTCTGGACAAACTCTCCCACTGGACCAAGCCTTCAGAGTCTGATAGCTACCTCATTCGTACCCGATGAAGAAGCGTAGAGGTAACAGCTACAGAACATAGTAATGTCTGTCCCTGTCTGTCGTGCAACTCCACATGCATCTCAGAGAACAGATCCATAAGATTCCATTCGTTGCTAGCCTCCTGAACTTCCTGAATATGAGTTCTCCTACTCAATGGATCTGCCACTACGTTGCCCTTTCCCGGCGTATAAGGAAGCTCGAAATCAAAAGTCTGAAGTTACTCGACCCACCTACACTACCTCAGATTCAGATCACGCTGAGTGAAGATGTACTTGAGACTCTTGTGGTTAGTGAAAACCACAAAGTGCTATCCCAGAAGGTAAGGTCTCCAACAATGCAAGGCATGAACAAAAGCTATCAACTCCAGATCGTGTGTCGGGTAGTTCCTCTCATGTGGCCTCAATTGCTGAGACCCATATACAATGAGTACATCTCCCTGCATAAACAAAACTCCCAGCCCGATACCTGAAGCATCATATTAAATAGTATAGATATTTCCTGGTTCTGGCAAGATTGGTATCGGTGCTGACGCCAACCTTCCCTTCAGCTCCTGAAAGGCTGACTCACAAGAATCTGACCATAAGAACATCACACCCTTCTTTTTCATACCTATTAATGGTGCTGCTAGGCATGAAAAGTCCTGAATGAAGCATATGTCATATCTAGCCAGACCTAGGAAACTCTGCACCTCAAAAATGTTCTTCGGATACTCCAAGGAAACTACAGCTCTCAGTTTCTCCGGGTCCATGGATACTCTTGCCTCTAAGATGGCATGTCCCAAGAAGTGAATCTGATCCATCCAGAAGTGGCACTTCAAGTGTTTAGTATAAAGTCGATGTTATCTCAGTGTACTCAGAACGATCTCAAGGTGGGTATCATGGTCATTTTGAGTGTGAGCGTAAACCAAGATATCGTCCATGAAGACCATGACGAAGGATTCCATGTAAGGATGGAATAATCGGTTCATTAATTCCATGAAAACAGTTGGCACATTCGTGAGACCGAACCACATAACTGTATACACGTAGAGAATGTACATACTCTTGAAGGTTGTCAGAGGTATATCTGATGGTATGACGCGCAACTGATGATAACCAGACCTCAAGTAAATCTTCGAGAACACGCAGGCTCCTCGAAGCATATTGAAGAGATCATCAATCCAAGGCAAGGGATATCAGTTCTTGACCATCAACTGGTTCAACATTCGATAATCCACATAGAGCCTAAGAGTACCATCTTCCTTCTTCGCAAACAGGACAAGCGAACCCCAAAGAATAGTACTGGGTCAGATGATACCCATTGCCTATAACTCCTCCAACTGCTTCTTGAGCTCTTGCAACTCAGGTGTAGCCATCCTATATTGAGGAATGGACACAATTGCTACTCCTGGCATGATATCGATGGAGAAGTCTACCTCACTCTTCAGATGCAAGCCTGAAAAGTCCTCCAGAAAGACATCTCTAAAATGATCCACCACTGGAGGAAAGTTCAACTGTGAGGTCCCGTGATCATCTAGATAAATACTATCATTCTAGTTCGTCACCCCTCCTAGCCCATGATACTCGAGTCCTACTCGAGCTGCCCGAACATCCCATTCGCCTCTATGAAGAAACAACTCAACCTCTGGTGAGATAAAACTCACCATGCGGCGATAACAGTTGATAACTTCATAGAAGGGAACCAACCAGTCCATCTCGAGAATGAAATCATACCCTTTCATCTCTAGGAAATAGAGATCCCATAAGAAACGATACCCTACAACCTTGAGAGAGCACTCTCTACACTGAATTACACTGAATGTCCTCGTCCCCAAAGGTGTGTCTAGTGTCAAAAAGTTGGCCAAAAAAATTATACAGTGCCCCAGGATCTCCACAACATCATTAGAAATAAATCTATGCATAACACCAGTATCAAAAATATTTGAAGATAAAACTGAGGCTACTAAAATCTTACCTCGAACTATAGAAGGTTCAGGATCCTGCTCCTGATAGATCTGCTCCACCGTAAGAGTCTGGCCTACCCCGCGGCCCTGTGACCCTGCCTGACCACTCTGAGCTGATCCTCCCTACTGACGCTGAATGACTGGTGGCTGACTGCCATGGCCTTGACCTTCACCATGCCCTGAATGGACGGAAGAACTCCAGTTCCCTGAATGGTGAGAAACTAGTGGTGCCGCTCCTGAAGGAGGAGTCATGGAAGAACCCCCATCTCTAGCTACTACTGATAAAACATGGAGTGGACGCTGAAGGTGACCCATATTTCCACAATATAGGCACTCCACTAGGTCTCTCTAGCACTACTGCCTCGTGTGCCCTGCCCTTCCACACTTGTAGCATACTACCTGGCTACCTGAAGATGTTTCTCGCCTACTCAAATCACTACTTGTAGACTCCCTACACCGCTTCATGCTGTAAAATGGAGGAACAATAGCTTTGGAAGTAGAACCACCCTGGTTCGTAGCTCTGGAGTGTCTCAGATTGTGCTACGAAATTGGTGCCTGGTAGACGATGGAAGTGATGGAAGTCAACTGGAAGATATTCGCGTACGAATGGATATCCCGCCTAGGCCCATCTTCAAACAGCCTTGCTAAGAACACCCCATTTACATCCCATAGGGGTGTGAAATTATGCAGCTCATTGAAACTATAGGAATACTTTATAACAGAATGAGTACGCTGCTCTAGAATCATGATCACCCGGGACCGATCGGCCCTCAGGGTCTCCGGGTAGAAGTAGTCGTAAAACACACGCTGGAACTTCTTCCAAGCCATGACCTCCTAATGGTCCGTCTGTGAGATCACATCCCACCACCTCTTTGGGGAGTCTCGTAGCTTATAGGTGGTGATCTTGAACTTCCTCTCTAGAGGTGTTTCTAGATGCTCAAAGATAGTCAGCATGGCTTCCAGCCACGACTCTCCTGCCTGAGGTCCTCCTTACCCCGAGAAAGTTGGAGGATGGTGTTGCTGGAAAACCCATGTCAAGTCTTCCATAGATGAGGTAGGAGGCGGTGCTCCCTGAAAGGTCTGTATCATCCTCTTAAATCCTTCCATGAACTTCTCATTAGCGCCTGTAACTAGTATGACAGTCGGTGCCAAGGCTGGCTCGGCTGGAAGATCGGAAAAAAGTCCCTGATCAGCCATATCCGGCATCTGATCTCTGCCTGACAATTGACGTACAACCGGGGGACATCTCGAAGCCATATCTCTGAAAGATCAAAAGCATACCTTATATCAGGAAAACAAGGATAGAGAACAATGGATTACAAAATGGAAACAGGGAAAGAAACACTCATGTTTTACAAAACATAACTACACGGCGTGTATAAACTCTACACGGCGTGTACTTAACTTTATTCCCCTGCTCGTGTCTCCTTACACGACTAAACCACATGGTCTTCTTAAATTGAGACTACACAGCGTGTTCCCTATGGAAACAATATGTAGTAGACAACGTTTCATCCACCCGTGTTGTTAGTTACACGGTTGATTACACGGATGAGACTACACAGCATGTACTTGAATACTTTTCTGACCCCTATTTTTGGCGACACATTCAAGTACATGGATGACCCTTATACGGCATGTTCCGAACAAACACGACGTATAGACATAGAGATAACACCGTCCCGTGTTGTTCGTGACATGGCCAAGTATTGGGAACAAGGATACATGGCGTGTTCATACAAAACACGGCGTGTATGACACGATCATCCCCGACCAGTGTTGTTAGTGACACGGCTAGGTACACATATTACTACTACACGACCTGTTCCTACCATACATGGCATGTTCCTGGAGATTTTTGACAACCCATATTTCTGCTCACATGATCAGTGACACGACTTTAAAAACTACACGACGTGTATATATAAAATACACACTGTGTATTCCGGGTTTTTCTGGGCAGTAGCTCTAAATCTACACCGAATCCCAGAAAACACTGAAAAACGATCAATGAGGTGCCAAATTATGATACGTGAGGGCCCATACTCCCCACGAATCAAAGTTTGGCATCCAAAATAGTCACATATAAGGGAAAAAAGATCAATGTTTCACCAATTTCCAATTCAAGAGGGCCCATAAGACCTCAAGAACCAAAATGTGGCATTCATTTAAGCAAGGTACAAAACAGAAAATTTCATTATCAAATAGTAGAGATTCTATCAAATCATCTATCACAACATCATTCATAATCTACATAAAGTCTGCCACAACAACATGCAATTACTAATGCACCCAAAATGGATTGGCAAGAAAGCATGGAATGTTATTTTTATCAGGTGCATATATGATGCATGAGATGGCATACCCTCATCTAATGAGGTTGTGACAGAAATAGAACCAAAATATCAACAAAAATAACAACACAAGGCATGTGAATCAATCTAGGTGAAATCATATCAACCGTAAAATCTGAAAACCAGAAAACTGAAATAAACGAGGTAGTATGGCTTTTCCCTGTACACAGGTTAGATACTCCCGAGCACAACTTATTACCAAGTTCCGAATCCATCATATCCCTAGCTAAAGGCTCCAAATAGTAAATCAAGAGAAAATAACCTCCCTATGATACCACTTTGTAATGTCCCAGTTCTGGAAGCCACCCAGAGGTGCCCTGTACCTGGTTGGTCACATGGCCTCAAGCCCTTTTCCTTGAATGCCAGAAGCTACCGACTAGCAGTGTGGGGATTGGGTGCGATAGTGGGGAACTATGCCCTCATTGGCAGAGTACACAATGGAAGATAAAAAAAATAACAACAATAGAAGAAACGGTAGACATCCATACAAGGGTAAACAATGGAAGATTGATAAATAAACAACTGCGTAGAAATATATATATATGTAAGTGATGCATGATACATATATGTCTAGGAAAACATCCAAAAAAGTCATAATGCAGAATACAGTACTAAGCCATGTACAAAAGAAAAACAGATGACAAACTTCTCAGCATCACAAGCCTCGGTTTAGTGTGATGCTCTCCAGCTCCAGTGCAATCTAGAACCTGAAGTAGAAGGGTGTTTGCCCTTATCTACACCTGCAACAATATAATCTGTTTGGGAAAAAAAGCATGACCCAAACAGGGTGTGAGACAAAGTCCCAATAGGCAACCACCCAAATATTTGTGCCTAATAGTCAGTGAATTTATGGCAGATAAGTACAATAATTAGTAAACAGTAAGCAGTAAACAGAATAATACATAACAGTAACAATCAATAGTTTCAAGCATATATTCTAGAAACAAGAAACAACCACTCAAGAAAGTAGAACAAAAAGGTAACCTATGGGTAGTTATCACAGTCTAACCCCTAAGGCTCAACCTACAAATACTAGAAACCCTCTGGGAAGCACACACAGCCTCGCCCCTATGGTTCAGCTAATGAATAGACTCTCTAAGGAAGCACTCACCATCAATTCCCCCTATAGTCTCGTATCGTACTAAAGGCTCTCTGGGGAAGCACTCAACGTCATTTGCCTCTGTGGCCTATGTTGAGGATCTACAGAATCTCTGAGGAAGCACTCAACGTCAATTCCCCCCTATGATCTCGCATCGTAAATTAAAGACACTATAGAGAAGCCCTTACGTCCATTCTCCATATGGTCCACTACACTAGGTTCTCACAACACTGTGTAAAAAAACATGCATAGCGTGCATATCGGCCCAAGTAAACCTCAAGAACTACTTGGCTATCATTTAAAGGAACAATAGCAATACATTACATCAGTTCCACAATTCTACAACAAGGCATAGAAACTGGAAAAATGCCGAACAAGCAAAACATGCAAGGTAAAACATCCATAGAACAATTCAATTTACCCTATTCACAAAAAATTACCTCTACTCAAGAAATCAAGCATACCAGGAAACAACAAGGGAAAAACAAGAAACACCCAATACCCCATTCATGGGTATTGGTGGAATTTGCACAAAATATACACAGACTTCCTACATAAAGGCACAAACTACCTACCTCGATGCTAGGAGATCGATATAAGTGAACCACAATGATTTATTCCCCTTAGAACATCAAATATCTGAGAAAACGTCCTAAACTCTCAGCCCACGATAACTTGAAAACGAGGAGGAATCAAGAAACAAGGTTAAAGAAGAAGAGAGAGCTTACCGAGGCGATCCCAACGCTATCGACGGCGGCTGAAACGGATATCAGACGGAGGCTCAGGATCATGGGGAATAATCATGGTCGTACGAGAGTTCTCGATTGAATGAAACCTAGAAGAAAGTTTTTCTGGCAATTAGGTGCAACCACGGTGCGTTTAATGAAAAAAAGGAAAATACAAGGCGTGTACTTCTGGGGTACACAACGTGTATTCTGTTTTTCCATAATCTACATTAAGCGGCCTCCACATCACCCCTACAAATTGTGTGTGTGGCCCGGACACGACTAGTACACGGCCTGGCGCGACAAGGGAGTACATGGCGTGTACTTCAAAATTTTCCAGAAAACCCCACTTTTCCACAAAAACACTAGGAAAAGAAAGACATACCTGATGACGAATATCCGGGTTCGTACAATTTCAATCACCCTTTACAATTAAATAAAATTAAACCTTTTTTTAAAAACCATTTCATCAAATCCATTCACCATTATTCGAATGAAATCCCATTTTAAAATAAAGAAACAAACACTTAAATCAAAAGCAACAATTTTCTAGATTTTCCACAATCATCTCCAATAAGGGTTTAAAGAAATCATACAATAGCCAATTCATAATAAAATTCGAAAGAATCTATATATTTGATACCATTCCATTCAGTTCTACAAATAAGAATCAAGTGTGATGTCAAATAACACAATTGTTTTGAAAAAAATATAAATCGACGAAGAACGCTCAAGACACCGAATCAATTCTCCTCAAAACAACCATATATCTCTTATACTATCATGATAAAGGCCAAATATAAACATATTTGACATTTAATATTATATATATACCAATAATAGATGTATAGTTTTGAAACTGAGAATATTGGATAAGTGGATATAAGTATATCTAATAAACTAACTATGAATAAGGAATAATGATCACATAGCTCAAGAATTTGGCTTAGAATCTTCAAGGAAGCCCTTTTTATTTCCACATGATCAGTGGGAGAACCTTTTATGACCTTGGGAGAATAAAAACCCCATGTTAAATCTAGTTTTTAGGAAAATGAGTGGATTAATGGAAAGGCCAACCTAGATACACTTTATAAGGAGTTGGTTTTTAACCTACACATGGTTAGTCAAACCTTGCGCTAACCATGCATTATCTACTACCTTACAGATCACCCACATGGAATCCTTGCATGGACTCCCTAATTGTGCACACACCATGATAAAAATGCTATCTAGAATCTCCAACATCACATAGTTTCTACTAGGATTTCCGCACAGTTTGGACAAACTGTTTTCTACCTGTTCGCCTCCCCTTTGGCCGTAAAAACTTATTTAATGTTGGAAAAACTCTACCAACCATCACCCATTCAATTTATAAAAATCAAATCACAACATAAGGTTTACATACAAGAAACTAAGGGTACCAAAAAATCGTTCTTCATTAAAAATAGTTTAGGTGAATTTTTACCTTATATATACCTATACCACTTCTCATATTTTTAGAAAACAAGGATATAAAATTTTATATATTTTAGAAAAGCTAATTTTTGGAATTATATTCACCATATACTTCTTCAATGAGAATCTTCTTCGAATTTTCCTTCTTGGAATATTTGTATGACAATTCCCTATCAAATTATGTGTATCATTTCATAAATTTTTCCCTTATAATTACATATATATTGAGATTGGTATGAAAATTATTCATATATTATTTTTCTAGATGTTTATCATCCAATGAAGAAATTTTTCATAAAACTTATCATGAAGAATTCTTATGATAATTTCAAAAATTGTCGAATATTCTCAATTTTCACCAATACATATAATAGTGTTTAAAATGTTATTCAAAGCAATATGGTAGCTACAAATATATTCATATACACCCATTATTATATTTTTCTACTTTAGAATCAATAATTTTTAATTTTATTTAATTAATTTGGTATTTCCTTTATAATCTTTTCATCTTATCCTAGATACCATTGGTTGTGGAAACATTCACTCTTAAAAATATACTTTAAGAAAGTAATGAGAGTAAAGAATTCATGGTATTTCATTCATAATATTTTCATGTCAATAGAAGTAAGCACATATTTATAATCAAAAGGAGGAAATCCATATCTTGTGGATTCAAGAATATCATATCCAATAGATATAAGATGAAGAAACATTCTATCTTTCCAGATTTGATAGTTTTTACCATCGATGAGAAAAATCACATTACTGTTCGCAAAATTGTGATTATACATCAATAATTCTTCATAAAAACAAATATAATGAGTTAATAAAATAAATATTTTTCTCTGATACCAATTTTATGTTCCCAATCAAGATAACGTATCACTAATAAAGGGATGGGTGAATTTGTGATATCTTTTTCTATAAAATTTATATCATTATGAAAAAATATTCCCCTCCTATTAAATAGTAATTAGTTTAACTAAAAAACATCCATATAAACACAATAATTTAAAAGGTTCAATACACAACAAGATTAGTTATCTCCTTGATATGGTTTTGAAACAACCCAATACCACCGAATCCACAAGAAAAAAAATCATTTTAGGTGGATTACAACAAGTAGGATATATCTTTACGCTCATGTAGAATTATGTTTTATAAAACAATGCATGTGCTTCAAGTATCATGAAACAATGTAATAAAATTTTTGTGACAAACTTGTTATGGTTCTTGTTTGTCAACTGTCACAAGTAATATCTTCAAAAATAATTCTCACTTTCTTACCAAACAGTAAGAAACCAATCATTTTAAACTTTGTAATGACACTCAATATAATTTCCGAGTATGATTCCTCAGTCTGATTTCTCAAAATAGAAATATAATTATGTCAGAATACGGTTGAGACAATACTGAACTACTTCCATCTAAATCAGATTTGCCTCTCAGATTTCTCATTCTGAATCTAGAATCCTTAATTATAATCTTCTCTCTTCTCATTTTTTTTCTATCCAGAACACTTTCTCCATAATTATTGATCTAGAATCATATTATCTCTATAATTCATTAGTGCTCTTACTTCCTTATTTAATAGTACATCCATGTCAAAAATTAAAAATTACATTCACTGTTTATAGGTGAACCAAAAATGGTGTGTGTGGGATATTGAAAATATTTCTCACACAACAATATTTTCCGAAACATAAATATTACATGATTTTTTGGTGCAACATGACATCTTCAAACCTTATAAGATCTCATGAAAACATCGCAAATATCCACACAACTTAATCACACACAATACTTTCTCTAAAAACATGATACCAATTCAAATTGTTTTGTCTAATTTTATCAATACGATGTTGATACCTGATTAAATTTATCTGATAAACATGGAAAATAAACATATGTCTTCTCATTAATATTATCAAATATAAATCATCAATAAAATTTCTTCATTATGATGATGATAACTGATTCTTCAATTATATTTCTCTACACCAAATGAAACATATAAGAACCATTCATTAAACTTCTTAAACCATGTAAATGGTCCCCTTGATAACACTTTTACAAGATTCAGTCATATATCATTTTTTACTTTTCCCAGACATATGGTCTTATGTCTGATGAAGTCATCGATGATAACTCCATTCCAGTAGACATGACCCAATGGATACAAAAACACTTGAAAAAAATATGATTTCTTCATTCCCATATTCAATATAAAAATAAAACAATGTTCCTCATGAGAAACAACGAGCAATTCATCTTGATGAAAATTATTGACAATATTATGGATTGATATCTAATTTTCTTCTGCACCTCAATCCCAATTTTCTTCATTTATTTTCTATATTCATTGGTCCAAAAAACTCCCAAATTCATTTGTTTTTAATGGTCCAAAAAATATATCAAAAAATGCATCTAATTTTCATATGATGATTGGTATCAGTATGATACTGATTCTTGATGGAACACTACATTGGATAGACTGGTTCCAACAACATCAACTTCATTAACTTCTTCCCTTCTCTGATTAAGATTCACACCACTTGTTTTTTTTGAATATTAATATCTCATTGTGTTTGGTTTGATTTAAATCCAGTATCATCATAACTCCACATTCCTATAAACCATACCTACAAATACACGTTTCAATATCTGGCGATCTCATATAGATAGGCAGAGACCAAAAATAATAGGACTCTATAACATTTCATGTTTTACAAAAAACTGTCATCTATCAAGAATTTCTCATTTAATTAAATATTTTTAGGATCATATTTTTCATTATCTAAAATATATTGGGATGTATTTGGGACATCCCATCATTTCCATCATCTTCATACTTTCTAACTCTCAATAGGACTGAAAACACTTCTTCACACCCTTTCATTAATCAATATTGAATCACATTATTTTTTAAAATAATTTCCATTTATTATAACACCATGATTAGAAAAAAAAATTGTTTTCATGATATCCATGTAGAATTAAATCCATTTATATATTATGATTAAAACCACATTTGAGACCCATGGTGAGTGCAATGACCCTATTCTTTTAGAAAATATATTCCCAATAAGATTGAGTTTTTAAGAATTGTGAGTCTGATGTTGAAAATATGATGTTCATTCTGATTCTACAAACACTCCAAAGTGAATTGATTTTTTTTTCTATGACAAAAAAGAAAAAATATTCAAAACAAAACATATTTCCACATCAAAAAACAAAATCCATAGAACATGGTCCCAACAAGTTTAGAATGGTCATGAAATAATTTTACACTTCATAGAGATATGTCATTAAAATATTCCCTTGGTTTCACTTCAGGGAATACAATAGGTGATTCCGATGGTCTATTTCTAAACTGGTCAGCAATTTTTCATTAATGGAATTCAAGGTTCTAGGGTCCTACCGTCAGATCCCTTGCGTCTTCCTTCAACTCTTTTATTTTCGTAAATTAATTTTTTAATAGGAATCTATATATTTGGTAGCAACCTCATTTGATATTATAAAAGTATCCATTGTCTCTTATATCATATGGAATTGATTTTCAATATGTTTCTTTGGGATTAAGGTTGGAAACCATGTTGTATTTCCTAAAATCCTTGGCCATTGATCTATTGTTGTTACTCCATACCATGAAATTTATAACCATGATTGTAATCAACATAATTTATTAATTTTGTATACATATCATGGGGTTTTTATTTTTAGACCATCATTATATATAGATTTCTGTTTAGGGATTCCATTTTTTCCCACTATCTAATATATATTTTAATAGATCTTGTGGATGAATCTTCATTGTGTCCCTTCACCTTTCCACTAGAGGATATTGATTGCATTTTCATCTGGTAGGTTATAGATATCCTCATGTGATTTAATTTTTAGTGATTCTCTAGTTTCTACATCAATAATTGACCAATTTCCAAGTGAAAACCACTGATAAAATGTATGGATTTTGAGAATAACTATATAGTATGTTGAAGGAATTTATGTGTTGTGTATTTTTTACATTCCACTATATAGTTTATGGATTAATCATCAAATTGAAAAATCCTTAAAAAGTGAAGGATGTCTATTTACTTTGAAGGTGGGAAGAGGATACTGATATTGTTCTTTGGAAGCTCATCCCATGTATTGAGAGAATGTTGTCGAAGTATTTCGATACAATTTAGAACTCTCTCTTTTATAGAAAATATGAAGACAGTGATTCTTATATCATCACCTGAAACATTATAGAACATAAATGTGTTACAGAACTCGAGGAAGCTTACTAGAGTCACATTAGAGTCATAATGTAGTAGTCCAATTAATTTCACACTATTTGAGATCATATTAATGATGAAATGTTTGATCTCAAAATGATTTAAATGAATAAGAGTCACTATAATTCCAAATTTTAATACCATGTTCAATGGATGACTATAAAATACAAGCATACAAAACAATATATCTCTATGATGAACTCATATTGTAGTTATATGTTTCTCTATGCCTACCATAGATATTGTGACTCCTTTATTCCTTAGTTTTTTCTTAATTTTATTATCATAGACAGAAACCTAATTTACTTTTGTGTGAATGTTGTGGTTGTTTATAACATTTATTATCCAAAAAACAACATCAGTAAACACATAGTACGCTTACTAAAATTAAATTAAAATAATAAAATTATTATCCCTAAAAAATAAATTATAACCATCCCTAGAAATGGATCCCATTTTTATAGGGACATGAGGGGATCATTATTTCTCTATAAGGATAATTAAAATATAAAATTTATAAAACTAAATAAATATAAATAATTAATTAAAATGAATTTATAAGTAGGTCAAGGTTGATTCTATATAGATGGTAAAATTTGTTTAATGACGTTTTTAAATGATATTTATTTTATTTTATTGATTTTAAAGAAGCTATGAGAAGAAATATAAATTGGTTTTCGAAATTGTTTTCGAGAATGTGTAAGAATAATTGAATGTGCAGATGATTAGTTTATTTGAAATCAAATTTGAAGGTGTGATAGGATTATATAGATTTTAAGATATATGTGATATTTTATTTAGAAATTATATTAAAATTTTCATGTGTTTTGTGGAATTCAAGATAAGGTGGATCTAATGATCATTGTATCCTCTTATTAACCAAAGAATCCCACATTTCCCATGGTCAGGTAGTTTAGGGAATTTCAAAATTGAGTTTGAATCGATATCATTTGTAAACCTTGTTACCTGAAATGAGAAATGAGCATTCCTTAATTTGGTTAAACATTTTAAAAATTAAAAATTAAATTATACATTCATCAATTAATGATCATTATTTAAGAAGTAGAAAGGTATTGGAATTTATTAATTTAAATTATGTAAAAATTCAAGAAAACAGATAAAAATAATATAAAAAACCCTTTAACCAATTTATAAATCACCCTAGAACATGGACAGAGTAACCCCTCATCATATTGATGAGGGTGTAAGGAGGAACAGAGAAGAAAAATTAATAAATAAAGGAAATGGAGAATAATTTTGGTGGATGATCCTATATAGCATAACTAATCTCCCTAATAATTGACCTCCAGAATCCATATATATAACATCATCTCAACTACCTAGACCCTCATAGGGCTTATGAAACATTCAACAGCATCATAATGGGTTATAATGTCACTTCTGGTTGTCCTGGTGTCATAAATGATGTATCTTTAATCTGTTGCATCAAATTTTCTTATTGTTGTGTAATCCCAACACCTTACTATCATTTATGTGATTCATTTCCTATAATGTGATATCCATTGAAATAATCATGGACCATTACATGTTCTAAATTACTTTCATAGACTTCATATTGTGTGTCACGTTGTTACCATATGTTTCACAACATGAAATGGGTTATCATAACCTAAATATCTTCTTTTCCACTTGATGTTATGTAATTATTTCACACCTTGTAATATTTCCTGAAGAGTAATGTTAATATAATTAAAATATTCATTTTCTATCTCTAGAAGCACCATTTCTCCATGGTTCTTCTATTTTGTCCGTAAGAGTGTTCCATAGGCACCGATTATCGTGGTATTGCTTCTTCTACATTGTAAATGTGATGGTGTTCAGATTGTTCAACTATTTCCAATTCCATAGTAGCGTTACTTTTCTTATGTCTCTCCACAACACATGATAATCCTCTTTTTTCTATTATTTAAAATATTTGTAGCATCCTTCCATAAATCACAAAATAGTTTAAGCAATCCAATTAATAGAAATAGTATCAATTATATAACATAAATAAGTTCATTGAAACTCCATATAATATAGGATTAAAATAAAAATTTATATACATGCATCATATTGTGCATATCCATGAGTGTTCATCACCTTCATGATTCAGATTACCCAGATGTTTGCTAGTAATTTATTGTTGATTCTTCTGGATAAAGGATGCTACCTTTGATAAACCAGCTATTGTTTGGAGTTGGGTATTCAAATATTTTGAAATATTCTTGATCCCCAGTCAATTAATTAGTTACGTGATGTAATATTTATTTTGATACAAGAGTTTATGTATCCCTCCTTCATGAAATGTGGAAATATTATTCCGCTATACAGGCTTGGTGTGTATTTCTTTATAGAGAAGGATGATTTTTTGATTATGATAGAAAAAATAACATATAGACTGAATGTACTATTATTACTCAAGTTATAGATAAATTATGATATTACATAGAGATATTTATCTTTATATAGTAGAGGATTGGTTATATTTTTAAAGTTATGCTTCCATTCTGGTTTGGACACCAACTTCCAAATAGTGATTCTTGTATTTAATTTACCCTTTTAATACAAAGAATCATTTCATGAGGTTTTTTGATAATAATAATGGTAATATAATAATTTTATTAAAGTAAAATATTTTACATAGAGAGATTTATCCATAGGTAGTTTTGATTTCTTGAGTTCCTAATATGTTAGATCCCTTTTTATAACATCATGACTATGACCATGATTGGTTCTACGGTTAAATAAATTCTTAATCAATATTCAAAGTTGATTTATATGATCTCATGAGTTCCCGAAAGGCCTAAGGGTGTGAGTTTCATGTTTTCTATTGTGAATTATCTTATTCCCCACCTATTATTCTGACATGGAGTATGTTTTGGTTGTTTGTATTTATAAAATTTGATTCACCCTTTCTATGGTATAGGTTAGTGATTCCCTATAGTTAGTTAGATAGGTTTCATGGATAAATCTCTATAATTAATAAAAAATTTAGAAAAGAAACATTCCTTTTTTTCCTCTATATCATTGAAGGATATAGATCTAGTATGATAAGAGGAATTGAAGACATAAATGGAGATAAATGATGATTTAGACAATATGTCCCCCACCTCTAGGTAATAATTGTTTGAGTCAGTGTGATTATCATTATGACCCCAAATGATTTCATTTCATATATGTCACTAATCAAGAAATATTTAAATGGATTTGAGGTATGATTTTTTTAATTTTTATATTATTTCATACTCATTAATTTCAACATGATATATTTACCCTTATAATGTTTCCATATTAATGTTGTTTTTGTAGTGGATTTTATATCCATCCCTTTATTGTCAGAGACTCCACTTATTGTGGTCATCCATTACTCACATCTTCTAAAATTGTGAATTTTCCACCATGTGAGGAAAATATTTTGTGCAATTTTCATTGATAATCGAGGATTTTGATGTTTAATTATATTGGGATATATAAAATATAGTGAAGTGGTTTCATATGGTGGTATTAAAACTAATATACATTAAGATAGCCCAAGTTTATTCTCATCGAGTGATTGGGTTTATTATTAGCTTACTCAGGAGGTTGTACTGATATCTATAATTACATATTTGGAATAAAACTGAATAAATAGGATATAATGTTAATTTTATTTACATGTTGGAGGATGGTTTTCATTAATATTGGTGTAATGATGGATTATATATTAATCTTCAAAAGTGATGTTGTATTAGCTACCACTCCAATATATGGTCTCAAAATCCAAATATGTAGTATAAATATATGAAACTAGCCTTATTATATTGGTTTCCATGAAAATGTGGTATGTATTTTGTCTAGTGATGTTTTTCCTCACACATAAATTGGTGTATATGGTCTAATATATCAACTTTTTATTGGGGATATGTTTGATCTAGTGTTAATGGATTGTTCCCCTAACACCTCCCATTAAATGTGGGGTCGATGTCATATTGATTTAATATTTAATAGTGAATTTTTTTGAAGACAAATATGGACTGATGTGATAAGAAATTACAGACTATTGTATTTTTATGGGTATGGAAACACGGAATTTTAGTCTATTAGTCCATACATGTTTTTTGTGGGGTGATTTTACATCTTATATAATTGATTTTTTTATATGGGCTTTGGTTTTTATTAGAAGATCTTATTAGGTGTTACCTTGGATTTTGGACCCAATAGTGTCGAGTTAACAAACATTTCATGATTTTTTTACTTCGAATTTTGGACTAATGAGTTCCCAAATATATTTGAGTTTGTTTTATGCTAGTTTTAATATTTTGACATCATTTATTAGTGTACTCATTACTGACATTCACATAGATAAGCTGCAGCCTATCCATGCAATCTTCAACAATAGATGCCATCTTATAGAAAATCAAATGTATTGTTTTTTGTTACTACTAGATGAATTTTGGTTTCTTATTAAAGGTGGAAAATATGTTGATCTCGTAGTTGGTTCCCTTGATAATGTTAATCATTATATTTTATATTCATTTTTTCTGATATTTTTCTTTATTAGACATGGATGGGTAACATGGGGTCATGAATATATTTGCTAAGGAATATTTGAGGGTTTCTTCTAACATAATATTACACCAATTTCTACCGATACAATGCTATTGTATTTTCCAAGATGATTCCTAATATGATGTGAATCATATTTTCCCAATCTAGGTGTGTCTTGGGTATACTCATGGTTTAGAACTCCTATGGTGATTTGAGTATATGTAAAGATGGAATGAACTACATGTGATATTTTTAACAGAGGTTATCATTTTATCATCATAGTTTGTTTTATTTTCAAGGATGAAAATGTCTAATGTTGGGTAAGATATAACAAAACATAATTATTATAAGTGAGAATAAATTTATTTTTTTTTTCAAGGAAATGTCTATTAACGAGTTTAAAATGATAAATTTGCCTTATTTATTGGCCTATAAAAATTTATGGATACATTGAACATGGAAAACATGGATTACCCATTGGACATATTTCGGAAACATTTTGAGATAATGGGATTTTAAGTTATGAATAGTATTTTTTTAAAGTAAATATAAATCAATATCAATGGTGAAATGTTCATATCCCTTAAAAATAATCTTTGATTGATGTTTGGACACCATATTTTTGTCTATAATGGGGTGTGTTTCCAAGGAAATGCATAAATTATGTTCTAGAGTGTTGAGCCATGGAAAAATTACATTTCTAGATAAAATGGATCATTGAATTATTCAAATGAACATTTATTTTTATTATTTTTTCCTACTTGGTGTTGAAGTGTCCATGTAGTATTTACATAGAATTTAGATAATTTTGTGTCAACTATATATAATATCTAGATATATCCTTGATGGGAGGTATAGATGTGAAGCTTTATGAGTAGAATAACTAATGTGAGTTTATGGTGAATTAAGAGGAAGTATATTCTATGGAGGAATAGTTTCTGAATCAATTTTCAGTTTCCACCATAGTAAGTTGATGACTAATCTATCATCTCCCTCTCATGCTTTCATTGGGAGAAGGAAAAATTACTAAATACTTTTCTCTCTATTTAAACAATATATTATTGTTCTTTATGTTCTCAAATTCTTCACTGTGACGATCACAACAAACCCATATCAAATTTAATTTTTTAAAGAAATAACTATTCACATATTAGGTATGACCCTTTTTTCTAAGCATCATTCCCTTTTTACATTGTGTGATTTATACGATTCTTCTTGTGATCTAATAACATAAATTTATATGGATATGTAATGATTAAAAATTCGAAAAATATTAAAATAAGATAAATTTTCCAATATATAATGTTAATTTAATGAAGTAGTTTTATCAAAATAATTAATGGTAATTGGAAAAGATTGGAATTTGATATTATTGATTTATTTTGACAATGACTTATGGGTTAATAAATAAATTATTATTTTTTATTTATATTTCTTTAAAAAAATTCTTATGGTAAACACGATAGAGATTCTATGAGGATGATAACATGATTTTATAACATAAAATATTTGATTACAAAATTTATTCTTCTCTGAAAATTATTTATATATCAAATGAAAATAACATTTTTCCCTATCGATGAATTGAGGAAATATCATTCAATTTCAATAAATTTTATATTAAATGAAAATAAATATTTGAATGAATTAATATGTTATATCATCATCACATCAAAATAAATTGAATCAAAACAAAAATTATTTTATTTTGATTATGAAATCCTGAATATGATGTAATTAATATATTATAGTGTGTATTTGATATTTCTATGATGCCTCCATATTTATATATAAATATATTTCAATTATTTACCTTTGATGGATTATCTAATCATTTTTTCCAACTAGTGTAAAATTATCCCATAATGAATTATGTTATGATTATTTGAAGGATTGTTTTAATATGATAATGATTACTCTTGTTTTTTCACATTCATTATTTATTATTCATTGGATAAGCTCACGAATCTATTTATGGAGGTTATATTTTCCACCAACCATCATTATTGAATTTTTTTTTCACAATTCTCATAGAATGACTTGTTTTTGGTTTTATGGTGCAAAAATTATTGATAGATTACATTTAAGGATATTATATGGTGAAGGGGGTGTTTGGTCCAACCAGTAGTGGAGGCACAGTTAGAGGAAGAGAAAATGGTGATATTTACTAAGAGAAATAAATAATTCCAAAATTTTATATATTTTTATCTAGATAATGTTAAAACCTCGATCACAGGCCCTAGATGTCAAAATTTACAATTTATACATTTTAATTAATTACACAGATCAGGTTCCCCTAAAAAATACACCATTGAAAATTTAAAATTATGCTAACATGGATTTTCATACATAATTATACATACCAAGTTATATAAATCATGGTCACAATCCATATATCATTGGACCGAGGAAAATTTAATATACACTACATATATTCTAGGTTAATTTTTCATATCCACAAATCATGTTCCATTTCACTCGTGGTGTATTTTTTTGAAATGATTAGCTTAGTATATATATGTTGTATATGAAATGTAGCTGCATAATCCCACACACCAGGTACATCTCAAATATGTTTCATACAATTGTTGAGGTGATTCATTATGTTTCCATAATATATGATATCTATATCATGTGTATATACACATATTGTATCCCATCAGACAAGCATTTCATTTTTACATTACCCTGATTGTTATGGGATAGTTATGACTAGCGATTTTAAGAGACCCTACTTTCCATGTAACCCACGGGGAAATGACATACACTAATTAGATTATAGTATTATTTATATCATATATACAATGTGATTAAACAAGATGCATGATTACTTCCATTAAATTTATTTTCTATATAATGTGTAATGGTGTATTTATCATTAATAATAGGAAATGGTTCTAAACTATTTATGGTATTTTATATATGATAAATTTTATGAGTACATATTATTGTGATGTAAGATAGTTTAGTTGAGTCATGGGGTCGGTAACCCACCTTTAGGTATTTTAGGACAAAGTGTGCGCCCCTAAATGTATTATAGAGTAGGTAAAATTCTGTTATTATTAGGGAATAATTGAGAATTTTGTTTTCCATTTATGTGTTAAATCCATACCAAGTTGAACCTGATGAGGTATAGGTCCCCCACAGTATAGGTGAGAGTCAACTACCCTTTTAATTGATTATTGGATCCAGGGTTTGGGTCCTCCTCCTGTAGTGGTTGTCATTTTTTAATCATGATAAATTGTTGTTTTCTACCCTACCTTAGGATCTAGAAGATCTCATGATTTTCATACATTACATGAAATTTCTTGAGGCCATTATCATACCTAGTATAGTAGAATGGAAATGTGTAAGTATAAAATTATATGGGAAAAAGGAAATATAAATTTTATGGATCTTATAGTGTATTTGGAATTTATTATTTCCTTCATGATATAACTTATATTTGAGATGCCATATTTTGGTTTATAAAATTGTAGTTGTAGTAAATACATGTAAGATATAACACCTCATGGATCTTTGTTGAGATGAACAAGGATCTTATTTTTTCCATGTTCATCTTGAGCTTAAGGCACATCAAGTTTATTTTTTATATTTATTCCTACTTCCCTCACACATAGGTTTTGAGATAACTTAATATTTTATAATAGTCTTTAAACATTCAAGGAATAATATTAGGTATATTTATAGTATAACATACATGTTCCTTATAACCACATTTGTTATGATTAAAAATACATTTCATAGATTGGTGTTTTCAACAACTAACTTGGATTTGGTGGAGCTATAATATCATATTCATAGTATCATACAGTTTTCCATGGAGTAAGATGGTTTAAAATGGAGTTAATTCAAGGGGACCATGTAACATAGAAGGGGAATCCCACACTTCAAGTTATTTTAACCTGATATATGTTTTCTTCTATATTTAACTTTTTATTTTTTAGCCTTTATAGAGTAATCTATATAGCTTTGGTACCATGCATTCATTCTTATAGATTTCCATTATATATATATATATCAGTGTTGTTATTAGATATTCATTTATGTTATAGGTTAATATAGTATAGGCTCTAAAATGTATGTTATATAAAAGATTCTTTAGGATCTTATAACATTAATTTGAACAAGTTTAAGTGATTAAATCCCTTCACCATGATCTCCATGAAAGAATGTGTGAAACCACATAATTCATAAATAAATATTCACTGTAAAGGTTGAGTACATTTCACCAAATAATCCCATGTTATTCCTTGATCATATTCCAGTGTTGATGATATATATTTCAATGAGGTAGCCAATGGATGTCCCATATATGAATATATTCATGGTTTGTGCTGAATTATTTAGATTTTTGATGGGATCCAATGTTTCTACAATGAATATTATTTCCCTGACAGTAATGGAGAAATATGAAGAGATCAATGGGTTATGTAGAGAATTTTTTCAATTATTCATATGATTCTATCTTATGTAAATGCTCAAAATATAATACTAAATACAATATACACTTTAATTAAAATGATCATAACACATGAAATAATACCATGGTAAATTAATGAATCTAATAACTAAATAAATTTTTAATGGTTTTTTCATTAATTCATCATATACATTACATACCAACTATATTTTATCATATAAAATAAATAATTAAATGATAACATTCGTAGATAAAATATGATGACATGGTCATGCATCTCATGAAAGTTATATTCCAATCATATATTGTAACATAGCTGAATTATAGGAAATATTGGTATTGTAGAATATTCCTTTCAATATCCCACTTACACTAACGCCTAAAAACATTTAAACATCCCATAGCGTATTATATGATAAACAATAACTATTTAAACCACAACAAAAAATACTTTTCGATATCTTCTAAAAAACCTTTTATAAAATGATCATAAAATTTGACCGGTATCACATAAAACATAATATATTTATTGAGGATATATTTGATAGATAATATTCTAGACATTGTGAAATCTAATAGAAGTTGATACATAACATATTTTCCCTTTACAAATACATAGAATATCATACCTGAGATATTATTCATGATAAAGATTACCTCAAGATGTCAGAGTTAGTCAAATCTGGATAATCAGAATATGTAATATACATTACATTTTTGATAAAGATGAATAAATTTATAGAATTAAAAAATTAGACTCTAATGTGATCATACAATGGGGGATTATCTTTACCATGAGGAATATAATATATGAAATTCCTAAAATGTATAGGGATAATCATTAAATGAATTAAGTCCCTTTAGTTTGGACACAATGTAAAAAACTCCTCATAGTGTTCCACACTAAATACATTCAATAGAATATGGGAGAAAATGTACATTGATTGATTTCCAAGATAAATGTATTTGAGATATGGGAATCCAGAATAAATAAACACCCTCTAGCCTATATAGATATAGATAATCCAAAATACGAATACTGGTGAATATTTTCACAACGAGAAGGAAGTAATTGATTCAAATAAATATTTCCATACACCATAATTGTAAGAGTATATATAAACATCTCCTTCCACAATGGCTTTATTTAGTTAGTATACAATAATTTAAATATTTTAATATTAATTTAGTGTTTTATTTTTTCATTTTATTTGGTTTTTTTCTTCTAAATTCTATTAATAAATTCTGTTTCCCACCTCTTGAGAAGTACATAAGAACTCTTTCTTCATGATCACGATGAACTAACCCATTATGGGTGATTCAAGGGGAATCATATTGGAATACTTGAATCTTAAATATTTCAAATTCTTAATATTATTTCTATTTTACTATAATGATAATGAAGATAAATAGTAAAGAATCTTATAATAACTCTATTTTCAATAAACACTAATAAATTCTTCCACTTTTTGATCCTCAATGTATCCCTCCTACTAAATTAGTCATCAAATATGTGTGGGTGAGTAGTTTTAGAGTATGGGTAATATATAGATTCTTCCATGTGTGGGAGAAGTCTTACTTTCTTATGTGAGCAGTGTTCTTTCAAAATCATGATGGTGAAAAATGGGATACTGATATTCTTGAGGATCTATAAGAAAATTAGTGTTCTCACGCTTTTGAAAACAGTGGAGGATAATGAAATAAATGATATTGAGACTTATTACTAGATTACGTGATGTAAAAAAATTGTAAATGATTATAGTACTGTTTGGAATTCAAATTTTGACAGTATTATGTGGTTTTTTAAATCACATTTATTATTATTTATTCTTTTAAATTTTAGGGAACCAATAACCTAAACAATTGTCCCTACTTTTCTATTATTATTATCAACTATAAAAATAAAAATAAAAATAACTTGAAGATAGTAGAAATTGTTCTAGACTTAACTCCATGAGAGGAAAACCTACGGTTAACTCTAGGTTATACCTACATGATTTACATTTTATTTCTATAGCCCTCAATAATAGAAGCTGTAAAACATTCCAAATTTTATAATAGATATAGTAAACATTTATTTTTTTCACAAAATGAAATTATTTATATTTAATTTATTTCATTTTTCTTTTTTAATTTTGTGTTTGTTTTATGTTTTCTTTATTTCTATATTTCCATCCATCCAGATTAACCATCAATTTGGTTACATTATTTAATTGATCCTCACATATATTTAACAGGTCACTAAACTCCAGTTAAAAAATTATTTATTGAAAATAAATATCTCTCCCAAAAGGACCAATGGGAACAAAAACATAGCTAGTACCATATAATACATTTTTTAAACCCCAATGGGTGGGATGATGAATTTTACTATATAAATATAGAAAATCAAAATCAATTACACATGTACCCAAACCATGTAAGGGTGAAATAATCAACACCAAGGGATATATAACAATTAATCATTTAGTATATGTTTTTTAACCATAAAATGAAATAAAAAAACTGATATGGGAGATGTAAACTAAATTATGTCTATAATATCCACCACCCTCCAAGAACTCACGGAGTAAGGAAAACACTAGGAACAACATGTTTAAGAATACCTTTTTATTTCTCAAGAATATATCAAAGAGATTGAATAAACACTTAATGAAACATAACTACCACAAAATTTTGAGGAATTATCCAAACCACATTATGATGAACAAATGATACCTAATGGAATGCTATAGTAGGGTTAACAAACACTAAAATAAAATATAATTATAGTTGTGTATATCAGTTTAAAATTCTCTCCTCTTTTTTCTAATATAAATCCCATGATAATGGAGTATTACTTGGAAGAATTTTAAGAAAATAATATGTGAAAATTTAATGAAATATCCCTTTCCATCTCTAATAAGACCCAGTCTAAGGGTTCACATTCATGAGAAACATTACATGGAATATACACCTATTGGATTATATCTTTATCTAGATTAATTTTCTTATTTCTCAGTACTTGAAATTAATTATACCACCACTTATCCAGATATTCAATATCTGGATGAGTTATGACCTTCCTTGGACAGTGATTAAAAAAACGTCCTGCCATTAAAGATAGAGAATAGTGCTATAATTCCAATAATAGGTGTACTGGTGGCTATGAAAAATGGAATATAGTTAAAGAGAAACCACATTGATGGATCAATACCTATGAAACCATATTTTGAGGGTGAATAAAATAAGACCGAGCTATGGATTAATGAAATGAACAGGAATTTTTGGATCTAATGTAAAATACTTTACAACCTCAGTTATATCATTAGCTTCCACTTGAGGGGGAAATAATATCTAAATGGAAAAACCCTTACAACCTTTTCACATGCATTTTACATTTGATATTTATTTATTTTAATGTTTTGGGTTGAGGATTTTTTATAGGCATACTCTATGGATAGTGTCCACTCATGGAAATTGGAAACAATTACATATAGTAGTTTCTATCAATGAAACCAATCCCAGCATTGAAATGAGGTCGATACATTAAAAGAATATTACTATATGTATTTATAATCACAAAACTCACTTAGGTAATCTTCCAAGTGTCTATTCCCTCCACACATTTATCATTTTATTTTTTAACATTGAATAAATATGTATTTTCAATTTTCTATATTATTGTAGGAAGAACCATTAGATAGATAATAAAAAATAATTCATGTTTTTATAAAGAGATTTAAGGTGAAGCACTTAAATCAATTACATTAGTAATAATAACCAGGTATTATTATTATTGTACATTTTTAACCCCTTTTATATATTGTGTAGTATATTGAGCTTAAGTGGAATGTGTAATATAATTGTGGTGAGAGACCAATATATTTTGTATATTTTTTTTAAAAAAAATAAAAAATTATTATAATTATTTTTATGTAATTGATTATTTTTATTTTGTGCCAATTTTTAAATTTCGAATTTATATTTTGGGTTGGAAATATAAATATAAATGTTTCTCTATATAGGAAAAAATTACATGATATATTTAAGGAACTAACAAATGTTTAAGTTATCGAATTTTGATTATTTCTATTTCGGTTTTCCCAATATTTTTATATATATAAACATTGTTCAGTAAACATGAATTGAAATACCATGCCGTGAAAATAAAACCCTTATTATAAATCCCTAACCCAAAAGACTTTATAAGATATAATTTGATATATTTTTTCCTATAATCACTACCCTGAATGTCTTGGGTCATTAATAGGAACTATAACATTCCTTTATTCTATTTGAGTCCTTAATACACATGTGTGTAATATGTATAATAGTTTATATTTTTTATTAAAAAACATTTTACATTTTAATTATATTTCTATCTAAATTTAAATTTTATCATTATTAAGCCTCATAGAACATAGAATACCTACTATGTAGGATATACTAGAATTCCATTTATATCTATTCCTACCCACCTATTTTGAATATTTATTGCTATAATATTGATAGGTTATTGGGTAGGGTATTTCTCTAGGAATTAAAAGTAAAAGTGTATTATTTTTAGGTTTACGGAAAGGGTGAAATTAAATATGTTATACTGAATGGGGTTTATAGCCTAAATTCATCATTTTTTACGCATAGCACTCAAATATTCTCTAATGAAAAAATATTAGAAAACTATACATCAAAAAAATTATTAAAAAAATTGAAAATATAGATAATATGATAACTAATTCAATGTTATAAACTATCTCTATTGTGACTCCCATAATGGAAAAAAGGAACACGCAATTTGGAGTGGTATTCATGTGAGGCTTCGAGTGAGTATATTCACTATTTTTTACATTATGAATTGGGATATGATTTATACTTAAGTGAGAAAAAAATATTATTCAACATCAGACTTCTTGAATATAAAATCCTATCAACCCTTGTATCAATGAAAAATATTTTGAACTTCCTCTTGATTAGAAAAGTTGTTGTTTCTTATAGAGAACTTATATTTTTTGTAAGAATATGGTAGATCACAAGAACATTGTGAATTATCATAAATCAACATTAAAAATATTCTTAGATATAAGAGGGAAAATAACATACTAAGGTACGTAATGTAGTGTATTGGTCAATATTAAAATCATTAAAACTTATGTGAAATGAAGTGCGATAGTGTACTTATTTTTTAGAGGATCCATGATATTATAAATGATTAAATAATTAACACAATATTTCTTTCTAGTTTTTGTGTGTGTAACTAGGCTATATATTGTTATTTTTAGTTTTTATTATTTATATTTATTTGAATTGTAACATTTTTAGTATGGGGGAGTGATGAGATGCATTTTTTAGTTTGAATATATTTTATATGATAATTAACCCTGTAATTAATTAAAAAAATCATCAATTAAATCATTTTTCATATTATGTGAATCTAGAATTACATTTTTTTTAATTTATATAATATCAATTATTTGTTATTTTATTAATTTTTTGAATTAACTGAAAATACATTAATTGATTTTAATAATCCGTTTTTAAACTGTTATCATTTTTAATATTCTTAGTTTTTTATTGATTATATCATTTTAATATAACATGAAAAAATAAAAAAAATCATCTTATTTTTAATTATTTTCAAGGAGATTTATAGAACTATGATATAAAAAATAATTTTGGATGAAAATATAAAAAATGTTTGAGTCATCACACTTGTGGTCCAATGTAGAAATAGATCAGACAAAGTATTAGAACAATTACTATATACATAAGATATTTATAGAAGGATATGATAAATGGAAAATTAAATAATGACACTAAATATAATTGAAATGTAACATTTTGTTTATATGTAATAGGATGGGTAATATCCTAGAATTTTTCATAATTTTAATAAGTCACTAAATGAATCAATTCATTTACTTAGATAATATGATACATAAAATTTTTTATGATCAAGGAAGATATATATCTTCTTATAGTTTTAAAATTTTAATGAAGTGATAATATATGAGATATTTTCTCCCAAAAAATGATATGTAATATATTTTTAAATAAATTGTATGATATATAATAATATATCATTTTCATGTTCTAGGATAACTTAATATACAAAACATTGGCCTTTTTATAATCGAGATAATTATATATGTATGATATTTCTTCTAGTGAAAGATGTTATGTAAGATGATAGAGTTAATCAAATATAGATTAGTGGAATATATAATATACTTTTACCAATAATGATGATGCTTAATTTTTTGGGATTTTCCAATGGCATAAGATAATGATCTCCCATAATGAGTGGACTAGTCATGTCATGAGGATCTAAAAATATAATTTTTTAAAAATAATTAGGACATGATGATAAATATATTACATTATAGTAGTTTAGATGAATCAGAAAAATATTATCTATGTGTCCTATATATAATCCATCTAATATAATAATAGATTAAATAATTTTATTATGACTTATAAGTAGATAGGATTCATGAGATGGCCTACTATAAGATATTGACACCCTTTGGCCAGTATATCACGAGATACACCAAAAGTGTATGATTAATACTAAATTCTAAAAGGATGAGGTGGAATAATTTATTTCTTATAAATATTTCCCTCATTGTTACTTATAAAAGGATAAGATATTTGGCCTTTGTACTTAGCATGACATGGACATGTTTATATAATTTCCACACATTAATAGTAATTTAATGTCATTGTTTTTTCAATATTGGGTTTTTTCATCTCTTATCCATAGAATTTTTATATCTATCAACCCTTGGGAAGCAACTATAACCTATTATTTCATGATTATAATGAAATTAAAAATTTTGGGTAGTGTGAGGGGAATCATAGTGGGATTCTTTAAATTCATTATTTTAAATTTTAAAAATAATTTCTCTATTTCTATTGAAATAGTAAAGATAAATAATTGGGAGACTATAAACACCCCATTTTCCGTCAACATTATTTTTTTCTTCAATTGGTTTATCTTCAAAGTATCCCTACAGCAAAATCACTCAACATAGTAGTGGATTTGAGTGGTTTGAGCAGAATAATGATACGTGTTTACTTCTATGTGCATGATAAGGTTCATTTTTTTCTTGGGGAGTCTCATTTCCATCTCACCAAGGGGAAAAATATTTTCGACATTCTTGAGGATCCTTGAGAAAATTGTCATTCTCATACATGTTAAACTTGTTTGGGATACATTTATACATAGTATTGAGTCTACTTATTGAATTATTATAATAATAAAAAACATAAATTATACTAAAATGCATTTGAATTCACCCAAGGAACATCTTGTTTTTATTACTTATTTCATGTGTTTCTCCATTTCTTTTTATATTAATTTCTGAAAACAAAAAAACTGAAATAGTTAGCCATTATTTAATATTTTGATTTAAAATTATGAAAATAAAGATAAATAAACATAATTTCTAGATAATAGTGAGTCTCATTGGATCGCCTTTTTGAGAGAGAAACTTATGAGGTCGGAGGTCATCACGGCCCTAAAAATATTATTTTTAAACCTACACTAGTATAGAAGTAAAGGGTTGAACCCAAGGGAATAAAGGTGAGTAAAAATAAGTTTTTCTAACATTAAACCTCACTATTGTCAGTAGTAGGGAAAACATCTTCTTACTTTTTATAAATTTTTATTTTTAATGTTGTGGTACAAGGAGGATGAGAAAATAAGTTTGACTAAGAAACTAAATATTACACTAAAGTAATTATAAAATAAAGAATAAAAATGAAATAAACTACCTAGAAGAAAAGACTAAGGAGGGAATATCAAGTGAATTACTAAGAAAATCTAAACTACTAGTAAAAATGGTTGATTACTTCACAAATTTTTATTATATTACTCCTTGAGAAAAAAATTATTAATTCCCCTTGCCAGGAAACTAAAAAGTTAGAAGATTGATTCTTTGAGTTTGCCACTCCAGATTCATCATACCTCCTATGAGTTGAAAAAAATAACAATTGGAATTAAAATCTCCATAAAACTCCAACTACATACAACATTAATACTTAAATAAAAGAATTCAAGATCTTCCACACCAAAGGATCTTGAATTTACACTACTGCAAATCTGGGCTATAGCCATAGACCTATAGCCATGGTTTTATAGGTCCGTGGCTATATCTCTTCTACCGCTACGATTCATATCCCTCTCCGTGGCTAAATTATAACCCATTTTTTTTCTCCCAATTATCATCGGGCGCCTCCTCTGCCCTCTTTCCGCGCCCTCCTCCTCCCCGACGCCTCCTCGCCGCGCCCTCCACCTTCCCGATGACTCCTTGTTGTGCCCTCCATCTCCCAGATGCCTCCTCACCGCGCCCTCCTCGTCGCGCCCTCCTCCCCGATGGTTCCTCGCCGCGAACCTCCTTCCTGACGCGACCCTCCCCCCCGATGCCTCCTCGCAGTGACCCTCCTCCTCGACTCAGCTCTTCCGACGGCTCCTCGCCGCGACCCTCCTCCTCACAGCGACCCTCCTCCCAGACGCCTCCTCCCGGACGCCTCCTCCCTGACTCCTCTCTTCCGACGCCGAGGAAAGTTTTTATGTATGTAAGCATATGAATGATATAATATTCTTCCTAGTTCACGGAGTTTCAGAAATTTTCTCTAACCTTGGGAGGTGATGAGCATTCTATGTATCATCGGTTTGAGTATGGGTTGATGTTAGACATACTTTCAAAGTTTTATCACATTTTCTTCCTAATTATGAAGGATATAAAATGTATCTTTTTATTTAAATTGAACATGAGGTGAATAATTAGGAGATAACAAGATCATAATGATCTAGTAGAAGTAAGAATAGGAAAGGTGATTATTCTACAAGTTGTGGATGACGATCAATTGGTTAGGGAAAGACTTTATCATTCCCTTCTTCTAGAGTCAAAGGATTCATTTTTTATATGTGGAATAAATATACACACTCATATGGTTTTCCATTTTTACCCTAGGAAGTATCAATCATGTAGATATGGGCCATCTTCTAATGATTTTTCATTATGGTTGTAGTGGCGGTTATAATTTTACTTTTATAAAGGAATTGTAAGAACAGTTAGTGATTTATAGTAGAGTGGGATATATAAATTATTTAGGAGGTCAGTATGTGGTGGATTTTATGGCACTAAAGGGATGGTTTAATAGTGTTATATAGATCTAGGGAACCATATGTAATTTATGTAGGGTCATTATTTTAGTTTTATGAGGTTTTTTATTTTATCAAGCATTGATGGATTCATCTCATTATTTTATGTCCGTTAATATCATATATAATATATATTTTTCTATTGTGTTCCATTAATTAGTTTTATCATTTATAACGATTTAGGGATGAGGGAGGAGGTTATCATATGGGCTCTTTCTTATAATGTTGAAATTTGCAGGATGCAGTGCATTGCAGTGATTCACAATAGGTGTTTTCTCATATATTCGTTGAATTATTTGTAGTTATCTCCAAGAATTGGCATTTCCAGTTTCACTTGAGTTTGTTAAACATTTTTACACTACATCTCAACATGATGTAGTGCAATGTAGTGATTCTCAACTGGTGCAGGAGGGAAGTGGGGGTGTCCAGGGTCTGTCCCAGGGGCTTTTATTTTCCTCTTTCTTAATTTGTTTTTTTGGAACTCTAAAATCCTTTGGGGTAGTGAACCAGTTGTGGGAATTACTATCAAATTCATTGGGGAGACTAAGAGTTCTTGCAGGGTGGAGAGGGAAGGGTGGAGGGGGGCAGGGGGCAAGGTGAAGGGGTGGAGGGGGCTGGGGGCTACGGGCTGGGGGCTGGGGGCTAGAAACATGCATATCCTTTCTACAATAAAGCTTAGATTTCCTCCAAATAATGTCTTGTCTTGAGAGAGATTCATAATGCTTGAAAATCCTCTTGATGAAAGAAAGTGATCGGTCATCATTTTGACAAAAAATGATAATTTCATCAACATAAAACAAGTGGGTGGGTGCTCTTATCTTTCTAGTGGCCTTAACTGGTGATAAAGCCCCATAATCTGTAGATTTTAGGAGGCATTTCATATATTAATCCCTGATAATTCCAAATAAAAAAGTTGAGGGAGGATCCCCCTATCTCACCCATTAGGTATGACCGAAGTATCTTTTGTGAGACCCATTAATAATGAAAGAGAGTCTTGATTTGTAGATACGTTCTTGAATAAGCTTAATAAATATGGTTGAGAAACCAAAACTGTCAAGTACATAAAAAGTGAAATCCTAGCTAAGAGTGTCAAAATCTTTTGAGATGTCAATATTTAAATCAATATTTCTAGGTTTGGATCTCCTCTATAATATATTCACACATTCAGAGTTAATATATAAATAATCTGTCACTTCCATGTATAAGAACCAACTAATACTTCTTCCATATTCAATTATCTAAGAGTTAAATGAGTTTTTCATGTTATTTTAAAACCATACATTGGAAATCGTATCCATGTAGCTTCTCATATATTAAAACCAATCACTAGTTGAAAACTCATGTAACATGAGTGGCATTTTTTGGGAGATCATATTTCTTCTCTTCCTTGTATAATTCTTATACAAAGTTAGATGATTTCGTTGTTGCTGATGCATACATTGATCTCTTGACAATTTTATTATCCAATTATTTTCTTGGTATGGATGCCAATGATCCTCCTAAAACATTGGCAACCATGAAATTTATTGGTTCCATATTTTCCAATGTAAGAACTAGCTTTCATAAAAAAAACATGATATATGTGCTTTTACATGGAGAAGAAAACTTCTGTTTAATTTGAGAATTGTTACAGATAGCTTCCCAGAAGATGATAATGATGATTTATCATTCATACCAATTATTTAAATTTCTGAATGGCTGGATGAGTTCTCGTGTCATCTATTTTCTTTACTTCTACACTTGGAACCATACAGTTTTATGTAAGTGTTTATGCCTTTTTTTTCTCCCCCTTTCTTCAATCATTCATGTATTATTCTAATATTTAGTTATGAATTTTCTAGTTATTATGTAGTTTATGGTATTTCATAAGTTAAGGGCTATACTCTTCATCGGTTTTAGGAATGATCCTGATTGAGGATGGTCCATATTATTTTTTTCATGCTGAAAATCTTTCTTGGGAAGCTCTCTCAAAGTCTCTATATTCAGGTATGTCCAGTAATTGATGGTTTTTCAATCTAGTAGCTTCAAGAATCCATTTTTCTTCATTTTATAAGATGATTTAATCTTTGTAAAATTTGTATAATTACCTAAATCGTGTAAATTGTGTCCTTTTTTTCTGTCTACAGTTGACACACTGATCAAATATATATAAGAAGTTGTTATATCTCATTTCTTTTCCCACTATTTTCTTATAGGTGGTTTCTTATGATAAGACTGGTTTTATCCACCACCATCGAAGACAATGAGTTCAAGATTTGGGTAAGGTTTATTCCATCTTTATTCTTTCATCCACCTATGATCAATATATTAGTAGTCATTCAATTTGACATTACCGTTTATCTGCTTGTAGGGTGCTTCTTCTGGTGCAAGATCCCAAACAACTGACTCAGGTATTTTATCAATGTCATCATTGTACCTAACGGTATGTAATAACTTATTCCATCATTCTTTTTGTTTTATGTACTCTGAATTCTTTATTCAAATTACAAAATTGTAAATGTGCTTTTCAAAATATTCTCTTAATTAAAAATATAATTTTATCTTATGCATTTTAATTTCTCCATGCATCCAAATCTAACATATCATTCTTTATACATTGAACATCAACTATTCTCTATACTTTCAAGGGAGTTATATGATTATTAGATGCTTTATTGTATTTATTACTCAGCTCGATTTTATTATTATCACATGATCATCAGTAGTTGCATTTTTTTGTGTGCTCAAACTCTTGTGTATGTAGATTCATATCATAGTCGTTCAACTTTTCTACTACCGGGTATGTTATACATGAATCGTTTGATCATAGGGTGTCTACTTAGCGTACAATTTTATTGGACCATCCGATGATCCTCCATTGCATATTGTATTCTCACAGCGCATATTCTTTCCTCTGATTGTAGTGTACTCCATCGGATGATCAATCCGATATTCTCACTCTGCCATTCGTGTCATTGCACGACCCCTTCATTTGGTTGTTTGACATTAAAATTCTCATACTGTGTCTGGTTATCTTGAACCATTTCATCTATGATTATAACCTTCTGATAGTTACTACATGCGGAAGTATTGCTAGATCGCCTCTATCCGAGCAATGGAGTCTTGGTATATCCGAGCATCTTGGTCGGTGTATTTATGTCTGAACATCCCCTCTTCCCGCAACACCCACCCTTCTGCCTTCGAATCAGCCCGCACCATCCCCCCAACACCTGCAACCAGCCCCTTTCAACCAACATTCCAGCCTCCTCCCGCTCCCTTTGCTCCTGGTCTGAAGATTTTGCCCCGCGGATGTCGTTAGATTTGGCCAACACGCTGCGGTCATGCCGCGGTCACTCCGCGGTCACGCCGCGGTCACGCCGCCCTCACGCCGCGGTCACGCCGCGGTCACGCCGCGCTCACGGCACGGTCACGCCGCGGTCACGCCGCCATCACGCCCCGGTCACGTCGCGGTCACGCCGCGTTCACGCCGCGGCCATGCCGCGTTCACGCCGCGGTCACGCCGCGTTCACGCTGTGATTTGGCCCTGCTCCAGCCACATCCAGCCCACACCAGCCCCCTTCCACCTTCATTTCAGCCCGATGCCACCAGCATTCCAGCCCGCAACAGCCCCCCCCACCTTCGAATCAGCACGCACCATCCCCCCAACACCTGCAACTAGCCCCCTTCCACCCGCATTCTAGCCTCCTCCCACTCCCTTCACTCCTGGCCAGAAGATGCTGCCCCGCGGATGTCGCTGGATCGGGCCAACACGCTGCGGTCACACCTCGGTCACGCCGCGGTAACGCCGCGGTCACGCTGCGGCCACGCCACGGCCACGCCGCGGCCACGGCACGGTCACGCCGCAGTCACGCTGTGATTTGTCCCCACTCCAGCCACATCCAGCCCACACTAGCCCCCTTCCACCTTCATTTCAGCCCGCTGCCATCGGCATTCCAGCCCGCAACAGCCCCCCTTCCACCTTTGAATCTGCCCGCACCATCCCCTAACACCTGCAACCAGCCCCCTTCCACCCGCATTCCAGCCTCCTCCCACTCCCTTCGCTCCTGGCCGGAAGATGCTGCCCCGCAGATGTCGCTGGATCGGGCCAACACGCTGTGGTCACTCCGCGGTCACGCCGCGGTCACGCCGCGGTCACGCCGCAGTCACACTGTGGTCACGCCGAGGTCATGCCGAGGTCATTCCACGGTCACGCTGTGGTCACACCGTGGTCACGCCGCGGTCAAACCGCTGTCACGCCGCAGTCACGCTGTAGTCCTGCCGTGATTTGGCCTTGCTCCAGCCACATCCATCCCACATCATCCCCCTTACACCTTCATTTCAGCCCGCTTCCATCGGCATTCTAGCCCACAACATCCCCCCTGCCACCTTCGAATCTTTCCGCACCACCCCCCCAACACCTGCAACCAGCCCCCTTCCACCAGCATTCCAGCCTCCTCCCGCTTCCTTTGCTCCTAGCCAGAATATGTTGCCCCACAGATGTCACTGGATCGGGTCAACACGTTGTGGTCACGCCGCTGTCACGCTGCGGTCACGCTGCGGTCACGTCGTGGTATTAATATTTCTCCCTTTCAGATAATCTTTCAACAAAGTATTAATAGAGGATGGCTTGCAGAATTTCTGTACAATTCTGCACTTATCAGTGGCATGGCCTATCATCCTGCAATGCTCATTGTACTTTGGTAAGTTTTCTAATACAAAACATACCTCAATAAAATGATCATTTATATCAATATAAACACATTCTAGGGTGTGTAGAAAGGGCCAGGGGGAGGGGTGTCCGGCAGGGGGGTGTCCAGGAGGGGGGGAGGGGTGTCCATGGGGTGCAGGGGGTGTCTAGTGGGGCTGTCTAGTTGGGGCATGGGGGTTGTCCAGTGGGGTGCAGGGGGCAGGGTGTAGGGTGGAAGGGGTGTCCAGCAGGGGGAGGGGTGTCCAGTAGGGGGAGGGGCTGTCCAAGCAGGGAGGAGGGGTGTCCGGTAGGGGGGAGGGTTGTCCAGGGGGTGCAGGGTGTGTCCAGTGGGGCTGTCCAGTGGGGCAGTCCAGTTGGGGCATGGGGGCTATCCAGTGGGGTGCAGGGGGGGAGCATGAGGGACTAAGGGGGGCATGGGGGTGCAGGGGGGTGTTCAAGGGGGCTTTCCAGGGGGTGCAAGGGGGTGCAAGAGGGCTGTCCAGGAACCTAAGCCCATACAAGTTATGAATGTCTCTATAGAGAAACTGCAGTGCTCTCCAGATCTAGAAAATATCATAAAAAATCCCACAGATACTTCATAGGCACCATGTATAACTATTTCACCACCTATAGATAGTGAGCACGGTGCTATAAAATCTGGTAACTCTATTTCAAATCATAATTCCAATGTTTTGTTTACTGCAGTACTACATGAAATCTGATGATTTATGTTGATGACATGATTACAATTTGTAAGAACATGAGACTCATAATTATTGTAAAATCACAAAATAATGGTAAGTTTTAAGTGAAAGACTTAGGCATAGCTAATAAAACCTTAGGCATTGAAATTGTTAGAGATAGACCAAATAAATTTTCTTACTTATATCAAAATGGTTAAATATTAAATATTAAAAATAGACACATGTTTGAATCTCTCAAAATTTCCAATGTACTCCTAGTAAAACACTTTAAATTTTCTTCAACACAAAAACCCATTGCTAATGATGATATTCAATTTAGGTGTAAAATCCATAATGATAATATTTTTGGTAGCATTATGTACACTGATTTCCATGGGACCTGATATTGCCTATGAAATCTACAGTCATAACAGATTTATGACCACACCTGGTGCAGGTGGGCTGCAGGGGGGGTGGAGGTGGGTTGGGGGTAGCAGGTGGCTGGGGGGTGGCTGGTGCAGGGGGCTGGGTTTGGGGGCTGGTGCAGGTGGGCTGCGAGGGGTGGGGGGCTGGTGCAGGTAGGCTGGGGTAGCAGGGGGCTGGGGATGGGGGGACAGGTGCAGGTGGGATGGGGTAGCAGGGGGCTGCGAGGGGGGGGGGACTGGTGCTGGTGGGCTGGGGGGGTGGCAGGGGGTTGGTGCAGCAAGGGGTTGGGGTTGGGGGCTGGTGCAGGTGGGCTGTGGGGGGGGGGGGGTAGAGGTGGGCTGGGGGTGGCAGGGGGGCTGGGGGTAGCAGGGGGGTGGGGAGGGGGGCTGGGGTAGTAGGGGCCGGGGGGGGGGGGTGGGGCTGGTGCAAGAGTGATGAGGGGGAGCTAATACTAAATTTATTTATATTATAGAGTATGCACTAAAAGAATCTATACCATGTCCAGCTACTATAAAGGTATGGTGTTTATTTTTTATCTCTATGTTGTTACGGTTAATTGGTATTGAAGTTACTCATTCTTTTTTATCATCAATTTTAGTTGAAATGTAGTTCTTAAATCCAAATACAATATAATTCTTATTGGATCCATACATTCCTTTATTAAAGAGTTCCATGTAATGTTTTAAATTTCATGTGTGTTATGTGATAGTTTCCAACATTGAAGTGGTGTGGGATCTCTTAGTGCATGATATGGAGGTATTTGACATTATTATTTGAATAGATAGAATGATCGATGTTATGTACTAGATTGAATTTTATCATTTTTGAGTTCAGTTTTAATCTCTTTTTGTGGTGTCTATTGTCTTTTAAGGTAAGTGGGATTCTAGATTTGAGATAGTAGGGGGGTGTCCAGACAGGGGAGGGGGTGTCCAGATAGGGGGGAGGTGTGTCCAGACAGGGGGGATGTCGCTGGACTGGGCCAACACGTTGTGGTCACGCTGTGGTCACGCCGCGGTCACGCCGTGGTCACGCCGCGGTCACTCCACGGTCACGCCGCGATCACGCCATGATTTGGCCCTACTCCAGGACGACACCCTGTGGCGGTTACTCCTCCTTAGAGAAACATTGAATGGTTAGATCTATAATTTTTCGTATTTCCTCATTCCAAAACTATATCTACTCTCAGCGCTGCCTCTCATCCATCTTTCCACAAAACGTGCATAGTAGGTGGTATAAAGGCTCAATTCAACTGAAAACATTGGTTTCGAATTGTCTAGCAGATTTTATAGTACAAGTATCACATAATATTTGTTCGGTAATTCTTTTTTTTCCTCATCCTCTTCACATTTTTTCCGAACCAGATCATCCTCATCCTCTTCACATGCCGTCTGAACTGGATCAGCCTGTTGTGATGGAAATTAAATCTCTTCTTTTGGCTGTTTTAGATGAAATTCCTTCCATAATTCCCTCATCTCATGTAGCGCTCATTGGAGGAGGATGATCACTGGCAAGTTGAGTTTAAAAGGCTTCAAACAATCTGTTTGATGCAATTCCAAAGAGGCTTTTCTATTCTGGGGGCCTATTTCATGCTGGAGTTCCCACATTTCCCCCACAAGCTGGCAAAGGTAGGTCTGTTTGGGCCTATCCAAACAGGTCTTGTTTGTTATGGACAAAGATGCAACTGGAGACCTGGTTTTCTTGAAGAGTTTCCATGAAGGGTCTTCACTGTAGAGGAGACTAGCTCTGGTCTGTATTTGGTAGTTGCTTCCATGATGGTTCCCATAACCGTTTGACTGAATTTCACACCAAACCAAGCCCTTCTAGTGACTCTTTTTCGATGCACTATAAAAATCCCATGGCCATCCCACCAAAATCAAACCAGCTAATCCAGGGCCATTTCCACTCTCCCTAAAAAATCCAAACTCAAGCCCTATTACAATTCCAAGCTCCCACTTCAATTTAGCCACTATGAACTCTTTTACAGTCCCCCACAATTTTTCAATCCACCTAGGCAACCCATCCACAACATGGCCACCAATTAGGCCTACCCACCTCTCAACATCTAAGCCACCAACCCCACATTTTCCACCAGGAATCCCACTTTAAAACCATTCCAAACCTCACCCAATTCTAACCAATTAAACCAGACCCCTTAACATTCGAAGCCCTAATCTAAATTCATGTTCCAACTCACTTATTTTAGACCCAATCAGCCCTGCCACTTCAGAAAAACAAGAGCAGCCTACTTAAAATCCAGTCCAACTTAGTTTCCTTCATGCTTTCCCCCAAGTATATTGGGAAAATTTTATTCATTTTTCATCATTTACCTCTTCTTACTTACTGCTGAATTCAATAGCCGGATTCAGTCATTTAGCAATAGCCCATGAAATACATCCGTTGTCTAGGGGGTCCAGTGGGGGGGGGGGGTCTATCCTGGGGTGTCCAGGGTCTAGGGGGGACAGTCCTGGAGGGTCTGTCCATGGGGTGTCTAGGGGGTCTAGTGGGGTGGGGGCTGGATATAGGGCTGGGTGTAGGGGGTGGGGGCTGGATATAGGGCTGGGTGCAGGGGGAGGGGCTATGCAGGCAGGGTGAGGGGTTGTCCACCAGGGTGAGGGCTATCCAGTAGGGGGGAGGGGTGTCCAGTAGGGGGGGGGGGGGTGTTCGGTAGGGGGGCAGGCTGTCCAGCAGGGGGAGGGGCTGTCCAGCAGGGGGGAGGGTTGTCCAACAGGGGGGAGGGCTGTCCAGCAGGGGGGGAGGGGTGTCCAGTAGGGGGAGGGGTGTCCAGCAGGGGGAGGGGTGTCCAGGCAGGGGGCGGGGCTATCCAGCAGGGGGGCGGGCTGTCCGGTAGGGGGGAGGGCTGTCAGGCAGGAGGGAAGGCTATCTGGTAGGGGGGAGGGGTGTCCAGCAGGGGGCGGGGCTATTCAGCAATCTATTTTGTTGTCATTGATTTTGACACCACCTACACACTAGAATAAGTATTCTGATCAGAAGAAGGCTCCCCTAGAAGTATACATACTTCTTCTGAACCAGGTGTAGCAGCTTTTGCATCAACAGAATGGTCAGCAGAAGCAGGAATCCCACACTACACTTTCCCAGAATCAAAAAAATGAGAAATATAGGTAGGCTGGTTTTGTTTATTAACAATATCCACCTCCATCACTGTGTCTTGTGCATCTTACTTCAGATTTATGTTTACCTGTGAACTAGAGGCATCACTAGAGGCAGCAGAAAGTAAATCTTGTGCCATGAGACTTTCATTGGCCACACCAGGCAAGGTGGAAAACACCTTACTAGTGTCAATCTGAGCAGAATCAGATTGACACAGTGAAGGGGCCTGGGTTCCTTGCTTTGAGAAACCACTTGAGAATAGGAATGGATAGTAGTATTAATAGGGAGAATAGGTGAAGGATCCACAACTTCTTCCACAATGTCAGCCCATGATTTATGGCTGGGCGTACAGACGTTCTCATTATCATTCTTGGAGTCATAAACAACCATCCCTTCATTAACAGGCTCATCAAACTGCCTATTAATAGGGTTGTCATAACAAGAGGTGCAAGATTTATTACTTTGTATTTTTTTCCTCTCCAAATCAAGGTTGGAACATGATTTATGATCATGTCCTCATTGAGAAAAAAAGGGTGCAAATAACAGATCTTCTGCAGTTTTTAACCTCATGATCAATGACCTTACAATCTGGGCAAAATTTTGGTATGTTCTCAAATTCCACTAAGTTCCAACTCCTCTTCATCAGTAGATAAACAAACTTTTTCTACTAATGTGGAGCAACGGTCTATTTCAATTAGACATCTAGCATAATGGCCAAATCGAGCTATTTCAGTTTCTTGATCCATCTTAACTGGAACTCCAACAGCTAATGCAATGTCATATAGAATTCTAGGATGCCATAAAACCCAGTTTAAGCCATTGATTTTAAACCATACCTGAACTGAGGTCTTACCAATTTCATATGGGTTGAATTTCCGATCCCAGTCATGTATATGTACTGCACCTGGCTTGATTGAGAGGGAGACAAATCCCTAGTCATGTATATATACTACAGGGGGTGCAGGTGAAGTGGTGCTAGGGGGATGGGGGCAGGGGGATGGGGGCAGGGAGATGGGGGCAAGGTCGGGGGGGGGTGCGGGGGGTGGGGGTGTTGGGGGTGAAGGGGGGCAGGGGGGAAGGGGGGAGGGGGTTGGGGTGCAGGGGGGCAGCGGTGCATGGGGTAGGGTCAGGGGCAGGGGGGAGGGTGGAGGGGGGGTAGGGGGAAGGGGTGGTGTAGGTGAAGGGGGTTCTGGGGGGAGGGGGGATGTCCAGCAGGGGGGAGGGCTGTCCAGTAGGGGGGAGGTGTGGGGGGAGGGGTGTCCGGCAGGGGGGGCTGTCCGGCAGGGGGGAGGGCTGTCCAGCAGGGGGGAGGGTTGTCCAGTAGGGGGGGCTGTCCAGCAGGGGGGATGGTTGTCCAGTAGGGGGGAGGGGTGTCCAGCAGGGGGGAGGGGTGTTCAGCAGGGGGGAGGGGGAAGGCTGAGGTTGGGGGGCATGCTGGTGTGCAAGGGTGCATGGGGGAGTGAAGTTGGGTGGGGGTGTCCAGGGTCTGGGGGGTCTATCCTGGGTAGGGGGGATAGCAGTTGGGGGGTGTCCAAGGTTTGGGGGGTCTATCCTGGGGGGTTGGGGGGGGGGGGGCAGGACTGGCAGGGGAGAGGGGGGAAGTAGCAGGGGGAGGGGGGGAAGTAGCAGGGGGGAGGGGATTGGGAAGGGGCAGGGGGGGGTGTTGTGGTTCGGTGTAGGGCTGAACAACAGCATTTACCCAGCCAGGTACCAAGTAGTGAACAACAGCTCTGTAGAATTGCCATGCAACTGCTAACCAAGGAAAAGAACCAGTTTGGAAACTTCTAAGGCACACTTCTGGAATGTTTACTGCAAATAAAAAAGGTTTTCCTCGTCTGTCTCCATACTCATCCTCTGAATCATCTCCTTTCCTTTGAACTCTAGCACCACAAATTTCAGAATCTTCAACACATGGTCTAGGCTCTAGTGATGACTTATTACTAGGCACCAACCCCATCGAGAGAGTTCGTACGGCTTGGCCATCGAGAGCAGAAGGTAAGACAAACTTCCCCAATCTGCGACAATCAATTGTACCTAGTAGCATGTTCTGAATTGTCACATCATCATCAAGTGGAATCAATTTCAGCCAAGGGACATATTGTTCCTTCACGTCAACCCTTCGCTGAAATTTATTTTTCAGACCGTGAAAAACTGGAATCATTCAGCTCTTTGCCTTACTGTTGTCCTGTGGGGGTGCAAGGGGGCTGTCCGGAGGGGGGTAGTCTAGTGAGGTGCAGGGGGGGTGTTCAAGAGAGTTGTCCAAGGGGGTGCAAGGGGGATGTCCAGGGGGCATGGGGGTGCAAGGGGGTTGTCCAGGCAGTGCGGGTGAGGGCTGTCCAGCAGGGGGGAGGGCTGTCCAACAGGGGGGAGGGCTCTCCAGTAGGGGGGAGGGCTGTCCAGCAGGGGGGAGGGCTGTCCAGCTGGGGGGAGGGCTGTCCACCAGGGGGGGGGGGTCTGCAAGGCAGTTGGGAGGAGGGAAGGGGGGGGGGGGGGGGGTCCGCAGGGCATAGGGGAGGGGTGCAGGAGGTGTCCGGGGGGGGGGGGGGGGTGTCCAGGGGGTGTCTAGGGGGTGTCCAGGGGGGTGTCCAGGGGGTGTCCAGGGGGTGTCCAGGGGGTGTCCAGGGGGGTGTCTAGGGGGTGTCTAGGGGGTGTCCATGGGGTGTCCAGGGGGGTGTCGCGGGGGTTGGGGGTATTTTTTATGGATTTGGAGACCCTATAGCCACGGTTTTAAACCATGGATATTGGTTTATTGCCATGGTTTTTAACCGTGGTTATAGACCTAATGCCACGGTTTTATACCGTGGCAATAAAGCCTGTCTGGCCTTTAGTATAGCCACGGTTCAAACCGTGGCATTAGGTATACAGCCACGGTTTGAACCGTGGCTCTAGGGCTGGGCCTATAGCCACACCAAACTTATCCACGGTTTCTCAAACCGTGGTTCTTACCTATAGCCACGGTTTGAGGGCCTATAGCCACAGTTTAGAATCGTGGCTATAGCCCAAATTTACAGTAGTGTTATGAATTTTGAAAACAATTGAGTGATAAAATTGAATATATAATCATAATTACAAATTTCTGATTGATTATGATATTTAAAAATGTAATCTATGTAGCACCCCATGATTTCATAGTACATTATCTCATTAATGTAATTAAATATCTTATGTTATACGCAACACCAAGCTCGAGCCCACCACAACATACCAAACTAGCTGTCCAAAAAGAGGTTAAGAATAGTATTAACAACAATTTGAATATTATATACCCTATATAACTTTAAAATCAATATTATGTGTTTATTAGACATATTATAAGAACAATTTCATTTTTTCGGATGAAATAAGTATTTTTCAAAAAAAATCAATTTTACCACCTTTTAATGGTGAACCCTTTTTAAAACTAATATTTAAAACTTTAATATATTTAATTTAATGAAATTAAATTCTTATTTAGAAGCGGGACATTAAAATTTAGTTTGGGTAAATTTTTGGTACTTTTTAGATAACTTTCATATTTTGATGAATAGTGAAAAATACTATGTTTTAATTGAAAACTACTTTTTTAATCAAATTAATTTATAGTTATAAATTATTAATTTGAATGGTTTATAAGTATAATTAGATTATATTTTTATCATTTAATACAATTTTTCTCATTATAAGTAATTTAACATTTAAATTTGACATAAACACATGTCAATATTTTGATATTTTTTACTTTTTAAAAACTCTCTTTTTGGTTTGGACAACGAGAATAAATTTTAAATTAATTAATTCAACCTCTATTTTCTTAATATGGTAAAATTGAATGCAATTTTGAATTAGTAATATCCAAATTATCTTAGGGTTATTTTTTGGTATTTTTCTGAAAACATTGAATTTTTTATGAATAGTTAAAGACACTGCGTTATTGTTTTAAAACGACTTTTTATTTAAATAATAATTTATTTTATATAAATTTATTTTTATTAAAAATAGATATATAATACCTATATGAGTTAAATTTAATTAATTGGGGTCATTTTATAATAAAATTTGTTGTATAAATTATTATTGAACATTTTACCGTATTTTACCCATCTTCAAGGAGCATTTGCAAATTTGCATAAAAAATAATTTTAAAGATTCTATGAATTAAATTTAAAAAATATAAGAGACATGGTATACATCAGAAAGTAAAATGTGGTTCAATAAGTTGAAAATAATATTTTTTAATAGTAACATTTTTCTTTTCTTTACCACATTTAAAAGTAAATATGGTAATTAAAGGTAAAAATGACATTATAATTACCCTAACACATGTCCTATTTATATTTGAAAAGTTTACATCAACCTAAACAAACCTTAGGAATAAATTATGATCCCTTAGGTCCACATGGATTAGATTAGGACGTTTATTATTATTTTATTTAAAGAAGAGTTAAAAGTGTTAAATTCAATGTTTAATAACTAAACCATTTTTAATATAGATTTATTCAAAAGATAAATTAGATTATATATATTCATTAGAAACTAAAAATATTTCCTAAATCATGGTATTTTATTTATAATATTTAGACATTAAATATTTAAATATATCTATGACACAAGGATGATGCAGTAATTACCTTATAAATAAAAGAATCAATAATTTGTTATTATAAATTTTCAAATAAATATAATTTCAAAGTTTTTATGAAAAAAATGATTTTTTTGGTGAGTATAGAATTTTTGGGTTGATTAAATGTAACATGTTCGAGGTAATCAGGTTTTTATGACTTTCAAAAAAACCAAATACTAAATATAGTCAAAATTGGCATAAATGAAATTTTTAAACAAATATTTTGTTATTACATTATATAGTATTACTTAAAATATATGTCCCAGAATAAGGGCTAAAATAATATTATATATGTCATTAATTAACCACTTGATGTTCTCTTGGATGTTTAGAGTATGTTTATCAACCATATAGTGTAAAAATACAAGAGGACATGGTAAAAGTTAAACTATTTAACTATGAATTAAATCTAAAAGATATGGTTAAAATGGTAACCTAAACTTGTCTAAAATCAATTGGTTGAAGGGATTTTTACGCATAACTACCATATCCTTGAAATAAATTCATTTATAGCCACTATAAACTGAATATGATTATATAATAAATTAATATTTTAATCTTTTCCTAAAGTGACCCTCACCCCTCTTATAAAAGGTCACTTCCACTTCTCCAAAAAATCACACCTCCAAGGCCATTTGGCTCAGCTAAAACCTTCCCAAATATCCTCCCAATTTCCCTCTAATCAACCTAGAGTCCTTAAAATGATTATAAAGCCACCCTATGGAGCTATTTAGATCAACTCAAAAGGAAACACCTGAAGAAGAGGTAATAATTTCACCACCCTCTTTCAAAAAAACTTTCTTTTCCACTTCCTCTTTATTTTTTGTTTCCATACCAAAATAATAACTCCATCACCTCCTACATATGGTGATTTTATTATAAATATGGTTCATGAATATTCATTATTCTATCCATCCTATAAATGACAAATTCACCATATGTGCATATGTACGGCTTACCATCTCCACGTCATGGTGTAGTTTGTTATTCAGACACTTAATTATTTGGATGGTATAATAATGAGTATACATGTTGTAAATAATAAATATAACATGTTAATTATTCTTTATATATGATATACCATCCAATTATATATGATCCACCATCAATATATGGATATTGTCGGTCGTACGTACGTACAGATTACAGTCTCCACGACGTGACGAGATTCATTTCTACGTTCACCATTCAACGATGATTATAAAAATATATATTATAAATAGGTATGTAATATATGACATAATAATTATACTGGAGATACATATATATTTATTTACTTACTTACATATATCTTATTGACTTACTTCCATTCAATACGATATGAAAACAGAAACGATGTTTACGCGTATGTATGGCATACCGTCTCCATAATCGGTGTTTTAAGTTTCATATATCTATCTATTATACATATTTATAATATATATATATGATATATTGTAACGCCCCGACCCCAGCTACCCAGAGTCGGTGCATTATTACATAACATTGGCATGATCACAAGAAATATCAAATCTCGAAAGACCGATTGGTTTAGTAGCCTTGGAAACACTAGATATATTCATAAGTTTTACATTACATCATAAAATGAAAAACTACTACAACAACATAATGTTTCCACAATCCACACTATTAACCCCTCATAAAATCCCTGCAGGTCATTCATAATTTACTTCTTCACTTCCTGGGAAAAATAAAACATAGAAAAGTGGTGAGCTCAAATGCCCAGTAAGGATAACAATATAGCGGAAACTTTCATAAATAAGAATAAACATTTAAGGCAATGTATAACTAAAACAAAAGACTTTTAAATATGAACTTTCAACATGGTATGGCATAAATAAAATGAAATAATGCCATTTACTTATTCACATGGATATTCTACTAATCGAATAATCACATGCAAAAATCAATAACCACTTTCATAATGTTGGAATGCATAATGCCAGACTATCATAACCACATAGTCAAGGCCTCGTGCCAAGACTACAAATAAGATTTTGTCAAGGCCTTGTTCCAAGACACTAGTTTGTCTCATGAGACCTACCGATGCATCGAGGAGCTATAGCGGGCTCCACCCGTCACTTATTAAGTCCAATGCATTCCCATATGAAAAGGTTTAAACATAACATAAACATTCGTATTAAAACTAGCATACGAAATGTCAATAATTTCACCATAAACTACGAATGGTATAAAAATAGCACATCCATAGTCAAACATATCACAAAACCTTCAATACAATATATAAGTTTTGTATCATAATAAATCAACTTCAAATAATCTTAAAATCCATCAAAGGATGTTGACGTAGATGAAATCAAAATTCTTTTTAAAGAAATATCTCCTTTTATTTTGAAATCATTTAAGATCCATATAAAATAAAACATTTTCTTTGAAAATATTCTTATAAGCTTGTAAGTAAAGCTTTGAAGATTTTATAACGGCGTAAAATAACCGCACCCGCCGTATAAGTTAAAAAAAACATTCTTACCTCAATTCTGTCGAAAAGGTTAAAAAGGACCTTGTTTTGAAAACGACGGAAAGATTCCTTTATAAACCTCTTATAAAAATTCAAAAAAGGGTATAAATAAATTTAACCCATATTCTTGTAAATTGTAAAAATGTTTTGAAATACATTTTTAAGAAACATGGATGTGGATGATAAAGATATCCCAGTAGATTATTACGTATAAACAACCTCGGATAATGAAGAGATTGTGAAATAACCCTTACCTTGTACTTTTCCTTGGTTGGGGTAGGTTAACCTCCTGTATAATGGTGAAATAATTGTTATTAAATTATAAAATAATCATATACATTAGTATGATATCATATATGATCTTTTAATATTGATTTGATAATATCTTAGTATTATCGTCGTTTCATGTGTTAACTTACTCATTTTCTTTTATATGTTTTGTTACATAAGTCATGTTTGTTGTATCTTATTCATATCCAGAATGATATCAATTCCTTAAACATCATTTTTTAAATCATTAAATGATAATTATACTTGAATGGATACGATGGAGAATGAATCTCATCGCGTTCGTGGAGACGGTAGTCCGTACGTACGCACGAACGCTACTTCCATTTAATTTTTATTTTAAAAGAATCGAATCCAAATGATACATAGGTATATTACTATTCCAGTATAATATAATATTTTATATATGTTACTTAAGTTCATTAACACCATCCTTTATACGTTCCATGTGTGGTATGAACGAGTCATATCATTTTAAGGGGGCGGTAGTCCGCACTTCCTCAAATGAAATTATCGTATGTATATACAACATGAAACGAATAATGGTATGAAATAAAATGGAATTACAGAAGATTATATATAAAATATATATCATTAATATCATATTTAATTACAGTGCCATCATAATGGCCACCATGAGAGGCGGTAAGATGTATTTGAACAATCATCGTTTCGTGAGGCGTTAGTTTGCCATCCACAGAAACATTATGTTCATCATCCATTAGATGGAGTTGTGTGTATGTGTAGTTTGAATCCTTCTTATAACAACATCCTAGTATATTTAGGATACTGGTGTTGTTACAAAAGAAAGGAAATAAAAAGATTTTGGGGGTTGGAGAAGCAAAATAAATGAAAATAATTTAAGAGAAATCGTTACCTTTAATTTAGGTAACTCACTTTGGTTGGAAACAAAGGACTTCTTGAAATGATTTCTGCCTAAGGGGAAGCTTCAAGGAGGAGGAGAGGGATGTGGGGAGCTTAGTTGGGCAGAGTTTGGACGAGCCAAGTGGCTTGAGAGGTGTGAGGAATGAGTAGAAGTGGTCTCCTTTTATAAGGGAGAGGAGGGGCTCTTTAGGAAAGTGTGAAAGTATTACTTTATAATATATTTGTATTCGGTTTATAATGGTCCAAAATCATTGAGGTCGAAGATAAGATGACTCATATTCTAAATAACATCAACCAATAATAATTGGACAGGTTTTAGATAATATTTTAATCATTATAATCTTATTTATTTAAATGATTTATTAATGAGGTAAACATTGCATCATTATTGTGTCATTAATAATTTAAATTATTTGATGTCTAAAAATTATAAATAAAATATCATTATGTAGGAAATCTTTTTATCTTTCTAATGAATATTTATAATCGAAAATCCAACATGTATAACCCTATGTAAAAATTGTTCTTCTAAAAGATGTAAGCTTATGCCATTTTTATTTTTATTTTAACTTTATTAATATAATGTGTCCCTACCACATACAAGTGGCTCCAAGGGGTCCCCAAATTGACCCAAGGATGCTCATGGTCGGGTATGTGTCCACCAATAAGGTTAGGACACGTTTTAGGGTAACTTTTTATTATTATATTATTATTTTTTTAACCCTTATTTACCGGATTTACCCTTTAACCATGGTAAATAAAATATTTACCGCAGTAATTATTCAAAATGTGTAAAAATAAAAGTTACCTATTTACATAATTTGGACATCCTGATTCCAAATATGGAATCCATTTTCCTAAATTCAAAACACAGAAGTGGAAGAAATTAATTTAAAATTAATTCCCGCTGTCAAAACAAAAAGCGTGTTTTTAAGAGGTAATAACTATCAAAAGATTGACACTTGTTTATGTTCGGTTTAATTGTAAAATTATGTCCAATGACCAACATTATATTAAATGGTAAAAAATATATTCTAAATATACTTTAAAACCACTCAAAATCACAATTTATCACTATTAATTATTTTGATTAAAAAAGTTGTTTTTAATTAAAATTTAGAAATTTTCACTATTCATTAAAATATGAAAGTTATCCGAAATGTACCAAAATTTCACCCTAGGCTAATTTTGATATTCCGAATCTAAAAATGAAGTCCATTTTGAAATATTGAATATATATGATTTCAAAAAGTAGGTATTACTATTCAAAACGGCTAGTTTAATTAGTTGTGGTGTGTGTTAGAACTCGAGGTTGCGTACAACACACGCTATCGCATTATTCGAAGGGAAACGTACCATAGAAGCTTGGGGTGTTACATTCTCCCCTCCTTCAAATAATTGTGTCCTCGCAATTTCTAGGGTATTAATGCATAAAAAGACTCGGGTGGTTCTTCATCATAAGTTCCTCGGGTTCCCACGTTGCCTCTTCCATCTTATGGTTTCTCCACAAAACTTTTACTAGACGCGTCGTCCGGTTTCTCAGTACTTGTTCTCTTGTATCAAGAATCCTGACGGGATCTTCGCAATAAGACAGATCGGGTTCCAGTTCTAATTCCTCATAGGTGAGTACATGCGTTGGGTCAGGCATGTATTTTCTCAACAGAGATACGTGGAACACATCGTGAACTTTGGAGAGACTTGGCGGCATTGCCAATCGGTAAGCTACAGCCCCAATTCGTTCTAGAATTTCGAAAGGTCCGATGTACCTGGGACTCAATTTACCTTTCTTACCAAAACGTATGACTCCCTTCCCCGGAGATACCTTCAGGAAAACATGATCACCGACTTGAAATTCCAAATCCTTCCTTCGATTATCGGCATAGCTCTTCTGCCTACTTTGAGCTGCTTTGATGTGATTTTGGATTACTTTCACCTTTTCCACCGTTTCCTCCACCAGTTCTGGGCCTACAAGTTTTCTTTCACCAACATCATCCCAACAGGTTGGTGTACGACATCTCTTTCCATATAACGCTTCATATGGTGCCATCTGAATACTTGAATGGAAGCTATTGTTATAGGAAAATTCTACCAGTGGTAAATATTGATCCCACATACCCTGAAAATCAAGTGAGCAAGATCTCAACATGTCTTCTAAGGTTTGAATAGTCCGTTCTGATTGTCCGTCTGTCTGAGGGTGGTAAGCAGTGCTCAAATGAAGTTCAGTATCCAGGGATTTTTGAAGACTTTTCCAGAATCTTGAAGTAAAATGGGGATCACGATCAGAAACAATCGATAGGGGTACTCCATGAAGTCTCACAACTTCATTAATGTATAGTCTTGCTAGACGTTCCAGGGGTAGATCTTCTCTTATAGCAAGAAAATGTGCTGACTTGGTAAGACGATCAACAATAACCCATATTGCATCATTCCTTCTAGGAGTCTTTGGTAGCCCCATGAAAAAGTCCATCGTAATATTGTCCCATTTCCACTCCGGTATGGGAAGAGGTTGCATGACTCCTCCAGGCTGTTGCCTTCCAGCTTTCACTTGTTGACAAACCATACATCTTGACACAAAATCAGCAATCTCCCTCTTCATGTTGTCCCACCAAAAATGTTCCTTCAAATCTCTATACATTTTGGTGCTCCCAGGGTGTATAGAGAAATTGGAACTATGAGCGTCATCCAGCAATTCCCTTTTTAGATCAGGTATATTGGGAACACAAAGTCTCGTCCCGAATTTCAAAATTCCATCTTCATACACAAAGTCTCTCAATCTCCCATCATTCACATCTTTAATCTTCTTTTGGAATTCTTCATCATCGGTCTGAGAACTCTTAATCCTTTCTAGTAAAGATGGTTTGGCAACCATTTGAAAAAGCATTGATGTTTCACCTTCCCTGGTTATTCCCATGTCCATCTTCTCTAGATCCATGAAAATTGGATCCCTTTCAATTCTCATCATGTTCAGAACTCCATGGTATTTTCTGCTCAAAGCATCTGCTACTTTGTTTGCTTTCCCCGAGTGGTAGTGTATCGTGCAATCATAATCCTTGAGTAATTCAAGCCATCTCCTTTGCCTCATGTTGAGTTCTTTTTGTGAGAAAATATACTTCAAACTCTTGTGATCAGTATAAATCTCACATTTTTCACCATAGAGGTAGTGCCTCCATATCTTCAAAGCAAAGATCACAGCTGCTAACTCAAGATCATGAGTAGGATAGTTTTGTTCATGAATTTTCAACTGTCGTGATGCATAGGCAATAACTCTATCATTCTGCATAAGGACACAACCAAGTCCTTTCTTTGATGCATCACTATAAATAACGAACCCATCATTCCCTGATGGTAGAGTCAATATAGGAGCATTGACTAATCTTTTCTTCAATTCTTCGAAACATTCTTCACACTCTTTTGTCCAAACAAATTTAACCCCTTTACGTGTGAGCTTTGTTAATGGGTTAGCCAATCGGGCAAAATTCTGGACGAAACGTCGATAATAACCTGCCAAGTCAATAAAACTACGTACCTCAGTTATAGTCATAGGTGCTGGCCATTCTTGGATTGCCTTGGTCTTAGAAGGATCAACAGAGATTCTATCTTTAGAGACAATATGGCCAAGAAAAGAAATCTCCTGAAGCCAAAATTCACACTTGCTAAACTTCCCATATAATTCATGCCTCCTCAGAGTCTTCAAGATAATGCGCAAGTGATTTTCATGATCTTCGTTGGTTTTGGAGTATACCAAGATATCATCAATAAATACCACCACAAATTCATCAAGATACTCCTTGAAAACTCTATTCATTAGATCCATGAATACAGAGGGTGCATTAGTCAATCCAAACGGCATTACAGTAAACTCGTAATGCCCGTACCTGGTTCGAAATGCTGTTTTCGGAATGTCTTCCTTATTCACACACAACTGATGGTATCCAGATCGAAGGTCAATCTTTGAAAAGTATTGAGCTCCATGCAGTTGGTCAAATAAATCATCAATACGAGGTAGGGGATACTTGTTCTTTATCGTTATAGCATTGATCTCCCTGTAGTCGATACATAACCTCATAGATCCATCTTTCTTTTTAACAAAAAGAACAGGGGCTCCCCATGGAGAAACACTAGGGTGAATAAATCCCTTATTACTCACTTCCTCTAGTTGTTTCTTTAGTTCGACTAACTCTACAGTGGCCATTCTATAAGGGGTCTTTGATATAGGCCTTGATCCAGGAATCAAATCAATGGAAAACTCAACTTCTCGTTCTGGAGGATGTCCAGGTAAATCTTCTGGAAATACATCTAGAAATTCTTTCACAATAGGTACATCCTCTATTTGAACATTCCTTTCCTCAACCGCAGTTATTTCATTCTCTTCCTCCCCAATAATTGAATTAAGTTGAGCTACTGGGGGTGGATCTAAATAAGAATTAGGTGTTGACGATTCTGCTCTAAAAATAAGGTGTTCCTTATCATTATCATCAAGAATCGTAACCTCTTTCTTCTTACAATAAATCTTCGCATCATAGTCCGAAAGCCAGTCCATACCGAGGATTATATCAAACTCAATCATAGGTATGACGATGAGATCAGCAGATAAAGAAAATTTATGTGCTCTAATGGGGACTGATTCACAAAACTTTGTTGCAACGATACTTCCCTTAGGAGTTTTAACTGACAACTCCCTTATTAAATCAAATTGGAAATATCTAATTTTCTTTGAAAACTGGGAAGATATGAAACAATGTGATGATCCAGAATCAAATAATGCATTTGCTAAACTTGAGGAAACCATTAAATTACCTGCCACCACGTCTTTCGGAGCTTCTACCTCAGCAGTAGTGATAGCATAAGCCTGGCCTTGATCCCTTGGCCTTTTCTAAGGTAAGTTCTCCTGACGCTTAGGGAATGCATTTGCATAATGCCCCATCTCCCTGCAATTGTAGCACTGAACATTGGTAGCTTCCTTCTTCCCCTTGCAATCATGAGCTTGGTGGCCTTTTTCACCACACTTGTAACAGACTCCCATTCCCTTCAAGCAAGTACCGGGGTGTTTCTTCCCACATTTACCACATGATGGATATTCAACCTTTCCTTTCTTCCCCTTATTTCCATTCCCATATTGATCAGCAGGTCTCTTCTTCTCTTGATTTGCTTTAAAGTCATAAGACTTAGAGAATTCCTTTTCGGTCTTGATAGCACATGAGACAATGTCTTTGTACGATGGAAAGGATTGTGAGACTAATGCTTGACGGAGAAATGGTTTTAACCCATCAAAGAAACGATCAATCTTACTTCTTGGGTTGCGAATATAATCTCCAGCATACCTCGCTAACCTTGTAAAGTTAGCCTCATACTTTGTGACATTCTCATCATCCTTTTGTCTCAGACTCAGAAATTGTCTTTCCATATCTGCTCGATGGTCGCGAGGAAAGTATTTTTCTAAAAACAGATCTTTGAACTCCCTCCATTCCATATTTGATACTTCATCATCTTCCTTCATGTTTTGAATCAATGACCACCATTGATCAGCATCTCCAGTGAGGCGGTAAACTGCCATGATAAGTTTTTCCCTTTCACTGCTCCCCAAAGCCTGAAATATTTTCTCTAGGGAAAATATCCATTGCTCAGCTACTAATGGATTTGTATTCCCGTTGAAAGTTGGTGGTTGTTGCCTCATGAATCGATCTAACATTGATCCTCCACGCTGCGGATCAGGGTGCTCCATACGGGTAAGGTTATTATTCATAACCTGAGTAAGTTGTCCCAGTATGGTGATTAGCTGATCGGCACCAGTTGCATCACCAGCCCCACTATAATTATCTTGAGCAGGAGGGCAATCCCTACATGGAGTGCGTGCATTGATACAGTTTCCATTTCTTCCACTAGGCGCCATTTCTAAACAATGGCATAAACTAGATCAGTTTATGAATCAAAATACATAATCCCATACTTATAAAACACTTAACATAAATTGAACTATTTATGGATATAATCCATAATCATAAAAATGTTTTCTTTGAGGAAGTATATACTCATAAACCCTTCATAATGATTTGTAAAGAAAATGAGAGTTATCCTAAGAATATCCCCCGGGAGTGTCGTAACCAAGAGTGCAGCAAGGCCCGTTGTCGTGCACCAGTTCCCGTTCGAGTCTAGCTCAAAGCGGTGTTTTCGGGTTTTACCCCTAGGTACATCTGTGCCAGAGCCGCCTCTACCTGCTCGTATCCAGACAGGGATGTATTGCTCAGAAAACTCACAAAATCTCTACAATACCAAAATTCTAGGAAGTTCTTCTATACTAATCCTCAAAGTTCATCTTAGGTCTACGTGCTCTAATCAGAGTTTATCTAAATCTAGTTTCCAAGGTTTGTACTAAACTTCCTCTGATACCAACTGTAACGCCCCGACCCCAGCTACCCAGAGTCGGTGCATTATTACATAACATTGGCATGATCACAAGAATGATCAAATCTCGAAAAACCGATTGGTTTAGTAGCCTTGGAAACACTAGATATATTCATAAGTTTTACATTACATCATAAAATGAAAAACTACTACAACAACATAATGTTTCCACAATCCACACTATTAACCCCTCATAAAATCCCTGCAGGTCATTCATAATTTACTTCTTCACTTCCTGGGAAAAATAAAACATAGAAAAGGGGTGAGCTCAAATGCCCAGTAAGGATAACAATATAGCGGAAACTTTCATAAATAAGAATAAACATTTAAGGCAATGTATAACTAAAACAAAAGCCTTTTAAATATGAACTTTCAACATGGTATGGCATAAATAAAATGAAATAATTCCATTTACTTATTCACATGGATATTCTACTAATCGAATAATCACATGCAAAAATCAATAACCACTTTCATAATGTTGGAATTCATAATGCCAGACTATCATAACCACATAGTCAAGGCCTCGTGCCAAGACTACAAATAAGATTTTGTCAAGGCCTTGTGCCAAGACACTAGTTTGTCTCATGAGACCTACCGATGCATCGAGGAGCTATAGCGGGATCCACCCGTCACTTATTAAGTCCAATGCATTCCCATATGAAAAGGTTTAAACATAACATAAACATTCGTATTAAAACTAGCATACAAAATGTCAATAATTTCACCATAAACTATGAATGGTATAAAAATAGCACATCCATAGTCAAACATATCACAAAACCTTCAATACAATATAGAAGTTTTGTATCATAATAAATCAACTTCAAATAATCTTAAAATCCATCAAAGGATGTTGACGTAGATGAAATCAAAATTCTTTTTAAAGAAATATCTCCTTTTATTTTGAAATCATTTAAGATCCATATAAAATAAAACATTTTCTTTGAAAATATTCTTATAAGCTTGTAAGGAAAGCTTTGAAGATTTTATAACGGCGTAAAATAACCGCACCCGCCGTATAAGTTAAAAAAAACATTCTTACCTCAATTCTGTCGAAAAGGTTAAAAAGGACCTTGTTTTGAAAACAACGGAAAGATTCCTTTATAAACCTCTTATAAAAAGTCAAAAAAGAGTATAAATGACTTTAACCCATATTTTTGTAAATAGTAAAAATGTTTTGAAATACATTTTTAAGAAACATGGATGTGGATGATAAAGATATCCCAGTAGATTATTACGTATAAACAACCTCGGATAATGAAGAGATTGTGAAATAACCCTTACCTTGTACTTTTCCTTGGTTGGGGTAGGTTAACCTCATGTATAATTTTGAAATAATTGTTATTAAATTATAAAATAATCATATACATTAGTATGATATCATATATGATCTTTTAATATTGATTTGATAATATCTTAGTATTATCGTCGTTTCGTGTGTTAACTTACTCATTTTCTTTTATATGTTTTGTTACATAAGTCATGTTTGTTGTATCTTATTCATATCCAGAATGATATCAAGTCCTTAAACATCATTTTTAAATCATTAAATGATAATTATACTTGAATGGATACGATGGAGAATGAATCTCATCGCGTTTGTGGAGACGGTAGTCCGTACGTACGCACGAACGCTACTTCCATTTAATTTTTATTTTAAAATAATCGAATCCAAATGATACATAGGTATATTACTATTCCAGTATAATATAATATTTTATATATGTTACTTAAGTTCATTAACACCATCCTTTATACGTTCCATGTGTGGTATGAACGAGTCATATCATTTTAAGGGGGCGGTAGTCCGCACTTCCTCAAATGAAATTATCGTATGTATATAAAACATGAAACGAATAATGGTATGAAATAAAATGGAATTACAGAAGCTTATATATAAAATATATATCATTAATATCATATTTAATTACAGTGCCATCATAATGGCCACCATGAGAGGCGGTAAGATGTATTTGAACAATCATCGTTTCGTGAGGCGTTAGTTTGCCATCCACAGAAACATTATGTTCATCATCCATTAGATGGAGTTTTGTGTATGTGTAGTTTGAATCCTTCTTATAACAACATCCTAGTATATTGAGGATACTGGTGTTGTTACAAAATAAAGGAAATAAAAAGATTTTGGGGGTTGGAGAAGCAAAATAAATGAAAATAATTTAAGAGAAATCGTTACCTTTAATTTAGGTAACTCACTTTGGTTGGAACCAAAGGACTTCTTGAAATGCTTTCTGCCTAAGGGGAAGCTTCAAGGAGGAGGAGAGGGATGTGGGGAGCTTAGTTGGGCAGAGTTTGGACGAGCCAAGTGGCTTGAGAGGTGTGAGGAATGAGTAGAAGTGGTCTCCTTTTATAAGGGATAGGAGGGGCTCTTTAGGAAAGTGTGAAAGTATTACTTTATAATATATTTGTATTCGGTTTATAATGGTCCAAAATCATTGAGGTAGACGATAAGATGACTCATATTCTAAATAACATCAACCAATAAGAATTGGACAGGTTTTAGATAATATTTTAATCATTATAATCTTATTTATTTAAATGATTTATTAATGAGGTAAACATTGCATCATTAATGTGTCATTAATAATTTAAATTATTTGATGTCTAAAAATTATAAATAAAATATCATTATGTAGGAAATCGTTTTATCTTTCTAATGAATATTTATAATCGAAAATCCAACATGTATAACCCTATGTAAAAATTGTTCTTCTAAAAGATGTAAGCTTATGCCATTTTTATTTTTATTTTAACTTTATTAATATAATGTGTCCCTACCACATACAAGTGGCTCCAAGGGGTCCCCAAATTGACCCAAGGATGCTCATGGTCGGGTATGTGTCCACCAATAAGGTTAGGACACGTTTTAGGGTAACTTTGTATTATTATATTATTATTTTTTTAACCCTTATTTACCGGATTTACCCTTTAACCATGGTAAATAAAATATTTACCGCAGTAATTATTCAAAATGTGTAAAAATAAAAGTTATCTATTTACATAATTTGGACATACTGATTCCAAATATGGAATCCATTTTCCTAAATTCAAAACACAGAAGTGGCAGAAATTAATTTAAAATTAATTCCCGCTGTCAAAACAAAAAGCGTGTTTTTAAGAGGTAATAACTATCAAAAGATTGACACTTGTTTATGTTCGGTTTAATTGTAAAATTATGTCCAATGACCAACATTATATTAAATGGTAAAAAATATATTCTAAATATACTTTAAAAACACTCAAAATCACAATTTATCAATATTAATTATTTTGATTAAAAAAGTTGTTTTTAATTAAAATTTAGAAATTTTCACTATTCATCAAAATATGAAAGTTATCCGAAATGTACCAAAATTTCAACCTAGGATAATTTTGATATTCCGAATCTAAAAATGAAGTCCATTTTGAAATATTGAATATATATGATTTCAAAAAGTAGGTATTACTATTCACAACGGCTAGTTTAATTAGTTGTGGTGTGTGTTAGAACTCGAGGTTGCGTACAACACACGCTATCGCATTATTCGAAGGGAAACGTACCATAGAAGCTTGGGGTGTTACATATATAAATTATTTTTTATTTTTATTAAGTATTTAAATCATGATCTAAGTGATACGATCATGAATAAAAAGTTAAAACACAAAGGATATAGATAGTGATTATTACCCAAAATGTTAATTTAACATTGAAATAATTATTAAATGGATAGTATAAAGTCATAAATGGATCATGTATGGTATAATAAATATGAATATGGTTCTGTTATAATTTAATAACATACTATGGTCATTATATAGGAGGATAAATGTACCCTCGACCAAAGGAAGGTGCAAGGTAAGGGTTAATTCCTCAATCTCATCATTATCTGAGATTGTTATGGTGTATGTTTTTGTTGGTACATAATTATTATCCTTTTCCATATTTCATAAAATAGTTTTCAAAAGGATTCCTCTTATGTTACTCTTTAACTGATAATCATTATAAATGTTTTGAATATTTATTCTTTTAAATCTCTCTCATTAATGTCCATGTTTTCAAAATGGTTTTAAGGATATATATATATATATATATGAATGTTTTATAAATTTAATTCCATTAGAAAGTTTCAAAGTGGTGTGGGACACTTTTATTCAATAATATCTTTTAAATTTTGACCTTTATATTTTGTGTGACTTTTAAATGATTTCATGAAAACTGGTTATTTCACTCAAAGAGTTTTACTGATCATTTTCAACTATATCACCATCCTTTACTAGATATTATTACTGATTGAGGTTGACTTATTATAATACAGTATTCTAAATTGTATTTAATGAGTTATTATATGGTTTAATGTGGATGTTCTATTTTTATACAATTCATCGTTTATGTCTAATGTATTGACATTTTGTATTCTGGTTTTAATAAGAATGTTTACGTTATGATTCAAAAATTTCATATGATGATTTCCTTGGACATAGTATGTGACTGGTGGAGCACACTATAGATCCTCTATACATCATCCAGTCCCATGATACAATCTTGTGTCTTGGCATAAGGCCTTGGAAAAAAATTTATTTTTAGTATTGGAACAAGGCCTTAACTATTTGGTAATGATGTCCGACATTAGGCATTCCCTCATTATGAAATTATTTATTACATGTGATTATTCGACTAGTAGAATATCCATGTGCATGTTTATATGGTGATTTTTGATTTACTTTTGTTGTATTATGTTCAAGATTTTGATTATAAAGGTTGTTATTTTTATGACACATCATTCCATAAAAGTTTATAGCTTCCGAGAAATTATATACCCTTACTGAGCATCAGATCTCACCTCTTTCATATGTTTCATTTTCTTATTATTCAAAGAAGTGTATTATGATTGATATGCAAGGTTTATATAAATGAAAATAATGGTGTTCTCCAAGAACTATCTATGATGTATTTTATGTTTGAAATTATAATATAAAGTCGATGTATGTAATTTATTTTCAAATACTGCTAAACTGATCAGTCTTTCTGGATATTATTCCTTGTAGTCATGCCAATGTATTAAAATAATGCACTAACTCTAGGATTTTGGGGTCAAGGCATTACAGTTGGTATCACAGGATGTTTAGAAATAACATTAGAAACTAGATTTAGAAAAACTCTGATTAGAGAACATTACCTTATGATATACATTGTGGATTAGAATAGTAGAACATACTGGACTTTTGGTAATGTAGAGATTTTGTAATTTTTATAAGAAATACATCCCTGTCTGAATATGATCAGGTAGAGGATGCTCTGGAACATATGTACCTAGGAGTGAAAAATCAAACAAAGAGCTTTGGTCTTGACCCGGGGTATCTTGGTACACAACAACGGGCCTTGCTGCACTCTTGGTTATGACACTCCCAGGGGACATGTTTTGGATAACTCAAATTTTATTTAAAAGCCATTATGAATGATTTATGAGTAAGTAATTCCTCAAAGATTTTTTTTTGTGTTTATAGATTATAAGCATAATAATTTCATTTTACATTATTGGTTTTAAAAGTTTGTAATTATGCATTGTGATTCAAAAAACTAACCTAGTGTATTCCATTTTTTATAAATGTCGCCAGTAGATGGAATGAGAACTCCGGCAATACACATGATCCAAAGAGTAAGAAGGATCATATCATTCATGGTATTAATCTAAAATTTAGAAATGAATCAGTCTCCCACTTATTATCATAAGATTAAGAAATGGTTTCATGTGTTAATAAGATAAGTAATGAATTTTTTGAGTCCTATGGCATTTAAGGGAAGCCTCATTAGAAAAGTATGGTTTAGAGAAAGATGAATAAAGGGAATATGGGAAAGAAGGATTTTTCCATATGTGATAACATTGGAAAGAATCACCTTGTTAAATGCTTAAAGGGAATGAGAGTTTTCTATAAGTGTGGATAAAAAGGACACCAATTACATGATTTCAAGGGAAAAAGGTTTCAAATGAACAATTCTTCATCTATAAGGAGTTGGGACACTACGAAAATCAATATCCAAATCATCATAGTATTCCTCAAATGATGCAATTGGATAATAATCAAGTTATGATACTACCACAGATAAAGAGGAATGTCAAGTGTTCTTATGTTGTTATTAAATAATTATTTCATTTTATTATTGTATCAATGATGTACTGGTTGTATGAATTTTAGAAATAAATAAGGATTATAGGGATGTATTATTTCATTGAGGATTTGGGGTTATATGGTTATTAGAGAAGTTACTCAATAGAAAGTTAATCTTTTATAAAAATACATGGTTGATGAAAATATAAACATTAATATGGTTCTAATACTGAGGTAGTGATTTTGGATTATGAAATGATTGATTTGGATTAATTATATTGGATATTCTTGACAACCATGAAACTAATTGATTAATTGTTTATTCCATTTTTGTTGGAGTTTACATCATTTTTGGATATAAAGATTATATATAGTATTATATAAAAAATATGGGGGAAAGAATGTAATCAATATGGTTTTATAGTAATTCAGGGTATTACCGTGTTTTAAATGAATAAATGATGATGGTATTCACATGTTATTACGTTGAAAAAAGAATCTTCATTTTTTACCTTTTATATAAATATTAGACTGTGAATTTGGACAGAAGTATTTTAGACAATTCTAAATGTTGGAATGTATTAAGATTGAAATTAGATACTATTATTAATATTAAAAAATTTCATAATAATATTTTTGGATTTTTATAAAAAGGAAAACCTGGAGGTCGGGCGACAACCCGTCACGTCCGACATGGCCATGAGACTTGAACCCATAACCGAAGGGTGACAAGGGTACATCACCTACCACTTGTCTATGTGATGTCATGGTTTCTATAATTTAGTTTTTTAAATAGTCTGAAAAATGAATTATAAATTCATTATTTTTTGAACCCCATATGATTAGGATAAATATAATATTTTTGAATGCTATTATCATTTGGAGTGAAAGATGAATTTGGGGTAAGAATTAGTTGAAGGATGAAAGTCTACTTGTCAAGTATATATATTTTTTCACTTATTCTAAGAATAAATTAATTCTTAAACAATAAGGAATAGATTTTAAAACAAAAAATGTGTTATCCTAATACCTTATGTTTTGTTGAACAGATGATATTTTAAATCATTATAGATTGATGGCTTTGAGGCCCTAAATTGTACACTTGTTTTTGATTGATGACCTCCATCACCCCATATAAATATTTACATTTTTCCTACAACTATGTGTCTCTAATTTACACCAATTTTCTCTTCATTGAGATCACAATTTGGTGGTGACTGTTTCATTTCCCATTCCCTCTTATTAAGACTAAATTTTATTAACCCAATTTCCAATGTGGGTTTTCCAAAAGGGTATTTTTCTATTTTTAAACTTTTATTTATGAAGAAAAATTTCAAATTTCAAGGACGTGATTTATTAAAGGAGGTAATAATGTAACACCCCAGGATTTCATAGTACGTTATCTCATTAAAGTAATTCAAGAGTTTTCACTACATGCAAAACCGAGTCCAAGTACACCACAACATAGAAAACTAGCCGTTCAAAAGGTGGTTATAAATAGTATTAACTACATTTTGAATCTTATATACTATATATAATTTTAACATCCATATTATGTGTTTCTTAGAAATAAAATAACAATGAGTTTATTTTTTCAGATAAAAGAAGTATTTTAAAAAAAATTGCAATTTTATCACCTTTTAAAGGATAAGCCTTTTTAAAAACATTATTTTACACTTTTATATATTCAATTTAAAGAAATTAAATTCTTATTTATAATCGGACATAAAAATTGTGTTTGGGAAATTTTTTCATACTTTTCTGATAAATTTCATATTTTGATGAATAGTGAAAAATATAAAGTTTTAATTGTAAAAAAAATTTTAATCGAAATAATTTATAGCATTAAATTATGAATATGAATGGTTTTGAAGTATAATTAGATTATATTTTTATCATTTAATAAAATTTAAGTCATTATAAGTAATTTTGAATTTAAATTTGACATAAAAACATGTGAATCTCTTGATAGTTTTTACTTTTAAAAAACTCACTTTTTGGTTTTGAGAATGGAAATTAATATTAAATTTATTAATACAACTTATAATTTTTTAATTTGGTAAAATATAATTCAATTTTTTAATCTATAAAATCAAAATTAGCTTAGGATTATTTTTTGGTAATTTTTAGAAAACATTCGATTTTGGATGAATAGTGAAAATACCGCACTATTGTTTAAAACCTACTTTTTATTTAAATAATTATTTAGTTTATTTAAATTTATTTTAAGTAAAAATAGATATAAAATTCCTACACATGATAAATGAAATTCTATGAAGTAATTTTTTAATAAAATTAGATGTATAAATTTTTATTAAACTTTTTGCAGTCTTTTACCGACCTTCTGTGTGCTTTGTCAAATTTGGGTAAAAGATAATTTTACCACTTCTTTGAATTGGATTTCAAAAAATCTGAGATTTACAGCTTAAATTAATGAATAAAATGTGGTTCAATAAGATGAATATAATTTATGGTGAATATTTACTTTTGACTTTTATTTACCACGGTTAAAAGTAAATAGGCTAATTTAAGGTAAAAATGATATTTTAATTACCCTAACACATGTCCCAATTATATTGGATATGTTTAATTCGACCAAAATAACCATATAAAAAAATATTTCCCTCTAGGTCCACATTGATTTGATTTAGACATTTATTATTATTTTATTTAATGAAGAGTTAAAAGTGTTAAATTCAATGTATAATAACAAATCCATTTTTAATATATAATTATACAATAGATAAATTCTACTATAGATATTCATGACATATTTAATAATATTTCTTACATCATGGTATTTTATTTATAATTTTTAGATATTAAATAATTAAATTTATTTATGAAATAATGAAGATAGAGTAATTACCTTATTAATGAATGAATCAAGTAAATGGTATTATAAATATTAAAATAAATATAATTTCAACGTTTTTATGACATAAATGAATTTTATATGTGCATATGACATGTTAGTGTTGATTTAATGTAAAATTTTCTAAGTAATAAAGTTTTTATAACATTCAAAAAAAACCAAATACTAAATTGTGTCCAAATTGATATAAATGAGTTTTTTAAAACAAATATTTTATTATAAAATTATATAATATTCCTAAAAATATAAGGCTCAGCCAAAGGTCTTAGATAATGTTATATATTTCATTAATTAACCACTTGTGTTTCTTTTGAATGTTTAGAGTATGTTTATTAACTATATAGTGTAAGAATACAAGAAGACACGGTAAAAGGTAAACTATTTTACTAAGAGTTAAATCTAAAATATAAGGTTAATATGGTAACCTAAACTTGTATAAAATTTATTTGTTGAGAGTATTTTGAACCATAACCACCTAAGTCTCAAAATAATTAACTTTGGTGCCATTATAAACCAAATATTATTGTAAAATAAATTAATCTTTTAATCTTTTCCTAAAGTGACCCTCACCCCTCTTATAAAAGGGAACTTCCCCATATCTCAAAATCACACATCCCAAGGCATTTGGCACAGCAAAACCTTTCCCATATATCCTCCAAACATCCCTCACATCAACCTAGAGTCCTTAATTTTATCATAAATCCATCTTATTGGTTCCTTTTGATCAACTGATAAGGAAACACCCGAAAACGCGGTAATAATTTCACCACCCTCTTTCAAGTTCTTTTCTTTTTCCACATCCTCTTTCACTGTTTTTTCCATACCAAAATAATAACTTCAGTACCTCCTCCAAAACTGTGATGTAATTATAAATATTATACAACCATATTCATTATTTTATCCATCCAATAAATGAAAAATTCACCATACGTGCGTACGTAAGGATTACCGTCTCGACGTCGTGGTGCAGTTTGTTATTCAAACACATCATTATTTGGATGGGTATAATAATGTGTATAACTGATGTAAATAATAATAATAACACGTTAATGATTATTTATATATGATAAATAATCTAATTACATACGATTTCATCATCAATATAATGATATTGTTGCTTGTGCGTACGTACGTATAACTGTCTCCACGACGCGATGAGATTAATTTCCACGTTCATCATTCAATGATGATTATAAAAGTATATATTATTTATAATTATGTAATATAAGAAATAATAGTTAAAATGAAGATATATATATATAGGTACTTAAATATATCTTATTCACTTATTTCCATTCAATACGTTATGAAAAAGGAAACAATGTTTAGGCGTACGTATGGCCTACCATCTCCATAAACGGTGTTTTCAATTTCATATATCAATCTATTATACATATTTATATTATATATATATATATGATATATAAATCATGTTTTATATTCTCGAAGTATTTAAATTATGATCTATGTTATACGATCAAGAATAATAAGTTAAAACACGTACGATAGAGAAAGCGATTTATTACAAAAAATGTTAATTTAACATTAAAATCATTATTAGATGGCTAGTATAATGTTATAAATGAATCATGTATGATATAATAAATATGAATATTGTTCTGGTATAATTTAATAACATACTATGGTCATTATAAAAATGGTTAAATGTACCCTCAGCCAATGGAAAGTGAAAGGTATGGGTTAATTCCTCAACCTCATTATTATCCTTGATTGATTATGTGTATGTTTTTACTGAGACCAATTTTTTATCCTTGTCCATGTTTTATAAAAGAGATTTCTAAAGGATTATTTTTAAGGTACTCTATAACTAAACAGCATTTTAAATGTTTAAAATATTTATTATTCTAAATCATTCTCATTAATGTCCATGTTTTGAAAAAGGTTTTAAGGATTTATTTATATGGACAAGAATGTTTTAAAAGGTTAGTTTTTTAAAAAGTTTAAAAGTCATATGGGATACTTTTATTAAAAAATAACTTTTAGATTTCATCATTTTTAAATTGTGTGAATTTTAAATGATTTCATGTAAAATGGTTATTTCAATCAAAGAGTTTTACTCATCATTTTCAACTATATCATCATCCTTTACTGAATATTTTTATTGAATGAGGTTGATTTTTTATAATACATTCTTTCATATTTTAATTAATGAGTTATGATATGTTTTATTGTGGATGTAATATTTTTATACCATTCAATTTTTGTGTCCAATGTATTGAAATTTTGTATGCTAGTTTTAATATGAATGATTATGTTTTAATTCAACAATTTCATTTGAGGAATGAAGTGGACTTAATAAGTGGTGGGTGCAGCCCTCTATAGCTCCTCGATGCATCAGTAGGTCTCATGAGACAATCTAGTGCCCTGGAGAAAATTATATTTTTAGTCTTGGTACAAGGCCTTGACAATGTGGTATTGATGTCCAACGTTAGGCATTCCCTCATTATGAAATTAGTTATTACATGTGATAATTCGACTAGTAGAATATCAATGTGAATGTTTATATGGTGATGTTTGATTTATTTTTTCTATATTATGTTCATGATTATATTTTAAAAATGATGTTGTTTTTATTACACATATTACCTTAAATGTTTATAGCTTCTACTAAATTATTTACCTCTATTGAGTATCTGAGCTCACCCCTTTATTATGTTTTACTTTCCTAGGATTCCATGAATTGTATTATGATTGATTTACAGGGTAAAGCTAAAGGGAATAATGGTGTTCTCATAGAACTATCTACGTTTTATTTTATGTTTGAAATTGTATTGTAATGTTGATGTATGTAATCTATTTTCCAAGACTGCTAAACTGGTCGGTTTTTCATGAATTTATTCCTTGTAATCATGCCAATGTATTAAAATAATTAACCAACTCAGGACTTCTAGGGTTAGGGAATTACATCTATGTGAAGTAATCTAAAGATAAATCTAGTAGCAACATTATTTCGGATCTGTGAAATTAGAGCCACATAAAATTCCCCCACACTTAAACATTGTTATTCCATTAACAATGTTATGCTTTATTGACATTAATGAAATGAAATGTTCTATATATTACTCATTGTGAAATATAACATGTGTAACACTTAAAAAAGAGCACTGAAAAAGTCAATAGGATTTTATAAAGATGTCTTCAAACCATGTCCTGCCTGGAAAAAATACCCAAGGATAATCAAACGAGTAATAAATAATCTATCAATGAAGACATTCAACCTCATTTATGATTCTGTTTACTAACTCACTTCAATCCAAATTTAAGTTCTATGTCAACGAGGGATAACATGATAGATATTTGTGGAATTAAAAATATAACCAAAGGAACATTGTACTTTGACTCACTCATAGGATTAAAAAAATGTATATATTTTTTTGAATCAACTAATTAAAACATCCTAAATAACTCCAACATATTCCAATTATTCCCTTCTTCATTTAGGGTTCATCATTCCCCTCACCTTAATGAACTCATTTTTGAACCTAGGAACATTATTTAGTTTTTCCCATACAATATAACATGTGATAAGCACTGTTTATTGCATATATTCAATGTGTTCAAAGGGATTCTAGTAAAAAAATACACCCAGCATCTAGGATCTCCAAGATTCACCGTGGGATCCCAAATTCCCAAATTACTCCAGTTACAAACAATTTATATAATAACCATTTACATTGGTACATTAACATGATTTCTTTTTATAACTAATGTGTGTCACCTAGAATCAAGTTCAAACTTCTAGTTCCAAATGCTACAATCGCAACTCCACAAGAAAGATACCCTTATCACTCTCAAAAGTAGTTCCTAAACAAAAAATTATCAGTAAATCACTATTTATATTACCTTAGAAATCATCCACCCATATTAATTTCTGGAACAATAAAACTATAAACTACTTGAAAGATATTTTCCATAGGCAAGACCTATATGAGAAATAGTATACAAACTAAAATGACCCTGATTTTTGAAATTTTTTGACCAATTTTTTCTTTGTTTGGAAAAAATGTTTGAAGGATGTGGGAATTGAAGGGCTTTCATTTAATAATAGTTTGTCTTAGTCGTGAATTTTACCCCATCATTGTTTTGATATTTTTGAAATTTGTTTTGAAGGATGTGGGAATTAAAGGGATTTTATTTAATCACAGTTTATCTTAGTCAATAATTAACCGCATCCTTAACACTTGATACACAACATTTCCCCCAAATTTGAATTCAAATATGGAGAATAAAAAATTATAAATTAATTTTCAACTTATATTTTCAATTTAGTAGATTTATAACATGTTAAGGGTCTCATTGAAGTTCAAAGAATATGTTTTCCACAATAAATATTTAACAATGAGTTCACATGCTATATCATGAAGGAAAATGGAAAAGATTTTCATTAATGTTCAAATAGTTTCATGAAACTTATGTAAGAGCAATGTGAATTGGGTTTAATGAAGTTCAACAGAATTTATTCAGTTGGATATTAAATAAAGAATAAAACAATCATACAAAACACCCAAAAACATAAGTAGATAAAATACACAAATTATCAGATTTTATGACCCCCCTCCCCACATAATTTCTAATACAATGAAGTGGTTTCAGTATCAATGAATATCAATTTTCAGCAATGAAGATCATACATATTTTTTTAAAACATAATGACACGCAGTATAATTGCATTCTAATACAAGTAAAAATTTTAAAGCACGAGCATAATTTTTCAAGGAATACATGCAACATATTATTGTATTAAAATCCTAATTTTTTTTGTAACATTAACTGAGTCCCTGAAAGTTGCACCAATGAGTCATCGAGCATAGTAAATTGGTGGATTATGTGAATCAGTGAGTCAATGACTCACCAATGATAGAAAACAAGTCACTTACCAGTGAACTTTTATTAAAGTAGACAGTAGAATAAAAAAATTAATGAAGAAATTAATGTACATCCTAGAAAAAGCTTATAAATTACCCTCCAACATGGGAATTCCACTCCATTTTTTATAAAAAAAGTAGCATTGTACTTCAACTCAAGAACCAAGAAGATAAAAAACAAATCCCGTAGAAATAGAGAGTATAAAAGATAGCATATAATCACTTTATTCAGTGCATAACAAGGACAGAATTAAAAACAATTATGAACCATGGTTTGACAACCATGAAGCACTGAGTTTTCAGTATTCAAGTTGACATTATTTATGTAAAAATATTGTTTTTTTGAAATCAGTAAAAACCATTGGTATCCTCCCATGAAAAGAAAGATTTATAGTCCCCTGTCAGACTCACCTCGAACTAATAGTAGTCACTCGGTTGATGTGGTTTCCTCATTCAGAACTAGAACATGTGTTTGGGCCAATTGTTTTTAATGCAGACATGAACTTTATGGGAAACAAAACAAAAGAAAAAAAAACAATACTCTCATCGGATAAAAATATTCCTATGTAACACCCTTTAATAGTTGTGGGCATAGTGCTGTCAACTTCAAGAATTGTTTCAAATTTAACATTTTTAGGAAGGGATAGTGGTGAATTATGTGATCCTAAGAGTGTGGCATTGCCCTAAAAACTATTTCTCCAAAATTTAACACATTCAAAATCAAAAACAAGGGTTCTTTTGGGTGAATTCTACAATGTAGATTCATGAAGGGGATTAATAGTCTATTGTACAGAATCAGAGAAACAAAAACTCAAGTATGTCTTCCCTACTAAACTAATCTCGATATCATGAAAATATTTGGAACGTGACTCAGTTTAGGATGTAAGTGGATAATATGGAAGAGAGTTTATTTTATTATTCCTAGATTTAGGTTGGGAAATATTGTAAATCTATTCCAAAAGTTCATCATCAGTTAACATACATTTGACATCAACTTCTTCAAATAAATCAATTATTTCTACATTAGTCATGTGTTTAGCCTCTACATCAAGTTCACATTCAAAGATTTGATTTTCCAAAAGAAATTATGTAGTGTGTTCTAAAATGTTCCAATAAGGAGAAGAATGTTCAACTGAGCATCAGTAAATTTATTTTCTAGATTTTTCCAATTTAAACATTAATCTCCATGAATAACAACATAGTTATCAATATCACTACACAAAATTTCAAAAAATTAATCAATATGAGAATATGACTGTGAAATCACATCAGTTAATTTCTATTCATGTATTATTTTTTTTGATCCTCTAAATTATCCAACATCATTTTATAAATCATTGTTTTTTTTTCAAAATAGGGAAAAGATTTATTCAATTTAGGTTAAAATTTTTCAGATTCGATGCTTTCCTGTTTAATGTCATCTTCCAAAGTACTTCCCATTTCCATTACAGGTTCATTTTTCAAACATTCATTTAGTTTTGGAGAAGGGTTTTATCATTTATGTTTTCATTTTCATGTTTGAATTCATCCTGAGTGACTTCATTCTAAAAAAATCAAAAACATCGAGTTTTTTCCAGAGTAATAATCATAAAGATAAATGAGCATTATTTTTTCATTCTATTTTAATTATTTTTCAAAAAATTTAACTCAAATTATTTGGAATTTTTATTTGAAATATCAGTGTTATTTTCTTTATTTGATGATTTGGTGATTTCCAGTTTCAGTTAATCAAAATCAGATCTTTCATAGTTCAATGTTTGTTGCTAAGGTTAAGAATCAAAATCTTCTTCATTTCCATTTTCAAATCTTTTATACACATTTTAGATTTCATAAATCATTTCAGCTTTATCCTACTCTATAATCCTTATTAGTAATTCCATTTTCATATTTTAGAATCATTCCATTCTTTGATCTTTCTCTTGAGAATATCAAAATTGAATATATTGGTTTGGATTTAACCAAGTGTTGAAAATATCCATCCAAGAATCCCATTTAGATTCTAGTAGGTGAATTTTAGTGAGGCTATCAAGACTGGGTTCAAATTATTCATCCTCTTCAATGAAATCATCCTATTATGGCTCGTTATAGACACATTACCAGATAGTGTGCCCATAAAAGTCACAACAATCATAGTGTGGTCCATATTGATTCTATCTCTCTTGAATATCCATTTTATTAAAGGTTTTCATATTAAAGACATACAATTTCCAAAAGAACAAGCATACAATTAATTTAGTTCAAGTATCATTGGTGTTCAATTTTTTATATGAATTGTTTATGTCTATTATATATTAATTTGTTTAGATTTTAGACAACTTAGAACACTCAGTGCATTCCTTTCGTTGAAATGATGCCAATTTTGATGAGGCAGAAGGTTATCACGGCCCAAAATATATTATTTATTACCCTATAATAGTATAGTAGTGGTGTTTCGAACCCAAGTGAAGGAAAGTGAGTAGAAGTACAGTTTTTGAACATTAAAACACAATATTTTCAGAGGTGGGGAAAACATATTCTTAATGTTTATATCTATTTTTCTTATGATGTGGTACAAACAGGATGACAAAACTAGGTCAACTATGAAACTAAATCTTACACTAAAGTAATTATAAACTATAGTTGAAACAATGAACTAACCTACCTATAATAAAATACTAAGGAGAATAGATCAACTAAATTACTCGAGAATTCTAATCTACTAGTAAAAATGATTAATTTCTTCACAACATTTTATTATATCACACCTTGGGGAAAAACTGATGAATTACCCTATCTAGGAAACTCAAAATTAAAAAGAGTTATTCTTGGAGTTTTCCACTCCAAAATCAGTCTTACATCTTGTGATTTTAAAAAATATAACAACTAAAATTTAAATCACAACAAAACTCAAACAATTTTGGACAATAATTCTTCAATAAAATTATTCAATATCTACCTCACCAATTGATCTTGAATTTATGAATTTTTATTAAAATTGACTATTGAAACAATTAAATAGATGATCCCAATTTAATCTTGTCGATTGAATATGATTATGAAAAATTTAAAGTGAATGAATCTAAAGATAAATCTAGTAGAAACAAAATTCTCTAACTATGAATTTTAAACCTATGATCTGGATGAATAAAATAGTGAATCCTTCCGAGGATAGTGTATTATAAATTAAGAAAATAAGATAAAGAACTCCAAAAAAATGTGCTATTCTTTCGGGGTCTTTAGTCTTCAGTACTGCACTTCATGTCTCTCAACAGAAGCATCACTCAGATGGTGTTCATGTTGAATTGTCAAATGAGAGTCTCGTGAGTTTTTTGTCATCAAGGACCCTCAATTTTACATCACTGCTCTGTTTTAAACTCACTACCACATTCTACATGTCACCCCTTTTTTCCACCTACTTAATTTGTTCTTTAATGTTGTACTACATATGTGCATTTTTTCACTCAACACAAATAACTTTTACATAAATCCAATATCCAACTCTGGTCTAATTAGATGCATGAATGTACACATGTTTTCAACTTTAGTGAGAACCGGCACAAGAAAAAACAAAAATGAACATTTAAAAACTGTAAGAAAGATTAATTAAATTTTAATATTATCATTATGTCTTAAATAATATTAATACTATTTGTTAAGTTATTTTATTATTAATATTATTAATATGTTATTATAAAATAATTATATTTTTGATCTAGATTATTATTTATTATATTATTTATTAAATTTATTATAATTATAAATATTTAGTTTTAAATTTTATGTTAAAATAATTAATGAAATGTTAATTTATTATTTAGTTCGTCAATTTATTTAATAATTAATCATTATTAATATTGTTGTTCAGAATGTTTTCTTAATTATAAATTTTATTTAATTATTTTTGTTATTTAATTAATTTAATTTAATTAAATATTGTTTTTAAAGTTTATTCTAGTTGCTAAATATGTTTATTTTAATTATTAATATAAATTTATTTATTTTTATTAATTTAATTATATTTATTGTAGTTATATGTTTTGTAAATTATTATTAATTATATTATATTATTATTTTATATTATAGTTATTATTAATTTTATATATTATTTATGATTATTAATTTTTTATTTTAATTAATCTCTCCACCCCAAATATCAGAGCGAACAATGGGGTAAGGTTCTTCTTCTTCAGAACAGTTAGCACTGGTGATGCCCCATGACAACCCATTCTCCTCCTCACGGGGCACATCTCGATTGCATCTTTCCAGAATAGACAAGGTCCCTTCTCCTATACTCATTCCATGAGAAGGGATGATCTCCAAAGCAGGGTGGGGGCTCCTCAACTACGATAGCTTGGGCATGAGGAGGAAGAGCGACAGACCAGTTTCTGAGCAGTGGCGGTTGGATTAGGTGAGGGCCGTACCCTCTTGTTAACATCCACATTTCTTCATCTGTGAAAGAAACAATACGCCATGATGACTAATTTTGTGTGTGGAAACTAGTGGCTCGAGGAGCATAGTGACGATGTTTGGTGTAGATATGAAATTTTAGATTTAGAGATAGATCCATGTTAAGGTTTCAGATCTAAGGAAACAGATTGAAAAAAATTGATTTGTGTTATGGAAATTTATATTAGTGTCAATAAATGACTGTAAAGGCCATGAAATTTCAATGAAAATTATTTCTTATATACATTGGAATTTTACGATTCTACGGATTCTAACAGTAAATGATTCTGATGCCTGGTGTACCCGGAATTATTTTCTGAATATTTGTTCGGGTACGTTCAGTGAACGTACAAGCGGGGTTTTCTATCTTTTGAGCTGGTGCTCGGAATTTACATCTGAGGGCAGCAATGAACACGCAGTGCCGATATTCGCTTAAGGGGACGTTTTCCATAGTGGTGTTTTATGCGGGTTGAAAGTTAATTTTGGGGATTTAGAATAAAATAAATAAAATTGTGAAAAACAATTTTATTTTATATCTGGTAGCTATTTCCTCCCAAAGGGAGTTAGAAGTGGGGCCCACACCAACATAACCACCCATGAGAGGATTTAGTGTGGTGGGACCCACACGTGGCCTAAACATTCCATCTCCCCATAAATCCCCTTAAACTCCCCATTAATTCCCCCTTATTTAATTTGACAACTCCCCTTTATTTATGTGATCTCTTCACCTTCCAATCTCCCTTTTTTAATTTCTTCCAACTCTTTTAAATAATGAATTGAGCTCCAATTAATTAATTAAAGAGTTTTAATTTTGAATTACTTCTATTAATAAAATAATATCCTTAGTTATTATTTTATTTTGGCACTTGTTCTATTGGATGAACCTTGAGGGTGCTCTGGAGAAATAGAGAAGAGTGTTATTCTCTAAATGAAGAACACCATTATTCCAATGAGGAGCCACTAAGGAACCTCGATCATCACCTTTTATCTTAAGCCAAACCATTGGAGAATGAGCCACCCGCATGGAACACCAACTACGCGCCATCCTCAGGCCCTTATTTCCTGCTGTCAACGAGTTGACGCTGTCTCCCCATGAGGTCGTTTTCCGCGAAGCTCGACTACCGCGACTCTTGTCTACTGCGACTCGACGATGTGCAACATATTTTCAAGGTAGGGGAATTATGATAAATATTAATTGATTAAAATTGTTTTTGTTCTTTGTTGAGAAACATGGTTTCACCTTGGCCTATTTCTGCCGCCTAACTTGGAGGGCACGAGACAAACGCACACGACCCGACGACCCTCCGTAGTCTCTTTGTTTGCGATTGAGGCGCGTTGGATGAGGCAGCGACGGGAGAAGTGATAGTCGTGCACCGGTAACGAGCAAAAAAACCGCGGCCCGCAACTGCGGCCCACTCAGCTGAAGGAGAACCGGCAGGCCGAAGCTAGTCGGGCCGAAGGAAGACCGCAGTGCCACAAGGGGTGCCAGGCTGTGGAGGACCGCAGTTGCCTTCCGTGGGCCGCTTTGGCAGCGAACCAGCCAGCAGGGACAAGAAGCCATGACACCCGAAGTTTCCGTTCAGTTGTACTATGGCCCACCGGAGAAGGAGGCTTCCGCCAGGATGGCCAGCCAGCATTTACCGGCAAGTTGGTAGGGCGGTGCATCTTGGAGCCACTGGTTTGGGAAACCGGGTGGCTGCACCCCCACCCCCCCGGACCGCCCGGTCGGCCGGCCGGTCCACGCCCCCTCGGGCCGGGCTGTGCCCCCTTGAGACGAGCTGTGACCCACGAGCCAGACCGTGTGACGCACCGGGCTGAACCGAACATCTACCGGTTCAGACCCACCAAAACCGGGTTGGCCCGACCCGTCGGCTCACTGGGCTTAACGGGCTGAGCATGTTTCCACTTAAAGAAGAATATCATAAAGACTATGCGTCTGATCGACGCTCCATCTATGGAACTGCGATTCTTGCGACGAGGATGTCCTTTTGAGATTCTCTAAGTGAGTTTTGGATAACTTTGAAAAACAGCAGGTTTTGGAATGAGCATATTTCCAACCGGGCCCCTGGAACAAAAAAACCCAATATCTTTCAGACCGGGCGTCCGATTGACGCACCGTCTGTCACGGCGGGATCCTTTTGATGATTCGAAACATCGGGATACATCAAATCTGGACTTCATGAGAGTTTATGTATCAACTTCATGGATCGAGGAGCATACCCTCCCGGAATCGAGCGTGTTGTGTGTAGGAACCATAGAGATGGCTGCGACTACAACAACTACCGTACTGAAATCCTCCATGGGATCGACGATGACAACTACCGTACTCGAATACTTCGTGGGTTCGAAGATGATGACTACCATACTGGAATCCTATGTGAGTTCGTCGATGATGACTACCGTACTGGAATCCTCTGTGGGTTCGTCAATGATAACTACTGTTCTTGTATCCTACGTGGGTCCGATAGTTTGACTTCTGTTCTTGTATCCTACGCGGGTCCTCTAGCTTAGATGAATCAGTGACAACATCTGATCATCTTTATCACTTTACGAAAGATTTATAACAATGTTAGTTGAGTCGTGACTTTAAATCATTACCATCGGTGTGATTTACTTCATTCCTATGTGGACTGGTATGTTCTTGGGCTCGAGATTTGGAGCCGAACGGGAATTGATGACTTAGGTATATGTATGGTAATATACATATGTTGAGTTGTATGATACTTCATGACTTTATCTTTTCATTGTGGTTAATCCTTTATGGATTATAGAAGACCTTTGGGGGTCTCGGGGTCCCTACTGAGTATTTTTATACTCACCCCTGCACTGGCTATGCCCGCACTACGTTTTTTTGGATGCAGACGAAAGACATCACTGATCGTGGTAGAGACTTGTGGAGCTAGAAGGTACCCAGAGGTGGACCACTTAGTGAGACGTACACGGAGTAGACGGATGGACCCGAGGTGATGAGGAGACCATCTATACCCACCCTTCTGGTGAGATTCCCGGAGGATGACTTAGTGGTTGCTCTTTTACTTTTCTAGTGTTGTACTAGACTTCACTTGTACAGTAATTTTCAGTTGGGTTTGTATTCTAGGTCATTTACCATTCAAAACTTACTTTTGTATACAACATTACATTGTGCTTTAGCTTGCGTACTCTATTGTGTTTTTTTACTATCATCAAGTGAATGACTTCATTTTTTAATGGGATCTATGCCTTTGGTGCTAGTCGCCAGCCCCTTGACTATGAAAGGAGGGCTTGGGGTAGTCACTACAGGGGCCCTGATGATGGGTCGTGACAAACTGGTATCAGAGGAGTTAGTTCTACCGAAGATCTCAGGACTCTGATCATTCCATTCTGTGAAGAAATAGTGTTAAGAGTATGAGTGTGATTTTCAGTCGAGAGAGTCCAGTGTTGGTGCAGCTGTTGATGTATTCACACACTAGGACCATGACCCTTGATTTTCGACTCAGTGCATGAAAACACTGATTTCATGTGTGTTTAAAACGTTTTCTTTGGGATTACTTTGTGTTAGCTCACTAGGTATATTGTTTTACTGTGGTGCACCAGTTTCTTTTCAGGATGGCCCCATGAAGGTAGTCAGATAGGGTTCAGAGTCACGTGTGAGATGGTAGCCCACTGAGCGACGAGGCCTCGATGTAGGGCCCCATCATAGAGGATGCACCAGCAGTACCACTACCCGCTGAGCCACTGATAATACCAGCCCCAGCAGTAGAGAGTGCATGCAACCTTAGTGTGTTGAACGATTTTCAGTGATAGAGGCCACCCAGGTTATATGGAGAGACGAACCCTTAGGCAGCCGAGGATTGGATGGAGCCTATCGTCAGAGTCTTCAGATTGGTAGGGACACCAAACTACCTTATGGTGATCCTTACCGCGGGTCTCTTCCACATAGAAGTAGGTAGATGGTGGAGCTTGATGATCCAGGTGCACGACGAGGCATCTCTACTTTAGACAGACTTCGAGAGTCTCTTCTGGTCGGAGTTTGTTTCTTCCACCCACGGTGCGGAGCTGATTCAGGAGTTACTTCACCCGCGTCTAGGCAACATGACAGTAGCTCTGAACTCAGAATGGTTTACTGATCTCTCGCACTACTCCAAGGACATGGTACGAGACCCATTATTCAGGGCTCAGACCTTTGTGCAGGGACTGAGGCATGAGATTAGGGCTTTGATGATCTCCCTCAACATTCTGACGCAAGTGGGAGAGATGAAGAGTGGCCTTCTTGTGGATTGCTTTCTCACTTAGGAGACACCAGAAGTGAGACCCACCGTAGGGTGACACGTAGCGGAGTCTTCTACACCCGGTAGTAGATAGTTGACGCCGTGGTCCAAGTGGACCAGGACATTCGGTGGGTGACCTCAGGATTCAGGTTCGGTTGTGCAGGGCACCGGAAACCGAGCCATCTATACGAGGAGTAGGCAGTGCAATGCATGCTGTGGGTAGGGTCACATGTCTTGAGACTACCCGACCCATCGTACAAATTAGCAGCAAACAGTGGAGGGACCTCTCATGAAGAGGTATAGGTTCGAACGTGGCAGTCCATAGGGAGTAGGCGGACGAGGTAGAGGAGCTGGCCGAGCTGCGGGTGGTAGACGTCGTTTTGAGGCTCTAACACCACCACCACTAGGAGGTCCACCCCGACCACAGGGAGCTGGTGGACAGAGGCAGGCATAGCTCCAGGTAGTGGAGGCTTATGACCACGGCGCACCTGAGTTGATTAGAAGTACTATTTGTGTCTACTCCACCATTGTGGCAGTACTTATAGACACATGATCAAGTCATTATTTTATTGCTGCTGCCCTTTTTCGGAGCTCGGAGATTCTGAAGAAGCCGTTGGCTCAATCCTTACAGTTAGAGACTCCTACAGGAGCATGCTCGACGATTATGCACTGGTGCCGATAGTGTAAGCTTACTCTAAGAGGCGAGAGGTTTGGCTGGGATCTTTTTATAACTGTGTTGAGGCCTTACGATTCCATCTTGGGTATGGATTGGTTATCTACTGTCCATTCTTAGATTGACTGTATTAGGCTCAAAGTGCAGTGTTTCCACACGGATGGGATCAGGTTCACCTTCACCGGTGATAAGGGGGCCTTTGCAGCGCAGGATGGACTCATGCAGAGGAGATGGCATCCGATCACACATCATTTGGCTAGTCTCATCCTCGGAGTATTTGATGTGCGGTGTCAGAGTTTTCTTGTTGTGGTGGATTAGTATGCGGACGTTTTACCTGACGACATTCTAGGACTACCTCCTCTCATAGAGGTAGACTTCTACATTGACATGTACCCCAGGATAGCACCGATATCTACTCCAGCATATCGAATGGCTCCCACTGAGCTTTGTGAGATGAAGGTACAGCTGGAGGTCTTGTAGGGGAAAGGATTTATCCGAACCAGTGTTTCACCCTGGGCTTCTTCAATTTTGTTTGACAAGAAGTCAGATGGGAGCTTGTGACTGTGTGTCGACTACAGTCACCTGAATCAGGTGACCGTGAAGAACAAGTACCCACTCCCAAGGATTGAAGACCTCTTTGATCGGCTCAAGGTAGAATGGTGGTTCTCGAAGATAGACCTCAGGTCAGGTGATCATCAGTTCAGTGTTCGAGACGAGGATGTGTAGAGGACATCCTTCAGGTGTCTGTATGGCCACTATGAGTTCTTGGTTATGCCTTTTGGTGTAACCAACACACAATCAGTGTTCATGAGTCTCAAGAAAATGATCTTCTAGCCTTAACTCGATAGTTTTTTCATAGTCCTCATCGACGACATACTGATTTACTTGACTACTGAGGTGGATCATGCCTACCACTTGCGGGCTGTACTGGACACACTCTGAGAGCACCATCTTTATGGAATGCTCTCGAAGTTCCAGTTCTAGATTCGAGATGTCCACTTTTTGGGACACGTCATCTAGGAGGAGGAAGTATTAGTGGATCCAGTGAAGATCGAGGTTGTACTTGTTTGAGAGCCACTCGGGAGTGTGATGGAGGTGCGGAGCTTCATGGGTCTAGCTGGATACTATATGAGATTTGTGCCAGACATCTCTAGATTTTCAGCACCACTTTCATCCTTGATGAAGAAGGGGAAACCCTTTGTGTGGTTAGAAGGATGTCAGAAGAGATTTCAGAAGCTGAGGCAGCGGTTGACCAGTGTGCCAATATTGAGGTTACCGGAGGAGGGAGTTAGGTACATAGTTTACTCAGATGCATCAGGGACTGGACTCGGGTGTGTTTATTATGCAAGAGTGAGCAGTGATCGTGTATGTTTCTCGGTAGTTGAGACAGCATGAGCAGAACTACGCTACCCTTGACCTGGAGTATGCAGTAGTGGTTTTCTCCTTAAAGATGGTGCGACACTATCTGATGGATGGGCGCTTTACATTTTATTATGAAAACCACAGTATGAGGTTCATCTTTTCACAGAAGGGCCTAAACCTGAGATAACAGCGTTGGCTTGATCTCTTCTAGGACTATGACTTTAAGATAGTACATACTCCTAGGATGGGGAACATTGTAGCTGATTCTCTCACCAGGAGATCGGGCATTCCGCTACTAGGTGAGGCGACAGAGCAGCTAGCCGTGTTGCTGATATACTTTGTGGATAGAGATGGAGCAGCCTTTCTACAGTCACTCACAGTCACTCCTCAACTCTATTAGAAAATTAGAGAGGAATAGTGTGGGGTAATTGACTGTGAGACACGATGTGCTCAGATATCCAGAGAGCAGGCACCTGATGAATTTTCTGAAGGAGGAGTGCACGACATCATCTTCGTGGGATGTACCATGGTACTAGTTGCACTATAGGAGGAAGTGCTGAGGGAGTTTCACACTTCCCCTCTAGCGGTACATCCAGGAATGGCGAAGATGTTCTAGGACATCAGACGACAGTGCTGGTGGACGGGTATGAAGAAGGTTGTAGTAGATTTAGTTTCATGATGCCTCGCTTGTCAGCAAGTGAAGGCAGAGCACCAGGTACCAGCAGGCTTGGTACAACCCTTAGAGGTCCCAGAGTGGGAGTGGGATGGGATATCCATGGATTTCATGATGGGGAATCCACATACATCCAAAGGGCATGAATCTATCTAGGTGATCATCGACTGACTCCCGAAATCGGCCCAGTTCCTTCCTATTAGAGAGTAGGGCTCAATAGAGATCTTGGGACGCCTCTACGTTTAGGAGATCATCCCGCTTCGTAGTGTGCCATCATATATCGTTTCCAATCGAGATGCATGATTCACTTCTCGACTATAGAAGGGGTTACTAGAGGCTTTTGGGACGCAGCTACATTTGAGCAACTCCTTCCACCCTTAGACAGACTGTCAGACTGATGGGACCATTCAGACTCTCGAGGAAATGCTCCATGCATGTGTCCTTGACTTTGGTCGCAGTTGGGAGGATCACCTACCCTTGGTGATGTTTGCATACAACAACAGCTACCACTCCACCATCGGTATGGCACCATACGGGGGCACTGTACGGACAACCATGTAGATCCCCTCTCTGCTGGACTGACCAAGGGGAGTCAGCACTTATAGGACTAGAGATGGTGCAAGCTATGGCGGAGAAGATGCAGATCATCCAGGAGCATATGAAGACTGCACAAAGCAGGCAGAAATCCTATGCTGATAGGAGATGGAGACCACTGGATTTCGAAGATGGCGAACACATCTTCCTACGGGTCTCATCTCGATGAGGTCTACAGAGATTTGGCCAGGGTGGAAACCTATCTCCACATTTCATCTGACCTTTCCAGGTCCTCAGCAGAGTAGGTGAGGTGGCTTACTGCATGGCCATTCCATCTTAGTTGCACCGGGTGCACGACGTCTTCCACATATCTCAGCTGAGGAGATACATGCATGACCTATCCCACATCATCGATCATGGGGAGATAGACATCGATGAAGGGGCAACATTTACGGAGGTCCTGGTGGAGATAGAGGATCAATAGGAGCGGGTCCTACATGGGCAATTGATTACTCTAGTTCACATTTGCTGGCAGCACGGGAACCTTCAGGAGAGCACTTGGGAGCGAGAGGACTATATGTGTGTACAATACCCTCATTTGTTTCCCTAGTGTGTGTTTTAGATTTATGGGGATGTAAAGCCCTGAGGTGGGAGTAATGTAATGACTCGTAAATTTAGAGGAAATTTTTTTCATAAAAACTTTAGAATATTACGAGTCTGTGGTTTCTGACATAACTTGATTCGAAGGCCCCGTGTTCCCGAAATTAATTTTTAATGTTTTTTTCGGGTACATTCATTGAACGTACGGGTGGGTTTTTCTATCTTTTGAACATGTTCTCAGAATTGATATCGTAGGGCTCCGATAAACTCGCAGTTCCATTATTCTCTTAAGGGGACCTTTACTGTAGTTTCGTTTTATGCAGGTTGGAAGTTAATTTTGGGGATTTAGAATAAAATAAAAAAATTGTGAAAGACAATTTTATTTTATATCTGGTAGTTATTTCCTCCCAAAGGGGAGTTATAAGTGGGTCCCACACCCACTTAACCTCCCATGAGAAGATTTAGTGTGGTGGGACCCCCACGTGCCCTAAACCTTCCATCTCCATACAACTCCCCTTAAACTCCCCATTAATTCTCCCTAATTTAGTTTGAAAACTCCCCTTTAATTATGTGATCCTTCACCTTCCTGTCTCCCTTTTGTAATTTTTCTCAACTCTTTTAATTAATGAATTGAGCTCCAATTAATTAATTACAGAGTTTGAATTTTGAATTACATGTGTTAATAAAATAATAGCCTTAGCTATTATATTATTTTGGCACTTGTTTTGTAGGGAGAACCTTGAGAAGCTATGGAAAAATAGAGAAGAGTGTTCTTATCTCAACAAAGAACACCATTCTTCCAACGAGGAACTGCCGAGGAATGTCAATCATCACCTTCGATCATTGGCCAAACCAAAGTTGAATGAACCAACCACATGGAACACCAACTACGAACCATCCTCGACCCCTTCTTTCCCAATGTCAATGAGTTGACGTTGTATCCCCGCGAAGCCATTTTTCACGATGCTCAACTACAATGACTCCTGTCTTCCCGTACTCGACGACATGCGACGTCTTTTCATGGTATGGGAATTATGTTCAATTTTAATTGATTAAAATTGTTTTTGTTTTTTGTTGAGAAACATGGTTTGACTTTGGCCTATTGCTACTTCCTAACACGGAGGGCGCGGGCTGAACGCACATGGACCGACGAACCTCCATATTCTCTTTGTTTGCGATTGATTTGCATTGGAATAGGCGGCGACGGGAGAAGCGGCGGCCGTGCGCTGGATGTGTGCGGAATAACCACGGCCCGCAACCGCGGGCCGCTCACCTGAAGGAGAACCAGCCTGCCGAAGATGACCAGGCCAATGGAAGACCGCGATGACAAAAGGGGAACCACACTGCGGAGGACCGTGGCCTGCCTTCCACGGGCTGCATTGGTGGCGAACCAGCCGGCTCGTCGGCCGGCTGGGTGAAGAAGCTGCAGCACCTGAATGTGCCATGCAGCCAGACCGCGGTCCGCCCAAGCAGGCCTCTTGCACCAAAAAGTACAGCCGGTTGAGAGGGCGGCACCGCAGGTTCGAGAAAGCCCCCCCTGGACCGCTCGATCCTCCGGGGCGAGCCTCTCGGCCAGCTGGCCGAGCCGCAACTAGCCGGGTCACACCCTACCAGGACGGGCCGGGATGGACTGCATGATTCATTGGGCAGGTCCGACCCTCTACCGGGTCGGATTCGCCAAAACAAGGTTGACCTGACCCGTCGGCTCACTGGGCTTAACGGGCCGGGCACATTTTCACTTAAAGGAGAATATATTAAAGAACGTGCGTCCGATCGACACGCCTTCTGTGGTACTGGTATCCTAGCGATGAGGTAGTCCTATTGCGATGCTCTAAGTGAGTTTTGGACAACTTTGGGAAATTGATGGGTTTGGAATGAGTATATTTCTAACTGGGCCCCTAGAACAAAAAAGCCAATATCTTTCAAACTCGGCGTCTGATTGATGCACCGTCTGTCATGTCAGGTTCCTTTTGATGAGTTAAAACTTCAAGATACATCAACTATGGACTTCGTGACAGTTGATGTATCAACCGCTTGGCTCGAGGAGCAGACCCTCCCGGAATCAAGCTTGCTGTGTACGGGAACCCTAGAGCTGGCTTTGACTGCAACGACTACTGTACTGGAATCCTCCATGGGGTCAACAATGAAGACTATCGTACTAAAATCATCATTGGGTTCGACGACAATGACTACCATACCGGAATACTCCATGGGTTTGGTGATGACGACTACCGTACTGGAATCCTCCGTTGGTTCAGCGGCGATGATTATTATTCTTGTATTCTACGTGTTTCTGACAGTCTGACTTCTGTTCTAGTATCCAATGTGGGTTTGACAGAGTAGCTGGTCTAGTATCCTACGCGGGTCTGAAAACATAGCTGGACTAGTATCCTACGTGGGTCTGCCAGCTTAGATGAATCAGTGATTTCATCATATCATCATTATCACTTTACAAAACATGTATACCAGTGTGAGCTGAGTCTTGACTTTCAATCATTACCATTGGTGTGATTGACTTCTTTCCTGTGTGGAATGGGATGTGCTTGGGCCCGAGAGTTGAAGCCTAACTGTAATTGATTACTTAGGTATATGTATGGGCATATACCTATGCAGAGTTGGATGATACTTTGTTGATTTTATCTTTTCGTTGTGGTTTATCAATCGTGGATTCCAGGAGACCTTTGGGGGTCTCGAGGCCCCTACTGAGTATTGTTATAGTCACCCCTTCACAGGCTATTCTCACACTACGTTATGTTTGATGCAGACGATGGATATCAATAATCACGGAAGAGACTTGTGGAGATGGACGGTACATGAAGGTGGACCACTTGGCGAGATGTACATGGAGTGGACGGACGAACCCGAGGTGTCGAGGAGACCATATGTACCCACCCTTCAGGTGGGATTTCTAGGGGACGAATTAGTGGTTGTTTTTTTACTTTTCTTGTGTTGTACTAGACTTCAATTGTACTGTACTTTTCAGTTGGGTTTGTATTCTGTCCCATTTACCTTTCAGCACTTACATTTGAATACAGTATTACATTGTGCTTACTTCAGCTTACATACTCTACTGTGTTTTTTACTATCCTAAAGGCAATGAATTCCCTTTTTATTTGGATTTACACCTTGGGTGCTAGTCACCAGCCCCTGGCCTATGGAAGGCGGGCTTGGGGTAGTCACGGAACGGGACCCGAGGATGGTTCGTTACTGTGACTTGTTGCGAATTGGTGGTGGTTAGATATGGTTAGATATAGATTCGAGTTTTCGGGTTAAAGGAGTGGATTGATTTGTATTTTGGATCTGTTTTGTTCTAATGATGATAATGATAGTGGATGGTAACATAAAACTGCATCTGTGTCTCATGATGTATCAAAGAGAAATCAGATGAATGTTGTGTGAGAGACAAACATGGTGTTTCGGTAGTAGGATGGATGTATATAGGGATGTCAGTATCAACATGCTACTAAAACCTACATTGGGCGTTAGGAGGAAGAAACTGACACTATTGGAGTGACGCATCGGCGACAAGAAGAAAAGGCAGTGGCATGAGACTAACACGGTCTTGGTGAGAGAAAAGGAATGAAACCCACACAAAAGAAAAGGATTGGTGTCAGTATCTGCATTAGGATAGGAGAGACCGACACTGATGGTTTGTATCTATAGCATGGAAATAAGAAAACACTATCAGTTGAAGGATTTCCATACAGTTAAATAGTTTTAACTACAAAAAAAATAGTTAGTTAACAAATTAAATAACTAAAATAATTGTAAAAAATAAAAAATAAAAAAAAGAAACATTAAGTAAAGGTTTACTATTTAATTTATAAAAAGGAATTAAAATTAAAAACCTACTAACTATTTTATACATTAAAATAAAATAAAACGATATTTATTTAAAACATTATGTTAAAATAGTTTAAACCTAAAAAATTAACATAAAATAAATAAATAGAAGTAAGCATTGTTGTTTTCATTAAATGGACCTATCAGTGAGAAATACCATTGTCAACGACACTAACAAACAAAAAAATATGTTAGTGACTTAATTTATTTTATAAAACATACATAATATTATAATATAAACGTTTTAACAACTAAATTAATAAAATAAATAACAACAAATAACCTTAAAATTTAAATCACATTAGTTAATCAAATTAGAACATAATAACATAACTTATACAGATTGAAAAAATAATAAAATTAAAAATTTAAATTTATTTTAATCATTCTAAATTAAAGAAATAATATTAAAATTTAAAATATTTTATTTAATACAAAAATACGTTGATTAAATAATTATTTAATAATAATTTCAATTTATTAAAAATTGAGAATATTTAAAATAACTAAACAAATTTGTAAATTACAAGACTATAGAAAAATCCATAAGACTAAATAAATCATTTTAAAGACCAAAATTAAATCAGTTTATATAAAAATTGATACATTATTATTGTTAATATAAAAATAAAAAAGTTCATTTATTTTGTAAAAAGTGTAAAATTATTTAATAAATCTTTAAAAATTAATTTAAAAGATGGGGTAAAACAATGTGAAATTTGGGCCACATCTGAAACATATGGTCAAACCAAAGCTATACGAAGTGGATTTAAATTTAGGTTTAATGGACTTAAGAAATGAATGTTGTTAATTACAAAGTTTGTAGTTTATTGGGATGGTTTTGTCAGATGGTCAACCAAATATGTGATTAGAATTATGAAGAGATGTAATGACTTTAATAAAACACTTGAAAGTAGAGAAAAAATAAGGTTCGTCTAGTAATTTATCATATGTGATATGATTGGAAAAGTTATTATGTATAATTTTTTACTAAAAATAATGGGTTCTATGCATATAAATGTATCATGTTATTCATAAGAAAATTTCCACTTTTTTATTCTTTAAAATCTTATGCATATATTATGTAAATATAAATGAAATTTTTTCTTTAAAAGTACTATAATAATTTATCCCAAACTAATTTTCATTAGGGGGTATTATAGGTTTTGATGAAATTTTAGGTTTACCATGAGTTCAATTATTATATAGAGATATTAACTATTCTCATTAGGAAAAAGATATGTATAATGTGTTTGATAATTTGTTAATTATGTTATGGGCACATGGATCATATATGGATTTCTAAATACTTATGATTAGAAATATACCTAGCATAAGAAACGTTACAATTATATATCATTTTTATATAGTCCTCAATCATTAGATAATATATGACTGGTTGGGTATGTTTCTAATCATATCATTGGTTAAATCTTAACCAAGATGATATTGTCCCACTTGTATGACATGAATGAAAAAATTTCCCTTGATTCAGATATACTGAGGCAGCATACAACCATTACTCAATAACACATATTATGTGCTTATCTATCAGATCGGTGTATTCTATATGATCATACACAAAGGTGAATGACATGTGATGTATTCATCAATCGTCTGAGTATATACGTTGGGAATCAATAACGTGTGAGTAGCTATTTAATATTTACATACATCACATCTCATGGATACTCAATTTCAATGGCAAAGTGATCATATCAAAATTAATGTTTGAATACAATATAATTAGTGGATATGTGTATTGAGATATATAAGTAAGATGGAAATCATTACATATCCCTTGGTATCTTGAGTATCATATACATTTTTATAGAGGCCACTCTTTGTTCAAATTTATAAAATCATGACTCTATATTTGATTTAAATGTTATAAATTCATTTGGGTAAACATTTGTGATTTATTTAATGGGGTTTAAATTTGACTTATAGAGTTTCTATAAAAAAGTATTAAATGTTTTCCAGAAAATATTTTTGGATAGGTATTCATAAGGATTAAATTAGATGTGATACAAGGTGAAGTTGAGGATATCATTTCAATAGTGTTTTGAAATATATCTAAAATGATTTATTGATATGGGTTTCACATGTTATTATTTATGATACAATATGAGATGTAATGACACAAGGTTTTTAAGGATTTGGTTAAAGTCAGAGATAATAGGAGATGGTTTCTAAATCAATTATTCATGTAAAATATTTTTCCACATCATATTATAAGATAACATTATATCATAAAGTATTTTGTATTGATACTAACCATTACAATCTTAGTTTACAACATGGTATATCATAAGGTATGTTTTCAAGAATGTCAAATTTTACAATTAATATGAACAACCTATTATCTATTGAGGTATTCCCACATTATGTATTAATGTTTATGAATCTTTCATGGATATAATTTTAGTTAATATTCAATATGTTGTAACATAAAGAAGGAAAAATTGAATTTATTTATTTAATGAATAAATTATCTATTGATCCATATGCCCCAACATTATATAACATATAGAGTAAATCGATAGAGCATATTCCATAATTATAAAAGGAGGTTATCCACATGATATGGTTATAAAATATACATTCCGAAGACTTAGTAAAATATCCCTATGAAATCTCTATTTATTTTTAATCCTTTTTCATGATATGTTCTAGCATACCTAGGATTTGAGAATGATATAAATATAGCTTTGGATGATTTTTTTAACATATGGATATAACATGAAGGAGAGATTAATTTAGGAAACACTAATGGATGTTCATCAAAACACTATGATGAAGGTAGTATCAAATAATCATCAATGAATTGTATGTTTTTTTCATTATTTTGTAGTTATTTTTGTATTTTTAATGGTATATCTCTTGAAACCATGGCTATTCTATTCATAAATTGGAGTATGGTTTTAGTTTGTTGTGAATCCTCAATGGATGTTCAGAATGTGTGCCAGTAAATTGATCGTATAGTGCAAGCAGACAACAGTGTTGAAGGTGGCATCATTTCCCAGTGTTTTCCAAATTTTTGGGCCTCAAAATCAGAAAATGAAGACATGGATTGTTGGTAAAAGCAGGTGCACACAAAGATGTTGTACTTCCAGAAAAATAAGGGTTGTGCGTGAAATACATGATCTGGGCGTGAAAAACAGCGTGGTGCGTGAAATAGTGGATCATGTTTTTTTGCGAAAATAGTGTTTTGGAATCAGAACATCAAAAAATGGAAAAGGAATGGGCTGCGTGAAAAAACTAGAGATTTGCATGAAAAACGTTACCGGTGCGAAATATTAAGATCCAGATGAGAAGTTTTTCGCGCCACATGTGGTTTTTCACGTGGGTGTCTTAGAGGCCTATAAATAAGAGGTGACCCCCCTCATTCTGAATAGTTGAAGACTTAGAGAAGGTCTGAGGTCTAATGCGATTAAATGAATCGTGAAAAGGGGCATTCTCTAAATAGTCTATTTTTCAGAAAATATTTTGGGTTGCTCGAAAAATTATGGGATGCGCGAAAAATGAAGAGATGTGCATAAAATTGGAGTGGTGCGCAAAAGACACAGTTGTGCGAAGAAGTGTGTTGATGTGTGAAATATTTTTCCATGCGAAAAAGGTAATTTTTCTTGAAATAGTACGGTTTTGAGCACAAAGGGTAGGTGTTGCACTCAATTGTCAGTGAAACATGTTTACACATATTTTTGATTCTCTAAAACAGTGGTTCAGTGTGTTCAAGAGGATCAATTTAGTACATCGATGCAAGTATAGTATCGTGATGAGTAGAGACAAAGGTTTCAATGAAAATCTACAGAAGAGAACCTCGCGTCTATAAACTTAATGAGACTTCACGAATGGTAGTGAGCCAGGGGGAGTCAACGGGAGTGACCCGAGTGACGCAGTTAGATATCCCTGAACTTTTGTAAAGGCATTGTGTTTGGGACAAAGTGACTGTACCTGAATATTGTAATCCACATCCAGTGAAGTTTATTGGAATGAGGTATGACCGAAAACCTGTCGGTGTATGCTCCATGGACGTAGCCCTTTATGGTGAACCAAGTAAAAGTGTTGTGTCAACTTCCTACTTTCTTTTGTTTGACAAGTTTAACAAGTTCTTACCAACATGGGAACAAGATCCACAACTTTAAAAATAAAAATTTAACACCCTAATTCACCCCTCCCCTCTCAGGGTGTTTCAGGGTCCTTCAATATCTTGGGATGATTTTTCATAAAATTTCTTATAAATTTATTTTGTTTTAATAAATAATGAAACCCCATAAAACCTTTCATAAATGGAATATATTCTTATCAAAAATGGTAAATTTGTAATTTTTGATGGGGTTATTTCTTCCCCATATATATTCTTACTTCTATTTTTTGGATTCATAATGTTATCATATTATTATATATAGGTTAATTATTATGGATTCCCAATTACTATACATGGATGAATGTATTATAATCTAGAGAATTAATTTTCATTTTGATATTGAGTTTTAATGGTTCTTAATGTGAAATAGAGGTGAATTAAACATGGTAGGTTCTCACTAAGATTAAGAAGTAGATCATGTTTTATAGAGGGGGAAACCAAGCTAGATTAATTCATGGGGTATGTCTTACATTAATGTGTTATATTGTAAACATGTATTAAAATACTTATAAATTATATAAATAACATTCATATAAATCGATATAACATTTAAATAATCTAAAATTTACTCCAATTAGCTAGAGTGCTAAATAATGACCTAAATTCACACTTGGAATGTTCATTAAACTTTTTAAAACTTTTCTATTTATTGGAATTTAATATGTTCCTCTGAGGATTATAATTTTTTAATTTTAATTATGAGGTAATGAAAAATAATGTATCTAATGCTTCGGACCATATTCCATCACTACATGGAAAAATAAGGAATGATTTCTATCAATATTATTCCTTTTTTACTTCTAATAGAATTAATCTATATCTTAATATTATAAATTTTAAATATGAAATTTATTAAATTTTAATTAAAGAGATTGATTTAAGGAATTAATAATAAATTTCCATAATGTTTGGGAGATTATTCCAATCATAATATTTTTATAATAGTTTATTTGAAGGTAATAGGTTAACAGTTGATATTACCATTATAGAGTCACTGATAAAGAATATTCCATAATATGGTTATAAATTATTGGATAACAAGAATAGAAATAATTTTCAATTCATATAAGAGGTAAAATAACAAAATATCCTTCAAATAGTAGATACTATTGGATGGGTAGTAGCACAATTTGTGACCTTGATGAAGGCCATTGATATAATGGTGGACAATAAGAAACCCCAATGTATGTACACTAAATATACAAATTTTATTGATTTTAATCTCTAAAATAATTTTCAATAATGGGAATCTAAAGAAAATTAAGGATTAAAACTAAGAGGAGGAGCAACAGGGCAATAATAACAACAATATGGACCATCACTCTATTGTTAAATGAGTTTATTTATGAATAATTTAGTTATATTTAAGACAATCATTAGGGATTTCATCATTTTGTTGAAGGAAAATTATTAATATAAAATATATTCACTGAGAAATATTGTGTTTCATTTTGGGAAAATTTTAAAACACTTTACAAAGAGGCAGTGAGGAGTACATTCAAGTAAAACACAGGTCAATCATAGTGGATAGGTGAATTCCACCACCTTAAAGAGTGAAAAAAAATAAAATAATGTGAAAAAATAAGGATTATTTGATAAGAAATACATGTATTAAAATAAATAGTAGTGGAAATGTGGAAGGAAACGAAAAAGGAGACTAAAAAGAATGATAGAGAAAAATCCCCCCATCTTATAAACCATGACTACCAATATTAGAATTTAGTTTTCAATGGAGATTTGATGAAAAAATGTGAACATATCTTGACATTTTTAATAAAAATTATATTAATAAACACTTTATAGATTATTTATGTAACATTCCCATATATGAGAAGTTAATGAAGGACGTTATTTAAATTAAGATTAAATTTGATGAAATGAGTATAATTCCACATCTAGGGTACTGTTTCATTACAGTATCATGGTTTCTACAAAATAAGTAATAATAAATGATTAGTTTTATAATTCAATTAATATTGGATCATTTGAGTAAATGAAATCATGGAGTGATTTAGGTTTGATTTTGAAAATCATCTCATAATAAACATTTAATACCTACGTATTAAAGGAGATGAATCCTAAATAAGATATCCTTAAATTAATGGGCATAATAGTTATATTTCCATGTGTTTTTATTGGAGTTGTTTTGGTAATAGTGGGTAAATTTTACATTTCAATGTATTTTTTTATTTTTGAGATAGATTAATTAATAACACCACTCATTCATGGAAGTTTACTTTTACAATTTTAATAACCATAATTTATTTTTAAAATGGGTATTTTTCATTGAGATTTGGTATTGTGTAATTTATGATCCACAATTATTGAGTGATGAATATTTATGATGAAGAAAATAAGTTTTTAAGTGAAGATATTTTTGATGCACCATCATCACAAAATAAATTGATTATTTTTTTTAAAATAAAATAATAGCATTAAAGAAGAAACCATGGGTCATCTTCCAAATAATTTATCAATGGGGCATGAAATATGTATATTTTTATAATTCAAATAATGATGAAAAGTAAAAAATATAGGTTTGTTTCCTATTTTTTATTTAAAAATAGATTCTAAGAATATTGAATGGATTTGAAACTTTTTTATGTAGCTGAGGTGAAATTTAATAAAATGGACACATCCATTCATATTATTTAGACTAAATATTTTTCATGTTTAATCATCTTCTATTATACCACATATGATGGTTCAAATTTCCACTAGAGTTATGGCTATAACCCAAGAATTAATCCAAGATTCAATCAAATGACTAATAAAAAAATTAACGTTCTGATAACCCAGTGACTGTTACATATCTAGGTTCACCAATAATCCATGGATCCATTAAATTCAATCTCTTATACCAATATTCCAGGGAATCATATATTTATGACACATAACACTAAAAAAAATAATAGAAATAATTTTTATATATCATTGATCCATCAGAATTCTAAATACACCTTGAGAGTTGGATTTACATGGTTATCATTATGATTGAATAAAATAATGGAATAATCCAAGAATTGAAATAAAACAAAATTACTTAGAAAAATCATAAAATAAAATTTTAATATTGAAATTACGATTCTATTGAAATTACGAAAAATAAATTCATTAAATACAATTAGATTTAGGTGTATTATATTATAATGGAAATTAAATTATGAAATGTAAAGGAAGAAATATAAATTATTTAACTAGGGGAAAAATGGAAAACATATTTCACCATTCACTGATATCTTGGAACCTCTGGTTGAGGAATCCTTTTATAGATTTTTGGGATTGAAAAACATATAGAAAACTTCAAATCATGTATTTATTTTTTTTATAATTTATATGTGGCTTTCCTTATAATTTAAATATCACTTCCTTCCAAGAAATCATAAATAGTCAATTTTTGATATGAGGTAGTACCTAGAGTGTATATCAACCATTAAATTAAAAATTTATATACTTTCCCATTGCAATTTTTAAATTAATTATCCTTAGAAACATAAATTAATAACTATAAATTTAATAAGTATAAAAATTTTCCATATTTGAATCCTCTAATAATTCCTCATATATAATTTTAATTCAAGGCACTCTTTATACTAGATTCAAATTTATTAACCTTTATATAATAATCACTCATCTGTAAAGTGTGAAATATATGCTAATTTATTTTCATATCTAATATTTTCTTGGTATAATAAAGTATTCCTAAAATTATATATCTTTATAAAAGAGAGAAATACTATTTTTCTAATCAGGAGGATTTTCATGGATTTCTATTGAGCCTTCGAGTTAGGGGATCCAAATTTGAAAATAAACATACAAAGTTATGGTTTTCCTCTAAAATCCGAATACATGATAATCATGTGAAACATAAAGGATTTTTCACTCAAGGTTCCCAAATAGTGATTCAACCCAAACAGATTTTTTATTTAGATGTTAAGGCCACAATTAAAATAAAATTAAGTAGAATAAAAAATGGATCCTCTTATTTTATTTTTACCTTTTTATACATATAATATTTTTAAAATATTATTCATATTTTTATAAGATAGTTTAATTGAATTATAATGAAAAATAATATGTGGAACCTCCTTAAAATTATAACAAATCAAACAATTCCTATATAATATAAATTATCTGCATGAAAACACATGATATACTGAGCTATACCAATGTCATAATGATATAAAAGAATGAAAAAAAATTTAGAGTAAAGGTTGGTGGGGGAAATATTATTGAAACATGGATACCTATAAATTCATTCAGGTATTATAAGACCATAATAAGGGAGAATTTAATTTGGTTCTAGAACTAATGTCATAAAAGTTCTCAATAGAAAAAATAATAACTCACCCATACATGGGATTTCCTTTGTTATCAAAATCATTGATACCGTGTAATACCTATTTCTAAATGAAAAAAAAGAATTTTATTTCAATCAATTATTAAATGTATAATAAATTATATGAAAAGTTTTTTTGTGTAACCCTCGTGATAAAAAATAAAAAATCAAAAAATTTATATAAAAAAGTAAATTGGCCTAATAATTGAAAATATTTCAAAAATTTGAAAAATAATTATTAGTAATAATTTTAAATTTACTCAAAACATAAAAAAGAATGTAATTTTTAAAATTTCAACCATTTTAATTATTTACAATCAAATGTAAATTAAACAATTTATAACAAGTCAAAATATCTTTTTTTATTAACTATGTCTCCTTGATATGTCAAATTTATTCACCATTATTTTTCAAGATACCCTCTCGCAGACATAATATTAACATGTATCCATTTAAAAAACCAATAAAAATAAAGGGGATGCGCAAAACCTAGACTAAGGTATAAAATAATGGGATTAAATTGAAAAAATAAATTGAAAAGGTAAATCAAAACCATTCTTCCATATTAGAAGATATCCCTAAAGGTATAAAGAGGTGTGAGGTAGGTCTCAAAGTGTGTCTTTTTATGAAAAAGTTAAAAACCTCTATGTATTCCTTGAATGGAATCTATATATGAAATAAATAAATATAATAAAATAAAATTTTAAAAAATAGTCAATGTGTGGGAGGTAGTGAATGGTCATTGTAAAGATTAGGTGGATCATATGAATCCTTAACTTATGGGTCAATGGTGGTTTATATAGGTGTGATGGATGTGGGATGATCATGGACCACTTCATCACCCATATCTTCAAAATTAATATCTTTATTTGTAGTTTTTAGTGTGGAGGTTATGGTCTTTGTGACGTGTGGTTGTGTAATTGGGGAGAGTGTAAGAATAAGTCCTATTTTTTATACAAGGATGTCTATGCCAGCCTAAATATGTATCAATGGTCCAAGAAGATGTATAACCTAACAATCAACTCGTTCTATTTGTCCAACCATCTAATTATTGTGGTGGTCTAATGTATCCAACTAATAGTGGAATGCAGATTTAGTCAATGTTATAAGTGGTGTTGGGGTTGTGGATTCCTTAGTTGTTGATGGGGGCTGGGTGGAAGATGATATAATTGAAAAATAATTGATGGTAGGTAATGAAACTAGATCATTAGGTGAGTGTACTAGATCATAAAATCTTATAGGATCCATATGTACATTAGTTTTTACTAGTGTGAGATTCTCTTTCACGAGGAAATAATAACTCCCTCAATTTAGGACCATCACCATGCACAAGAGAATGAGGAAATCAATCTTTTGAAGAATTCCCATGATGTCATGTGTGGTGGTAGTCTCAAATACCCCTAGTTTATGTCAATGAATATTGGCATAAAATCAATCATTCATGTTACCAAAATTTCTAGTGAACATAGTATGGAAGCATGAGTCAAAAAAGGGTAGGTCGAGGTTTTTATGTCGATAATTGCATTTTAGGAGCTCTATGCCCTATATGGACATGAATCATCTATCCTCATTATGTGGAAATAATGATAAAACTATTAAAACAAAGGTTATATTAAAATTTAATAAATTGCATTTCATATTAATATTAAAAATTAGATTTTATGGATTTATATTCACTGTTATAGTTTTAAGTAATTATTTTTTTTACAAAATAAATAGATTTATTCTAATTGAATTAATTTCCACAAATTATTTGGTTTTATTTAAAAAATAAAAATAAAAATTAATGAATATGAAATTTATCGAATGAAGTTATTTTTTTATATCCAAAAATGAAATATTCTTTTGGGTTAATTTTAAGGATTTTACTATAAATATTGATTTTTGGGTGAAAAATAACAAAAAATAAAAATTTTGAAACCTTTCCCTTACTTTTAAAGTATTTACAAAGTTTTCACTATATTTGGATTGAATTAATATAAATTATTCTAATTTGATAAAAATAATTAATAAAAATAATTGTATAAAAATTATAAATACACTTGATTTTGTTAGAAATTCATTTTTAGTTTTCAGAAAAAATTTTCTCTAAAGAACACATTCGAGTTACTTATTATCCACATAAATTGAATTGATTTTTAGAAACTTATAAAAATTAAATTTTGAAAATTTAATATAATATTTGGAATTATTAAATTAAAATTTAGTAATTATTTCAATTTCATATTTGTTTATAATAAATAGATACCATAGTAAAAACAATTTCCATGATAAAGTGTAAAAGGGGTTAACAATGGGAAAAAATACAGGATAAGGTGAAAAAAGTATTATATTAATTATTATTGGATGATTTAATTGTGACCCTTATCATATTTTAAATTTTATACTTTTAGATCCAATTTACCAGGATTCAAAAATTATATAATTTTAGAACATTTAATAATTACAATAGTGTTGCTCCCCAAACATACAAAAGGGACCCCCACCACTATTATTAACATAATTGGAACCTATTTTCTTGAATAATACCTAAAAAAATACTTTCCCAACATCAATATCTACTTCTTAGAGGTTCTTTTCACACCAAATTACCCAACCTATATAGATTAGGGTGTCATCTAATGGAGGTTCTCAAAGAAGATGTTTAACTCTTAACTACGTGTTTTCATATTTATTTCATACTCTAAGTCATTCATATATTCCTTAACCATGGTGAAATAATAACATTTAAATCACATATAATATTATTTTTTATTCTATTAATGTTACAATTCTTTTAAATCTCTTTTTCAATCCAATGGGAAAAAACATTGCTAGTGTGTACGTGTGGACTACTAACTCCATGAAGTGATATATTTCATCCTCCATCATCATGTCACACAAATTGGTTATAAATATGGAATTAATAAATATCTAATATTTTTATTATGTTATTTTAATTATTATAGATTTATATTATATTACATACCTTTTCAAACTTTCATCTATTAGAAAATGGTAACATCGCTTCTTTGTATGTGTTCACTATGGCCTCTGTGAAGCGATGTGATTTGTTTTTTGGAAGTAGCTAATATAAATGGTTCTCCAATTTTGTATAATTTATAAACATAATAATTATAAAAATAATTATGATTCAGGATATAATGAAACCATAACCCATTTGAACATGGTTAATGCATTGAAGATACATTGAGGTTATTAACTGAACGAACAAAAAAATTTAGGATTAACTAAACCAATTTTGTAATTATATAATATATTGTAATAAAAATAATATAATGGATTATAATAAGTGAATAAAACAAAATATAGTAATTAATAAATTAAAAAATATATAATTTTATTTTTAAATAATGTAAAGGATGTATGTTGAATGTCAGGAAATATGGTAAGCTATTTTTCCTTAAAAGGACATTTTAAAATATTAATACCCCTTATTTTCCATATCCATGTTCTACATGACATTCCCATAATGTTAATATTTATGTTTAAAATATTTTAATTTTATTTTTAAAATAATTTTTAAATTCATAATTTTTTTTAAAAAATGTAATCATTTCTAAATTCCCCATATGGGTTATTTGTAATTTTTACTAAACTGAAAAAAATATATTTTTTGGTTTGACCACCTATACACATTTTTCCATGGTCATATTCATTATTCATTATCAGTATTCCTATATAAGTTTCTATGGGTTTTTAAATAATATCTTATTTATTTCTCTTCTATAAAGTTTTTTTAAAATAAAATTTCTTTGAAAAAGGTATTTTATAATTATTTTTACACAAAGCCTAAAATTACTTCAATAGACATGTTAAACATTATATTTTAAGAGGCTTTGTGATGTTTATATGTACATTCATTTAGATATGGTTCATGGAAAATTTATATAATAATGGTCATAACTGACATATCTATGATGATAGGGGATCCAGATACAGAACATTAATGCATTGGATAAAGTGAAAGGGATAACATGTATTAAGGTACTCTTAATGGATATGTTTAAGTTAAATATAATAGCTATTACATTGTAAGGTATTTTTATGAAGGTTAATGAAAGTATAATATTTTAAGACACCTGCATGGGTTTCCAATTCATTTTATGGGGTTTAATGAACTTTATTTATTTCATCAGGCAAGAAAATAAACCCATTATTAAGGGAAGATCTATGATCTTTCAAATGTGAAGAGTTTTATTTCCTTAGTTATAATTTTTTCCTAGATGAATTTAATGACTATGATTATTCATTATGATTTTTAAAAGAATGTTTTAAATATTTTTTAATTAAATTTTATTTCATGACTAAGTATTTATTATTTTGTTATAAATGATTATTATATAAAAATGAATCTTTTCTTATATGTTTTCATGAATTTTCAAAACATATAATTGTTTTCCTTAAATTTTATACCATTTCTATGTTTTTCTCACCACACTTGTTTTAAATTTTTTTTCACATGGTATAAAGATGTATGGGGATTATATAAAAGATAATTGTGACACATATTTAGTGTATAAAAGAGTAATGAATGAAAGAGTATAAACATATGGATTTATTTGTATGGAAAAAATGTATATTGTGTGGAATATTAAACAATGATGTACAAGGGATTTCCAAATTCACTAAAACTCTAATCATAAATCATCATATAAATGTATTAATCTAAAAAAAATTATATTTCATGTATTTATGGGTTGATTACACTGTAGGGTATTATAATAATTGAAATGTGGAAGTCGAAACGTGGGGAAAATAATCACGGAGATATTCTATGTGGTAGAAGCACACTAAACATCTACTCTAGTATGTTCCCACAAAATAATAAGAAAATTATGTAGATTCATGTGGGAGAGTATCAAAAACTAGTTTTCTTTGTGGTATGGGGATAAAAGACACACCCTTCTTTTAAATCTACCATCGACATTGATAAGTATCATCATCCTTGGAGGATTTGGATATGGTTCATCATGTTGCTCAAATATGTTCAATATGATTTCCCATTGAACTCAAATAAGTATATGAACTATTTAAATGAATTTTTATATGAATGAGTTCTGTCCTAAAGAACGTCCAATATATTAATGTGAGCCAAAAATTATACAATCTCATCCAACCATCCAAGACTCTATGAATTATATGTATCGAAGAACTGACCACTCATCTGGATAGTTCATCAAAAGAAGAAATTTTTACAATAAGTGGCCAGTCTCTATGTGATGAATGCAATGAATGGGTAGGTATTTAGATATAGTATTGTAGAAGGTGGTCTCTGGTATTCTCTAGTTAGATATGTTGATCAATATGGTGGTGTAACTGTGAGTGGAGGAGGTGGAAGTGTAACGATTGATGATGATGGATCTATTGTGGATCTCGATGGTCAAAAATGAATCACAAGTGAAATTGGATATGAAATTTGTGAGTCTATTCCTGGTTGGTCTTTCACTTCCAAAATAGACACCCTATATAGTAGTATGTATTTTTCTACTAGAGATGTGGCTGGGTTATTCTCTCTAGAGGAAGTATGGTCTTCGTTAACCATGTCATAATAATATGAAAAATAAATTAAAAAAAGAATATAAATATTAAAAAAAATTAGACACTATATACTGTGTATATCTTGGGGACCCAATGTGGATACCTGAATTGGATCTATCCTATATACAATGGAACATTCCATGAACACCCTGTGATAATGCATTGTATTATTCATGAAATGTATAAAAAATACATTTTGTATCGGAAAGTGGGACCATTAGGCATATAATGTGTGTGCATGGTCTATTTATGACCTTTGGTTTTTCTTCCCATGTACTATACCACATGTCATGGGTTATTCAGTATGTTCCCATAAACAACTACACATACACATAAATAACCCAAAATTGTAAAAACCCTAAAAGATAGTGAAATAATTGAAATGATGATTTTATTGAGATCATACATGGATCAGGGGATCTAATGCAATTGATTATAAGGTAGAAATATCGTGTATTGTTGGATTTGGGATGTTTTTGTATGAGGGTTTCATAACATGAATTGAGATAAATGAAGTTAAAAAAGAGAATGGGAAGAAAAATGGGAAATAAAAATTTAAATAATTCTATATTATGTGTTTATACATGGCTCCACATTGTGAACATTATTATTAATATTTATTTATTATTTATTTTTAAAAATATTTTTTGTAAATTTTTCATGTTTTAATATTTTTTTTATTTATCTATTTTTGAATACTTTTATTTATTATAATATATGAAAATACTTAGATTGTAAATATAAATACATGATATATATAAGTTAAAATGATAATTTCATATTCAAACTTTGACTTACTGCTCGGGTTAGTGTTCAAATAGATGACTGGTCAATCCCACAAGTCACCCAAAACCACTAGGGTAGCATTCTTTCTAGAAACCTTTTTTATATATTGGTATTTTATATTTTATAAATTGATTCTCACACTAAACAATTATGTATAAAGGATATTTTGTTTTATTTTTTGCGAAATGTATGGAATGGAGTAAGCGAGAAGGAATCAAACCTAGGAATTTTGAATCCATATTTGTATCCATTCCATCTTAGCGAGCCCCATCATGTTCTCTATATCTAATTTTATATTAATTTATCATTTTTTAAAATACTAATGAAAATAAACCATGCTCTATGTTATCACTCATGATGTGTTGTTTTTAAGGACAAAATGTCATAAGTTTGTTTGTTGGAAACACCTGATACTGAGTCTTTTGTACATTAAATAACGACTCATCCCACCATCTCCATTCCATATTTAGTTCAAGAAATATTTTTATATTATATTTATGATGTATAAAAATATCAGACATTGTGTACATAAAATAAGAATAATTAACACATTCACTATATGACATGTAAATATTTAAAAGGAAATAAGATGAATGAATGCGACTACAATAGTGGGGATGGGATTTGAACCTATAACTAGTTTGATCCAATGAAGCACAAAAACTATATAATATAAATTAATAAGCCTAACATGATAATTTTTACTTTTTGTTTAAATTTTTAGAAATAATATAGATTTTCTGAAAAATAATACATGATGTGCAACAACAAATAAAAATGATAAAAATGAATCGTGCACTGATGGTTGGAGTGGGGAATCCAACTAGAGATGAGTCACTTCACATTGAATAATTAATCCATTGACATTGGTTTTATTCATGGGTTTTATTCATTTATAAAATTTATATGGTTTTTTAAATTTCTGTTAAATAACATAGATTATTATTGATGTAGGTGAAACATTAACATTATTATTATATACTATATTTATATGTGTATATTATTATTATACAACATAATACAATGTATGTACATCTGGTGTATTTATTTAGTTACAAATTAAACTATAAAATAATATATAATGAATAATTTCCACTATTAAAGGTGTATATTTCAGTATAATATCCTCCATTATGAATTTAAATGTTATACATTTCCTTGGGCATATACTATGAAAATAATCATGTTACCATTTATTTTATTTTTCACATTTTTGAAATAGATCATGCAGTCCCTGGATTTTATTTTATGACGGAGAAGTATTGGTACTGTGAAAGAAGTTATTTAAATCCACATAAGAGGTAATTTTGATTAAATGGAGAAATAAATAGAGAGTGTGGTCATTTAATGTGTCTATATTCCCATGGAAATCATCTTTGTAGGAAGAGATACCATTTAATATCCTTCCAAATCCATCAATGGAAAATCTCTCCTTTTAATTATATAAAATATTCAACTAATAGACATGTTTTACTATATTTAAATTGATTACAAAATTTTATATCATATTACTTTGTTGAAATGTTTATAAAAAAATTCAAATATATCTGGGGTAAGTAAAAAGAGAAGAAATATATAAATGAGATAAATAAAGGGAGAGGGGGGTTCTTTATGGTCAGATTATGTTGTAGTCTTCCCCCTTCTTGGTCAGCCCTTACATAGATCATAAGCTAGAATAATAATTTTCATTTACAGAAGAAGATATTTGGAAATTTTAAATCATTACAAAAATCATTAATTATACTTTCTAATGACCCAAATCCTTAATAAATATTTTAATGTTTTTCACTAATTAAATAATTTTATTAATATATATAAAAATATATTCTTGTTCTATAAATTACATCGTAATAATATTAGTATTTATTTTATGAGATACATTAATATTATGAAAAAATATTTATAGGTTAATATAATTTTTTAAAGAAATATATATATATATAATATTAATCTGAATTATGTAAGATAATAATAAATTTGGGATAATTATAGTAGTTTTCAATTATAAATATTTCATGGTAAATACTGATTTGATATTGAAATGAATTTTTTCCAGAAGATCATATTAACTATGAATGCATAAATTCAAATATTATAAGAATATAATATATTAATATAATGTAAAAATATATTTTTAAATATAATATGACATATTATTTTATATTAACTAGAAGGGTACATATTTAACTCTAATGATAATTAACTAAAATATTAATATATATATATATATATATATATTAAGTGAAATATTAATTTCACGTAAAAATATTTTATGATTGTAAAAATGATATTTTCTGTGGTAAGATATTATGACAGGATTATAATAATGATTACATTTAATGAATGATTTTAATAGTGACATAACCATTATATCATATGGCCTATTAAATGAAGTGGAATACACTAATGAATAAACACAATGATAATGAACTAAAGGAAAAATTATGATATTCATGAAATTAAATATATTTTACTAATGTTCATATAGATACATATTTACAAAATATAGAAAATTTATGTATTAGGAGTAGACAATAAAATTTTATTAATTAATAAATGGAAAGATTAATAATATATGTACAGATTTGTGTGTGTGTGTGTTTTTATGATTTTATATATGTATGTGTGAGTGTATTATGTTTATAAAAAATTGTTTATATTTTTGTAATAGATCTTCCCAAGTAAACATGAAACATTTTGTGAATTGATCGTCTCCAAGGCCTTAAACTTGTTTCTAATCACCATGGGTTGGCATTAATAAGTTATGTATCATAAAAAGGATATCATAATAATTTCACCCTCAATAAATATATTATTTATTATAAAATAATAGTGTAAATTATTGGATATCCAGAAAATGAAAAAATATAAAAACAAAAACCATAAAGGCCACATCAAACCACCGGATAAAAATGTTTGAAAACATAATAAGATGATTATTCATATAATTAAACATGTGAGAACCCATGATTCTATCTCCACAGGACCATAACTCACCTCCATCCCAATCCACTAGGAGGAATCATAGGCTAAAAGATTCATTTTCTACATTTCTCTCTTCCCTTTACCTAGATCCAACAAAACCAAGGATTTAAATGCCCAAATGAGGAATTATGTTTTGATATCAAGTGCTCAGTAGGATACCAATAAGAATCTATGGAATTTCATACAATGTGAATCAATTATTTATTATTTAAATAAAATTATAACACACCTCATATTAAAATATTTCTATATATAAAACAAATTTTGGTTTTTTTTTCAATTTCATACCTTTTTGAATAAATCAATGCAATAAGAAATATCACATTTTTAATGGAATAAATTGTTAAATAAAAAAATTCCAAACATGAATTCATATAGATTGAAAAGTAATAAATTAATATTATCAGAATATCATTCCATGTAGTATAATATCAATGAAACAAAGTGGAATTTACATTACATGAGAGTATACACAACCAAACCACTAAAAAACTCTAAGGACCACTACCCACAATACATGGATCCCATTGATTTGGGACCACAGTCCCTCAAATACAATATCCCTTAATCAACTTGTAATCTTGGAATCATTCCATGGTGATCGCTATCACCAATAGGTATATTCTTTTTTAGCTATTCCTCATACTCTAAGGCTTCTTATATGCTGTTACAATATCATTGTGTATAAGGAAAATAAAAAAAAGATTCATAATAATTTTAAAAGGAATAAACCATTTCAAATACAAGGCCACATATTCATAAAACATTAATATTTTGATAAAAAACCCATTCACATTATTGAAAATTCATTTCCAAATCAACCCCATAGTTGAGGCATTTTGATCGACATATATAGTGAATATAATATAGTTTCCAAATAAAACCCATTTTTAAACCCCTTTTAGTGTCCATAAAATATTAGAAACCCATTATAATATTCAAAACAAAATAAATAATCATTGAAAATGAGAAATTATGTGAGTTAGACCATAGGATATATAAACCTACCATGAGAATGATTAAACAATGTTTCCTCTTCATGATAGATGATGGGAAATAAGGAAAACATATCCTCATGAAGATATAACCAATCAGAGAAAAAGTTTAATCCCACATGCCTCTTATATATCCAATTATCTTGTCTTATGATACATTAAATTAATAGGGAAAGTGAGGATAAGTATGGTAATATGGATTCTTCTTACATGATTATGAATAATATAGACTTAAGCCTTTGATCTATACAATAATTCACCAAAATAAAGCGGGAGAGAGATAAAATGTCACTAAGGGGACTCTCAAAAACTAGATAAATCCATTTCGGGTCAAAGATTTTGATTTAGGGATATTAATAAAATTATCATTCCAAAATGAAAATTAGTCCCTCACTAATATGCATTCCAAGCGATGCCACTAGCATGCAAGTGGCAATAGGTTGGGGGCCTATAAATTATGGTATCCACTTTCATGTCAATGGGTGTCCAACATCTAAATATTATAACCATTAGATGTTCATGATTTCTTTTAACTAGAACTAGTTTTCTGATTCCCTTTATCGACTAGCCAGTGGCCACCGACCACCACCAATGATCGAAAATCCCACTCCAAACCTATTGTAGACCTGAAAAATGAAAAAAATAACAACCTCCTTAATTGGTTCCACATACCTAGGTTTGACTACTCTCCCCACCATAAAACCATTCTATCCAAAAAAATGCATAAGATCAAAACCTTATGAAAAGATAAGACAATTGCTGTAACATCAAGGCCTTACACTCCCATGGGTCATAATTATCCCTACCACATTACAGATCACTCTAACCAAAGACATTATCATTCATTATATAAACATATCATATTGGGCCACTATCTGAATTGTTATTTCCATCATTGATGAGTTGGGTTTAATCACAATGTACTCCCACTCAAGCACATGGGATGTGTCTGGATAATAATTTTTTAACTGGGAATCATGGAACACATCATGTATATATCTCAAAAAATATAGTAACACCAAAAAAATTTCCACCTTCTTGATTCACTACACTATCATGTATAGGCATTCCAAACAATATTCTAACATACCCTTCTTCCCTAATAACCCATGTCTCATCCCACATGAATGTTGCTGAAAAACCCTAACTAACTACATCAATGTTTTCCAGAAAATGCACCAATCATACTAAGATTTCTATTAATTATAGGATGTATATAAAATATTCTCAATCTACTTCATTATATATGTCATCTATTAAATGATACGTGGTCCCACCAAGGACCATTCTCTACCAAATTCCCAATAAATTGGTGACCTACAATGCCTCCCATGCAACACCTTGAATGGAACCATCGGAATCGAATCGAAATAGATATTATTATATGAAACATCTACTAAAGATATATGTTTCTCACATGATCATAAAATGAAAATATTCTTGGACTATGTTATTTAGGATCAAAATAGATCACATAGTCTGTCCATCCATTTCTGGATGTATTTTCATGTTCAACATTAATTGAGTACCCATCATTGATTAAAACCACTCTAGAAGTAAGATATAATTATAGGGTACCTATCAAAAATGATATTCTATGGAACATCATAAAGTATAATAACCTTTAATACATATAAGTATCCATGATACTCCATCCACAATGAATCCTTATGATGTTATAAATGTGTTCATTTCTGGATTCAATCTATAATCACCTAAATCAGATCCATACAACTAGGAGTCTGTGATATCCCAATCACAAATTCCATGGATTTTTCATCCAATTTCCCCACCAAAATGGGTGATTTTTGTAACACCCCATCATGTGTCTAATTTTATGCCTTCATTTCCTTTAATGTGTGGCACAATGATATAAAATGAAAAATTAAACACCTCATACATAACAAACAGTAATGGTTTCAAAAATTAATGTATATCATGTTATCCCTAGGGTTCACTAACCAACTCAATTGGGGTCCATTATCCATCTATTACTTACTTATGTATAATAGAAAAATAATTATAAGTTAAAATAACGTATCTCCATTATGTGAAAAGAAAACAATCACCCAAGGACTCCCACCATAAATATTGATTATGAAATACCAACATAAATTATCCTCATATTTTCATTGTCAAATACGATCACCCATAAGAGATCCATCCAACATTCAAACTATTAATGACAATAATTTATCTATATATTCTTCTAAGATAATCTCAATGAACAATCACTCTATAATTTAATAGTTCACTTCTTAAATCATTAATTTCTTGATTAAATCATATGTGACCACATTTATTTTATTAAGGGATTACATAATATCAAAATCAAAGGTTTAAAAATAATCCACCCAACATCATTGTCCCATGTTCAGATCTCTCTAAGTGAAAATATAATTCAAATTATTATGGACATGATACATTGAGAATTTCTCTCTAATGACTTAGTTGTGTCGGGTCTTCAGTTCATGAGAAAACACCACCAAATCATGATCATGAGTATTATTTTTCTTATCAATAGTTAAAAACTTTATTGAGGCATAAAATACTACATGTATTCCTTATATTAGAACACAAATCAACCTCAAACATTAAGAATGAATGAATACATCATAACCATCACCTGACTCAGGAATAATCATGACTAGAGCTAAAGTAAATATCACAATGAACTCCTCAAAATATATTTTGCACTGATCATTCCAACAAAAATTACACACATATTGATCAACTATATCATAATATATTCATGTCTAGATAATTCTAAAAAAAATTTGTATGTAATAAACATTCAAACCCATGAGACTATAAACCTATAAAAATATTCCTAGAACACCCCCATGATATCACCACCTATATCTTTTTAGTACCCAATAAAACCCCCATCTAACAATTTTAACTAACCTAAAATTTCTCTTCTTGAATAAACAATTTTCCTTTAGACATCTAACCATAAAGACGATGTCACCTTAGGATTCCTAGTATGAAATTTTGAAACTCATAATTATCCCATGCTAATCTAAAATAAATAGTAATGTCTTTCACAAATATAGCCACAAAATAATTTAAGATTCGATGAAAGATTCTTTTAATCAGCAACATAATATCATTAAGAGTTTTAGTAAGACCAAATGTCATAAGAAAATAATAATGAAACCCATTACTACTACTTAATAGTAAATTGGGAATATAATCCTCTAAAATATTTTGATCATGGTACCTTAATCTCTTATTAATATTCATAATCCACCGAGCCTCTCTCTGCAGATCAAAAAGGTCATTGATTGTAGATAATAGATATTTTTTCTTCATAATCACCTGGATAAGTTTCTAGTACTCAATGAAAATATAGATAATCTCTTATTCCTTCATTTTAAAGAGAATTTATGATTCCCTAGTTTAAAAATTTCTATGAATAATTCCATTAACCATAATATCCATGATTATATCCTGAAATTATTTTAATTCGGTGGGTTACATACGATACATAAGATTAGAGAAGGGTCTCATATCCAAAAGTTAGTATACAAAGAACATTAATTATATATAGGGTGGTAACCCAGAAAAATGTTCTAGAAAAACATTAAAGTGTTCCCACACCACCACTGGAAGAGGACCACTATGAAGTTGGTCAATGAAATCAAGAAACAACTCCAAAAACTGGTAGGAAATAAACTCATCACTAGGAATAAAAGTACCATCTCTTCAAGATCATGGATACTAATCACCTTGTAAGACATTAATGACATAATTAAGTGATAAAAACTATACCAGGTGGAAATAAAAATAAATATGATCTTTATAGTTAATCAACCAATCAATTATAACAATAATATAAAAGACATAATGTTCAGGAACTATAAAATTCTACATGTTTTAATAGCTTCAAATCATCAAATGGAACTGAGGAAATTTAAATCATTACTCTTTATTTTTTCCAAAAAACGTGAAAAGTGTTATCAAGAATGTAATGAGACTAGAAAATAGAGCAAATTAGCAATATATTTTTATGATATAAAATAGTCACTTACACCAGTATCAAAAAAATTACATTACCATAGAATATGTTATGAACGCTGAACCTATCACGGTATCTGATCATGTCTCTTTTTATTTGGTGTGCACTCCACATCATACAAATGTCCAACCTCATATTATAATTTCTATGACACCTGAGAATATCTGTTAGAATGAGGTTTTGATACCACCAATTTTTTGTGCCAGGTATACAATGAGAACCCATGGTGATGGTCGATCTATCTATACTTCCATAAGATTCAATCCCATATAAATACTAAAGATAACCAGATTTATCAGAAGTGCAACACACTGAAGGTGCGTCTTGGTAAGCAAGATTAGGGTGAACACTTTTCCATCACTGATAATAGTCAATCCAAATCCATCAATATGTATTTTATAAACTCCTACTTTTACCTTGGATATGGTCATGCCACATCTTTCATAAACCCATAAGTGAATTCTTGCAACCTTTTAGTGTTAATGAAACTCTAATGAGTGTGCTCTAACCTGATAATCATAAAATATCCATAGTTTCCTTATCTAAAGAATCTAAAAAAGAGTCTAGGAACATAATAATCATCATATATTAATTATTTTTCAATAAAACAATTTAAAACCACAACATTGTAAGATATTAATTTGAAATTATCTCTTGAGACAAGTATACTAACTCAGAAAGTTAACAACAACACTCCATGATAGAATGATATCTCTTCTACAAAGTAACAAAATATCATGCCTTCACCACCCTTAGTATCTCTTGATATAACATTTAGATGAAGTCATTATTGTAGGTAGTCAATGTTATATAATCATGAAACTTTTATAACATTATATATTCCCACCACTTCCTCTATGTACCTTCAGTATATAAGTGTTGAGGCCGACCTCATATTGTTATTGATTTTTACAAAAGTGGAAAATACTCATTAACTAATTGATCCATTCCTAAACAATTTGAGGACTCTTTTATAAATAATAAACTGTTGGGTGATTCCTAGTAAACTATGATTCAAGATCCACCATTCACTTCAAGTCATATTTTGGGACACATCCCATAGATTAGATCATACAAATGAGGATTTCCACTAAAACCAGCTTAATTACAGGATTCTTCTATAGAGATTTCTTTGTAGCATCAACTCTAGAAATCATAAAATTTATTCTTGGAGTATCTGTTATATTAAAATATGATAACAATACAATTTAGAATATAATATTATTTCATTAACATAATCCAAATTTAGGAATCCATATAAAATGGTTAAAACATTAAACAAGAACATTGAACAACCCTTGACATCCCTTGGAAACTCGAGTCCTGTCATAAGTTTTAGTTGGCTAGGAATACTCCTACACTACCTTTTGACATCTTAAATTCATATATATAGTATATGAATAACCCCACAAAAAATACGGTGCTACATAAATATGACCACAAGAATTAACACAACCTGGTCTAGGATAAAAAAATTGTAACATACCCACCTGGTTAAACACATAACATTATCAAAAATAACCTTCTATAAGTCCCAAAGTGCATTACAAATAACCAAAGGTTCACTACATGATCCTGAGTATCATACAATATAATATAAAAATTATTTCACCCTAAATAGACATTTTTTATAAATGAAACAATCAAAGTAAAATTATGGATCTCTTAAAGAGATCATATGTAAAAACAACAACCATAAAGGTCACATCCAGCATCAACACAAAAAGGTCTCAAGTCATAAAAGAAAGGTCATCAACAGCCTTGATCCTAAAAAATGTCATGGGTAGATCTCAACATGACCATAAGTTACCTCCATCCCAACCCAGATGTAGGAAGCATGATTTAGGGGATTAATCCTCTATATGACACTACTCCCATTACCGGTATCCAACAAAATATTATATACATTCCAAAAGGGAAAAAATTAAGTTCTAAGATAAATAGAACAATATGATAGACACATGAATATATACAATGACTAAAAAATTTCATCCCTTAGTTATTATTTAAAATTTATTTCTAAAATTCATAATTAGGAATCACTTCGATTAATAAAACATCATTTGGGTTTCTTTTCAAATCATTTCATTTTCAATAAAAAACAAATATGAAATATCACAACTTCAATTGTGTAAAAAGGGTAAAAATAGTCATCAATGATCAATTAATATGGAATAAAAAAGTTAAATATAAACATATTAACATATCAATACTATAATCTAAAATCAAAGCAACCAAGTGGAATTTACATAATGTGAGGGTGTACACAAAAAATCCTATAACACACTCTAAGGAACACCAGCTAACATTTGTGACTCTTATAATCTAGGATCCTTGGTCCCATATAAAGGATACACCTAGTATCCATGACATCAAAGAACCCCGCCATAGTTTTAGATTAATTTACAATGGCTAGTATTTATTTAGTTCATCTGCATACCCCAGGGTATCCCATTATGTTACTACATTATAATTACATTCATGTAAAAAAAGAAATAACTCGTAATAATTTTACAAGGAATATTTAATTTAAAATTATATATAGAATTTAAATAATAAATTTATCTACTAATACAAAACCAATCCCATACTTTAAAGAAGATTTCTCATTCAACCCTATATTGTAGGCATTTTCGTAAAAAAATAAACTGCTTGTAATTTTACTTTCAATACAAAAGCACATTCATAACACTTTTAGTTTCCATCAATGATTAAAAAAATTCCCATGTTCAAAACCAAAGGAAATAATCCGTGAATATATATAATACCATGTGTTTGACCATATTATTGAGTCATAAACCATGATAATGATGAAACAATGCTCCCTCTTCAATACCAATGATGGGAAACACAAAAATAATATCCTTGTGAACTATATTCAATAAAAATAATATCAATACACCATTTCTATGATAGATCTAAATATATTGTCTCTTGAGAACTAAAAATAAAGAAGAAAGAGTGGGTAAATAAATTATATGGAGTCATTTTACTAGATTACAATAAATAGAGTCCCAATCCAGCGATCAAGAACCATGATTCCCCAAAAGAGAGGGGAGTGATCCAAAACATCACCAAGGATCCATTAAAATAGGCAGGAATTAAATTCTAGGAAATGATTCGGATTAAGGGGGTTTAAGAAAAAAATTCCAACTAAAATGACCATTAGGACCTTAGTAATATACAGACCAACTGATCACATAAGCTAGCATGTGGATTTTAACTATCATGAATATTTCTAGAGGTAGATGACATATAGCTACTTGACAACACAAGTTGGCTGGTGTGATTACTATAGCTGGTTGGTGGCACCTATAGACATTTTATCTTTCTACAAGCTATCCATTGGACACTTTCTTACACCAACTATAATGAACCAAAATTTCAAAAAATTAAATTTCATCTTTGAATGAATAAAATCCACATTAATGATTATAACTATAGAAAACATATTCACTACTTTGGTTATTTTGGACCATCCTAAAACATTGCATGCCAGATTCAAAATACCATTAAACATAATAACTATTGATAAAATATCCAATAGACAATAACTATTAATATTAGTATATATTGATGATAATGACAATGTCTAATTGGCACAAATGGAAGAACTAATGGACAAAATTGGTCAGATTATACCATAAGAAGACCAATTATTGGAGATTCCAATGGAGATGGTATGACTAGGCATTTATATTAACAATTCCCAAGATGAGATTAAACAAATAAAACATGATTTAACCCTTTTGTGGAATAATTTCATGTTTATTGGGATTCATGACCAAACCATGATCGTTGAAGCACCCAAATAAAGTCACACTATTTCACACCTCACCATTATGAAATACATTGCTGTAAAAATGTGGTTTGTATCTAGAACCTAGTAGTATGAATTTTTATATTTTTATTTTTAAAAAATAATTGTTATATTTATCCTTTTTTCTTACTAATTTAAAAATGATTATATAATGATTTTGATAAAAATTAGATTTTGATATGGAGAAACATGAAAAGGTATTTTTGGGAAATATATAGATTCAATTAAGAATCACTCATGATGATTTCAATAATTTCTAAAATAAATGTTATTATAATAAAATATTCCCATTTGATAATATTTTTTTAAATATAAATTCTAAGTCTAGTTTCATTTTTATAAGTTCCAGAATGTTTTAAGTATTGTAAATAATAATAGTTTTCAATAAATAATTGTTTTCATTTAAGAATCAAAATTATTATATTTAGAAAAATATTTTAATTTACAAAATATTGGTTTTTAAATCATCACATTAAAATTATCTTGTGGTTAATTATTTATAATTTTTTGAAATAGTTGAATTTTTAGGTAGAAATTAAATACGTTATAAATGTATGGTATTTAATTTAACATCGTAAAAGGGAAAACTGGTGTAATAAATTATAAAAAATTGATAAACCACCAAATCTTTATTTTTCCACACCCAGACCTAATTTTTTTAATTATTTTAATTATTTTAATTATTTTAATTAGTTATATTCTTATTTTTGATTTTGGGCTATTCTGGGTAAAATTTTAAGAATTTCAAGTGATGTGGGGTTCAACGCATGTGATTTACTTGGTTAGGTGTAATAGTGTTACAACTATTCAAGAGGGACTATCATTAGGAAAGAAAAATTTGTTATCGTTGGAGTACAATTTTCTAAACCGTGTGTCTGCCTATAGGTAACCCTGAGAGGGTTCCTAGTCTAGGTAGTGGCCAACGCACGATTAGTGCTCTATATGGTAAACCATGCACAAACCATTCTGGTTTCCCAGTATTTTAAAATATGATTTTTTCTTATATTTTTCTTTTTTACCTTTATTTCTTTTTCTTATTTATTTTTCCCCTATTTTCTTTCCCTACACCCCTCTCCCCCACATGACACCTCCACTCTCCTCTCTAATCGCACAAACGCACACCTCCCCCTCTCGACCCATCATTTATCTGATGATTTCAGCCAAATTCCTCCCATTTTCATGGTAAAAACCTTGAGGTACGTCTCTATCTTCGCTTTTATCCCTCTATTGAGCCAATTTTACCCCCCCCCCCCAACTGTATATGGATCTTCCAAAACCTAGGGATTCAGATGAGGTGATATTTGGAACTCTTTATGTTTTTAGGGCATACAATTGGATCCTTTGGTCGTGTTCTTGTGTATTTTGGCATCTTCCACTGAAGGCGGGGTGGATGGGATCGGTTTGGATAGGTTTTTGCCTCATTTTTCAATCGCCAAAGTGTCTCATCTTGGTATTCTCCCTTGTTGAGGTAGGTTTTATATTCACACGCCTTTAACTTGAGTTTCAAAATTTCTTAGTATTTTAGAAGTGTGGATTTACTTTTATTTGATATTTATATATACATATATATATATACATTCCTAGGTGTTTGGTGTGATTTATTACTCACATTTTAATTTGTTTCCCATTTATTTACATAAAATGTCAATGTTTATTTATAAGTTTCTTTTATGTGTGATGTATCTAAAATGATTTAGAATTGTTTGCTAAAATAATACTTTCTTGTGTAGTGTATTTTTTAAAAATAAATGGCTCTGTTTAAATGACATGAAGGACAATTTGAGACATTTTATGTGTGTTTTTTACATTGACATAGTATTGTAAATGGTTTTGGAAGATGAATTTAGTTTGGAAAATATGAAGGCCTATATGAAAATGTTCTTGTGAAAGTTTTGTTTCACAATTTTTTTGAAATAGTTTGTAACATAATTATGAGACATTTTTTAGAATGATAGTATTAAATTCCTTGTTAACACCTTATACCATTTTTGAAATGAAATTTGATTTAGAAGGTGTGAGTATCTTCTTGGTAACTAAAGGTGCTTTGTGAAATGGTTTAATGGTTTATAGGATGTAACTGACCAGTTGTCACATGTGATTGGTTTGTTATATGAAGGTCATTGATATTCGGGATTTCCTATTATTGGTTATTGTATAGGTGGTTTTAGTGTTTGGGATAGGAAATTTCAGTGACGTAATTTATGGTGTTTCAAATGTGAGAGGGCCTCCTATATACATAGTGTATAATTACCATGGATTTCCTGGACAACATTTAGATGATTGAGTGACGATTTATTATCAACCCTAAAGAGATGGGTTGGTACCCCTTGGATTAGCTAATACTATAAGTGGGATGTGTTATTAGATTCTTCAATTTAGGAAGTACAATTGGTTTTTGACTATGGAGTTTCACCAAATTCTGAAAGGTGGTTATAAAATGAGAACATCTAATGGTCTCTCTAAGAATGTTTATGAACTTACCATGGCTACATACTTGTATATTCCCATATTATTTTATTGATATTTTAACTATTTGATCTCATGAAACCCTTGAAATGATTTTTATACTAAAATAAATGTTCTAATACTAATGGTTTTTATAAAAATTCATTGAAATTATTTTTTTCGATTTGATAATTGTTTTGGAAAGTGAAATAAAAAGAATTTTTTTCTTTAAAACATCACCCGATTAGTTATTTTTATAACAGATTGAAAAACCTTATTTTCATGTATTCTAATAACAATATAAAAAAATATTATTTCACTCTGGAGGTGGGGAATCAGACATGGTTTATCATTTCAATTCCTACTGATCATTTTGGTACTCACTCCTACTCTATCATTTCAGTTTTAGGTTCTTCTGGTTCTGGATCACTCTCAGAATGAACATCATTCGGTGTTTAGTGGTGACCTATGAGGTCACATGGAGGTACTTGTAGATGTTTATTTATTTCCACTTTGAGTGCATATTATTATCTTGATGCATGAGAATATTTTTTATCCCATCAGAATTGATAATGCCCTTCATAACTTATCCTGGATAGGCTTGTATGGCTGGTTTCGGGTCGACCCAAGTTGGTTTGTGGAAATATGGTATAAGAGGAAGGTTCTTGTTATTTGGGGTGTCACGTACTTAGATACTATGACTATCGAGATTCAAGAGTTAGGTGTCGGAATAGCATCGTGAACTCCTGCTTGTCTCGATCTTCGGGTTTCTAGGGGTAGTCCAAGAATTTTGGGTTTGATATTTTTTGTTGATGGGGATGAACAAGGGAGTGACTCAGTGTTTCTTTGCAGACTTACATGGATATGGGACCCCTGTGGAGCCTAATTTTACAATTTGAGTCAATCATAGTGGTTGGTTCATTCTTACAGCATGGTCTAATGAACCATACAGTCTTGTTTGGCGTGAACACTAGTTCCTTATCTTGGTTCATCAGCCCATGTGTTATTTTTCGTTGGTGTGAATATAAATTTGTTTAGGGTGATTTATAAAGTTATGAAATGTGTCTTTATTTCAAATATTGATTTTAAAATTGAAAATCATTCTCTATTTTGAGAATCTAATGGAAACTGTTTTGAATTTTGAAAGGTTTTATTAAATGTAAAATGAGAATTAAGTGGGAATTTTTGGTTTTGATTGTGAAATGGTATGTGTGACCCTTGGTGTTCCTTATGGATGTTCACATAAGTGAGTTTGTATATAGAGATATCATGTTGGAATGTATGTGTGTAGGGTATTAGAGGAAGTCGGGATGAAGACATATATGATGGTCCATAGGATACCATGGGTGAGTATTTGAAAATCAAAGATAGATATGGATTTCGAATGTTTTTTTATTGAAAAGGGAAACAGATTCTAATAAAATAGTCTTCTTTTATAATGGGATTTGTGGTTTTAAAGGAAATATTGTGATAGTGTTTTGTATTTTTAATCGGATATGATGGAATGATTTTTGGAGTGGAAAATATTTTTTTTTCAAAAGGAAATTAAATTTGATTGAGGGGGAATTTGTAAAATTGTGATTTTCAAAAGCAGATTTTTTGTTTTTTTGTGATGTTTTTGCGGTTTTATTTTGATTGAGATTTGATTCATATTTGGATTGGTTTGTTGTGTATTGGACTATGAGCTTGGAATTTGGTTTCATATGTCCATTTTGGTTGATATTTGGTTGGGTGTTGGTTCATTTTTGTATTATTATTTTCATTCTATGTATGCTTCTTAGAAATGTTCTAGACGTTTATTTTGTCTTTCGTTCATTTTCCATTCCCAAAACCAAGTGGAGTGGTGGGATTGAGTTTTTTTAATTTTTTCCTATTTTATAAGGTGATCGATGTTTGATACTGGTAAGGGAGTGGCTCGCTGAAGTTGAATACATTTTTCGGGACCCCCTAAGCGGTGATGGTTCAATCTATTTTGAGTTTGTTTGGAGGAACGACTTTGGACTTGTGGAGGGTGGTCATCCCAGATTCATCACATGTTGGGATTTCATGGGGTGTGTTTAAGAATACTTTCATGTAGTGAATTATACCTAAGTAGGTAAAGGTGATAAGAGTGGTTAGGTTCATATGTTTTTAGAATGTTTAGTGGAAGATGAAGGCTTATGTTTTCCAGATTAAGGAGGTGGATTCCTTTTACTCAGAGGTAGTGTCAGATGATCAGTCTACAAAGATGTTGGATTAGGTGTTTTTTACTGAGTTAGTTTCTAAAATATAGGTCATTGGTATTATACTTTTTTTCTTGGTGTGTGTGTGGGTTCCCCATATGGTAGATGGTATATACCAGAGGAACCTGTCCATGATATGTCTCTTTTGTTGGTCCCAAAATTTTGTTCACTCGATCGACCACTTGTGCACTTCTAGTATGGCTAGTTCAAAAATTTGAAGTTTGTATTGTGAAAACTCTCTGGCTTCTTTCTGATGATGTTTCTTGGGGATGTTCTACATGTAGTGTTATTTGAAGGAGAAAGTATCGGCCAGAGTACCTTAGCTCCATATTGTGGGGCAGTGGATGCTTGAAGAAATCAGATCTCTAGCCATAAGTCTTGGATTCAATCACTTCTTGTGGTAAGGAATTTTTGTAAGTGTGGAGAAAATTGGTATAACTTTTTTCCCTAGTGTGGGAGTGGAGATAGTTCCAACCTCCTGTTATAATTTTCTTCTTTTTGTGAGGTTCTTTTATTTGTGTAAAAGACCTAGAAAACATGCTTTATTTTAATCTCATCCTTTTATTTTGACTGTAACTCTTTAAATTTTTTCATTTCCTAAAAGTTTCATTATCACTCATGTGTGTTTGTTTTGGTTTTAGTTGTGATCGTTTGGAGATATATGTGCCTATGGAAGTTAATGTTTCTTGTTTGTATGGAGAATTCTTAGTTCAAATTATGTTTTTGATTCGCTCATATTATGAAATTTGGAATGGTTCTTATTTGGAGTTCCATTGTATCTGATGGCGGTGAGATATTGTTTATCGGTTAATGCAGATAATTTTTTGGTAAAACCATGTTCTGAGTTCTCAGGCCTGGAGGTCTTATTTTTGTTTTTAGAGTTTTTATTCTAGTTGAGTTCTTGTGGAGGGGGGGGGGGGGTCCCCTCATGTTCTGCCCTCATTTTGGTATAATATTTTATCCTTGATTGGTCTTGTGAAACTTGTCGAGTGAATGGTCACCCATAGGTTCACAATTACTCTTAGTTTTTATCATTCAAGGATTTATGTTTTGTGTATCTCACGAATGGGTGACTTTCTTGGGGAATAATGTTTTTTTGGTGGGGACAATTATCACACCCTGACCTCAAAATTTTAATTATTTTAATTATTTTATTTATATCCTTTTTTATTATTTCGGGCTAGTCTGGGTTAAATTTTAAAATTTTCAACTGAAGAGGGGTACTGCGCATGATTTTACACAGTTAGGTGTCACTATTCTAAAACCATGTGTGAGGGTCTATCACTATAATAGTTCTATTTGGAATGGTTGTAGCATGTTTTTCTCAACCATGCATCTTCCTGTAGGAAACTGTGTGAGGGTGCCTACATTAGGTAGGGGTTAGTGCACAGTTAGCTGATGGTCTGGTAAACCATACCTTGCCATGCGGGTTTCCCATTAATTTAAAATCTGAATTTTTTTCTTTTTATTTTCCTTATTTATTTAAATATTTTTCTTATTTATTTCTTTCTCTTCCCCTCTTTTCCTTTTCTCCTCCCCTCTCCCTTGTGCGATGCCACCCCTCCGCTCCTTTCTCATGTGCACAATGCCACATCTCGACCCCTCTTTTCTCTAGCAATTTCAAATAGATTCCTCCCCATTTCTTGATCAAAACATTGAGGTATGTTCTTCCCTCCACCCTTATCCCCCAATTTGGATGATTTCCCCTCACATTGTAGCGCTATTTGTATTTTAAAAACCCTAGGTCTATGGATGTAGCGGTCATTAATGGTCCTCTTATTTTTAGAGAATGACATAGCTTACTCGACTCATGATATTGTCTATTCCAGCATCCACCACCAAAGGTGAGGTGGATGGATTTATATTGTAGAGGTCTCCACCGAATGTTTCATGTGCCAAAGTGTCTCAGCTTGGTCTCCTCTCTTGTTGTGGTAGGTTTTCAATGCCTGCACCATTAATTTGAGTTTCCTAATTTATTAGGTTTTCAAAAATTGTGTTTTTATATATATGTGATATTTATATATACATATATATTCATTCCTAGGTTTTTGGTAAAAATGATCTCACCTCTTAGAATTGGATTCCCATTTATTTATATAACATGTCAATGCCTATTTAAAAGTTTCAATTTTGTGTTAAGCATCTAAAATGTATTAAAATATTTTACTAAAATAATCAAAGATTGTGGAAGTTATTTTTTGGAAGTAAAATCCTCTTTTTAAATGGAATGAAGGCATATTTGGCACTTTTTATATGTGTTCTATACATTGACCTAGAATTGAAAATTGTTTTGGAAGTTGAATTTGGTTTGCAAAATGTAATAGACTATATGTAGAAGTGCATGTAGAAGAATAATTTCACATTTCTTTAAAAATAGTTTTGAAAATTATTTTGAAATATATTGTAATGATTGTATTAAATGCCTAGTTGGAACATTATATACTTTTCAAAATAAAATTTATTTTTGATAGTGTGAATGTTTGGTTCGACACATAAGGTTCTTTGTGTAATGGTTTAATGGTTTATGTGATGTAACAGTCTGGTTGGCACCAGTGATTGGTTTTTCATATGAGGGGAACACCAATTGTGGAATTACATTTGTGGGTTATCATATAGGTGGTGTTTGTGTTTTCGTTTGGTAGGTGTGGTGACGGTAGGTAAGGTGAGGCATGTGTGCAAGGGACACCAACATAGAATGTTTTTTATTATATTGTGTTTCATAGGAATATTTTAGAGGGTTGAGTGATGGTTTTTTTTCAAACCCAATTGGGAGGGTTGGTAACCCTTGGATTGGATGAGATTCCATGTGGGATGTGGCACTAGATATTAATGATTAGGGTGGAATGTTGGTTATTGACTGTTGAGATTCACTATACACCAGTTTGTGGTTCAGAACCATGAACATTTTCAGGTCTATGTATATAAATTTAAGAACCTCCAATGGGGTTTTCTTGAGATTGATGGAGGTTGTTCCAATTTTATTAAAATCAAAAAAAAATATAGGAATCCAAGAGCGTGTAGGAGAACCAAGGAAAATCCCAAAGAAAAGCTAGCTACCTATCTTTTTCTTCAGTCGTTCAGTGAGAATTATTTATTCTTCTCCCATTACATGCCATTTACCCCTTCAAAGACCATTCCTTAGTCATCATTCTCTCCCTTTACTTTGTGGATGTGATTTATGTCTTTTGATAAGTGCCTCAACATTAGTACTATTAGAATTAGAGCTATCCTCTTGCTGCTCTATTTTAAGGGAATTGTCTCTTGTCACTGGAGTCAACATCCCTGCAGCCTCCGTTTAATTAGTCAAATCAGTCTACTAATGCATTGTCACATTAGATATCACATTTTACTCCTGCATCTTAATATTACCATTTATAGGGATAGTATTGCAAGAAAATGGTTGCTAAAACAACGCTTGAAACATCACTAGAGACATAGACTACATGAAAGATACAAATTGAATGCACTCATTATCCACAATGGATTTGGAAAAAGCATAATAAGTTTTAGAACTGAACAGAGTGTCAAGTTTTAAAATTTTATTTCCCTTGCTACTTGAGGCAGCTAGCATTTCATGTGAGAGTTGAAGTTCAACTTATTTTTTATTTCATCTTCAATCTGTTTTTCACCCATCATTTCATCAATGCTTCCTAGCATGGAAGAAGACAACAATTCATCACCCTTAAGATTCATACTTACCATTTTGGGGCTCACACTTACTCTATCATTTCTATTTTAGGTTCTTCTATTTTGGTATCTCTCTTGGAGTAAACATTGTTCTGTGTTTGGTGGTAACCATTAAGGTCTCATAAAGGTACATTAAATAGTTTATTTATTTCATCTGTGAGCATTTTTTTATTTTTCATTTTGGTTTTAATTATTATTTTTCTTTATACCAATAGAAAAATCATTTCTAACAGCTTCATCTTGACGCCTAACACTATTTTTCACCCTATGGGGATCGAGAATGCCCATCAGGCCTTTTTTCGGATCATCTTGGTTGACTAGTTCAGGGCTGATCTTGGTTCGTTCGTGACATATTTTCCTATTAAAATAATGTTTTTGAAGTTATTTGATTACTGTTATAAACCCTTAATGAATCCGCCTATACCAATAGTATATTTTTTGGGATTCCAGATAAATTATTTCTGTACATTAAAAAATTAAACATAAACCATTGTATTATTTTAATATGTTTAGTTAATATACTTATAAAATATTGAAGATAAATCATATTTTTCATAAACCAAGGGAAACCCCATTATATGGTTTTTGGTTATAATTATATTATTATAAAAATTAAGTAACCTATGATGATATATAAATAATGTATATCCCCCCTTTTTTGAAAATAATTACCCAACCTCAAACTTCTATTCACTAAAAACTCATTCATCATGATTTCACTCCCTATATTTCTCATTAAATTCCTAAAGAGTTGTTCTAACTCTCTTCATAATATCATTATGATTCTTTTAAAAGCACCCACTCAAGGTAAGGGACTCTCTTCCCACTCATCTTCATTCATTTACAGTGTTCATATTATTCCTTTTTATTTATAATTGATCATGTTGTAAAATGTTTAAACACACCCCATTACATTCTTTATGATGACCCATATTTAAATACCACCTTTAACTATAAATAAATACTTCTTTAAAACATTATATGCACCCATTATGCTGTTTAAATTATCTCATGATTTTCAATGCTAAGCATTTTTGTTATCGATACACATCCCCATTTCCACTCATTATAACTATAATAATGATATTATACCTAATTTATTTGGGTCACTCGTGTATTTAAACCAAAAATCATTAATAATTGGATTAAAATTTATTAAATACATTCTTAAATTGGTGGATCTATTTTCTACACAAATGCATGTACGTAATATGAATATGATGGGTGAACCCAAAATTATACCATGCTCCAATGAATTGAGTTATGTTTTTATATCAGGATATATCATCCATGGTAAATGTGAGGTTCTCTTAATAACATTATGTTCTGACTTATAAATGGCTTTCCTTAACTTATGCTTTTGATAACTTATTTTATATTGTTTCCAAATTCAAATGTTACCTTGATATTATTTTATTATATCAGGTTTTTTATATTCATGTTTATGATTATCATCCATTTTATGTATCCTTTATATACCTCTTGACTCACTTTAATTACATTCATCATTTTATTCTTTTATTATTCCCTTCATGGGATATATAGCTCACATCATTCTTATGTATTTCCTTGACTTATCTGATATATTTTATTAATGTGATATAATTTTATTGTAATTTTTATGGAGTTTTAAGTAATATCATTGTATACTTGTTTCAATTAATTATGCAATCTCTAATTTCATAATTAAACTAGAAATATATAATTTCTTTGATTTTATTTTGTGTGTCCTTATGTAACAAATCATGAAATGAGGTTTATAAAAGAAATGGGTTTTCATAGTTGGCATCAGATGAAATAATTTTTATTTTGAGTGATTTGGATTTCAAAATGATAGTGAAATACTCATCAATAAGACTACACATAGGAAAACACCAATAAATTCTTTTAAGTGTATAGATTAAGTGGTTTCCAAGTAATAAAATAGATGTCTATATATTATAAATGGATGTGTCTCAAGAACATTTGCACATAGGGGGAATAACCTTGGGAAAAGAACATTGGGTATTAAATCAATCATCACCTAGTGAAAAACAAAGAGACATTGATACAGACCTAGTTTGAGGCTCCCCAGGGATATTATTTAGTAAATTCATAAGCTATTTATTGAACATTATATAGGGAAAAACGTTCCAAAAAAATTATGTTATAAAATACACCATTGATAGATTTGATTGAAATGTAAAATTAATAGGATAAGGAATGTATGTCATTTATAAGTTATCACATAATTATTTGTAGGTTTTAATTTTTGTTTATAATATTATTAAATTTATCATCCATAAGACTAATTTTTAGGAATTAAAATATTATAACCAAAATCCAATAGTGAAAGGAGTTCAAATCATCAATTCCTAAACGGTATATATCCCAACGTTAATATGTTTATACACATTAATTCATATCAAAAAAAATTAATTAGAAATATAATAACATTACCTCAAAATATGGAATTTTATCTATTATATAAAAATAAAAAATTTGTCAATTATTGCATCCTATGCACACAATTTCTCTTATATCCATATTTTTGGTTTGAATATCCCAATTAACCATGTGATTATACCTTTGTAAAAATTAATTCAATTATGGGTATGTATTTCATTTCCATTAATTTATCTAATATAAAATTTCAAGATATTAAAATCCCCCTCTATATAACAAATTTTCCACCGATTCTACACTAATGTGAGGAGAAGTATGAACCTTGTTTGGAATAATCATCATAAGAATTCAGGTTATTTTCTTATGAGAATGTGTGTCTACCTAAAATGATTTAGAATGTAAATATAATCTTTCTTGATGATAGTCCCATTGTGAGGTAACATTACGATGGGTTTATTAAATAAATTACTATTATTCTTCTCATCCAAGAGGGTGAGTTATCAATTGAACTTATACCAAGAGAATTTCCAATATCCAAGAATCCATAAAGAATCGAAACCATTGAACATAAAAAGATAAATAAAAAACATAAAGAGAATATATATAGAGGTTTTATTAACCCAAGTGATTCACTTTGGGATGCAAATGTTCTTTTAACCAATAATAAGGATGGAATAATATGCCTTTTCTTTTCTTATCCTGAGTTCTACAAGATACCGATAATGAAAAAATATCCACTTCCATAGATTTATGACTTGTTTAATCATATATATGGATCCTAATACTTATCTAACATATATCTTTGATCATGATATTATCAATGAAAAGATAAGATGAAGGATATCCCAAAGAATAATTTTTCTAAAAGGCATGAGAACTACGAGTTCATAGTGATTCCATTTGGACTCACTAATGATCTTTCTATCTTTAGGGACATAATTAATCAAGATTCTATGGATTACCTTCCCAATTTAGTGGTATTATTTATAGATAATATTCTTATTCACAAATAATTAATGTGGTAACATTAGTATAATTTGGATATTTTACTCAGGACCATGTGAAAGGAATAGTTTTATAAAAATTATAACAAATGTAAATTCTGGGTAAATCCTATAAAATGATTGGGGAATGTTATCATACGTAAAGTGATATATATGGATCCTTTAAAAATATAATAAATTAAAGTATATATTAGAATATAATTTTTAATATATATCCATAATTGTTTTGGGATATTTAGGTACTATCATTTATTTGTGAGAAACTTATCTTGATTTTCATGCCCACTATCCAATATAATATAGAAGGGAGTGATGTTTTTCTTGATATATTTATGTGATGAAATATTTAAATAGTTAATTAAGAAGATAATCACTACACCTATCTCATATTACCACCAGTGGGGAAGAATTTGTAATATAGAGGGACATGTCCCAATGTTTCTTGGTTGGATAATCTCTCAATGTGATAATATGTTTTTATGTGCCTCTTTAAAATTGAATATCCAAGAGTAGAACCACCCATTTTATAACATTGAATTGGTAGTAGTGATCTTCACATTAAATATCTAGATAAATTATGTAACATCCTAATAATTTTTGAAATGTGTTTTTTAAAATAAATTTACTGTTTTATATATTTTTTGTTACACGAAACATTGAGTTTTCCTTACATTACAGACAACATTAAGTTTTTATTGCTTTACATGCAACACTAAGTGTAAATGTAACATGATATAATGTTAAAATATTATTACATAATATGATAGTTATCACCTAGAAATTTCATTGAAAGTTATTAATAAGATTAATTAAATTATTAAAATAAACTCTTAACATATTTATAGAAAATTAATTCTCTGGGGACCAATAAATTAAAAATGAAAATTGTAGACATATTAAAATATAAGAAATCATTTTCTAAAAAAATTATTTAAGTACACAATTTTTTAAAAAAAAAATAATTTAAAAAAATATTTATTTAATTATTTTAAGGAAATTTATTATTATATATTAAATAAAATTCTCAAAATCAATTTATATTTTTTCTATACAAGATAAAACAATAAATATAATTTATGATCAGAAACTACATTTTTTTAAAAAGTTGATTTGTTTCCTTTTTAAAAAAATATATTTAAAACTAATATTTTTAGGCATTTAGAAATATTTCATTATAGAATAATTTTTATTTTTAAAATCAACTTTTCAAAATTATATTTGGGTTAATTTTTTATAATTGCATGAAAAGATTAATTTATTATGTATAGTGAAAAATTAAAAATTTAATTGATAACATCATTTAAATTTAAATTATTTATAAAGTTAAATTACATATTAAATTAGTTTTAAATTATCATTAATTAAATAATATAACTATTTATATAATTTAATTCATTGGAATAATTCTCATATTTAATTTTTATATAAATTCATTTTATGCTTTTGAACATTTTCTCTTCGAAAAACTATCTTTATCATCACGTCTTTGAGATAAATTTTAAATTTAAATTTTAAACCTCTGTTAATTGAATTAAGAAAAATGGATTTCATATTTGGAATCAAAATAATTTATATTATCTGACATGTTAAACATATATTTTTACCAAAAATAATATAGAATAGTAAAAATTAATTACCGTGGAAAAGATAAAAACAAGTTTATTGGGGTTTAAACAAAACAAATGTTTTAAAATGATTTAAATATTTTTCTAAAAACTATTTTATACATATTTTGACCCTATAATTTCTAATTCTATATAATAAACCATTTTGGTTCCTTTTTTCATAAGAAAAATGTGGTTATTACTTTTTCTTTAAAAAAATTATCATTATGTTGCTCACCTCAATTATAAGTGGTCTCCCACTCCCCTATCTCATTCATGCCTTAAAACCATTTTATTTCAAAAATGATCAATCCAAATCACTTCCAAAATTCCTTCCTCTTATCGTAAAATCCTTTGTGTGGGAGGAAAGATATATTTGGATTTATTTTTGTGAAAACCTAATAAGTATACCCGAAGAAGAGGTAACGTTCTTTAATGAGAGTTTTTATATTATTTCTTCCACAAACACCTTCAATTTTTAATAAACCATGATAATATAATAACAATAGTATCATATATATAATTATATGTTTTTTAATTTAATGTCCTATAAATATCTCCACTTTCATCATCTGGGTCAAAATTAAGACAATCTATTTTTTCATTAGAAGACATTGGAAAATATTGTGAATGCGTTTTAGAGCCAGGCATTGAGACATCACGTGATTTCGATGCCCTATGAGCCCGAACATAATTTTTTTTAAAATTAAATATAATTTATATCACATGATGATAATTTTTTTAAGAAAAAATTATTTTTTAAATATATTTTATGATTTAAAACATGAGGCTACATTCGAATCTGGAGAATGGGGTTTAGAGTAGTGGTGACATAAAGTTGGATGACATTGGGCGTTAGGATGAAGTAGCTATTTGGGGATACGTTATGTGAATTAATTAATTAATTAATTAAATTTATTTAATGGAAAAAATTGTTTTTACTCAATAAATATGTTGTTATAAAAAATCATCATTGTTACTCGCATAACCCTAGGACTGTTAAGAGGAGGATTCCACTATCCTTCATTAGCGAATCAGCTTCAGATGGAGATCACCAACTAGATCCTGGTGAATGAAGGGATAGAAAATGAAATGGGTTATCTACATAATTGGAACCTACATTATTCACTAATGATCCAAATGAATCTATGAAGGACTAGTTAGTTGTGATTTTCCATCTATTTTGATTAAATATTTAAATCATGTTTTGTATCTTCTTTTTATTCTATGTTTTCCCGTACATCACATGAGAACCATTGATGAATAATTTTTCATCAAATTTATTATCTATTATTATTCCATTATATCATATATATGTATTTATTTTTAATATTTTTCCAATAACTCTTGGCCAATGAAGTTTGTCATCATTTCTATTGTGAATTTTCCCCATTGTTCTTCGTGTTCTTTATAGTTGGCCTATAGTTTCATAATTCAACATTTCCTTGTATGTTCAAGTGAAATCAAAACCACCTTATTCATGTAATATTTTATAAAGATGGATAGATTAGTTATTTTAGGATTCATCGGGATAGATCAGGAGATTCAGGTGATAAATTCTACAAATATAGGATACATGGCCAATCGGAAATTATGGCTGGTGCATCACAATGCTTTATGGCTTCATGATCGGGGATTGGATTTCAAATTATGACAAAAAAATATATTAATTTTATGGTTATTTTTCGATTGAATCCTTTTTTGGGTGGTAAAATAACATATTTGGGGGTATGAGAAACATATCTAGAGATAGATAAAGAAAATGGAATTTTTACTGAAAAAACATGACTACCTAACATGTAGTGTGATGAACAGTTATCATGTATCCCTGCCCAACTATGGTGGATAGGGTTTTTCGGATTATCAGGATCACATAACATATGTTTGCGCTGCATGTCCTGTGAATATCGCTAGGAATCTAGTTCATATTCCTAGAGCACATGCCTTAGACCCTGTTTGGGAGGACACGTCATGTACTATAGGAGTACACATACACTTCTTAGAGAGCACGAGTAAGCCACTAATGGATGAGACACATCATGTATTACACATAAATGTTGTGTAGTATTACATGTTTATATAGTTGTGTGATTGATAGGAAACATTCAGGAATAGTAGTGGATCCACACACTATGTGGACCCCTTACACTCCATGTAATTCATGAAAATCTTCAACCTCTTGTATCACTTTTGTTTTAACATGGATTTTGTTGCACATGTAACCTATCCTAAGTGTTTCTTCACATATAATGTGATTGTTTAATTCGTAGTATATTTTTAGATATTATGTAATATGTTATAAGAAAGAATCTTATTTAGGTTGTGCTCGATGACGATAGTGATCAGATAGGATCATCACAGAGAGGTTGTGGTAAACAATCCACCCATCATACGAGGGATAGGTTCCCCCATACAAAATTTTCTATCTACTGAGTTGTAACCCCTCATTGACTGGGGAAAATGTCCAAAATATATCGATTGTTACCCTATAGTGGACTATTTTGTAAGTAATTTATCATCAGAGTGGTAACCCTTTATAGTGTAGGGTTTTGGTCCTCTATCTACCAAGTGGTACAACCTGATGGAATTGGGTTAAGGTCCTTTATCTACTTAGTGGTACCCCTAAATGACAAGGGATCAAATACTCCATCTACATAGTGGTACCCCCTTTTGGACATGGTCACATGACCAGTGTCTATAGAGTGGTACCCCCAGACACAATAGGACATGAGTCCTCTACATGGAGATTGTGTCCCATCAACTGTGCAACAATATGGAAGTGTTTCGATTCTCCACATGGTTTATCCTTAGGATAGACAAGTGAGATGAATAGAATTATTAATGGAAATTTTAGCACTTATAGATGAATTTTCTTCCGATGATGGGCTACGAGATGGAAATCCCCTTTATCTCTCTTCTAATATTCATATATCTGAATATGTGTCTTTGTTTTTGGGTTTTATATCCCTGCTACTTTGGATTGATATGAAAATTTTTATCTTTTATCCTAGCCCCACCCCTCTAATTTTCAATTAATCCTAGTGGGTATGTATATACACACCCCTACATGGGATTTTACAACATGTTTCATGCCTTTTGAAGATAACAGATAGGTTGGTCGTGATTTAAGAGGAGTAATGTGATACCTAGGTGCATTTGACGAAGTAATTTGGTTGAGGAATAGAGATATAGTTCCATGGCCTCTCATAATTTCATTTGTACATGTTTCTAGGTTGGATAATCTTTTCTAGTTGGGAGTGTATTTTTCCAATTTCATTGGTTTATGTTGCTACAACCATTTTCCCTAGTGGTTATTACGTGCATGGTTTTTTCTATAGATTCTACAGTCATTTATTATTATTTATCATCACTTCTGTGTATAGATGGATGGGTTAATTCATATAGTTTCATTATGAAGATACATCATATTTTAGTTACCCCTTTTGGAACTTGTCCCCCAAAACTGCCTATAGAGGCCATCTTCAGGATATTATGGCTCAAACTTCTTCTGGCCAGGTGGGACCTGGTGGGTTGGGTTGTGAAAGATTACTATCAGAGGTTGTTTGACCTCCGAAAAGTGTTTTTAATTTTTTCCTATAGAGTCAAATAATTCCCATAAATGAAAATTTCATATTTTTAGATAAATATTCATTACATTACAAAAAAAATCACGAGGGTCATAATAGTTTAGAGGATTTGGAAATATGGAACACTATATTCTTAACCAGTGAATAATAATAAAAAATGTTTCATATAATGATCACCCCATTTTGTACTCTTCATATACATACAAAACATAAACCCTTTCTTAATTACCTGGGAAATGGAAACAAAATAAATGGTGATCTCATATGCTCAATAAGGGTAAACAGGGGAAATACATAAACATAATCTGAGTTTAAGTGTTTGAGAACATGAAAATAACATATTATAACGAAACCCTAAATATAAAAGACCATAATCCTAAGTCATGACATAATTATAGGAAGTTCAGAAGACATGAATCATATGGGAATCAAAGAAGATGAACTATGATAGAATAACATTTACATAAGACATAGATTTTTGGATTTAAAATAAGAATAGAAAATCTTATGTCAAGGCCACCCACCCATGTACCTACATCTGAATAAGGATAACACCCTGTATGTCATTTTTTGTGTCTGAGATAACTTCTCATGTAACCATTGATCTTATATAGCATTATTAATTAACTAATTTACTAAAGGGAGATACAGGACCCACCTATCACATAATTAAAATAATACATAGGTGTTCCAAAACACTATATAACACTCATCATATCATAACCTGTTTAAAAGATATGAGTTTCATAATCATTTTATCATTGAATTACCCATGGGTAATTCATATGGTGCTACGAGGAATTTCATAGGTAATTCGAGAAGGAAGTGAACCGTGAAGAGCGAGATGGAGACCATGTATGAGAATGGTTTATGGGGAGAAAACGGTTCATGGTGAAGGCATGCGGTATACAGAATGATTGCAATATGCGGGATGGATTGTCGTTACTAGGAACAATGAGGTGATTTGAGAAACTGTATAAGGAATCTTTCATGAAAATTTGATGGTGATTTGGGCCACTGCGAAGGAAGAAAGGCACTACACAAACTGCGTAAGGAATAATGATATTTGGGAGATGTTGTATGCCGTGACGACTATACCACATTGAATATTTTAGTAATATCATATTATCATATTTTGAAGTTCTATTTTCCTATATAAGGAGTGATAATCCCATCTTTACTGATATTGAATCCCATTTGATAAAATCATCACTCTGGGAATTCAGCAAAGTCTTAAGGAAGATTGTGAGAGGGAATTCCACAAAGTGTAAAGCAGTTTTCATGGAAGAAATTCTAGAGATGGATTTTTGCGAGGAACTATAGCCCACAAATGAAGAAGGCCAATGGAATGAAGGTAGTTCTCGAAGTAAGGACATTCCCATAGAAGCATGGTGGTATGAAGAAGTGGTACATGAAGGTGTTATGTGATAGTGCAAGTAACAGAAGCCCATAGAAGAAGCGGTCTACGAAGGAGAAGTGGTATGTTGAATTAAGCATAGTTTGTTGAGGTGGAAATCAGCATTTCATACCTGTTATTTAGTATGCGTAATAGAAAAGTTGATTCCGAAAGGACTCTTGGTGGCTTTAAAAAATTATAAAATAGTATGTGAAATAAATTTCCACTATCAAAATAGTACGCGGAAAATTGTATTTCATCTACAGGTGAAAAATGTTATTCAATAAAGCATCTACCAACATTGTGGATGCATGATTTAATGAATATGAAGAGACCTAGAAGTCAATAAACTGTGAGTGGGTCCCTTACAAGAGTAGTGAGAGAAAGAATAGGAAGATGATCATTATTCCCACTAACATTTATCTAGAGGAAGATATATAGGGAGTGGCCATTACGAATTAAGTGAGAAGAACCTAAACCTTAAAAATTTAGGGAGCGTGGTCATAAAATATCTAGCCCATAACTTTTAATTGGTAGTGAGATTTTGTGGATTTTGTACATCAGCACATCTTCGTTTTATACTCCTTGGACATAGCCCAGTGAGGGGAAACATGTAAAAATTAATGTGTCTTGTGAATAGCTTCATTTCTGTGCATATATTTCTAAGAGAGATAGAGAGAAGTGTGTTTTGTTTAATATTTAAAAAATATATGAACGGGTATTATTTTTTAATCTGTAATACCCAAATTCACCCCCCCCCTCTGAGGGTATTTTTCCTATTAGACCATACAATTGGTATGATATAGAATGGTAAAAATCACTGGTTATTTCTGAGTAGATGAAATGGAGGTGTTCAATCACAAAGTAATTACGATCTTCGATTCAAATAGATTTCAACTATAGAATAATCGGATGTAGCACCACTTCGGATCCTTTGGAATGGATTTCTTCATAGCTTCTCTGCATGGAATATCAACCTATATCAACAGTGCTTCTATATTAGATTATAAAATAATATAATTATATGTAGATTCTATAGGGATTAATGCTTCTGGTGGATCCTTATCAAATGAAATTTATAAAAAGGTGATCTCTTGTGTAAAATTACATGCTATGTGGTTAAAACTATTGAATATCTATGAAAGAGATTTAAAGTTCAAAGAGGAAAAGCTGCAAGATTTTTGGAACAAGTATGAAGATCTGAGAATGAAACCAAATGAATCTATTGATGCATTATTTGATAGGGTGAATGTTTGAGTGGAATACAATACTGGTCCATGGTAATTAATTAAAGATATAATGATTGTGAAGAGAATAATGAGAAAACATCCACCTCGGTTTAATCTAAACGTTTCAATATTGGAATATAAAGATCCATAAGATTAAACATTGGATAAATTTTATAATACCCTTTTTTTCAAATGATAAATGATTATAATGATTCGGAGGAAAAGAGAAAATCAAATGAAGTGGAATGTAAGGCCATAAAGAAGATATCTATTGAATATAGTCAGGTGGAAGATAATTTTGATAATGTCATGTCATTTCTCTCTTCGAACCGGAAAATATAAAGAGGAAAATTCAAAGGTAAACATCCACTTTCATTCTTCTGATGTGGAAATATTGGACATTTTTTAATAAATTTTTCTAATAATAATGAATGTGAAGATATATAAAATGATAAAATTCTCAAAAATTAGTGTTCATAAAATGTGAATGGTAGGTGAAGTGACCAAATAAAATTCCTAAAAAAGAATATTATTCTTTTAAAAAGATCGATGTTCAAATAAATCTAGTGCAGAATATTTGGAGGACTGGATGTATCATGAGGTAGATGTTTTAGGGGTGGTTGTTAAAAAATCTATAAAAAAAGAAGAAAGTGACAATGAAAAAGGAGAATTTGAAGGAAGAGTGGACCTTCGTGAGGCCTAACTATATATATAGTAGCAGGAAGAAGAGATTTCTGATCTAAATAAAGTAATTGTAAATTTGAAATCTTCAATTCTTGATAGATCAAAACTAATTTTTTACACAAACTACAAATTGATGAAAAAGAATGAGACTAATTGTTTAACAAAAATTGGAAAAGATTAAAAAATGTATTGAAGAAATTGAAGAAGAAGTTATTGATCTGTGAATAAGAGTTAATGATCAAGAAACATTATTGAATCAAGGTAATACATTAAGAAATAAGGTCATAAATACAATAGAGACAATAAATTTTATGCATAGTTGTCTAGAAAAAAAATTATTAAAAGTTTAAATCAGACCACAAGAACCTACACCATGATTTAATATTGATCTAGGTACAAATAAAAATCATAAAATTCAGAGATCCCATGGGATAACCAGTGGTGTATTATTTCCACACAAAAATGTACCCCACATAAGATGATATTTTTGTAGCAACATAGGATATGCACAAAAATTTTGTTCCATTGCAAAGTTATATAGAATAAATCCTGACCAATATAGACAGTTCTATAAGTATTAATTTTTCATGTCATCATTTTATGGTCACTATTTCAGGTATGGAGGATTTGGATACATGAAAAGATATTTCTCATAAATAATATATAGGAATATTCCAATGCAGACTGAGGTTGGATACAATAATCCTAGAAAATGTATCATCAATTGAGCTGAAAATGAAAAATATATTTTAATCTCTACAAGATTAAGCTAGTCCATCATATTCTATGGAATTCATAGAGTATCAATCCATAAAGTTTATGCAATCTAAAACATGGATCCAAAATAAAAGATCTGAGTAGGTAGTGGTTGTAGAAATTTCATTCATGGAATCTGATCACACAGGGATATGAATCCTTGATAGTGGATGCACCTCCCATATGAAAAGAAACAAGGACTTGTTGATGGGAATAAAGTATGATAATAAAGTTATCATATGATTTGGAAATAATGAAGTGTTTATAATTATTGGGTCTAGGAGAGAAACTTTTGTGTGAAAACACATGAGATGTGAATATGTCCTTGTTGTTGAAGGTAATAGTCACAAATTACTATGTGTAAGTAAAGTGTGTGACTTAAGACATTCCATAATCCTTTCTAGGATATCATGTGTCATGAAGGAAAAAGATGGTGTTGTTTTATTGTATGGAGAACATACATAAGTGAATCTCTACCTCGAGAGTGGATATCAAGAGATGTGCATTCTATCCAAGGAAGTAGAAAATAAGTTATAGCATAAAAGTCTTGCCACATGAGCCAAAAATCATTTGAAGATCTAGAAATTTGATGCTGCTTGAAATATCCTTAGATTATCATATGATCGTACACATATGTGTGCTTCCTACAAAAAATGGAAGATTATTTGAAATATAAATAAGGAAAAAATAAATGTTCAACAAGATTAATTTAGTTGGTTCATATTGATGTATCTCAACCAATTTCACCAAGTGGTCTTGATTGGAGGAGATATTATGTTCTCTTCATTGGTGATTATAGAAGAATGGAATGTGTTAAATAAATACCCCCAAGAATGAGCTGTTTAGTCACATTATAAGATAAATACAAGAAGTTAAAAATATGTATTGTCAGAAAATCCAAAATTTCCGAATAAATAATAGAACTGAGATCACAAATAACCAAGTGGAGGATTATCTCATGAAATAAGGGATAATACATCAAGTTATAGGGGAAAGAAATCCACAATATAATGGATTAATTAATAATATAAATAGAGGATTCAATAACATGGCCTGAAAAATGATCATTGAGAGATAACATCCATACATATTTTGGAAAGAAGTAGTTATGAAGGAATTCATCCCTTCAAATAATGCATTTCTAGGTATGAAAGAAGAGAATACGTGGTATGAACTATCATATGTAAATAATCTATTATTGAAGTACTATAGAATATTTTGAAGTTAGGGTTTCATTCTGAACATGGAGAAATATGAGATGTTTGAATCCAATGGATATGAAGGGATGTATCTTGGGTGCTAAATGAAAATGAAAGATTTTAAATTATTCAACATGAGTCTAGGCAATTTTTTTCAATTCTGTGATGTAACCATAGTAATTAATTAGTATAACCATTAGTAAATACATGATCAGCCTTTGAAGGAATGTGATAAATAAATAAGAAGATCAGATTATTCTCTAGTTTTAGAGGCTAATTCATAAGAAGAATCGGATGATGAAAAATATTATCCAAACCCAGTATCTTAAAAAAGTTAGATGAGAAGACATAAAATTGATAGAAAAAAATAATTTGTGATCAGAGAGATCCAATGCAGAAAAGGAGGATAAAGTCTCTAAAACAAGAATCATACATATCACAGGTAAAGCCTAAATGTTTTGGGGATGTAGTCGGTGATGAGAATTGGGTTCAGACTATGAATGAAGAGCTCAACCAATTTGAGAAGAATCAGATATGGGATATTGTTTCTTGGCTAGAAGACCGAAATGTCATTGGGGGTAAATGGGTCTTTAAAAGAAAAATTTATGATGATGGTCTTGTGATTCAAAACAAAGCCTGACTAGTGTGCAATGGGTACTCCCAAAAAGAGGGAATCAATGTTGTCGAAATGTTTTCCACCTATTGGAAGGCACAAGACAATCAGAATATTCTTTTCCATTACAGTGTAATGAAAGTTCAAAGTGTTCCAGATGGATTACAAGTCATTATTTATAAATTGTGTTTGTTGAGTAGATGTTTACATTGAAAAATTATATGGTTTTCTCATTCATTAAGATGATAACAAATTTTTTTGGAAAAAGAATAGTTTATATGGTTTAAAGAAAGAACCAAGAGAACGGTATTCAAGGGTAGATCATTTTCAAATGAAGTAAGTTATTAGCATGGTGGAGTTGATTACAATCTATATTTCAACCATGACACTAATCAAAGGATGTTGGTGCTGGTATATATCGATGAAAAAGACTTTTATGGATCAGATGAATGATATTATAGAATGTTTTCAAATTTATGTAACATAAGTTCAAAATGTAAATGATTGGTGGGATGAAATTTTTTCTAGGATTACAGGTAGCCTAAGGAAAAGAATGGACCATTAATTTTACAATATAAATATGCCAAGGTGGTTTTGAGAAGATTTGTAATGGATAATTCCCAGGAGGTGTTGAATCTGATTGTTACCGAGAGAAACTATCAAGAGATGAGGATGGAAATGAAGTTAATGTTACAGAATACCATAAAATAATTGGTAGTCTATTGTAATTGGTAGAAACAAGACCAGGTATTTTTTTCAACATTAAAAGTAGAATAGTGTCAAAGTAATCCCACGTATAACAAAATGATTATAGGAATTAATAATAATTCGGTGTATCATGGGAACTATGAATTTTGGTTTTCTATAAAATAAAAAATATCAGAATGAGTTATTGAGATATAAATATACAGATTGGGTCGATTGAGTAGATGATAGGAAATCAATTTCTGGAGGTGCATTTATCTTGGAATGTTGTGGATTTCTTGGCTAACTATGAAAAAATATTGAATTTCATTGATCACCCTAGAATATGAGTAAATTACGGTAAGTCATGTATATACACAACTATTACAGATGAAGCAGTGAAATGATGATATGGAAGATGAAGTGAAGTCTCCAATCAGACTCCATTTCGACATTTGAAGTGCTATAAATCTTAAAAAAAATATACATCATTGATCAATGAAAAATAACATTGAAATCAAATATCATTTCACCAATGAGAAGGTTGAGGAAGGTCTTGTGAATTTTGAGTATTTACCAACAGTTAAACGCATTGCAGACATTGTAACAAAGGAAATACACAAAGAAGAATTCGAAAGGAATCATCTTGCACTAGGAGTCTAGTCGACTCCCCACACTTGAATAAGTATGGGTGTACCCTCCCTCTCCCTGAGGTATGGTATGGTATTCCCTAATGTGATAATTGTGTTCCTTACCCAGTTTTTGACATAAAAGAAAAAACCTATGGGTTCATTAACGAAGGGGGAGAAATTATGCTATTTAAAGGTAGAAAATGCTTCTGTCAAGAAAAAGGGAGAACGTGATAGGTGGAGTAGTGAATAAGGTGGAGTTGAAGCTATTAGGGGGAGCAGTGACTGTTGATGCTTTTTTCCTTCACAGATTCTAATGACAAAAGGAGGGAAATACCTTAGTCCAAAGTGATTCATCCTTTAAAGAAACATAAAAAATTGACAAAGGCATGAAGAAGGATTTATTCACACCTGTGTCACACAAGTTTCATCATAGTCACGCATGTATACTTGCGCGACACATATTGTACAAATAGGTGACTTGCGTTCCCTCTTTGAATTTCACCCATGGTCTTCCCTAGCCTATAAATAACCCTTGTGGGCCCCCCATTTTGGGACAGAAATAATCCAGAAAGTCAGATTTGAGCTCCCAATGCTCCAGTCTCTTCTCAAACCCTTCTGAACACTTCTAAGGTAATTTTTTACCTAGAATAGAAGATATAAAGAGGGGAAACAAGGACTAAGTGTTGAAATTCATCAACACCTGCATGCCTAAGTGGCCAGAACTTACGAAAAATGGCCACACTTGCGTGCTGCCTTATCCCGTCAACAGAACCTGTGCACCACTGATTTAAAAGTCTTTAGGGATAATACTAAGGGCTTGAGGGAATCCTCTCCCAAGTATTACCCTAAGGCTTAACAGTCGCGCAAGTACCCTTGTGTCACACATGTATACTTACGCAACCTGGAAATGCGCGCCCGCATAGGACTTGTGCGCCTATCTCTTTTTGGGTGTCCCTCCTGCCTATTCACTTGCTTTCTTCAAATCCACCACTCCTCATCAAGATCTATCCTTCAGAACCATCTTCAAAACCATTTATTGCATGGTTCCTTTGTTAGTTTATTTATTTAAAAGTAATTTTATGGAAAATCTTTCAAAATATAGTGATTTACATATCTTCATGTCACTAAGGTAAGATATTTAATTCATTCAACCTCATCCTCTAAGATGAGAAGTTCCCTAAACTAGGCCTCCTTTTTAGGAATAATCCCCTATGATAATTTCAATAATTTTGGAATCATCCTTAGGATTAATCCCCACTCATAAATTCCATTAACTTGGGCCTCCTTCTCAAAAATATGTCCTAATCCTCAAGTCTCCTTAATGACTGGGATTCCTTTTCAGGGGTAAGTCCCAGTCTTCAATGTTCCCAAATATGGACATCCTGCTTAAAAGTAAGCCCCAAATTCCAAATTCCCTTAACCTGGGCCTCCTTCATAGGAGTAACCCCCAGTTCTCAAGTCCTTTTAACTTGTGCCTCCTTCTTAGGAGTAAGTCACAGTTCTCAAGTCCCTTTAACCAGGGCCTCCTTTTCAGAAATAGGCCCCAGTAATAATTTCTCTTAACAAGTCTTAATTTCTTTTGATTTGGGCATCCTCCTTAGGAGTAAGCCTCTAGTCCCCTCCTAATTTTGGACTCCTTATTAGGAGTAAGCCTCAAGTTAGAGTATCCAAATATCCATAAAGCACATATACCTTTATGGACCCTATTCCCAGAATCCTTCTCTGAAATAAGTCCCAATATTTATCTCCATGAGTAATCAAACATAACCCCCATATCATTCCTTGTGACCATATCATTCATGGCTCAAATTTTTAGGTTTACTAATACCTATTGTTTCTCACACCGAGCATGACTCGCGTGAGCTTATAGTGTAATATTAACCACGACACATCTCTTTGGGCCGTTAATCATACATATTACCAACAATTATTAACTGAACTACATGGGTTATGATTCATTTTTTAACAAGGATACATAGGTAGCCCATCTATGGGTACAATCCCAACTCTGAAATACTCCATGTCCTTCTGAGTGACAATAAACTTCATGTGCCCCACTGATTGGCTTTAAAACAAGTACAATTATCATAATGACCAAGAGATTAATATATAATGTGTTTAAGGATACCATTGACTATGAATCTATAACAAATACAGATGATTCTCTATCGATGAAGAACCTCAAATACATATAAAAGATTCTCTAAATATCATTCATATTAATTATTGATTGTCACATCTTAAGAAAAGCTCATTTTCATACATGGTAGTGTAATAAGGATCCATCAACATAACTTAAAACTATAAATAGAGTCCCAGAGTATACAATAATTCCCCCAAAAAAGGTGTGATGAGTCTGACCTCCCATCCTCTTGACCAATGAAAATTCTTAAGCCTCATTGGTCCACAACTAATGAGTACCTAACTTTGGAAAGTAGGTCCAAATGGATATAGAATCATTGGATGTTTCAAGTTTTACAAACAAACCCATTAGAAACTGATTGGAATGTTTGACCCTTAAGAAAAAAAGGTCATCCCCATTTCTATAGGAAAAAAAATGGTGAACCTGACGTGAATCCTTAACCAAGATAAAATGATGGTTTAATTATTTTTTAGGCCCCGATTTAAACTCAATGAAAGGGCAATCAAAACAATCAATAACATATGTTCTTATCCAAAAGATATAGTGGCCGAATTAATCTTGATTATGTCTGTTATATCCAAAAGGAACTCTTCTCCAAGATCTTCTGCATTATAGAAATGGCTTCTCTAAATTTCACACATGTGAATGCCTCTGCTGTAAATACCTCTGCTGCTACTCCTACTAGATCATCGTCCACTTTGAGGACAACATCACCTACTCAGCATCTTCAACGCTGGGTATCAAATGCATTGGTTAAGGAATACCATTGAAACAGTACCATTACCACTCTGGAGGTTGGTCGACAAGCCCTCCAAGTCAATAATTCACCCTGGGTGTTCGGACAGCAACGACCCTCGATCAAGAAGCATGTGGTGCCAACCACAGTTTCCAACCGTTTCAGGTTGTTATCCCCGGAACTCAATCACCCATACCTCCCATATTCTTGGGAGGTGAATGAGAAGGTCACTTAGGTCTTTAATTCAAGGAAACATGAGTCCTTCTAGAGGGCTCCCACCAATAATCACCGCTATACTCATGCGCCAGTGCGCCCTCAACATGATGAGGGTGTCATCTCCAGGCATTCAACTTAGGTTCCTCGAACCCGAGCAGGAAAGATGAACCATCAGAGGCGACGACCGGTCAACAATGAGTAGGTTCTTATCTCAACCATTTCTGGAGAAGTACACCAACCTAACATGGTGGAAAGAAACGAGCGGGCACACACACCAGTCAGTTTTAATTATGCTTTCAAGCAGACTCATCTAGCAGAAACACACCATTCCTGCCAGGAAATTCTGGTGGAGTACTATATATAGGAACATACAGATGTTTATAAATCATCAACTATTCAGCAGGCTCATTTGACTACATACGATGAAGCCTGCCAACCTAATGTGTTGATAACTGGTAAACATGCACATACACCTGCTTACACTCATCAATCCTGCCAGCAGTTTTGTCTGCCAGTATTGAAGGACGTATATCTACTACATTCGGTGGAGTGCAATCAGCAGGCACATACACCTGCACATTTTGATCAAGCCTAACAACAGTCTCGTTTGGTAGCACCTGGGGAAGTAAATTGGAAATCCCCAATGAAAAATAGGAGGCAGACTCAACACTCTTCCCCCATACATGAGTACTATCAGAATTCACTGACAGTTAAAGTAGGACAGGAGCAGTAACACACACCTACACCAAGCACGGAATGGATGTATATTCCTGTTTTAGCAGCTGAAGTCACTGAATATATTCTTTCAATGATGAAGGAGTAGAAGAAAATACCTACTCATATTCTGAATACCTGCCAGGATATTATAAGAGCTTTAGCAGCATCACTGGGAATGGAATAAAAATCTATCCCTACTACTGGAGTGACACATCAATAGTTCACTCCAGAATAGACACACACCTCTGTTCCATTCCAAGAGGGTTGTGGGGCATACTCCCCCATGTCATATATACAACCAAGTCAGGCAGATACACCTTATTTGAGTATAGTTAATCAGCCTAACCTAACTATTTCTCCTCAACATGCACATACGCCTGCCCATAATAACCACTTTCGTCATCAAGTGGTTCCTAAAGTGAGTATGAAGGCATCTAAAAAGAATACTTGTTCAACATAGTCAATAAATCAAGGGCCAGTATATAATAAGGCTTTAATTGATGTTGGAGTTCTTGATGCACTCAGACAATTATCTATTGCAACTCAAGATTTTACTCTCTCAGCTCCCAATAATGGGAACATTAATTTCAAACTTCTGCATCAGACACTTCCTCATGAATTCTTGCTTCATGACAGTTTGGTCGATCTCAAAGTATTATCTTCAGATGAGAGCCACGATAACCTTCTGCATGGACAGAAGACTAAAGAGCAAGAGGTTTTATATTTTGTTGTAACCCACCATTGTGGTCCCCACCCCCCCATGATGATAAATTTAGCTGCGAATGTCTGCTCCGTAGTAGTAATTCACATTGCTTGGAAAATGCTCTAATATACAATGACATGACAAGAAATCCCTCTTCTCTTGAGGCACTTGAAAATGTGATGCCAGTCATGTCTGATGCTTTACCATTAGCAGGAGAAATACTTTCTCAATCAGAAGATAGCCTGGGGTGTAAGTCATTCTCCGAACCACCCTGGGTCATTCATCTTCTAGTTTGATATGTGAATTATCTACCAATCTTGTTGAATCCAATGAAGCAACAAGGATTCACCAGCTCTGGTCTAATCAGATGAAATAATCTTCATTGAATGATAAAAATGAAGTGCGAAATATGAGAAAGAAACTGGTGAAAGGTGAAGATCCAGTCATGTTTTTCATTTTTTCCGACTCTCTGTATAACATTCCAGAGAAGTTGAAAGAAGAATGTATTCATTATATTCGTCTCAACATGTAGAAAACTCTTTGTCAATTGAAAAAGAAAATATTATTTTATGATGAATATGAAAATCATGTCAAGATAATAGAAGCGTTGCAATGCCAAATTGACATGGAATCTCTCCACGTCTCTCAATATCCGGTGGCTGAAAAGCATCAGAGAACCCTTCATCGGTCATGCCTTGGTGCATTAAGAAGATTGTGCCAATTAATTGACAATGCCCCATCCAGTATTCATTTTAGGGGATGAGGTGTTCATGGAGCACTACATTTTACATAACTCTCCACCCAACAAAGCCCACCAAAAATGATCTCATGCAATGTTATTTCCCAATGACAGCCACAACCAGTTGGCTTCGTTTGTTATGAAAGGCTCGCTCAATAAAAAGCCTCCTCTAGTTCTTCTAAAAAACAGGCATACAGAGAACAAGATTTCGAATTACTCTTGCATCAGGAAAACAAGAGTATCGAATAAGTTTCTCTTTTAGAGCGTGCACATCATCAAGTGACAGAAGTGTCAGAAATCGTCAAACGTTCATTTGAACTGGTTGATTTGAGTAGATGTAGGTTGTTTCATCCAGCCAATTTCTGGACTAAAGTCCGCAAGATCATGAGAGTTTTTAAGAAAGTTTCAAATATAGCTACTCAAGAGCCACCCCAGCTTGTCAAACTGGGGAGCCTTTTAGCCCATCCTTTAGAATCAATAAATAGGACTCGAGGAGTTGAGCAGGAATAGCAGGAACAACCCCAGTCCACAGGACTGTGGACTTTTTCAAATCCTCAATCTATTCCTCATAGAAAGTTAGTTTTCTATTGATTAGGGAAGAAGACCCAAGAATAATGAATATCTGAATTATCCTGAGATTACATCCAAATTATGGTTCGTCAAGAAGTTCCTGAGGGGACAAATCGATAAAAGGCAATGTCTCATTAGGTACATGGAAGAAGACAATATCACTGAAATGCTGATAGAAAAGACAAAATGCATTATGCATCAATTAATGTCATCAATGACATTGTTGTTGTTCCCCTAGATGAGGCTCACTCAGATGGATCAGATGAGGAATTCCCTGCTCAAGAGGCTGTGCACATGGAAGCCAATGAAGAAGGTGTGCGTACAAGAAACCATAGGCTTACACAGAATCTGGGTATTCCTTCAAATAGTCAACTTCCCCCTCTCCGAAAGGCATCTAACAAGGGGAAAGGAAATAATCAGGTTACATACCACCCTTCCTCTAGAGAAGGCCAATCACTCTCATTATAGAAATGATTTTCACAATTGGAGGATGAAATGAAGGAATTAAGGAGGATGAATGTAGAACTACTTCAAGGTAGTCTTCCTCCTAAACATGCTGGAGTCAGTCAGCCAAGGGAATTTGTTGCAGTTATTGAGATGGATCAAGAGTATCCTCCATTACCAGTACACCCTCACATGTCTAGTCCTATGGGTCTTGCAGAACAACAATCAGTGGTCTACCATCAGTTGCAGTACCGGCCACCACACATGTCCATGCTCCAATGGTTTCACCTGCTCAAGTCCAAGCTCAACCGTATGTTTCTCAAAAGTTAAGAACTATTATTGACTCATTAACAGCTCTTTTGGAAGCTATATAGGGAAAACGAGCTCATATTAAACCAGAAAAGAGAGCTTAACCTGAATGGGTTGATGCAATTCCTCCCCCATCAAATTTTGCAAGTACCACATTCCCAATATTTAATGGTTCGAGAGACCCGGATCAACACTTAACACATTTTGTTTCTCGTTGTGATCCTAAAATGGGAACCCCTCACCAACAAGAAGTAGTTAAGATTAGGTGTTTTGTACAGTCATTACAATGGCCTGCTTTTGTCTGGTATACAAGCTTGCAATCCTGGTCAATTACCCGATGGGAGGATCTCCGTCAGAAATTCCTTCCTCAATTCGGCTCAACATTTCCAAAGACAACAGTTTTTGTCATAAAAATTGAATGCAAATGGGGAATGAAAGGGTTACATATTTCATTTCTGACTGGAAGGGATTAAAATATTCCCTACTCTTAGCACTCCCTCAAGAATAATTGTTTCCAATCTGTGTGGCAAATCTGCGTGATGAATTATGCACACTATTGATCTCTATGAAATACACCGGAGGGTTTCGAGACCATACTGAAATTGCTCAACAGATTGAAGATTAACTTACGAAGACTAAGGATAAAGCTCGTGTAATTCCATCATCTTCAGGATGGAGAATGGGTAAAGCCGAGACTGCTACAGTTATGCTTAAACAAGCACTTGTACCTGCTTTTACATCAAAACCTTCATCTTATCGAAGGTCTCCACCTCGTGAGCATCAACATCAAAGGTTGTTCCATCAAGATGATCAAAGAGATCAAAGAAGGAACTAATTTAAGGATATTAAGACAAAATTTTATTCATTCCGAAATGAAAAAGTTCTTGGTTATTTCATTTCATCTTTGGAAAATAATTTGGTTCAATTTCCAAGGCCTAAAAGGCCAAACAAGGATGGAGATGAATACCATACCAACTATTTCCCATTTCATCATATGTTGGGGCATCACATTTAGGAGTGTTTTGTATTCAATTAACTCATATAGAAAATGGTGGACTTGGGACAAGTCAAATTGAATGGTTCTTTAGCTTAGGTAGCATGTGTTACTGCTAAAAATCCTGACGAAGAAGGCGGGTGGCGAGATTTCAAAAGCAAAAATGTGCAGAAATATGATGATTGGAAGGTTAGAAAATTGGTCAACCAAACTCATGCTATTTTTTGAACGAAATTGAAGAAACCAATTGTGTATTCTACTATGAATTCCACAACATTTCCTTTTCATGAGAGGGAAAATCCTCGAAGAAACGACATAATTCTAAGAAATAAGAACAATCATAAGAAGATGAAATCGTGTCAAATCCCATGTTTTATTTGACTCTAGTAGATTTATGACATCTACTTCAAATACACAGGGACCGTCCCACCAAAAGGCACAACCTAAATTGGATAAAGAAATAGAGTATTCATCAGAAAAATAGTAGATTTTTTGTTTTGTTAACATGATTCACTTAACAGATCTATATGTCATCCACAGCTTTGATCTTGATGAGCCTGAGATCCCTATATCAAACAGAGGAATTAGAGGGACTTCTAAATGTCTGTGATATAGAAGAACATGTGGATATCGTAGAATTCACTATTCCTATCATACCCTAGCTAGAACTATGTATGAAGCAGAAACTCGTGGCAGAGCCCTTCAGCGGGATCAACAAGAACAAAAAAATTCTTCCACCAATAGCATATTCAGTCCTGGTATAATTATTTTGGAGGATCAGTTAGAGGTTCGACCTTCTTTTTCTCAACAATCAAATAGACCTATTCGGCTTAATTTTCCAATGGTAGGAATATTTCCAACTACTACCCCAATTCAAGAGGCATCTACTTCCAAAACATCAACTTCTAAGGCACCTGTGAAACCACAAGTTCCTGTTGGAAAAAGCAGACCTTTGGATCCAAAATATGATGTCTTGAAACATTTGGTCCATGTACCGGCCAAGTTATCTATTCTAGATTCCTTGAACCTATCACAGGATCTTCGGGAGGAACTTATCGAGGCTCTTTCAATTACTCTGGAATTCGAAACTGAAATTGAGGCGGCTAAAGTATACCATGTTGAGAATTTTCCCGCATAATGCCATGCAGTGATATCTTTCACATATGAAGATGAATATGATGTTGTGAATGGACATATTAGACCTTTGTACTTATCTAGCAAGGTCAATGGTGTGGACATCCGAAGATCTTTCATTGATAATGGTTCATGAGTCAACCTCATCCCCATTCGTACACTTCATCGATTGGTACTTACTGAATTTGATTTATCTCCTTCTACTCTAATGTTTCAAGGATATGACAAAAATGAATAAGAACAACTAGGTGAGATTACACTCATAACTCGGTTTGGAGATCTTGTATCCAATTCATATTTCAGGATTGTTGATCACGATATAGACTTCAATATTTTTCTTGGAAGACCATGGATACATCAACATGCGCCTATCCCTTAATCATACGATCAATGTCTCAAATATTGTTTCGACGGTAAAATTGGGACATTGTATGGTGATAATGCCCCATTCAAAACATGTGAATCTCAATACATTGAGGAAGAATTTTATCACATGGAAGGGAAGTAGAAATCCATGACGAAGGAGGTCACCAAAGTTAATGCTCTGTATGGTTTGGATAAGATTCTAGTAAACCCATTCACACATGTGAGTATGGATTATGTGTTGTCTATCAGTCAAATTGACTGGATAGACCCAAATCCATATACACTTATGGAAACTTCCATAATGTCAATTATTGAAATTATGCCAAAAAGTATGGGAGAATGTGGTGATTCACCAAGAAATGTTGAAAGCTCAAATGGAGATGTCTTCATTTCATCTTCTGAAATCCATCAAGTCTATACTTCGCCAACCAGTCTAGAAGATGTTATAACAATGTCAGAGGTGAACAATGATGTCGATTCTCAATCCATCATCTCCTCTTGGTTACCCACGGAAGACCCTTCATCATCAATAGGTTATGAAATGGAAGCCGCTTCTTCAAGATGTTCAAATTTTAACAACTCTCCTAATCATGGAAATTATGCTTCATCATATACTATGCAAGTAGAAACAGAAGAAGTAACACATGTTAAAGAAGAAGAGGAAGATCTCAGGGATTCTCTTCCAACATTTGAAGAGGGTATCTCTACCACTATGGATGAACTCAAAGAAATAAATCTGGTTACAAAAAAAGATCCACGCCCCACTATAATTATTGCGGCCATGACTCTTGAAGATAAATACATGTATATTTCATTTTTAAAGAAAAATTGAGATATATTTGACTCTAACTATAAAAAAATTCCAGGGCTTGATCCCGATGTTGCTACTCATTGTTTGGGTTTGTCACAAGAATATCGAGGATTCAAACAAGCCGCAAGAAGAACAAAACCAACTTATGCTTCCAAAATTGAAGTTGAAGTGGATAATCTTATCAAAGATAACATTGTCAGAGAATTTCAATATCCCAAATGGTTGGCTAATATTGTCCTTGTGAAAAAGAAGAATGGAAAAATTAGAATTTGTATTGATTTCAGATATCATAATCGGAATTTTCCTAAGGATGATTTTCTAGTCCCTATTATAGAACTATTAATTGATACAATAGATGGATATGAAGCATTTTCCTTTGTGGATGGATATTCTGGATATAATCAAATCTGAATGGCTTCATAAGATGAAGAATCTACAGCTTTCAGAGCCCCTATGGGTTTGTTTTGATATCGTGTAATGCCCTTTGGCCTCAATAATGCAGGAGAAAAATATCAGCATGCCATGCACCATATCTTCAAACCCATTTTAGGGAAATTTGTTGAATGTTATGTGGACCATTTGGTGGTTAAATCCAGAAAACATCTTAATTAGTTGGCTGATTTAGAATTCATATTCCACAAACTATGGCAACATAATTTGAAGATGAAACCCTTAAAATGTGCTTTTGGGGTAACCTCAGGATAATTCCTTATCTTTGTTGTATGCCATCGTGGTATCAAAGTTGATATTGAGAAGAAAAAGTCAATCCTTGGTATGTCACATCCTTGAAATTTGAAAGAATTGAGAGGACATCAAGAACACTTGGCCTATATTCAACGTTTCATCACCAATTTGGTAGGAAAGAGTTTACCCTTCAACAAATTGATGAATAAGGGAGTCACTTACCAGTTGACCGAGGATTTCCAAGATACATTAGAGATCCTCAAGAAGTATCTCTTGAGTCCACCTGTATTAATGCTACCCATTGAAGGAAGACCACTTTTTCTTTTTGTGATAGACTTAGAGCAATCATTGGGAGCCTTCCTTGCCCAAAAGAATGATGCTGGGAATGAAAACAACCATTACTATCTCAGTCGGACTATACTTGAAGCCGAAACCCGATATTCAAGTATTGAAAAGTTCTGGATATCATTAGTCTTTGTTGTTCCGAAGTTGACACACTACCTGAAACATCATAAGGCCTCTTTTGTATCTCTCAATAACCTGCTCAAATTCATCCTTAGTCGTCCAATGCTTACATGAAGTCTAGAAAGGTGGGCAGTTATTTTACAGCAATTTGATATCCAATATGTTTCTCAAAAGGCAATAAAGGGCCAAGCTTTGGCTGATTTCTTTACTGAACACCCTTCAGTAGAAGATACATCTTCAGATATTGAACTTCCAGATGAGGAAGTATTTTCTATACAAGATAGTCTTCAAACATGGGAAATGTACATTGATGGTGCTTCCATAAGTCCAACATGGAAGAAAATGGAAAATTCTAAATTCAACAAATCTAGGTTAGGAATTGTGCACATTTCTCCAGAAAAGGCAGTGCTACCCTATTCTTTATCATTGTTTGGAGGCAGTAAAAATAATGAAGTAGAATACCCAGCTCTCATCACATGATTGGAATTAGCGCTTCAGGCACAATTGAATCACTGAAAAGTGAAAGGTGATTCAGAACTGGTAATCAAACAAGTCAATGGGGATTATTCCATCAGAAAAGAAGAATTAATCCCTTTGTATGATTACGTCGGAGAATTAATGGCAGTTTTTCCATCATAACTGACCTTTTCTCATGTCCCGTGATCATAAAATTCCCAAGATGATGCACTAGCTAATATAGCCAGAGCTCTGGCAGATCCAAATCAGGATGCGACAATCATCAGTATTGCCCATCGTCGAACAATTTCACCTTATGTTCAAACCAGGACAAAGGAAATCAATGAAATTAGTCCTATTTCTGAACCATATGGTCATACTACATGATGGATGACACCTATCAGAGAATGACTTCAAAATGGAACTCTTCCACCTGATAAAACTGAGAATGAAAAAATTCAGTGACGTGTGGTCAATTTCACTCTTTATGATAGCCCAGATCACCTAGAGAAAATTTTCTACAAAAAAGTTTTTGATGGAATTCTCTTCATTTGCATTGATGGTGAAGAGACAATCGCCATCATGAAAGAAGTGCATGTAGGAGTCTGTGGTGAATCTCAGTCCAGACATGGACTATCTGATCAAATTTGAAGGCATGGACACTTTTCGCCTTCAATTATGCAAGATTGTGTTGATTTCACTATGACGTTTCATTCTTTCCAAGTACATGCCAACTTCATTCATCAACCCCCAGAGTTGCTTCATACAGTTAAGTACTCATGGCCATTTTCCACATGGGGAATGGATGTTCTAGGAACTTATCCATCAGCTACATCCATGAAATTTAAGTACATTTATATGGATACTGATTTCTTTTCCAAATGGGCAGAGGAAATACCTCTAAAATATGTTAGTTCTAAAATAATTGTTAGCTTCATCAATTCTAACATCATTACCATATTTGGTGTCCCTCATATCATATTGACATACAATGGCACCAACATCTTTTCATCCAAGGTAAGTAATTTGTATCAAGAATAAAACATAAAATCCAATCATTCCTCTCGGTATCATGCAGCGGACAATGGAAAAATAGAAGCCTTCAACAAGACTCTTTCAAACATACTGCAAAAGATGGTGGATAAAGATAAGATGTCATGGCCTGAGAAACATTTTCAAGCTTTATGGGCTTATCGGACCACCACCCGCACTACAACGCGGTCAACTCCATATTCATTGATATATGGAACAGAAGTAGTCTTGCCCATTGAGGTTCAATTACCCTCACTCAGTGTAGCCATTTGTGATCAATAATCAACATATGAACAACCTCAAAAGCGATTGGATGAATTGGAACGATTAGATGAGAAAAGATTTTTCACCTTGAACCACTTGGATGTCTATCAGAATCAAATAGGATGAGCTTTCAACAAAAAAGTTCATCTTCGTTCATTCATTCACAGAGAATTGGTATTGGTTCTCAGAACTCCAATGATACCAGGAAAAAAACCTCCCAAGCTGGAGCCAAAATGGGAAGGACCTTACTCAATAAATAATGTTTACATCAATGGAGCTTATTCTTTAATATCAATGGATGGAGAACTCGTCATGACTCCAACTAATGGCAGATTTTTTAAGAAGTATTTTGTGTAACACAAATACTAATATCTCCAGCAAGACGTTAAACTACATAAATCGTCCAACATGACATTACACTATGTTTTCCTTACTACATGACTTTAAATTGCATAGTCCATTTCATCCAACATGACGTTAAACTGTGACGTCCTTGCTACATGACTTTAAACTGTACATAAATCCCTTATGTCCAGCAAGACGTTAAACTACATAATTGTCGGTCCATGCGTATGACATTAAACTAATCTCACCATCATCCAACATGTCCTTAAACTGTGAAAAAGTCCCTAATACGTCTAGCATGACGTTAAACTATGTCCTCTTTTGTCCTTACTGCATGACATTAAACCGCACAATCCCCCTTTTGTCCAACATGATGTTAAAATGTACCTCTAATACGTCCTACATGATGTTAAACTGTATTTTGTCCCTGCTGCATGACTCTAAACTGTGCAGCACCAATCATCCACACTGCAAGACATTAAATGGAATAGTCCCTTCATATGTCCTACATGACATTAAACTGTGCATCATTAAGGTTGTTACTACCTCTGGTTTCTCACCCCGAGTGTGACTCACGTGAGCATAGAATAAACATCAACCATAACATTATATCTGGGCCACTAACAATGCGTAAGTCTCAACACCATTTTTGTTTTGGGGTTTTGTCCTCAAGAACAACATTATTACCAATTCATTCTTTGATTGAACGATGCGGACATTGATCCTTGCCTTCTAGGATGGGTACGTAGGCAACCTCCTGAGGTTTAATCCCAAAACCAATCTCCTCACATCGGTTCACCTTCGTCTCATACGATGTTGATTCGTGAAACCGCCCCCAAAAACCAATATTTTTCACATTGTTTCACCATCGTCCATGCAATATGACATTAAATTGTTCGCACTTTTATCCTGTATGACAACACACTACAACATTATTTGACACCCTCACCTGAGAGGGAATCATTCCTTACATTGATTTCCAATCATGTTATATTCTAAAGATTACGTGCATACATGGAAATGACCAAACCTTTTATCGTGGGTCAAACCATCATTTCACTAAAGTCCGCCTTCACCCTTAACTTGTATGAACCGGATTTGTACAGAGGGAATTTCAAGAACTATGTGCTGCTTGATTCTCATCCTTATGGTATATGTTGGAACATTCAAGAATCCTTCAAATCCATCCCCAAGTCTTTGGGCCAAACCCCAAATTCCACTTTCAGTCCCTTAATTGAAAAGTTCCCTGTGAAAACATGAATGTGGTATAAAAACTCTGCTCTTCATTCAAATCATGTTTATAAAACACACAACATGTGTTCCTCATTATGTTCCGAGCTCTATGACCCAAAAAAATATATCTTACACTCTCATCCAACATGACGTTAAACTGTATTTCAAGAACTACATTTGGCTTGATTTTCATTCTAATGAGATATGTATTGAAGTCCAACACCTCGATTCAGGACCGAGCCACAACATGATTATAGTTATAATTGGTCTATGTATATCTAAATGCATGAATAATTCCCATTTTTCAAGTGTCATAATCCTAACCTTAGATACTTCCAGATATCCATAATCATTTTTGTTGACTTTTGGTCACAAAATGTCTGATTTCCGAGAGTTCATTTTCCTGGCTATACAGCACGTGCCTTTAGGTGGCCTTGCATAAGTAGTCTACATAAAGGACTTTTCAGCCAAAAGATGCTATTATTTAACTATGAAACCAATGCCCTTAGAAGGCCCTACATAATTCAACCCCCTAACGGGTTTGTCAAATAGTGGTAACTTCATTCTTGGGAGGAAAACCTCTTTTGTCCTTATTTTTTATTAATGAAAATATATAGGGATCCGCAAAAATTTCCACCATTAACATATTTTTCCCATACTATTTTTAATGATCTGAAAGTATTCAAGTCTATGGGTTATATTTACCTTCCCTACATGTGGTTCAATCCTTCGCAGCAGTAACATTCATCGAATTCATAGACAATCTTTATTGGAAATATCTTCTCCATATTCAAGAACCTCTCTCCATACAGCAGACTATGTTCTTTGAAAAATTTTAATCTCCATAAAAATCCACTGGCTTCTAAGCAGTTGAAAAGTAAATTTATAAGAGTTATTTTGTCTGACTATGTCGCACGAGCCCTTAGGCGGCCTTGCATAAGTAGTCTACATAACGGACCTATCAGCCAAAAGATGATATTATTTGACTATGCGTCCAATGCCCTTAGGTGGCCCTGCATAATTCAACCCCCTAACCGGTTTGTTAAATAGTTGTAAAATCATTCTTGGAAAATACTTCTTCAAATCCATCTTAGTCCCCTTTTCACATCATTCCTCATATTCAAAATTTCTTAAGTCATAGTTTACATATTTTTTCCCCCGTACTTGAATATGGTAATATGATTTTAGATAAATTATCAAGGAATTGAGTCAATTTTAATCCATTCGGTCAAATCTATTTAGACCTTAAACATTAGCCTTTTTATGTTTGACATGCATGCCTTTAACTACCCACAAAAGACAAGGGAACTCTGAACAAAATAGTCAATGTCCCAGCTCACTCAACATATACTTTTTATGATTTGGGTAATATTGAGAAAATAAAAATATTCAAAGTTTGTAGGGTTATTAATAATAATCCTAGAAAAAATCAAACTATGCTTACTAGTCACATTGGATTAGGTAAAATTTAAAGCAGGTAGAAAAAGAAGGCATGCACAAGTGATTGAAGATGAATGTGTTTTTCATTCATGCACAGGAGTAAGAAGGACATCCACATACTCGAGTCTCTTCTCTTTTACAAGAATTGAAAAAGGATGTCAACATAACCCTTCATTTGATTCACGACATCCCGAGCTTCATCAACAGCCACCTTGAATTCATTCATTCAATTGGATACAATAAGAGATGCAGTGATACCAGCTCTTCTTGGAACAATTGTAAAAGAATGTTCTTGATTACGGTTTGAGAAAAAAAATTCTTTTCAAACAGTGACTTTGTTTCTATCCAAGAGACTTGGAAGATGGATACATGGATTTGAGAATGGATCATTGGAAGTAAAGAACCATTTGGAGATAGTACTCTTTTCAGATATTGTTTCAAATGTCATGATAGCCTTTTCTCCATCATCTGGCAGTGGAAAAAATATTAGCCCATGGTTTACCATTTTCATACCTATAAGGGAATTGCATGGAGGAAAAATTTGGAAGTTCACACCATTGTTGTAACTCTTAATGAATGGAATAACCAAAATAGAGGGGTAGCAGTGCGGCTGTATCTCGAGCATATAGATCTTTGGCTCTGGAATGTTGACTTCTTGAAAATGATCGTGGCCATACAGAGGCAAGTAGATGCTATGTGGAAAATAAAGATGATATTTCTTCAAGGAATTGGACAAATTAGGGGGAGTGATGTTGCAGATATTGTAATAATCATGGCCAACAATGTTCATCATGTCATCAATTCACTTACTAGCTAGTTCATCAGCCATTCCAATTCTTCTAAGAGCCATTTAATTTTCAAAAAGGTCAAATAATTAACTCTTAAGTGAGTTTATTTTTCATAAAATTTGTGATGAAAAGTAAAAATAGCTAAGGCATTAAGTCATGCAGGTCCAATTTTGGCATGCAAGTATAGTTGTGTCTTGCATGTTTTGGGTGCTCAGGTATCACCATGCAAGTCCAAATACCTCTACAACAGCACGACACGAACAGAAGAAATGAAATCGCAGAAAATCAGTAACCTGCATGATGAAAGTAACCTACACGGCGAGAGATCAAACTATTCAAATCAGGGTGCATTGAACAATAATGGCCTCATATTTATAGGTTAGGCCACACCCCTGTGCACAGAATCCTACGCACATCTATCTGCACACTCAACACTTTCACGCCGTAGTTCCTTGATTGTCTTCTTCACCTCAGAGTCATATCCACCTTCTTTCGGATCCAACTCTGAGGGTGGAATTTTCATGATGCTCTTTTTCATCATAGATTTTAATGACTGAAAAATGGAAATTTCTTAGTCCAATGTGATTCATCCATTGAAGAAACCTAAAAAATTGACAAAGGCATGATCAAGGATTTCTTCACACTTGGGTCGTGCAAGTTTCATCATTGTTGTGAAAGTATACTTGCGCGACACATATTGGTCACGCAGGTGACTTGCATGCCCTCTTTTATTTTCACCCAATGTCTTCCCTGGCCTATAAATACCCCTTGTGGGCCCTCCATTTTGGGATAGAGAAAATCCAGAAAGTCATATTTGAACTCCTGGCACCCTAGTCTCTTCTCAAACCATTCCGAACACTTATAAGGTAATTTCTTACCTAGAACGGAAGCTTCAAAGAGGGGAAACAAGGACTGAGTGTTGAAATTCATCAAAACATGCGCGCCTAAGTGGCCAACCCTTACGTGGATTGGCCACATTTGCGCGCCGCCTTATCACGTCAACAAAACCTACGTGCCACTGATTTAAAAGTCTTTTGGGATAATACTAAGGGCTTCAGACAATCCTCACCCAAGTATTACCCTAGGTCTTGATCGTCGCGCAAGTACCCATGTGTCGCGCAAGTATACTTACGTGACCCGGACATGCGCACCCACGTAGGACTTGCACGCCTATCTCTTTTTGGGTGCCCCTCTTGCCTTTTCACTTTCTTTATTCAAATCCATCTCTCTTCTTCAATATATAATCTTAAGAACCATCTTCAAAACCATTTATAGCTTGGTTCCTTTTTTAGTTTCCTTATTTAAAATGAATTTTGAGGAACATCCCTCAAAACCTAGTGATTTACATATCTTAATGTCACTAAGGTAAGATATTTCATTCATTCAACCTCATCCTCTAAGGTGATATTTTCCCAAAACTGGGCCTCCTTTTTAGGAATAATCCCCATTCATAATTTCTCTAACATGGGGCATCTTCTTTGGAGTAAGACCAACTCATAAAAACCATTATCATAGGCCTCATTTCTAGAAATAAGTATTAAGTCTCAAGTCTCCTTACTAAATGGGCTTCCTTTTCAGGGGTAAGTCCCAGTCTTCAAAGTTCCGAAATATGGGCATCCTCTTTAGGAGTAATCCCCAAATCCCAAATTCCTTTTACCTGGGCCTCCTTCATAAGAGTAAGCCCCTGTTCTCAAGTCCCTTTAACCTGGGCCTCCATCTCAGGAGTAAGCCCCAGTTCTCAAGTCCCTTTAACCTAGGCCTCCTTTTCAGAAATAATCCCCATTTATAATTTCTCAATACCAGAATTAATTTATTTTGATTTGGGAATCCTCTTTATGAGTAAGCCCCAAGTCCCCTCTTGATTTGGTCCTCCTTTTCAAGAGTAAGCCTCAAGATAGAGTATCCAAATCTCCAAAAAGCACATATACATTTGTGTACCCTGTTCCCGGACTCCTTCCCTAAAATATGTCCTGATCATTATCTCTTTGAGCAATCATACATAACCCACATACCATTACTTGTGACCATATATTTCATGGCACAAATTGTTAGGTTTACTGATACCTCTTGTTTCTCACACCGAGCATGACTCACTTGAGATTAGAGTGTGAAAGTAACCATGACACATCTATTTGGGGTGTTAATCATAAGTAAGCCCCACAATTCTTAACCGAACTACGTGGGCTTTGATATCTACCTTATAAGTGGAGTATGTACGAAGCCTTTCTGAGGATCAAGCCCATCACCAATTAATTTTCATCCATCCCATATGACGGTAAACTATATCTTAATTCCCGAACTATTTGGGTTTTGATTCCTTTGTTAACAAGGATACGTAGTTATCCCATCTACGGGTACAATCCCAACTCTGAAATACTCCTTGTCCTTATGAATGAAAATAAACTTCAAGTTCCATGCTGAGTGGCTTTAAAACCAGTATGGTTATCATAATGACCAAGATATCTTTATATAATGTGTTTAGGGATACCATTGAATAAGAATATCTAACAAATACAGATGGTTCTCTATCATTGAAGAACCTCAAATACATATAAAATATTCTCTAAATCTCATAGATATTAATTATTTATTGTCACATCTTAAGTAAATCTCATTTTCATACTTGGTAGTGTAATAAGGATTCATGGACATAACATAAATCTATAAAGAGAGTACTGGAGTAGACAATAATTCCCCCCAAAAAGGTTTGATGAGTCCGACCTCCCATCCCCTCGACCAATTGAAATTCTTAAGCCTCATTGGTCCACAACTAATGAGCACCTACCTTTGGAATGTAGGTACAAATGGATATAGAATCGTGGGATGATTCTGGTTCTATGAACAAACCTGTTAGAAACCGATTAGAATGATTGAACCTTAAGAAAACAAGCACATCCCCATTTCAAGATGAAACAGTGACATATGAGGAGTATTAAATCTTCTGATGCTAGATGTGATAAATCATATGATATATATCATGAAAACTTAGTTTTTTGATGAAATCAGAACACTTGTTTTGGAATAGAATGAAGTAATTCATGGAATAATTATTTATTATACTCTTGTTTCTCATGCCAATCATGGTTCATGTGGGATTATAGTATTTATTGAGTAAGTCCATGATCGTTATCATAATAGCAAAAAGATAATGTTAGCAGATGTTGGAAGAATCTATAATGAGATATCAAATTATGAATGTGTTCTCAAAAAACCCAAAAGAGATATTGTTGGTAAAAAATCCCTCAAGGTGTCCTCTTTAAAAATATTGTGTGTGATTGTGTCTGTTAAAAAATCCAGATGACCATAAATAAGTATGGTTGGTATTTTTCGAAGTAGGTTTTTATGGTGGAACAGTTTCCCAGTGTTTTCCAAATTTTTGGGCATCAAAATCAGGAGTTGGATTTTGGAAAAGGATTATTTTCATGTAGGAGTACACAGTATGTGGAATATGAACCACAGTTCACGGAATGAATATAGTGATATGCAGAACGTTTTAGGGAGTCAGTGATGAAATGGAACTGCAAAGTGTATGACAGAGACCACATACGAGAATGGTTCATTTGGAGAAAATGGTTCACACCGAAGGCATGCGGTACATAGAAGAATTGTTCTATACGCGATGGATTCTTATTTTTGGAAACAAGGGGATGATTTCAGAAACCACAAAGGGTATCTTTCATGAAAACATGACGTTCATTTGGCCTGCCATGATGAAAGAAAGGTAGTGCCCAGACCGCATAGGAAAAAATGGTTCATGGGAGAAGTTGTACACAGTGATGACTGTACAACATTAAATATTTGGGTAATAATAGATTAAAATATCTATCAGATATATTTACTTATATAAGGAGTTCTAATAACATCATTATTGAGAGAGAATTAAATTAGAAAAATCATCGCTTGGGGAATTTTTCAAAGTCTGAAGAATTTTTATAAGGGAGAATTCCTTGTAGGGTGAAGTAGATTGCACCGAAGAAATTCTGGTGAAGGATTTTTGTGAGTCACTATAGCCCTTATAGTAATAATGGTCTATGGAAGAAACGTGGTCCGCAGAGGGAGAACTCAGCTATAGATGCAGGGATGTGTGTGGAAGCGATACGCGAAGGTTGTACATGACAGTGGATGCAGAGGATGTCCTCCAAAGAAGTAGTCCATAAAGGAGAAGTGGTACATGGAATTTGAGGTAGTTCACAAAGGAGGTGATCCATGTAGCCTAACCACTATTTAGTAAACAGAATAGAAAAGATGATTCTTAAAGGACTCAAGGAAGCTTGAAAATTCTCTAATATTGGTTGCGAATGAAATTTTTGCTAACATAAAAGTACATGGATTAGTGGATTTAATCTACTGGTGAAAAATGTACTTCAAAAGATCATATACCAACATTTTAGATTCATGATTTCAATTAAATTAAGTTAACTTAATGTCCATAAACTGTGAGTGGTTCCCATTCAAGATCTGGGAGAAATGAAATTGGAAGACAATTATCATTCCCACCAGCAGGGAGCCATAGGAAGAGACATTAGGAGTTATCCTTGGGAATGAAGTGAGAATAACCTAAACCATGTAAAGGTAGGGAGCCTAGGCATTGAAGATCTAGCCCAAAAATTGTAATTAGATGTGAGATTTAGTGTATTTGGTACATTGGTACATCATTGTTGTTTTTCCTTGGATGTAGCTGAGTGAGGGTGAACCGAGTAAAAATCACTGTCTCTTGTGATTTTATTTATGTTCATATATTTAAATGAGAGAAAGAGAGAAGTGTGTTTTTATTAACAATGAAACAAAATCCAAAGGGGTAGTAGTTTTAATCTATAAACCATGATTCACCTCCCCCCCTCAGGGTATTGGACCGAGTTGACCTAACAATATCCTTGGGGCATATGCCCAAAAAAATCATAGGTTACATCAGAGGATGTCATCTCAGATGTAGAATTATTTTAAAAGATAAAAAAATTTGAATTCCTTTTGAGGAAGAGAGTCTATCATTTACTTTTTTCTTAAAAAAATCGAATAACATTTACGATATACTTTTATTTTAAATTAACCTTGAAAACATAAAATGAATGATTATAAAATCATTTAAAACATTTTTGGAAAAAACAATTCTACTCTAAAAAAAAATTTAAAAACCTAAAAAATGTTTAACATAACTTTTATTTAAATAGACATTGAAATTATAAATATATCTTCAATTAAAATAATGTACCTACTTATGGGAAGTTTTTTTTATGTCGTACATGTTAAAACAAATATTCCTTTCAAATTTTCCTTAAAAGCCAACACGATTTTTTTGGAAGAATATATGATGATTATTTTCAAAAAAGTATTGATAACATTGATAGATGTGTAAAAATGAATTTTGAATATAACAGTATAATAATAAAACATTTTTAAAATAATTTTTACTATACATGGTTTTGGAAGAAAGTGAATTTATGACCAAAGAGAGAAATAAAGATTCATTTTCTTAAAAAAAATTAATCATTATTTTATGTGAGAAAGTGTAGGAAAATGGAAATATAACTTGAAAATATAATTATTGAATATAGGATAATAAAATTAATGAGTTTTTTAAGATATAGATCACAATATTTTATGATCTAAGAAGTAATCATAAAAACTACTGATAATCGATGAGATTATAACATAATATCATTATCAAATTATTATCTTCAAATTGTATGTCCCATGATAGAATAAAATAAAACTAAACATATAATATAATGAGTATAAAAAATCATGATTTTACATGTTTATTGGGTTTTATACACACCTCCAACGTTAATATATGTTCATTGACTTATATGTGTCTCAAAGAAGTAAAATTGAGACAACGATATCCTTACCGTATTGATAACAGTAAAATTGTAAACAATATGAAATAATGATAAAAATATGGATGTGTATATCAATATAATATTCTGGAAAATAATAATAAAATACATTCATTTGATCTATTCATACCACATAATAGAAACACGTGTTGAATATGCAATTTATCTCATGGAAAATAAAAGTGAGATAAAAATGAATTACTCATTCTGTAATCATTGGAATCTTAAGAACCCATAATGAATAAAATAAAATGAATATTCAAATATAACTAAAATTATTCTATTCATGATATAAAATTTCAAAGGATCAGTATATAGTCCACACAGAATAAACCTCTTGAATTTTCATGTCTCCCATAAAAAAAGAGAGACTATAAATCAATGTTCATTAGTACTGACTTCCATCATACATGGTCAAACCTATTTTATAATAATCATATGATTATTATAAATATTTTAAATAAAAAATTTTATATATACCATACCATATATTATTTTCTTATGACCATTAATTACCAATTTATTAACAATTCCATGATAAAGTTACGTTTCATGTAATAATTGATTTTTTTATTGCATAAGTATTGATTTGTTACTTTATAAATATTAATTATATAATTTTTTTATAATATATATAATATTTACTTTGGTATAAATATCATATATATTCCTTATATATTTATTTATAGTAATTTATATAGTATAGAGATAGAAAATGAAATACATCGTTCATGGAGATGATAGGTCGTACATACCCATGAACGTTATTCCCATTTCATTGATATATACAATGAAAAAAGTTAAATAAAATATTATAATTATATAATATTTTTTTATTTCATATACATCACATACTTTCATTAAACACCACCTTATTACCTTTCATGTAAATCTTTAATTAATCACGTTACTTCATGAGATTTTAGTCCGCCGTACACACGAGAGACATTATCGTATTCCCAAAAAATGGAAAGCAACAAAGAATGTGTAATATGATAATTATAGATACATAATAACATAAAACATATCATATATTAAAAAAAGAAATCATTATTTCGAATAGTGATATGTGGTAATGGAAAAACGGAATGACATCGGTTTGTGAGGCGGTAGTCTTCCAAACACATGAAAATTGATTTCATAACCCATTTTATGGAAGTGAATATTCTTATATGTCATGATATTAACATAAATAAGCATATAATATTGAATTTAATTTTTCTTTTATTTGAATATTTTTTAGTAATAAATGAAGGAGTCATAGGAAGAAATGAAACAAATATGCTCATTGATGAACATTGCCACTTCTTCTGGTATCCTCCTTAGGATTGAACCAAAATCCATTATAAGTTGGATTTATGCCCAAAATAATCATTTAAGATGAGTGGAGGGAATTTTATAATTGATTTATGTTGTTAATGGTTGCACTAAATGGTTTTGAAGGTGTGGATAGCAGTGTATAATGGGTGGCCTTTTATAAGTGAGGTGAGTGGAAAACAAGTAATATTTTGAAAAGAAAAAGGAGCAGCAATGTTTTCCTCATTTCAAAAGACAAAATTTGGATTATTCTAGATAATATAAATTATAATGTTTAATAAATTCTATGAAATGTGTGTTTTACATGTTTTAGGTTATTTTTAACCATTATCATTCTAGTTATTCCCCGATAAACACATTTTACGATAACCATGGTAAATAGTTTTTACAATGTTTACTAATTATTTTGGTCAAAAATTAAGTTTATTTTATTATATTATAAATATTATTATGGTTAAAAATATATAATCCATTTTTCTAAATTATATTTGTAGATGTTTCTAAATTTAATTTAATATTAATCCCATAGATGCAATGAGAAAGTGGGTTTTTAAAAAACTTGTTCAAACGATTACAATGTTATTATAAAAAAATTAAAAATTAATTTGATTCCAATGACATAAATTTATTAATTGATTTAAATCTAATTTAGATTTCATTAAAATTATTTTCAAATATATTTTCATTTTTAAATAAATTAAACAAAACGATGGTATTAATTAAAATTTAGTATTTTCATTATTTGTCAAAAAATAAAACATTTCCTGGAAATATCAAAAAAATAACTGTAAGATGATTTTTATTTTATGAATTCAAAAATAAAAACATATTTTTCAAATTAATTTTCTATATGTGAAGAAATTAGTTTTAAAATGAGTGCACAAAAATTTGACAAAACCAGTTTGTAGATAAATATTGTTCTTAAGTGTAAAATTAGTTTGAATTTTATCACATTTATATAACATATATAAGATAGATGTAAAATTGTTGATTGAATAAAAAATGTAATTTTAATTAAATAAATTTCATTCAACCTAATTCGTTTAATTTATTGAGATATAATTTGTTTATTTTCATAAAAATAGTTTTTTAGAAAATAACATCCTTTATTTTAAATATGGTTTTTATTTTAAATTATAGTTAAATTTTCACCAAATAATTCATTATATATACCTATTAAATCTATATTTTTTTCATAAATTATATTTTCATATTTATGCTGAACACTCAAAAGGCTAGTTGGTAACTATCATATTAAATAATAATATCTAAATAGTATGTCACATTTCTTTCAAACTCAATGTTATTTTTAATTTAATCCCATCATAGTTTCTCATATAATTCTTGTTTAAAATGGTGTTGAGTTTAATGAAAAATATTAAGAATATTAAATTCATTTGAAAAATATATATTTCAAATAAATTTAGGCTTTACATGTCCCCTTATAAGATTTAGTTGGGGACTTATAGAAATTGTGTCAAAGTCTCTCAGATGTGGTTGTCATGATTGAAAACCTACCGTTGGTTGGTTGGATGATGTATCCATTCATCTGGAATTTAATACCTACTTTTCAACTCGTTATAATAATAAATTTGTTTCACAATATATTGGTACATGAATCATATTGGATTGTGTCCTCTTAATGTCCTTCAAGACTCCTCTCACCATATACATATGCCCACATGACTGGTATATCTCAATTAATTTTTTGGATTCCTCTGTGAAGAAAACCATCCATGTTATCTATTCAAGATCATGATAACTATCTAATTTGTGATGAGGCCTTATATTAGGGGACGTAATGCTAGATATTCCCTCTCGGAATAATGGTACAAACAACCCCACTTTTCGAGCAGTAGATTATACCAGTAGGGTAAGCTGAGGATGCGTGTGGGATTAGTGCACTCTGTCAGTTCTAACACAAGATGCCAATTAGGATATACGGTGAGCAAGATTAAAAGGTAGTGGATGACTATCCTATGTTGGTGATCTATTTTTTCAATATTTTGTGGACCTTGATAGATTATATGGTTTTATTGGAGTCTAATATTTTCCACAAATATGTGGTCCACTTGTGGACACTATTCATGTAGACGCATAATAATTCTTTAAAATCATGATCTGTGTTATATAAAATATTATGTGAGGAGTACTATACATCATTCTTACACTCTATTTTGATTCATAAGATTTTGGAGATATAGTAGTGAGGGATGTCAATTGTCTGATTATTCTATCAGATTAACTAACCATATATAGTACTCCCTCAAGATGATCTAGGATGGTTACTTTCCTATGTAGAAGATTGAGCAGGGCCTCTATAGAGACATCTAAGCTAGTAAGGTACCTCTGGGAATTATCACATGTTCCATAGTTATATTATAATAACTTTTGATAGAGAGATTAATATATGAGGGGATATATAGAAATAGAGATAGAAGTGGGTGTCATGGGGTTGAGTCATCTGTAGTTGCTAGAATGTTCTATTCAGAAGGGTCGTGGAATAAGAAAACGCCCCACAGATGAACTCAGAAACATGTTCATATGTCATAATGACCTTGAAAGTGTATCAGGATGTCCAGATATGGGCGATTCTTTGCATTTTTTGGGTGATTCCAAATGGAAATATGTTTCCAACCCCATATGATGAGGTGGGAAGGGAGGTAGTGTATGGACTACCATGTCATAGGAAGCACTATGATCATGGATATCCTAGTCAGGGCTAGGGTTTTCTCCAGGGAAGTAGTTATTGAAGTCGATCAGTTGAGGCTTATATAGGATGATTTTTTAGTTGTGGACAACGTTATTATATCCTTCCACACCAACAATAAGAGGCCCATGCCAGGCTCAGGGAGTTGGCAGTCATGGTTGTGTGTATTTTCAATATATGGTGGCTTATAAACCCATAGGTCATGAGATGATTTGAGTTATGATTTATGTTTATTCTACTCTTGATTTAGAACTAATATACATAGGTTCAAGTCACTCCATTATCTCCTTACTTCGGATGTGGGAGTTAGAGATCCTAGTAGTGACTTTATCCCAACAACATTTTATTGGGGTTCCTATAGGGAACTCTTCTTCAATATCATTTATCAGTGGGATGAATGAGATATCACTTGGAGGAGATAGTCTCTTGGGGATATTCTTAGTCTTCATGAAGAGACCACATAATTTCTTCTTGTGTATATACTGGTTTTCCATAGTTTGATCCTTGATTGACTAAAACCACATAAGAGTCAGATGCATTTGGATAGATGGGACGAGATTCTTCATTGAGGAAGAGAAATATATCATGGTGTCTAGAGTGGGTTGTGTGAGTAAGAATTTACAACTGCTCACCCATTAGTTAGAGAGATTATCCCTTGTCATAGTGTAAACTTCAGGATTCTAGATTACGTCATTAGTGAGGGACTATATTGAATTCTTCATCAAGGATGTTCATGAACTACCTATGATGTGGGAGATAGAGTTTTTCATCAAATTTCACCATATGACTACTCTTATAAATTCTGTGGAATAGCATATGGCCAGAAGCGAGATTCGAGAGATGAGGGTATAGTTGGAGGACCATAGAGAGAAGGGTTTTTTCAAACCTAGTGTATCCACCAAGGATGTGTTGGTATAATTAATGAAAAAGACTGGAAGGACCTTGTGATGTTCTGTGGATTATAATTTCCAAAAATAGACCTGGATAAATAATAAGTACCCAATACTAATGAATTTTGATAATTTTACTAGTTTTGAGGATAAACATGGTTCCTTACGATTGATCTGTGGTCTGGATATCACCATTTAATGGTTCCCGAGGCTGATATTCCAATTCTGGAGTTTTGGTTTCCCTATGGAATCTATTAGTTCATGGTGATTCCTTTTATTGTGATTAATTTTCCCACTATTTTTATGGATATAATGAACCATATTTTCCATACATACATGGACCTATTTGGTGTTGTACTGATTTACATCATACTCATCTACTTTACATTAGAGATTGAGTAATGAAGGAATTTTAAGATGATCCTATACATTCTTTGGGAGCACTATGTTTATGATATGCTCTTGGAGTTCCATTTCTTGATCCACAAGGTTATCTCTCTAGGGGAGGAAATTTATGAGCATGGTTTCTATATGGACACAATTAATATTGATACAATTATTTCTTAGCATTGACCCAAGAATGTTCCATAGGTGTGATGTTTTCTTTTCATGGATAGGTACTATATGAATTTCACGGAAGAAATCCCTAGGATTGCATCACATTTGACCTCCCAAACATAGAAAGGGTAGTCATTAACCTAGAGAGAGTAGTGTCAGAGAACCTTCTAGGAGATGAGGCTGAGGCTATAGAGAGATCTTTTTCTAAGACTACTGGAGTAGGGTTCGAATAATATAGCATATTGAGATGCCACTAGAGCTAGTGTCGTATGTGTATTGATTCATATATTGGATGGGATCTCATATTGGTCGAGGATGTTGGGACCCCACAAGAAAAAATAGACAACTCATGGCTTGGAGTTTGTAGTGGTATTATTTAACCTGAGGATGTGGATTAAATATATTCTAAGAGAAAGATTTTTTTTTACTCAGACCATTAGAGTCTTAATTATGTCATCATGTAGAGTGATATAAACCCAATATAGAGGTAATGATAGCAGTTCCTATAGGACTATGACATTTACATAGTATATACTATTGGTAACATAAATATTTCTATAGATTCTATAATGTTACATAGGTCTCATACAATACATTGCATATAAATAGATTAATTTTCTTTTCATATCAAAACAAAACCATGCCAGGACTTTATAGGTTTGGAGACTTTGGAAAATGGAGACAAAATGCTTGTTCATATAACATCTACATCGTCTCTACGTATCCCTTCCTAAGTAGAACCCTTTTTTAATATTTTTAAATTAATACCTATCTTCAAATCCAATGAAAATAAAAAAATCATGATCTTAGATGCTTTGTAAGGGATACAAAGTGAGATATCAATCATAATATAATAATAAGGACATAATAACATGAACATAACATTGGGAAATTATCCCCTATATATCCAAGATCATAATATTGAGTCATGGAATTAATCATAGAATTTAATAAGCCATTAATCATAATATTATCAAGGAACATAATCCATAAGAGCATTATATTGACATGAAACATAAAATTATGGCATACACATTAACTTATAACATCATAAAAATATAGAAATTGAAAAATTATCACTCATTAAGTTAATGAAATAAATCCATAACCCAGCAAAAACCTATGTACATGAAGTTGGGTCCATGCATAATCTTATGGGGATTAAATCCATTCCCATGCATATATATATATGGTTATGAAAACCACCTATATGTATAAACATATGGATATTAAAAATCGTTCCATGCATAACATTGTGAACTCTAAATTAGGTTCGCATATAACATATTTACCTAATGAGTTATCCATCATTACCCAATTCACTTTATTGAGATATAATTCCCAAAAATATAAAAATGAAAATCATATATTTATGTTCCACAATAACTTAAATCATTCATCAGAACAAAACCTTGTAAAGAAACGACTTTCGTAAACAATTTATCATATCATACCACATGAAAAATGTATAGGTTTCATAAATATCATGCCATAATAAACAAAAACCGACAATAAAAAGAATAAAATTTTTATTTCTATACAATATCCCAATAAAGAATAAGTGATATCAAATTATGATATCATAGATGGGAAATAATTTTGAATAAACACTTGAAATAATTATTCAGGGAAATATAATTAAGTGTTGAATGAATTTTTTTAAATGCAGCACAGCTAATAATAACAAATTTCTTTTAAAAACAATCATTTAATATTGTAAATTAATTTTGAAGTTATTAAGTCATCATGATAGTGAGAAAATATTCTCATGTTTAATATGTAAAAAACACAATAATTTTATATTTTTTCATAAAAGACAAAAAGACACTAATTTAGAAAATGAAAAAAAGATTCCTTTTTAAACCATATTTAAAAAGTTATACATGAGTTAAAATTAATTTAACCAATCCTAATACATTACTAAAAAATTCATAATAAATCATCTAAAACATGGACATGGAAGTAAAATATTGTTTTCTTGGAAATTTTAAAAAGATAAATTTTAATATTAACTCCTTTATAAATATCATATAATTTATGTGATTATTAGTAAAATTAAATGATTATGAATATTCTATATAAATTAAATTAAAAATGTGGAAAATCTACATATGATAAACATAATTTATCCCACACACATCCATGTATTACATTATTAATGAGGTAGAAGGTAAACAGAAGGAATGGTAGTTGGGTAAAAATACGATTACCACATTGTAATGCATAAAATTTTAGGGCATAAATGTTTATTAATTATGAAATGAAACATTGAATAACATATATATAATGATATTTGTTGTATTATATATCAAGGGCTAGTATATACACCACATGCAGGAAATAAATAGAGATTAAATATTATATATAATAGAATAAAATGTTAGAAAAGAATCCCTTACATGAGACTTCCCATTAGTTTTGTGTACTTAATCCTCATGAATAATGGTTCAAAGAATGTTTTCAAAACATTCAATAACTATAAATGTATTTATAATATCTTTTTTGATACTTTTTTATTATATTTTTTCACCTATTTATTGATAATATTTCATTATCTCCATTGTTTTGGTTGTGTTCATTTCATGGTTTCATCATTTGTTTATTTGTGATTAATTATGGATTTTCATAAAAAATGGAAATAAATATTAATAAGTGAAAATAAATATTATAAATTAACTTTAATAATTTTACATTGAACCATATATCATATTTATTTGTTAAATGATGACGATTCATTTGAGAAAATGTTAATGAAAATTTTTTAAATTAATTTGTCATTTTTTCCAACCATCATGAACATGTTTCATTTTATATAATATTATATCTATATATTAGATAAACAATATGAAATATGTTCTAATATTCTTATTAAAAACTTATTTATCCATAATAATATTTTTATGACCATCCATGAAGGTGGTAATGGGAAACAAACATAATCATTATTTATGGAGATTAACCTCCATAATTTAATTTTTTCATTTATTTGAATATGAGGAGGTAATTGTAACATCCCAGATCAGAGTTCCACACAACAGGTGCCCCAAAACCAGCTAATTACAGGACCACAAGTGCATTTACACAAATTCTAGAGGATTCTGACTAGCAGTGGGGGACTAAGAATGACAGTGGGGAAACTATGCCCTCGTTTTTCAAAGTGTAACATTACGGGAAAAAAGACAATCATATAAAAGTGGAAGCAATAAACAATATAAAACTGAAATGTATAACAGAACTAAAGTAAGATATATCCAATAGTCATATATAAGATGATGAAACATGTCTATATTTCTATGAATGAATCCAAAATAGGATACACAACAATCTGATACAATACAGCATAAGGTACAAAGTACAACAGAACAAAACCGAGGTAGTGCAACAGGAATGTAGCAGCATCGCAAGAGTAAGCTTGGTCTCATGCTCTCCTACTCCTTTAAAAAAATCATGTACCTTTGTAGGTACTCCTTCCCTTATCGACACCTACAACGGTATAATCTGTTTGGGTCCAAGATATGACCCAAACAGGGTGTGAGAAATAATCCCAATTGGCAGCCACATAAAGGCCCGTTCCCAACTATCAGTGAAAATGTGCAACAGCAGTGTGAAATAATGAAATGTAGTATACATGGAGGTTCTCAAAAGTAACAATCCCTACCAGTTACATTGCCATTTTAATAATTATTTAACAAATCAATATAATTGAATTCTGAGTTTTCTGAGACTTGGCTTCGACCTCAACCGACAATCTCCTATACCAGTGAAAAAGCAGAAACCACAACATGCTATCTATCAAGTAAAAGATAATAATAATACCAACCATGGGATTTAGCTTGGCATGTTAAAACATAAGAAATTAACCTAGTGAATATTTAATGTAAACATTAACATCAGGCATGCAAGTCCTTACCCTCAGGCTAAACAAAACCTTGCCCTCAGGCTAAACAAAAACCTCGGCCTCTGGCTAAAAAAAACTTGCCTTTAGGCTAAACAAAACTGTTCCCTCAGGCTAAACAAAACCTTTACCCTAGGATAAACAATACCTTTCCCTCGAGCTATACAAAATCTTTCCCTCAGGCTAAACAAAACTCTACCCTCAAGCTAAACAAAACGTTTCCCTCAGGCTAAACTGAACACTGCCCTCAGGAATTCCATAGGAAAAGAAAGTAACCGTGCCAATCCCAATGCATAAGAAAACAATTTATATATTTTTTCCCTCACGAAAACTCAAACCATTCTATAATCACTGCATACTAATGGGTATCCTGGACAAACAACTAAACAAGAGAAACACACCCTAGGGGTGGCCCTAGATCCAATAAACGATATCAAATAGCAGTTTATACTTATTCATTACATTACCGATGCAATTATAGGTTTCTCAACAGTCAATGTCTCAGCCATACGACACCCCAACATGAGTGCATGGAAAAATGGTAAAAAAATTCAACTCGACAGTTGGAATTAAACACAGGACCACCAACCTTGATCTACTCTCATCGATATACGTGAAAGGTGCCTCCAGAAACAACCAATAATGATATAGATATGAGAGAAATGATTATCCTTTAAAACCTAAATAACTTCTCTTAGGGAAATAATTTTAAGGAAAGATTCTTGAAGAGGGAAGACCTTACCCGTGTGATTCAAACGAGACTGACGGTGGAAGATTCAGAGTCCCGATGAGCGATCAGGATCTCCTCCATGTCTCGGTCTCCTCTCCCACTGCTCCTGGTGAGCCCTCTGCCTCCTCTGTCAAATGAGGAGGCTACTAACTATTTGTAATGAAAAAACATAACTACATGGAATGTACTTTCGAGTACAGGGCGTGCACATTCTTTTAAACTGTTCCTCAGCCAGCTACTTTCCACCGCCTCACTGTTCATCTACCGACTGATTACACTACATGTATTACTAAGTACACGGCGCGTAGTCATTTTGTACACTCTTAATCATCGACAAACCTACATGACCTGTATTCTCATCCCACATAGAAAAATAACAAGGCATGCGTACAAAATAACATGGCATGTTCCCATATATTTGTGATTTTCCCACATTTCCCTTGTTTTCGAAAAAACACTTGAGGAAATGGAAAACAAGAAACCTGTAGCTCAAGAATAAGAACCGAGTTCTTACAAACTTCCCCCGTTAGAGAAATTCATCCCTGAATTTCCCTTCCAAGGGTGGTGAAGATAATATTGATAACAATTCTGGACAATGGGCACCTATGTCAGTCTTATGCTCCTATGTTTCATACTATACTAGGACATGATACCATAGCACTCATACGAGAGGAACTGGGCGGCCTCCTAGAACCTTCGTGCTCCTATAAAAAATACGAATCATATGCTCATAAAAGGATGCATCAACCTGAAGTTCAACCTCCTCGGGATGAAAAACATGAGAAGGGTCTGAGTGATAATGGTGCAGCTGAGATATGTGGAAGACGTTGTGCATGGCCTGGTACCTCTGTGGTAACTACAACGGATAGGAAATCGTCCCTAATCTCTCTAAAATCTCAAATGTCCCTACATACCTCGGTGAAAGTTTACCCTATCTCCAGATCCACCTGTGTCCTGTCCTCGGTGAAACACACAAGAAAACCTGATCACCAACCATGAACTCAAAGGGTTGTCTGCGATGATCAGGATAAGATTTCGGATGAGACTGTGCAGTATCCATCCACTTCTGAATCAACTGGGCCTACTCTGAAGTCTCATGCATGAGACGTGGTCCCAGTAAAGCTACCTCACCATCCTTTAACCATCACAAGGGTGATCGTCATTGACTAAAATATAAATCCTCATAAGGTTCCATCTCAATAGTTTCCAATAAACTATTACTATAGGAAAACTAGACATAGGGAATGTGCTTCTCCCAAGAGCCCCCAAACTCCAAGTCACATGCACACAGCATGTCATCTAGCACCTATATTTTATGCTCTGACTAGACATCGGTCTGAGGGTGGTATGTTGTGCTCAAAATCACTTGTATACCCAGTGCCCTCTGAAAACTCTAACAGAAATGAATTCTAAAATGGGCGTCCCTATCTGAAATGATAGAACAAAGGGACCCCATGAATATATACTACCTCTCGAATATACAAATTCTCAAGCTCTTAAACACCGAAGGTCTCCTCGATTAGAATAAATTGAGCTACATTTGTATGTCTGTCTACAACAACCCATAAGACATCATTGCCTCAAGGTTACCTCGACAACCCAGTCATGAAGTCCATCGTGACATCATCCCATTTGCACTCCAAAATGGGTAACTGTGGTAACAGTCCAACTGTCCTCTGATTCACTTCTTTAACCTATTGACAGCTGGAACATCTCATAAGAAAACCATCTACCTCTCTTTTCATACCCGGCCGCCAATACTGACGTCTCAAGTCACAGTACGTTTTGGTAACTCCATGATGTATTTCCCCAGCTGAATCAGGAAATTCTCACATCAACTCTTCACATATATCCCCTAGAACCCACCCTCGTCCAGGGATACAAAGTACCCTGTCATCGCCTATTATCCAACCAGGAGGAGGGTCCTCACATTACACCGACTCCCATAGAACTAGGCCTTCTTGAATATGATATTTGTCTCATGTACACTCTATCTAGGAGGGTAGAAGTCAGAGATAAGGATGAAAGATAGGTTCACCCCTGACTATCGTGCAAATCTATATGCATCTCAGAGAACAATGAAAAAAGAGGCCACTCGAAGTGGCCGCTTTCACTTCTTGTATATGAGTCCTCCTACTCTGTGCATCAACTACCATGTTACCATTACTAGGTGTGTAGGAAATATCAAAGTCAAATAACTAAAGATATTCAACCCACCTTCTATGTCTAAAATTCATGTCCTGTTGGGTAATGATGTATTTAAGTCTTTTGTGGTCCATAAACACCACAATGTGTTCTACCAAGAGATAATTTCTCCAATAGTGTAATGCATGAACAACTACATCCAAATCTAGATCATGCTATTTTCAATGCTTTCATCGGGGCGGGTGCATCAATCCACTTGGGCGCGATAGGCATGACTTTTTTGTTTCCCCTCAATCCCGCTTTCCAAAGGTGGGGAACATCCACTCCTTATTCTGGGACGTCTGCTCCTTGATTGAAACCAAGAAGATGGGATGTCGGTTCTTCCTTCTGTGGATTCCTACTCGGAACTCGTCACTTAGTACGGGTCTCCCTCATAGATTTAATACATTGTTCGTGAAACTCATCCCAATTCCATGTTTCCATGGTTGCTGGTTAATTACACTTCTTCTATGAGGACATTCCAAAAGGTCCGGTCAGGGCCACAACCATCAGTCAGGGGATTAGTCACGTCGAGGAATCCGTAACGTGTATTAATGATGGGGACATGGCATGTCTATATTTTATCCTATATTATAGGTATTCTCGAGGGTGCGGAAGCCTGAGGCATCCCACATCGAGCGCAGGGAATCTTATTCCATAGGAATGTATCTGAGGTTTTCCCTAGCTTCTTATGATTAACATAGGATATGTCGCAATATTAACATCCAGCAGAGACAGATCAGCCTAATCAGAACACTAGCTGGAGTGGATCAAATTGAGGAATCCCCCTTGAGGGAATACTGATATCGGGGCCCTCCCCTGGGTGGCTTCCCGAATGCTATGGAGGGGAATGGGGTGGCATGATCTCACCGGGATGTGGTGGCCCGGGTAAGATTCAGGGTGGATGATGGAGAATTGCATGGATGCGGTCGAAACAACCAGGTGGTGGGCTTGAACCTCGTGAGGCTTCCCACATACCATGCATTGGAAAGGATCAAAGTCCGCGTAGTTCTAGAAGAGGGGTATTATACTGACATGAAGGGGTGTCAGAACAACTGGATGGTAGGGTCACAACGGCTTACCACTAGACTGGGATGTGGTTTAACGTCATGTGGGATAGAGGCACGTCGTAGAATCAGCGTGAAGAAGGACCTTGGTCCAGGTGGATGGTGGGATTTAACCTTGTGAGGTTTCCTACGTACCAAGCCTTGACAGGGATCAAAGACCTCGTAGTTCATAATGGTGTTTCGGCGAACTGACACGAGTGAGGACCATGGTCCAGATGGTGTGGGGCTTACACAGTAGGCTGCCCAGGTGTTGGTGAACTGACATGAAGGAGGTCGGAGTGACCAATGGGTGAAGGGCTTGAACCTTCTGAGGCTTCCTACGTATACCATTCCTTGACATGGATCAAAGTCCACGTAGTTTAGGTGAAAATGGTGGGTGTGGGTGAACCTACGTGAAGGAAGGACCTTAGTCCGATGGGTGATGGGATTGAACTTCAGGGAGGATTCCTACGTACCATGCCTTGACATGGATCAAATTCCTCATAGTTCGGGATAGTCAAAATGGATTATCGTCGGACTGGAATGTTGTTTAATGTCATGTGGGATGAGGGTGGACCCTGATGTGAAGAAATGACGGGCAGTGGGCTTGAACCTCGTGGAGGCTTCCTACACACCATGCCTTGACATGCATCAAAGACCTCGTACTTCAAAAGTGAGGTGGTCGAAACAACCAGGTGGTGGGCTAGAACATCGTGAGGCTTCCTGCGTACCATGCCTTGGAAAGGATAAAAAACCTTGTAGTTAAACATGGATGTACAGTTTAATGTCATGCGGGACAGGGGCATACAGTTTAACATCATGCTGGACGGGGGCATTGCCAGGGTCGATGCTTACTCTAAGCCCACGTGATTCATGCTCGGTGTGTGAAACAAGAGGCAGCAAAGAACTGATGATCACATCGCGAAGGGTGCATCCGTGAGAATTGAAGAGGGGCTTACGCGTTATGTGTCGCACGGTGCTGGGACTTACTCCAGGATGGAGGCCCAAAGTGCAGAAAAGCGCAGCGGGAGGGGAATTTGGGACCAAAGATGGAAGGTTCCTCGTTCCCTATCGCGCCCTCCACTGGCCTTGGCAGTGGGTAAATACGGAGGTGCGTGGGTGCTACCTTCCTCAAGATGGGTTGGGGGGCTTACACTAAGGTGGTTTCCCTTCTCCCATGGAAATATGCCACTCCGATAATGAGGTTATCATCCCATGTGTGGGCGATTCCATTCCCATGGAGACGAGCAACATAAAGAATGTCCGAGCTGGGGGGAACTTGCGTGCGAGGCACGGGGTCGGGTCACAGTTTAACGTCTTGTGTTGAGGACGAGATGCTAGGCAGTTTAACGTCCTGCAGCTCGGATGAAGTGGTTTACTCCGCACCCCTATAACTTACATGACCGGTACCCTCTGCCCCTTGGGGAGGGAAGGTACTGGCAATGCCATGGTAAGGGGGGGGGGGGACAGAGCGAACCATTTAGGGGTCCACGTTAGCATGGCTATGAGAAGAAGAAATAACCATTACCGTGCCTATGCGAAGAAGCATTAGGTGAAGCAACACTACGGGTGGTGTCATCCATGGGACTTTAGAATCACATCGTGCAAACTCGGAGGGTTGCACGTGAAGAGGAATTGCCAAGCAAAGGGGTCCACAGTTAGGGACCTTGCGGAAGTTGGTTGCTCTGCATAGTGGAGAGAAATTTCAAAGGGGTTTGTTTCACGAATTGGAGTGCCTTGGCCTTAGCATGGGGAAGAAGTGCGAGTTGGAGGTGCTTCGTGAAGTGGAAGGGTGTTCGCGGAGCACAGCCTCACGAAGCATAGGTGCCTCGCGAAGCAGGGTGCTGTGAAGCAGTGTGCTTCACGGCGTACAGTGACCCTACCTTGGCATGTGGATCACCTGTACAGGATGGGTGTTTCGCTAAGCATAAACACTCTGTGGCTACTCGTGTTCCCTTGGGAGTCCCCTTCCTTCACATAGGCCCTTAGGCATCATGAAGGGCATCCCTCTTGGAAGAGGGGAACAAAACAAGATAAGGCGAAGGTATCTCGCGAATTAAAAATACCTCGTGGAGCTCATGATTTCCTGGGTGAAGGGTGCTTCTAGATTTGGGATCTCAGAAGATGAAAGGTCAGATTGTCCATCCGGAGAGCTCAGGGGGAGTTCGGTATTTATAAGCTAGGGACACTACAGAGAAGAACTCACGCGGTGCGAAGGGGGCCTTGGTGGCTTCACGGTGGGTCGCGAACATCAACCAGATTCACGGAGGGGTACCACTTCCTCTTCTTTGCGGTGGGTCGCGAACGTCAGGCCGTTCACGGATCATTACCGCCTCTGGGGCTTCGTGTCGGGTTGCGTTGCTCGGGGGCCCTCCGCGTCTGCGCTTCGCGAGGCAGCTCGCGGGTTTCTTTTTCTTCTTCCCTCTGCGTCCAATATTTTGGTGCCAAATAATTCCCCCTCATACTTGGAGCCACGGAGTGGCCAAGGGTCAAAGTCTGAGGGAGAATCACCAAAATTATCGACAATTAGCGGTGCTGACTCGCAAAGAGAGCGCGCGGGGCGGACAATGGTAGTGGAGTCCAGAAGCGTCGTGATGCTCCGCGTGGGCGCGATGCGCCGCAAAGCTCCGGGGTCATCACCTATAAATAGGGGGAAGACCTCTATTTTTTCCTCTCAAAATATTTGTCCTTTTGTGCTCTCGACTTCACGATGCTCCACGTACTCTGCGTCTGCTCACCGTGACTCGAGCTTCGCGGCAAACCGCGAGTCTTCGACTCCGCGACTACGCCAAGTGAATTTCTGTTAGCTAGCCGAGGCCAGGCTCTATATCTTGGCATTGCGCCCAAGCTTCGCGAGGGAACTTCACGAACAACCTCTGCGACCCGACCTGAAATATTTTCCATGTTCTAAAACTGTAATGGCCCATCAAGAAGCAATGCTGGGGTTGCATGCAGACGCCGCCCGGAGGGATGAGATGGCCAACCATCTGGGCCTTTGAGAGATGGTCCACAGTCACTCGGACCATAATTCCCTGACAGGCCTTCTATTAGAAATCCAAAAGAACTATCCAATGTGCAAGAAGCTTCCCTTTTATGGCTTTGGGCTGAGGGATGATGTCTTGATTCTTGAGGCGGGTAGGGATGAACCATCTTGTTGGTTCAGGAGTACGCCATGCCAATGCCAATGGTTCAGGGCGGCCGATGGTAATGCGCGGGGGTACTTCACACCTGTCACTGCTGACTGTCTATACAACCATCTGAACATCATTGACGGGGATCCACTGCAACCGGAGATGTCCCCTCCCATGTACCGCACCATAGTGAAGGCGGCTCTGCAAGATCCGAAAAAGGGGTGGTCCAACGAGTGGGACCTGTGCCAAGGTTGTAACTTCACCAATGACTGGGAATGGGCCTATTGGGTAGGTGCCTCATGTGAGGAGTTTGGGGCCGAGCTGAGGAGAGTGGTCTTGTACGAGGCGGCATGGGCCTCTCAATTTCACATTTATCAACCAAAACAGCTGATGCCTAAGTTACTGAGCAGATGGTCGTCTAAGACCAACACCTTTCACCTGCACCATGGGGAGGTGGGCATATGTATGTGGTATTTCCATCATATTTCGGGGGTCTGGATCTTGGGGACCATGTAAGATGAGTTTCTCCCCATCATGAGTGTGTGGGAGGATCCGAAGTAGATGTCGCAACTCACGTCGACACAGATGGCAGTGGTCCCTGGAGAGGACAAGGAGGTGGTGAGAGATGTCTACTTTAAGAAGTGGTTCAAGCAGTTCCTGAACTTCATGGAGGATTGAGATTTCCATCTGAGGCCTCGAACTTGTCCGAAAGGGGCTCAACGGGGCAGGGAGAACTCGTATTGGTGGCTCTTGGAGGATAGCCAATGGAAGACTTCATGTTTCAGTGTAAGCACTAAACATCATCCAATAGTCAGGATTTTTGCGTTGATCACAACCCTTATCTACCGTTGGATCCTACCGGTAAGGGATACCAACATGGGGGTGCGGCCCAGCTCATTTATCATAGCGTTTATGCTGGCTATGGGAAGGCATGTCAATCTGCGGATTCCGATGCTCGCCAAATTGTACAGGATGATGCGACATGTCAGCGAGGGCAAGAAGCTACCAAGAATATGTTGGCCCTTCCACCTTTTGTATGGGTGGATTTTGGTTCACATTAGGGGGGTTTACGAATATCCAAACCCTATCTCGCCACTGGGATCAAACTTCCGCCCTTCCATTCAAAATGCAGTCGAGAGCTTCCCAGTCAAATTCACCGTACCGATGGTGCTGAACCGCGTGTGGAAGGCGGATGAGTTCAACTTCCACCCATTTCCATTGCCGATAGGAGTGGTCACTGACGATGGTCAGGGAACAGATGTGCACTGGTCCTATCTCCTGGCCATTCGAGGCGGAGTGTTAGTGGCACGAGTGGACCGTGAGCCGCACTATGAGCTATACACCCCACATCGGTTTGCGAGGTAATTTCGGTGCCTGCAGTGGCTGACCCCACAGGTCTACTGGGAGGTGTGTCATGAGGAGAACCCGTGTGTAATGAGGTAGATGTGGCTCATGTTCACATGGGAGGATGGGAAAATGCGAATGGCATTGCCTCCATCCACCGCTGCTTTCATATTGGTGAAGGAGTATACCATCAACTAGGATGCAGCTTATCCGGGGGAGATAATGAGGCATCCAACTATTCGGGTTGGTGATGGTGGGCCTCCCCTTTCCTATGGTCGGGGTCGGAGGGTAGCAAGGGCCTCTCGTGGTGGCGGGGCTGCCGCAACGACGAGACCTACATCTGTTGAAGATGCGGCAGCGGCGGCAGATCCAACAGCGGTAGTGGACCCAGTGGTTCTGGAAGAGTAGAGACATATGAAGGGGCGGCCACCGAGGGGGTTTAGTAGGATATCCACTCAGGCTCAGGGGAAGCGTTTGCGCCACATCGACATGCCAGAGGTTTCCGTCTTCCCAGAGGCTTGGGGAATTTGGGACATCAACCGGCAATTCCTCAGTCCGCCCGAGATGAGGGCACACTTGAATCGTCTCGGGATGGAGTTACCAGGCATAGGCCTAGTCCGGGATGGTTTCATGGCATCTCTAGTGGAGGCGGAGAAATAATTGGATGAGATGGAGGACTAAGTTTACTCCAGTGGTGTCCCATGCCCAATGACAGACCGGGTGAGGTTACTGCTGGATCGGACGGTTCCCCCACAGCTTTCATCCACCGATCTGAGGGAGCGCTTCTCCCTACTAGAATAATTGGAGGAATCCTCTTCGGAGGATGAGGCTATTGGAGGGAGCCCAATGGAGGAGGGCGAATTCAGAGATCAAGACTCAGATTCCGATGATTTCGCAGAGGCTCTCGAGGTAGCATTCCGAGATTCATTCCTCATGGTCTGCTCTCAGGACATCATGTATTTCTTACAAATATTTGAACCGTACAGGAGGAACATGTACACAGGCTTCACTCTCACCCTTTGGTGGGTGATGATGAAAGACCTTCAGAACCAGCGCCTGCGGTTGCGTCCAGTTCTGTGTCTGGAGGGGCTAGAGTACCTGAGGTGGCTCCTCCAAAATCTCCATATCTTCTAACAGTATACAGAGGGCCACGCCTCAGGGTCACTTCAGCATCGACACCAGAGCAGCACCAGGAGTTCAATCTCCGTACTTTTTCTCCACTGAAATCATTGCTGTCATATGTAGATCATGCCAACTGACGTTCATGCCCGTCTCTATCGTACAGTACTCCGACTAGGATGGGCTGCTGTGGCAAGGCTAGTAGGGATGTATGGTGGAATCCCTCCTAGGGGCATGCCAGTGATGGTGGAGATAGTCCCCCCATCCACCTAAGCTGCAGCGCTACCTATCATTAGTGGGACAACCATCAGGGTTGTGCCCGAAATTATTGATTAGGAATCCGATGATGAGGATCAGCCGGGTGACCCAAGTCCTGCCATGCCAGCCCTGGCGCCAAATGTCCCACCGAACTCAATGCCAGATGCAGATCCTGCTGAATATTTCCTACGTGCGTATCCTGCATACGAGCCTTCTAGTCTCGCAGACTAGGACGAGATGGCCTCTGATGAAGAGGACATTAAAGTAGTCCGTCTCCGATCGTGGAACCTAATCACGTGCTTCATCAATGACACCCCAAAGCACTATGGATGAATGAAATGTACATACATCTCTCGCGGCTATGCAAACTGTGCGCGGGGGGAGTGGATTCCCAGCATCCTCATATGATCATCTGAGATCTCATGGTAGAGAAGATCCGAGAATACGATCGGGGGCTCAGCATGGGCTGGCACCGGAGGAAGGCGATGAATGTCAAGAAGTTCCAAGAGGCAGAAAACGATGTCCAACAACTGCACGCTCGGGTAGATTAGCACTCAGCCTCTCTTAATGCACAATCTGAGATGATATCACGGTTGAAGGCCCTTCTGGAAGAGGCAGAAGAGCCTATGAGGCAGGCCTCTGGAGAGATGGCTGCCATTCAGGCTGACATATAGAGGGCTCGAACCGAGGCTGACGAACTGCACCCCGTCGCTGCTGATGAGGAGCGGGTTGGCGGCAGAAATTCCTAGACGCCACAAGTCAAAGGGTGGCGGAGCTACAACTCTCTTTTTACGGGGTCAATATTTCCATGGGGGGAGTCAACCCATGGGTCCTGTAACAATTAAAAACCCTTTAATAGTACTCTCGTGCTTTGACTTTCTTCTTTCATTGAATGTCGTAGCATGCACGATTTCCTCTTTTTTCATTAGTTCATTGCATCCTTATAATGTTTGTGGGACGTGTGGTGACAATTCCCTAAGCTCACGTGGGTCAGGCCCGACGTGAGAAACAAGAGACAGTTGCCTCATCGTCCCATCCAACATAGGAGTGTAAACCAAGATTCAGGCATCCGGGGATTGGATAAGCAGTCCATATTTCTAGAAAATAGGGGAGACTTGGCCGGAGAAGGATGTACTCCAAATAGCCGAATTACCATTCCTTTAGCGTGCTCTTATGCACAAACGTTGCAATGCCCGGGGCGCTGAAATCAGTCCGAACTAATGGAAATGGGAAGTGTGAATCACGATACCCAAGATTCGGAACACTATGGAGATTGAGTGAAAATAATGGACAACCGTTAACTGTGGTGGAGAAACAGTATCCTTACTACATTAGCCTAAAAAGGGGACCACAAATGAGGGTCGACCATTGACCATGTTCGAAACATGGGACCATGTCACAAATTCTGTCAATCAATCCATCAGGACGTTGGCCCATGATAGTAGGCGGACCCTAGGTCGAGCATCCATACTGTTAGGGGGTCCTTCCAAACATGACCAGTCTTTCAGAATGTTGTCCCAGGACGGCAGGTGAGCCGATGCGGCATAGGACCAGGACGTTAGGGGGTCTCTTTAGACATGAATTTGGATGGGGATCCGAATAACGGACATGAAAATCATGTAATATGGAGTGATGGTTTGTCCGAACAGAATCCCACACTCATGTAATTACACCACCGCTGTGGGAGTATGCCAGATGGGCATATCGGTTTGATCGTGGATCATTCCTTCTTTGAGATAGGGCCTCTCTGGTGAGGGGCTCTGTCACTTCCCAATGTAATCATGGGGCATCTTGAACTTGTTCAGGGAAGATTCATAGTTACACGGTCCTCTACGAGTGGTCCGGCCAGGGGGCTGGAGAGGGGAAGAACAGGATTAATGATTCCTGTGGGATGGACCATAAGAAAAATACTAGGGTGTCCGTACGTATCCCATGAGGATGGGGATCAATCCACATGTAGTTCTAAAGGGTGGCACGGTAAGGTACCAGTTCCAAGGAAGAAGGGGAGTGTGGGCGTGTCCCTTGCACCAAAAGAAGTGGAATTTGATGAATCTTGTTTTCCTTTACGGTGAGTGGTATTTTTTTGAGAAGCAACAAGCCTAGGGCAGCAATCCCTAGTGTTGCCATAAGAATCAATCCATGATATGAATTGAAAAATGGCATGGCATGTGACCAATACCCAATGTTATGTCCTCTATAAAGAGGACATCACAATGCAGTGCCGTTTTTCATCATGCGGCCAGGATGATAATGTCACAGTTTACGGTATTGTGATAGAACCAAGCATGCATTTTAACGTCATGCAGTGCAGACGTAGAAGAAACAATGCTATATGGGGATGTGTACGGTGTCTTGTGACATAATCGACGTGAATGGGGATATAATCCCACATTATACCGTACACAATACCGGGAGAGAAACCTCAGGAAGGGGGGGCTACATAGAGGTGAAAGGTGAAGGGGGGAGGTCAGCTCCCAAATGAGCTGGACCCGAAAATGATACGTTCAGGCTATCCTACGTATCCCATTAGGATGGGAATAAAGATGAACATAGTTCTGAGGAGATCTTAGTTTATGGTCTTTGATCTCGGACCATGGGATCCCCGGAGGATGCCGTATTGCAGCTTTGTTCCCCTAATATGCAAAGGTGCACTGAGGGGTAGCGCCAAGAGTGTCGAGATTCCACTTGGACATGATGGGGTGGAGCATAATGTGAATCATGTAACCAACATTCAAGGCCGGGAAGGGACGACGTGACGATAAATGATTACTTCTGACCATGTTCGCAACACAACATCCTGTCGCATTAGCCTGAAATGGGGACAAACAAATGAAAATAAACCGCTGGCCATGTTCGCAACATGGGATTTTTTTCTATTTGTGGTTGAAAATCCTCGGGGGCGTTGGCTCATAACGGTAGGAGAGCCCTTGGGTGTGGTATCCAGGTCGTTCTTGGGGATCCCTCTAGGTTTCAAAGGTGATGAAAGACCAAATGAATGGGAACACGATGCTTGGAAAGTGGAGGGAACTTGACCAAGCCGAATCTAACACTCTTAGTTCTAGACAAATGTACTCTTAACACATAGGTGAATCACTTCAAGGATTTGAAGGACTCAACTTGAGGGTGTTAAAGAGATGGAAGATTCTCGAGAAAGAGGGCATAGTGCCAATGACTCTGTATCATTTCTATATATCCCCCTATGGGAGAGTGATAGGCCAAGGGGCCTAGAAGACTGGGAGATCAGAAGATCCCTAAGAGGTGGGGATGGACCCAAAGTCTAGACATTCGGGTGGTCCTACGTATCCCGTAAAGATGGGAATCAAGCCATACATAGTTATTGAAGGTCCCTTTTAATGTCGTGTGGGACAAGAAATAGGAGGGATAATTCTAAGAACTGGGTGCACGTGGTGAGGCTATTGAAAACCCAATGTGAATGAGGACATAATCCCACATCGTACCACGGAGTCCCGTAGTCATGGTCCTGATGGCAGGAGAGTATAGATAAATTTTCTGAACTCAGGCTGGGCCCAAAGTTAGGAGGTCTAGGCATTTCTATGTATCCCATGAGGATGGGAATCATGCCAGACGTAGTTCTTAAGATATCTTAGTTTATGGTCTTAGAGCTCGGAATGTGTGTGGATGACAAATTTTCAGGTGAGCGCAGACCTCAGCCTGATCCCTAAGCCCACGTGAGTTAAACTCGATGCGGGAAACAAGGGGGGAGGATCCCTATCGCAAAACCCGAAACATCCATCGAGGGGAAGTCGGTGGAGAGACCCGAAGGACACCACTAACACGTCATTGTTCTCCAAACGGGCAGATGTGCACTGAGGAATAGTACCAAGAGTTTCGAAACTCTACTTGGACATGATGAGAATGGAGAAGGATGTGAATCGTGTAACCGAAATTTTGGGCTTAATGGGGTTGGCATGGCGATGGAGGATAACTGTTAACCATAGTGAAAAAAATATCTCCATATCGCATTAGCATGAGGTGGGAACAACAAATGAGCATCGACCGCTGACAATATTCACAATGCGGGATTTTTATCGATTTGTTTTCTGAAACCCTCAGAGGTGTTGGCTCGTAACTGTAGGATAGCCCTTGGGAGTCGTATCCAGGCCGTTCTTGGGGGTCCATCCGGGTTTGAAAGGTGATGAAAGCCCTGATGAAGAGAGGCACGAAGCCTGAAAATTGGTTGCGGACATGTCCAAGTAGAATCCGACTTTCCAAGTAACTAAAACCATAGTACCTTTAGGCATATCGGTGAACCATCGCAAAGGGTTGACAAAGTGTCTTAGGAAGGTTAGGCCAAGGGGCCAAGGTGGGATGGAGATTTTTGAGAGATGGGGATGGACCCAAATCTTAGTCATTCGGGTGGTCCTATGTATCCCATAAGGGTGGGAATCAAGACAAACATAGTTCTAGAAGATACCCAGGGGGTCGAATACCATAACAAGGAGGTGTACAGCGCAATGAATAATGAGGACATAATCCCACACCACACCGGATAGTCATGTAGGAAAGAACCTGGGCCAGGGTCCTGATAGTTGTATTTTGGGCAGGAAGGCCTAGCCTACTTGTAGTTTAACATATTGCAGTGAGGATGAGTGGAAGATAAGGTGTCTCATCCAGGGATATTTGTAGCATGGAAAGTAACCGGACATGAATGAGAACATAATCCCACACCACACTGAACAATCCAATAATAGAGAACCTGGGCCAGGGGCCCAATGGTTGGCCCTGCCTGGAAAGAGGTCAACACTTCGGGACAGGGCAGTACGAATCACTATTCTTGATGTTTGGGACATCTTGGAGTGGTCCTGAAGATTCAGGACACTGTTGACCATGGTTGAAACACAGCATCCTTATGGTGACCTGGTATGGGAGCAACAAATGAGCATCGAATGCTGACCATGTTTGAAACCCAGGACTTGTATCGGCTTGTTGCTCGACATCCGCGAGGGCGTTGGCCTGAAGTGGTAAAATGTCCCTTAGGCCCAGCATCCATGCCATTCAGGGGCCCTTTTGGATGAGGAAATTTGTGGAATCCCGGTCAAGGAGTGGGTGAATCATATTCATACCCATCTACGAGAGAGGTGAACATCTCCAGGGGAGGGGATGTACAGTCGGTCGAGGCTTGCTCGACGTGAGTTGGGGAAAAAGTGTGCACCCTTTCATATGTCTTAACCTGAGGGGAAGATTTTGGCTATCGGGCTGGGCCAATAGACGAAATGTCCAGGAATTCCTACATGTCCCATGAGGATGGGAATCAAGCCATACGTAGTTATTGAAGGCCATGCAGTTTAACGTCATGCGATAAAGACAAGGGAGGAGAGAAGAACTGGAGTGGTCACATGGTGTGACCATTATAATCCTTGTATGAGTGGGGCTAAGGAAGCCTAATCCTCATCATGAGAGGATCCTCTGAGGAAACTATATCCAGGGGGATAGTTTAAAGAGAAGAGCTCAGGGTTGGGCTCAAGAAGAAACATCTTAGCATTCCTACGTATCCCATTAGGATGGGAATGAAGCCATACATAGTTCTTAAAGAACAGTTTAACGTCGTTCTGGACGAATGATGCATCTCATCTGGGGGTATGTGCGGTACGTCCGGTAACCCGATGTGAATGAGGACGTAATCCCACACCACACCGTATGATCTCATAAGAGCCTGAGTCAACGAAGGCTAAGGGGCCTGAGGCTGATCCTTGGTCAAGAAGGACGGACTAGCTTGAAGTTTAACATCTTACAGTAAAGACAAGGGAGATCTTAGTTTAAGGTCATATAACTCGGACCATTTTTCATTTTATCATCTTGCAGGATGATATCACAGTTTTAATGTCATGCAGGATGGTGGTGCAGTTTAGGGTCTTGTGGGACCATACAATTTAAGGTCGTGCAGGACCAAGGGGCTTAGGAAATGTACTGCTTAAGGAACTTGGTGTTGTTGGGCGGAGTTATGCGGTCACCATCTGTGGTCACCAACGAGTATGCTCTGTTGGGGTAAACCTTATGGATGATATAAGGTCCTTCACACTTGGGATCAAGCATGGGAGGTTTCCTACCGGGAGTCATTGGCGCTCGAAGGGCCAACACTAGGTCACTGTGCAGAAAAGAGCGAAGGCAAACCTTCTTGTTGAAGGCTCTGGCTATCTTATTCTGATGTCTTTCCAGATTGTGCAGGGCACAAAGCCTGTTCTCGTCCAATGATTCTAATTCAGCTAGACGGATTTCAGCCACCTTATTTGGTGCCTGCTAATCATAGACTGTAGTACATAACGATTGCAGCTGGTTCTCAATTCGAAGGATGGCCTCAGCCCCAAACACCAAGGAATATGGGGTCACCTGGGTGGAATTGTGAGTCGTCGTCCGATAAGTCCAGAGGGCATTGGGGAGTTTTTCAGGCCAACTTTTTTTTTTCTAACCAACCATTTCTTGTAGAATGTTAGAGAGGGTTTTGTTGAATGCCTTGATCTATCCATTCACCTATGCATGATAGCGAGAGGTATGGTTTGAATGAATATTGTACTTGGCATACAATTTCTTCAGCTCGGCTGCTCGGAAGTTGGTGCTGTTATCGGTTAGGACAGCGTGAGGGACTCCAAACCGGTGGATGATATTGGAGATCATGAAGTAAACGATGGAATGGTCCTTGACCTATTTGAGTGGAACCGCCTCTACCCACTTGGAGAAGAAATCTTTAGCAGTTAGGAAGAACCTACAATGGTGAGCTATCACCGGTGGATATGGTCCCACGACATTGAGTCCCCACACCGTAAATGACCAAGAATACTTGGTGGAGTGGAGAGGCACTTGAGGACGATGTAGGAAGTTAGCATGAACATGGAATGTATGGAATCTATTGGAAAACTCGATACAATCATGGGTCATAGAGGGACAGAAGTACCCCAACCTCCAGATCTGATGGGACATCTTAGGCCCAGCCTGGTGGGCACTGTAGGAACCGACATGAACCTCTTGCATGACCTAAAAAATCGTGTCTCCTTGAATGCATTGGAGGAGAACATCATCGAAGCTCCGCTTATAGAGGATCCGCTCAAGGCTGGGACCACTATGGTGGGTAAATTGCAGTGCACGACGTCAGATTCTCTCGCACTCAGCCTGATCGCCTGGGAGGAAACCATTTTGGAGATACTCGACAAAAGGTGCTCTCCAGTCGTTAGTAGCCTCATCCAATGTGTATGAAACACCTGGGACCCCTGACGTCGAAGGTCCGGCGGTAAGATGACTTACCCACAGGTCATCGTTGTCCTCTAGGGTGACGGGGGAAATGACTCTCCGGTGTGCCAAATGTATGATCAAAACATCTTTCTCGGGTTCTGCGAGCGATGAAGCTAAGCCATCCAAAGCATCTGCTCGACCGTTCTGTGACCGAGGGAAATGGGTAACCTCTGGTAGAGATGAGAACCGAGCCATTAGATGGAGGGTGCACTCCAGCAATGGCACAAGCTCTGGCTTCGTGAAGACATAGTCTCCATTGACCTGCTTGATGACCAGTTCGGAATCCCCTTTCACATGAAGATGTGGCACATCGATCTCAAGGGCCAGCTCAACACCAATGATGAGAGCCTGGAACTCTGCCTCGTTGTTGGTGAAGCCTTATGACAACAGGAATGAGTATGGCAGAACGGCTTGCGCTGGGGTGATGAAGACGATACCCAAACCCACTCTGTTGAGCATAGGATCGTTTAGCCTCCTACCGGTGGGGCTCCGAGAGGCACCATCAAAGTGAATTTTCCAACATGAGACAACATGATCGACTGAGAGGATCGCCTCATCAAGAAAATCCAGATCCAGGGATTGATCCGCGGAGGTTGGATGAGCAGCTAAGAAGTCTGCCAATGTCGGTCCCTTGATGGCCTTCTGAGGCAAGAACCTGATGTCGAACTGCTGGAGGATCACCACCCACCGTGCTAGCTAGCCAGATAACATAAGGCAGTTCAGGATGTACATTAGTGGGTCTACCCAAGAGATCAACTATACCTCATGGTGCTGCAGGTAGTACCACAACTTCTTTATGGAAAACATGAGAACAAGGCAGCTCTTTTCGATAGGGGAGTATCTGATCTCCGTATCAAGGAGTATGTGGCTGAGATAGTAGAGGTCGTTCTCTGTCCCCTCATTGTTCCTCTGGTTGAGATTCGCGCCAAGGGACCATTCCAGGGTGGTCACGTAAAGGACCAACAGCTTTCTGGAGATGGTTGGCATCAAGATCGGAGCTTGGAGCAGATACTTCTTGATTTACTCGAAGGTAGTACGACACTCTTCTTCCCATTCATAGGTGGCACCTTTCTTCATGAGCCGATTAAAGGGCTTACACTTGCCAGCCAGATTTGCAATGAATCGGCATATATATGCTAAGTGGCCTTGGAGACCTCGAAGCTCCCGAATATTGCTCAGGGGATGCATCTGGCTGATGGCATTGATCTTATTTAGGTCGATCACAATGCCCTGGTATCTTACAACAAAGCCAACAAACATCCCGTAGGTGACCCCGAAGGTGCAACTAAGAAGGATCATCTTCAGGTGGTGGGAACGAAGGAAGCCAAAGACATTCTCAAGGTCCTTGATATGGTCCTGGCGCAAGCGATATTTGACAACCAGATCATCCACATAACATTCCACCAGTGGCCTGAGAATCGGCTTGAATATGTAATGCATGGCCCGCTGATAGGTGGCACCTGCATTTTTCAGGCCGAAGGGAATATCCTGGAAATATAAAATACATTGGAGAGCCCTGAAGGTAGTGTATTCATCATCCTCAGGGGCCATCAGGATCTGGTTGTACCCGGAATACCCATCTGTGAAAGAGAGGGCTTGGAATCCGGCCGCGGCATCAATCAACAACTCTGTCACTAGGAGGGAAAAATCATTCTTTGTACAGTAGAGATTGAGATCGTGGAAGTCGATGCAGACTCTGATCTTCCTGTTCTTCTTCCTGACTGGCACAATGTTGGCAAGCCACATGGGGTACTGGATTTCCTTGACAAAGATGGCTTTGATAAGCTTGTCAACTTCGGCCTCAACCATGGCACCGTGAGAAGGGTGCATCTTTCTAGGAGGCTGCTTAAACCCACGATGGTTTGTCGGGAGACCAAGGTGGTGGAAGAATACCTGGGGATCAAGTCCAAGCATCTCGTCGTAACTCAAGGAAAACACATCACGGTGCTGTTTGTGAAAGTCCACATACTGCTGCTACCCCTCGAGGGGCATGGCTGCACTGATCAATGTGGGTCTCAGATATGACTCACTACCAAGGATCAGCTGTACTAGTTCATCAACTGTTGTAGAGATTCCTTCTTCAAAAGCGAGGGGATCATCCCCCAGATCCTCCTATCCACCCATGGAGGGATTTTCCGCAGGGGTAGCTGCTTCTAAGTTATCAAACCCTGATGGGCAGCTGGTGCCGGCCTTGTCAGTAGTGTTCATCATATCAGGAGACCCATGCACCACCTAGACCATAGCGATTAAGGAAGTCGATCCTATACTGTCTGCCCTTCAGGCCAAGGGGCCACGTTTGATGACATCAAAGAATTAGTGACACGTCAGCCAGAGCCAGTTCATTCTAGCCCGGCGGAAGAGACACGTATGACGTACCTCCGTATCGATAAGCCTGACATTCTGATACCGTACAGGGGTAGGAGGTTCTGGGTCACCTGAACCAGGTTGGTGTATGAGTACGAGGTTATTTTCCGTCTTCTCATGGACATAGGAACATGCCTTCCTCTTGTACCCGAAACAACAAAAAACTTCCCCATGATGGGGGGTCATGGACTCTAACAGATGGATTGGAAAGATATAGGCATCATCCGGGCCTACCCAGAGATCACTTGTGACCGGGGCGGGTTCATCCTCACTTTCTATGATTTTCTTATCCTTGCTCTTATAATAGTCGGCATCTAGATAGCGGTCTTCACAAGAGACGAAAGGAGAGGCATCTTTTTGGAGCACGCCTACTCGGCTATTGAGGGAGTACTTGACGTATTGGTGATACAATGAAGGGACTGCTGCATGCAGATAGATCCATGGCTTGCCCATCAATAAGTTGTATGCGGTGTCCTAGGAGACAACCTTGAACTCGGTGCTAGCAATTAGGCCACTGAACTGGGTCTTCAAGTGGATCTTTATGACTAGGGATTGTTCAGTCCTATTATATCCCTGGATTCTGAGGTCGGAGGGAGTTAAATCATCCTAAAAAACACAAATTTCGTAGTGTCCGAGTCAGGATTACGTTAATCCCAGAACCTGTGTCAATAAGACAGTGGCAGACTTCCATGCCATTGAACTGGCCAATGACGTATAGTGGGCGAATATTTCAATGTATGGGAGGGTCTTCTTATTCACCAGAGAATGAGATAAATGCCTGGAATTCGGCATTCTCAATTGCCGCAACATGGGAGGATTCTACAGCTGCAACCTCCGTCTCAAACTGGAGGGGCCTCCTTAGGGCGTCGGCAAGTGCTTCATGCATTTCAGATGACATGATAAGAGCCTCAAGAATATAAATCCTTGATGCAATGCCGACCAGGTGCTTCAGGACATCATACTTTCGTGCCAACCGGGAACCTCTGCTTACAGGAGGTCGTTCTGTAGTTGGAGGCATAACGGGACCTACTAGCTGGACTGGTGGCTGGCTAGTACTTGGTACATCCCACTGCCCGCTAGTTGATGCCTGAAGAGTAGCTGACGGATGAGGATCAGACAACTGAGATTGTCCTGTAGTTGGGCAAGACTGACCACGGTATGAACGAGAAAGCTCTGCCTAATCTATTAACACAAACGGCAGTGGAGGTAGATCTGAGGGCACCAGATGAGGTTGCGGGTGTTGAGCTATGCACTGAGTCTGCTGTCTGGTATTAGTAGCATTCACGGCCTGACTGAAAGTGCCCACAGACATGCCTAGATGACCCATGTGGTTGCAGTTCGGCTGACGTTGACTTCTCTTGGGGACGTTGGGGGGGGGGGGGGGGGTTCCCCTGGCGTTCCCCCTCGTCGGGAGTCATATAGGGATTTACCAGCTCCACAGTATTAACCGAAGAGTACCTCCGGTTTTCTCTTGACAAGTCGTCCACCACTGGGTGGATTCTGAGAGTAATCCCCATTTTAGGGGGCATAAAGTCGCCAAGAGTATGGGATGGTGATGGTCGTGGTGGAGCGCGTTTCTTTTTCTTGCATTGTCACTGCTTGCCCTTTTGGAAAGAGGTCGGATGTTAGGACGACGCAGAGGTACTGGGCACATCTTCTGAAGGCTCTGGCTGATTCATGTAATTGAGAATGATTACATGGGCACGGGAAACTATTTCACAGGCCATCCGGTCGTCATACTTCTGGGACCCATGACTAAGAACCTGCTGCCAGTCGCCTTTGCTATCGCTACTGATATCTGACCCTACGAAGACACCCGCCACTTGTGTCGGGGCCGGGCCTACACTGACTATTTTGTTGTTGAACTAGTCTTGAAGCTAGTCTTTAAACACATAGCACTGCTTGAGGGTGTTCCCCAAAATCTGGTGATAGGGGCAGTAGTTGGGGAGATCGGTTGGATTGGCCTCTTCCGGCCTTCTTCACTTGGGTAAGTGCACAATCCCTTGCTCTAGAGAACATCGAAAGTAGACAAGGACCTAATTCTTGTTGAACGAGTAAGTCTGGTGCCTTCTTTCTAGATAGGGGACCTTGGGAGCCTGGCCCTGATGAGGGGATGGAGGGGCCTGCCGAGGAGGTGGAGCCTGATTGTCCCACCTAGGTGGTAGTGGCGCATTGCGCGGTGGAACCTGTCGGTTTTGAGGCAGTTCCTACTGGGCAAGAGCCTGTGCTTGAGGTGGAGGACCTCTGCGGGGTTGCGGGGCTGGTGCCACTGGCAGTAATTCTAGCTGCATGGGGGATTCTATTTGGGCCACCGTGGTGGGTTCGGCCCTAGCATCCCTCCTGGCTGGGATCACAGGGGGCAGGAGACGTGCCTGACTAGCCTGCTATAGAGCTTCCTCGAGGCGCTGAGCCTTATCTAAGAAATCATGGAACCCTTCGGGGTTGTTATTGGTGATCAGGGAAGGTACTAGTTCTATTTTAACATTCCCTACACAAATCGTCTATAATTTCTCCTGAGTCAATGGAATGTCGAGGGAGTATGTATGCCCCATATACTGGGCGATGAAGTCCGCGACTCGCTAATCAGGCCATTGTTTGCACATGAAGAGGTTTGTGATGCTATTCTCTCACGTGGAGGAGCTGAACTAGTATAAGAACTACCGGCGAAGATCCTCCCAGCCGGTCACCGATCCGATAGGGAGCTAGCTGTACCAGTCGAATGTAGGGCCCTCCAATGTCTGCACAAAACATTGGAGCTTGGCGACTTCCTACTGTGTCGGGGTCCCCAACATGGGGCCACACCTGGAGGAAAAATGATCCAAGTGCTGTGGTGGATCCCCAGTCCCGTTAAAGGGTGAGAAAGTGGGATTCCCAAAACCGGGGGGGGGGGTGCGGGCATATCATCCACCCACGCAGGATATGGATTTCCATCCAAAGGGACTGCCACCTACCGCGTTTCCAACACCTCTAGGTGGGCGATGAGTGCCGCCATAGGATCATCCAGGTGGGGGTCCTTGTCTTGACATGGATCCCTAACTACGACTGCGCTGCCAGGTTCCTCGACACGGTAAACCGCTTCAATGGCTCATGGAGAGACTGGTGGAATGACCCTTGGGGCGGCTGAGGGAACCCGAGCTGGATTCCTCGGATTGCCTAACCGTTCATAAGGTTTTGGCGAGATGTATCGCGCCCTCTTGCCAAGAGTTCCGGCCCCTGCACTGTCTTTAAGAGTAGCATGATTAGGGTTACCCGAAGGCATCTCACCGGGGGGTGGGGGGGGGGGGTTGTTCCTTCCCCTGCTGCCCCGGCTTAGGATCACCATAGTCTGGTGGTATCTCGAGAGAGCGTTCGGATAAGAGTTCATCAACTAGCCTCTATTGCTCAGCAAGCTGATAGCGCATCACGGCCTTCTCGGGGACTTTATCTGTCTTTTGTACAGAGGCGGATGGGTCGGAGTGTTTAACGGTTCCGACATGCTATTTACCCTTATAGTCATTTCAGCTGAGTACCAGCGACTTGGTGTGCGCAGGGAGGCCAAGAAGGTTCCTCTGCTAACGAGTGACCCTCCCTGATGGGTCAAACAATGGTGGTACACTTTTAGGGGGTAATTCTCCATCGAGAAACTCCAGCTCGTCCTCTTTGTCCACTATGCCAGCCATATGGACTGCAACCCTTTCTGGGGGAATGTCCTCAATGTCGCATAACAAATCGGGACGCCGTCAGATAGGACTGAAGAGGAGGGCGGTATACTATCCCCAGCCATGGACATTCACATGTGGGGTAGATTCCCTGATTATTTTGTGGAGTACCTTGAAACTCTGAATGTATTTTTGTTGGAGGGCACTCTGGTGACCTGGTGACTCGGGGCTGTTGGCCATAGGGGGTGCAAGTAAATTAACCAGATGACATTGATTGCTAATTTCCTCGAAGTGCACTTGGATCCTAGGGTACAGTGCTCGCTGATAGGGAAGTTGAAATTGAGTCGCCTATAGGGTTTGACGGAATCACTCGACTTCCCCCGGGGTGAGGGATTTCGGCACACAGAAATTTGGCGTGGCCACCGGCCAGAAATTCACTGAGAAGTGGTCCGCTATGAAAATGATCCAGAAACTCTTGGGCTCGGATTCAGGGTCTGGCCCTGTATTTCTCCACTCGTCAACCGGGGGTGGCTGGGGGACAGGTAGTGGTACTGAGGCAGATCGCTGGGATAGTAAACTGGCCTGTGGAGAATACGGCGAACGAACTGACTGGACGCCGAATTCCGGGCCATCCTCCGAAGAGTGAGATGACCTGACCACAATGTCACAATATGATGGGCTGATAGCCACAGCCTCTGGTGCAGGAATTTTGGTTACCAGCAATGGGTCCCCTTGTCGCTCAACTACCATTATTCCCCAAAATAGCTCTCTATGATCTATGGTTGAGGTAGAGGGTGCTTCTGGTGACGACGGTGGTGACTGTATGGTCGGAACCGGTGGAATTCCCACAATTTCCTCCTCTTGGAAGTATCTGCAAAGAGAAGCGGGAATCCGGTGGACCTCGCATTCTAGAAGGATGAGGCTGACACGCCTTGTTCCTTCACGGGTCCTTAATGCAGAGAAGTGGGGGGAGGGTTATGATGCAGAGTCACATTCTGCTTCGGAATCCCAGAAGCGTGCCGGTTTGATCTCCATCCGGGCTTTCCCAGGATTCTTCTTGTGTCGGTGACGACCCTTCCTCATGCCCCTAGATGGCTCTTCACGAAACGCTGGTTCCCGACATGTAGTCTCGGGGCTGTGCTGACGCCATGGCGGGGAGGAAATCTGCTTGAGACAGCCGGGGTGCAAGGGGCACCAGGGCCACTATTGAAGGGAACATGGGGAGGACCTCCATGGACAACACCTTAGCAGGCGAGCCCTCTATTGGAACCGATGGGGGCATGGGGAGGACCTCCATGCTTGGTGCGGGTGGAGTGAGGCTGACCTTCACCACCTTGGTTTCCAGGGCGAGGAAGATATTCGCTAGTTGTATAAAGAATGTAGGTAGGATCCCCATGTTAGAGAGGGAACGGATGGGCAATGCCTTCACATCAACAGTCAGGGGTAGGAGGATGAATTCCATACCCAGATTGATGGGTACAGAAAATAATTTTGCGCCATGTGTCACTGTCGCGGGTCAGGACATAATTCGGGTTGTGGGTAGCAAGGGGAATAACTCCATGATGAAATTCAGAGCGGGGAAGGCCCATGCTCTGTGGAGTGGTGGTATGGGGAGGACCTTTTTACAGAGTGACACCACCGTGGGTTGGTTCACGGAGATCACCACTTGGGCCTGCGACACGGAGAGTCGACCCAGCTTGCCCGTGGGGCGACTGGGGCCTCGAGCCCGGTCAGGCGTAGGGGTGTTTCATCATAGTTCATGTAGGGGATTATTGATATATGTCAGTGGTGGCTCCGGCCACAGTAGCTGTCGACATCGACGCCCCTTCACGGGCACCCTCAGCTCGGGCCCAATGCTGGCATCGGGTCAGGCGAGTTGGTGCAGGTGGTGGAGGGGCATAGCCTACCTGCTCCTCTGGAAAGGGCGGATGGCGGGTCTGACGCGGCCGTGTAAGGGCCCTTGGATGGAACCTTTGGATTGGGACTATGACCGGGCTAAGCCGGACATCACCCACCTCATCAGCATAAGGCGAGGAGTCGCCTTGGCGTTCCGGGGACAGGCTCCCGAAACGAATGAACATTGGGGTGGGGAGCATGGGCTCTTTGCGCGGCCCTCAAGGGCGGCGTTGACGGTGGGGCCTGGATGCCTCTAGGTCCAGGCGGGCAATATCCCGAGTTGGGATTTTTCCCTCCTCCTCGTAATGACGTATGAGGTCGTCAATCACGCTTTGTTGGATGACTTATGATGGGGAGAGGGGGAGTGGGCACCCCACGCTCGTGGATGCAGACCCCGTTATAGCAGCAGTGGAGCCATGCGGAGCGGATATTCTGGTATTGCTGCAGCCCCTGCGTAGGAGGGTGGGCAGCGATCGTGTTCCTGTAGCAGAAACCTGATTCTTGAGAAGTAGGGAGATTAACTCATCAGCATTGTGAAAAAAATAGATCGACAACTAGTGCCCCAGCGTCATCCCGTCTTTCGTGGTCGACAAGAGGGATCCATGTAGACAACGTTGCAGAACGGAATTCCCCACGTTCTACCGCACCAACTTCTCGTGAGTTTCATGCCAGGCCTACTATTTTCTTGGCGGGACCCAGCACCAGATATCTAGATCTGGTGACATGTCAATCTACTAGTGTCTCAAGTGGTACTATTCTTCTCATTGAGGAGAAGAAATTGACCTAGGGTTCACCATTTCTATTTCCGATGCTTTCGCTGGGGTGCATGCATCCATCCGCATGGGCGCGACAGGCGTGGATTTTTGTGTTTCCCTACATTCTTGCTTTCCAAAGGATGGTGGCATCCACTCCTTATTCAAGGAAATCTACTCCTTGATCGAAACCAGGATGATGGGATGTCGGTTCTTCTTTCCATGGATTCCTCCTCGGAACTCGTCACCTAGTCCGGGTCTCCCTCATAGATTTAATCAGTTGTTCGTGAAACTCTTCTGAGTTCCATGTTTCCATGGTCGCTGGTTAATTACACTGCTTCTGTCAGGACATTCCAAAGGGTCCGGTCAGGGCAGCAACTTTTAGTTGGGGGAGTTTTTATGTCGAGGCATCAGTATCATGTCTAAACACTAGGGACTTGGCTTGTCTGTCTTTTGTCCCTTATTATAGGGCTTCTCGAGGGAACAGAATCCCAAGGCATCCCTCCTCGAGAACGGGGAATTTTATTCCATAGGCATGTATCTAATTTTTTCCTAATATTTCTATGTTTAACATAGGGTATGCTGCAAGTTTAACGTTCAGCGGTGATGGATCAGCCAGATCAGAACACTAGCTGGAGTGGATCTGATAGAGGAATCCCCCTTGAGGGAATGCCGATATCGGGGCTAGCCCATTGGTGGATTCCCGAATGTTGTGGAGGGGAATGGGGTTGCATGACCTCACCAGGATTTGGCGTCCTAGGTAAGAATCAGGGTGGATGATCGAGAATTGCATGGATGCGGTCGAAATGACCAGGTGGTGGGCTTGAACCTCGTGAGGCTTCCTACGTACCATGCCTTGGCAGGGATCAAAGTCTGCATAGTTCGAGAAGAACGGTGTTATAATGAAACGAAGGGGTTTTAGAACAACTGGATGGTAGGGTCACAATGGCTTACCACTGGATTGGGATGCGGTTTAACGTCATGTGGGACAGGGGCACGTCGGAGAACCAGCATGAAGAATGACCTTGGTCCAGGTGGATAGTGGGCTTGAACCTCATGAGGTTTCCTACGTACCATGACTTGACAAGGATCAAATACCTTTTAGTTCATTATGGTGCGTCGGTGAACCGACACAAGTGAGGACCTTGGTCCAGATGGTGTGGCGCTTACACACTAGGCTGCCCAGGTGTTGGTGAACCGACATGAAGGTGGTTGGAGTGACCAACGGGTGATGTGCGCGAACCTTGTGAGGATTCCTACATGCCATGCCTTGTCACGGATGAATGCCCATGTAGTCTAGGTAAAAATGGTGGGTGTTGGTGAACTGACGTGAAGAAAGGACCTTGGTCCGATGGGTGATGGTCTTGAACATTAGGGAGGATACATACATACCGTGACTTGACATGGATCAATGTCCTCGATGTTCGGGTTAGTCACAATGGCTTACCGTCGGACTGGAATGTAGTTTAACGTCATGCAAGACAGGGGTGGAACCTGACGTGAATAAATAATGGGCGGTGGAACCTGACGTGAAGAAATGACGGGCGGTGGAACTTGACATGACGAAATGACGGGCGGTGGGCTTGAACCTCGTGGAGGCTTCCTACGTACCATACCATGACATGGATCAAAGACCCCGTAGTTCAAAAGAGAGGAGGTCGAAATGACGAGGTGGTGGGCTTGAACCTCGTGAGTCTTCGTATGTACCATGTCTTGGCAGGGATCAAAGACCTCATAGTTAAAAAAGGATGTACAGTTTAATGTCAGGTGGGACAGGGGCATACAGTTTAACGTCATGTTGGACGGGGGCATTTTCATGGTCGATGCTTACTCTAAGCCCACATGAGTCGTGCTTGGTGTGAGAAACAAGAGGCAGTCGAGACCTGATGATCACGTCACGAAGGGTGCGTCCGTGAAATTGAAGAGGGGCTTACGTGTTAGGCGGCCCACAGCGCTGGGACTTATTCTAGGATGGAGGCCCAACGTGTGGCAAAGCGCAATGGGAGGGGGATTTGAGACCAAAGATGGAAGGTGCCTCATTCCCTATCGCACCCTCCACTAGCCTTGGCAGTGGGGAAGTACATAGGTGCGTGGGTGCTACCTTCCGCAAGAGGGGCTGGGGGGGGGGGGCTTACACCAACGTGGTTTCCCTTCTCCCGTGGACATACGCTACTCCTATAAGGAGGATATCATCCCATGTGTGGGTGTTTCCATTCCCGTGGAGACGAGCGGTGTAACGAATGTCCGAGCTGGGGTACCCTACGTGCGAGACACGGGGTAAGGTCAAAGTTTAATGTCATGTGTTAAGGATGAGGTGCTTGGCAGATTAATGTTCAGTAGCTCGGACGAAGGGGTTTACTAAGCACCCCTAGGACTTACATGACCGGTACCCTCTGCCCCTTTGGGGTGGGAAGGTACCGGAAATGCCATGGTAAAGGGGGGGCACAGAGAAACCCATCGAGGGGGACACGTTAGCGTGGATATGCGACGAATCAATAGCCGTTAGCGGGCCTATGTGAAGAAGCATTAGGCGAAGAAACACTATGGGTGGTTTCGTCCATGGGACTATGAAATCACATCGTGCAAACCTGGAGGGTCGCACAGGAAGAGGAATTTCCAAGAAAAGGTGTCCAGAGGTAGGGACCTTGTGGAGCTTGGTTGCTCTGCATAGTGGAGAGCACTTGCAAAGGGGTGTGCTTCACGAAGTGAAGTGTCTTGGCCATAGCCTGGCGCAGAAGTGCGAGTGGGAGGTGCTTCGTGAAGTGGAAGTGTGTTCGCGGACCACATCCTCACGAAGCGGAGATGCCTTGTAAAGCAGGGTGTTGTGAAGCAGTGTTCTTCGTGACGTACAGGGACCCTGCCTTGGCATGTGGATCACCTGTATAGGATGGGTGTTTCGTGAAGCATAAATGCTCTGTGGCTTTCCGGGTTCCCTTGGGAGTCCCCTTCCTTCGTGTAGGACCTTAGGCTTCGTGAAGTGCATCCCTCTCGGAAGAGGGGCTCAAAACGAGGCAAGGCGAAGGAATCTCGCAAATCAAAAATACCTTGCGGAGCTCATGATTCCTGGGGTGAAGGGTGCTTCGTGATTCTGGAGCTGAGAAGTTGAATGTTCAGATTGTCCGTCCGGAGAGCTCAGGGGGAGCTCAGTATTTATAGGCCAGGGGCGCCGCGGAGAAGAACTCACGCGGTGTGAAGGGGGCCTCGGTAGCTTCGCGGAGGGTCACGAACGTCAACCGGATTCACGGAGGGGTACCGCCTCCTCTACTTCGGGGCGGGTCGTGAACGTCAAGCCGTTCGTGGAGCCTTACCGCCTCTAGGGCTTCACGGCGGGTCACGTTGCTCAGGGGCCCTCTGCGTCTGTGCTTTGTGAGGTAGCGCGCCGGCTTCTTTTTATTCTACCCTCAGCGTCCAATATTTTTGCACTAACACATGAATCAGGTAATTCCTCTCATCTGGCCTCAACTGCTGAGACCCGTAAACAACTACACGACCTCCCAGCATCAACACTTCTCCCAGCCCAATACTTGATTCATCACAGTAAAATGTATATATCTTCCATTTCCCTAGAAGTATTTGGAATGGTGCAGATTTCAACCTTCCCATCATCTTCTAAATGTATTCCTCGCATGATTCAGAATAAATGAACTTCATACCCTTCTCAGTCAAACCCATCAACGACAATGATAAACAGGATAAGTCCTGCATAAAGTGCATATCGTAACCAGCCAGCCCCATGAAACACCATATTTCAAACAAGTTCTTAGGCTTCTCCCAAGAAACTACTCCTCTCACATAATCTGGGTCTACCGTAACCCCTGCCTCTGAGATAATATGACTCAGGAAGTGAATCTGGTCCATCCAAATGTGGCACTTTGGGAACTTAGAATATAACTGATTCTCATTTAGTGTACTCAGTATGATCTCAAGATGGGATTCATGGTAATGTCGAGTGTGAGAGTACACCAAGATATCATCCACAAAGACCACCGCAAAAGAGTCCAAATATGGGTGGAACACACTATTCATCAAATCCTTGAAAACGGCTGGTGCGTTAGTGAGTCCAAACGACATGACCATATACTCGTGTAGACCATATCTACTCCGAAAGGATGTAAGAGGTATGTACGATGGTCTAACAAACAACCGATGATATTTGTATCTCATGTAAATCTTCGAGAAAACTCATGATCCTCAAAGTTGATCAAAAATATCATCAATACTTTGTAAGGGATATTGGTTCTTAACCATCAACTGGTTCAGTTTTTGATAATCCACGCACAGTCTGAGGGTACCATCCGACTTCTTATCAAAAAGGACAGGCGAACCCTAGGGAGAAATACTGGGTCGTATGAACCCCTTGGCTTATAACTCCTCTAACTACCTCTTAAGATCTTACAATTCTGTCGTATCCATCCTATAATGAGGAATGGATACCGGTGCATCTCCTGAAACATGATCAATAACGAATTCCACCTATCACTCCAGAGGTAGACTCAAAAATTCATCTGGGAAGAAATCCCAAAAATGATTAACCACTGGTGGGAAATCCTTCAAACTAGTTTCCTGGTCATCCAGATATAAACTCACAATCTGGGTTGTCACTCCACCTCACCCACGATGCTCAGGTCTATCTTAGCTTGCCTGGATATCCCATTCACCTATGTATAGAAACGCTCTTCCCTCTAGTGACGTGAAACTCACCCTGCAATGATAGAAATTTACAAAGGCACGAATGGATACCAACCAGTCCATCCTGAGAATGAAATCATAGGCTACAATCTCTAATACAAAGAATTCCCATATAACGTGACACCAACCATCCTCTAGGGGAACTCCTTGCACTGATTTACATCTGTCATTATAATTCTTAAAAGAGTGTCTAGAATCATGATATCAGAAGAAGAAGAATCATAGAGTCCAAGGATCTCTTCAAAGAGCATAGATATAAAGATATGTGTAGCACCATTATTGAAAAGTACAGAAGATAAAACATAAGTGGCTAGAATAGTACCTCACACTGTGGAAGGTCCGAGATCTTTCTCATGTTGGGTCTATTTCACTGCATATGTCTACCCAGTACCATGACCCTACAACATAGCATGGCTACCCTAAGCTGACCATCCCTACTGTCTCTGAGATCGTGGTGTCTACCTACCACGACCATGAACACCACATCAGCCTGAACATCCAGAAATATTCCAATTCCCTTACTGGTATGAATCTTCGGGCCCTACTCCTGCACACAGAGTCTATGAAAAACCCCTCTCACTAGTCAATGATGATAATTCCCTGTAGAAACACTGAATATGACCACTCTTGCAGTAAGCTCGACACTCCATTGGGTCACATGTACACTGAGGTCTTTTTTCCCCTCTTTACCACATTGGTAGCACATTACCTGGCCACCTAAAGAATTATTTTAGCTAGTACTGCCACTATTAGAGAAATCCATCTGCCTTTTCCTCTTACAGGTAGAAATAGTACTAGAGACCGGTGCCGAACCACCCTAGTCTTCACCACTAGCTTCCCACAGGTTCTGCTCAGTAATAAATTCCTATTTCACAATAGCATGCACTGTAGGAAACCTGAAAACATTCACCAATGCTCGAATGTCATATCGATGACAATCCTCAAACAGTCTACTCTTAAATGTCTCATCACCCACCAGAACATGTGCAATACATTGTAGTTCAATGAAGCAGGCCGAATATTCCATCACTGATATGGCACCCAGCTACAGATTCATGAACTCTCGAGCTTGATCTCCCCTTAGTATCTATGGAAAGAAAAATTCATAGAATACTGCCTAAAAATCCTCCCACACGATGTCTCGGTGATTCCCAGTTTGGGTGGTAACATCCCACCATCTCTTGGAGGAATCACACAGCATGTGAGCAGCGAGCATGACCCTCCTCCCAGGAGGCATCACCAGATGCTCGAAGATCATCTATATAGAACCCATCCCTGAATCTATAGCATGTGGTCCCCCATAACCTGAAATGTTAGGCTGAGGCTACTGTTGGAATATAAATGTTAGCTCTTCTATAGATGCGGCAACCAAAGGTGATCCCTAGATGGTCTGCATGAACAGCATAAAGCCTTCACAGAACTGCTAATCTGTGGATGCGTCCTGTATAATAGCTGGTGTTAATTCTGGTATTGCTGGAGGATCCATCGGTAGCCCATGGCCTACCATCATTGCAGTATAATTATCGCCACTCTATTGGCGAACTACTCATGGTCTCCTCAGTGGCATGACTCTACAAGGTCAAACACACACCTTAAATTAATTTACTATTGAGTTTTTCTTTTCTCTGGTTAAGAGTTTCAACTAAAAGGGGAAATATCCATAGGAACTTGCAAAAAGAGAGTACACGACATGTATACGGTCTACACAGCATATACCCTTAAGACCTTACATGGTCGTGTTCTAATGCCTGCCTGGGCCTGTCTCAACCCTATGTACACGATATGTTACACCTACACACAGCGTGTCCACAACCCTACTTCCCCAGACACAAGGTCAAGTCCACATGGTCTCTCACTGATCAATACTATGCGGCGTGTCCAAAGGTACACGATGTATACTAGAATTGTAACACCGACCTGTGTTATTAGTTACACGACCGGATTCCAAGATTTCACTACACATTGTTTTTAAAACTAGCATGAACTGTATAACCTAAGGTTTATCAGTCTGTGTTTTAGTCACGTGGGTGGACATAGGTTCAACCCTAAAAGGCATCTACAATCAGTACACAATGTGTTCCCATAATAACTTCCATATCTCGTGTCTCTGCCCACATAGCCAATGACGCTGTTAGAGACTACACGATGTGTACATAAGGTACACGGTGAGTACCTAAGAATAAAATTTTATTCCCAAACAGAAGAACACATGGTATGTAGTCAAAACATCATGGCATGTATTCTGGGTTTTTTCAGACAGTAAGCCTCATAATCTACTCCAGAGCCTAGAAAAACAATGAAACGAACACCAAAGTGCCAAATTATGATCTTTGAGGGCCCATACTCACCATGAATCAAATCCTAGAATCTTATACATGTTATAACAAGGTAAACAAGTCAATGATCCACCAAATTCCAGTCAATGAGGGCCCATAAAACCTCAAGAAACAAAGATTTGATTCATTCAAACAAAACCTCATACAAACAATACCCTATCAATAGTAGGCGTATCTATCAAAGTTCCCATCCCAATAACATGCATTTTCTATCACAACATCTATCATAACAACATGCAATTTCTAATGCACCTATAAGGCATGCAAATTATTCATGGCATGTGATTATAACATATGCCTAAATGATGCATTAGATGGATTACCCATATCTCATCTTGTTTCAACTAAATAAAACCTATGTATAAAAATATAAATAGAACACCACAAGTGCATCACCCAACGGTGACAATCAAATCAACTGTAAAATTGCAAAACCAGAAAAATTGAAATTAAGCGAGGTAGATTGGATTTTCCTAGTACATGGGTTAGGTAATATTGGGCACAACTTATTACAAGGTACCGTTTCCATACTATCCTTGGATACAGGCTCCAAATAGTAAGTTAAAAAAAGAATCCCCTTTGATTCTACTTTGTAATGTCCCAGATCCGGGTGCCACATAACGGGTGCCCCGAACCCGGTTGGTCACATGACCTCAAGCGCATTTCCATAAACTCCAGAGGCTTCCAACTAGTATCGAGGGATTAGGACTAATAGTGGGGAAACTATTCCCTTATTTATCAAGGTGTAGCATAATAGAAAAAAATATAATCATACAAAAGTGAAAGTAGTAAACAGTATAAACCTGATATGGACAACAAAACTGATGAAAAAGATAACCAAAAGTCATATATATGATGATGCAACATGTCTCTAATTCTAAGAAAGCAGCCAAAATAGGATACACTACAAACTGATACAGTACAACACAAGGTACAAAGTACATAAAAACAAAACCGAAGGAGTGCCACAGGAACACATCAGCATCGCAAGCATAATACTAGTCTCATGTTCTCCTAATCCTCTGAAAAAATCATGTACCTATGTAAGGACTCTTTCCCTTATCAACACCTGCATCAATATAATCTATTTGGGCCTAAGAGATGACCCCAAACAGGTGTGAGAAATAATCCCAGTAGGCAACCACCTAATGTTCCGTTCCCAACTCTCAGTGAAAATGTGCAACAAAAGTGTGCAATAATGAAATGTAGTAAACTAGGATGTACTCAAAATTAACCTTCTCTAACAGTTAAATTTCCATTTTAATAATTATTTAACAGTTCAATATAATTGAATTATGAGTCTTACATGACTCGGCCTCAACCGACAATCTTCTATAACAATGCCACATTAGAAACCAAAACAGGCTATCTAAAAAGTAAAAGATAATAATAATACCAAGTCTATGCTTTATCTTGGATGGTACAACATAAGAAATCCCCACATTGAATATTCAATGTAATCATTTTCCTAAGATATTCATGTCTTTTCCCTCATGTTAAAGAAAACCTTTTCCACATGCAAAAGAAAAACATTTCCCTCAGGCTAAACAAAAACTTACCCTCAAGCTAAACAACACCTTTCCCTCAGGAGAAACAAAACATATCCCTTAGGCAAAACAAAACCTTTCCCTTAGGCTAAACAAAACGATTCCCTCAGGCTAAAAAACCATTCCCTCGGGATAAACAGAACCTTTCCCTCTGGTTGAACAGAACACTTCCCTCAGTCATTTTATGGGAAAATAATGTTACTGGGCCTAGATAAATGTATAAGATATAAATTTATATACGATTCCTCTCTAGAAAACTCAAAACATGCTATAATAATGGTATACCCATGGCTATCCTGGGAAAATAGAAAAATAAGGGAAACGCACCCTCAATGAGGCCCTAGATCAAAGCAACGATCTCAAACAACATTTTATGCTTATTCTTATATTACCTATGAAATTATAGGGATCTCAACAGTCAATGTCTCATCCATACTACACCCCAAACATGGGTGTGTGGCACAACGGTACACAAAATCAACTCGATAGTTCGAATTAAACACAATAACACTAACCTCAATATCATTTGATCGATGTACGTGAATGGGGCCTCCCAAAACAACCAAGAATGACATATATATGAGATAAATTATTTCCCATTAAAACATAAATAACACCCCATAGAGAAATAATTGGAAGGAAATATTCAATAAGAAGGAAGAACATACCCGCGTGGTTCAGACAATACCGACGACGGAAGAATCGGAGTCCTGATGAGCGATCGGGAGATCCTTCAAGTCTCAGTCTCCTCTCCCGCTGTTCCTAGTGAGCCATCTGCCTCCTCTGTCGAATGAGGAGGCTACATCCTGTTTTTAACAAAAAAACACAACTACACGGCATGTACTCTCAGGTAAACAACATGTACTTTCATTTTAAACTATTCCTCTGGCTGCTACTTTCCACCGCCTCACTGTTTATCTTCCAAATGATTACATGGTGTGTATTTCTAACAACACTACATATAGTTAGTTTTTACACCCTTAATCGATAAAAAACCTACAGGCCCTGTATTCTCATCCCACACAGCCAAAGTACATGGCTTGTGTACCAATGTACATAGCCTGTACCCATTAATTTCAGATTTTTTCCACATTTCTTTTATTTTCTCAAAAACACATAAAGAGAAAGAAAATAATAAACATGTACCTCAAGAATAAGAATCGAGTTATTACAGTAATAAAAGGGATGGATATAAGATATTACACTAGAAACATAAAATTGTTGTATATAAATCATACTAGAGAGGTAATTCCTTTTTAGATGAAGTAGCTTAAGAGAATGTTGGAAAGGAAAAGAGAAAGAGATAGGTTGTTTGAGAAAATTACCTCTAGAATATCACCTACTTGGAGGTTCCCTTAAAGACTTTGGATTTGGTCTTTTGGTGGGACCAGAAGAATTTTGACAAGGATAGAGTGAGGATAATAGGTTTTGGTAAATATTTAAGGATATTTATGACTTTTGAGGAGAAAGTGGGTGGTGAGGGGAGGTATTTATACTTGAGGAGGGGTAGTTTAAGGTTGTTAAAAATGATTATTTTTGTTGGACGGAGTGAGTATCTAAAGTGGGAGTGAATTAGAAAACCAATAAAATATTATTTATAAAAATTATTGTTTGTAAATCCCCTAAATTATTAAATACAATCCACATTTTCAAAAATATTTATTATGATATAGATATCAATCTTTCAAAATATTTCTCTAAAGATTGACTTGGTCTCATACGAATAATATTAAATATTTTTAGATCCTTCGAAATATGTTTACCTAATAAATATAATATATGAACCCAAATTAAAATAAAATATAAAATTATTTTATAATACCTAAAATAATTTTCAGTTTTAAAGAAGAAGTAATTAAAAAAAGAAAATAAATCACGTAGCTGGGGGAATGAATATTAGAGGATTAGTCTCAAGTAGAGACTTTTTCCTCTCAACTAGTTGACACCCGTCAGCAAGACATATATAAAAAACAAAAAATTTGATCCAATACCTAGATCAAGTATTACAATAGTATACAAATTTTCCATGTCACACATCATCTCTTCCACAGTTATCCATGGGAGAAAAACTAAACATGCCACAAAAGGACCTCTACCACTCTTATAATTTAACGAAAAAATATGAAAAGATGTTGAGACGATATAGTGTATCTTCTAGCTTAGTATTAGAGAAACTAGGCATTTATAAAAATAGATTATAGACACACACGGGTTAAAATATCAATAAAGATAATCAAAGCATAGAAATCTAAAACATGTAGACATTTGAAATACTTGTCATTTTACAATGAATCTAGGGACTGTTGGATTTCTTCTACAGGGAATCTTGAGTTGGGTTCTCTTGAAAACATCGGGAAAATAGATTTCCATAGAATCATTTTATTTAACTAGAGGAAATAATAAAATGTTAATGTGTTGTTCGGATTCCCATCAAATGTTAACAATAGGTGAGTTGGAACACCCCGTGATTTTTTGAATTATTTATTGTGAATTAATATAACTTTTCTACTATTTTTCAATTTATAGAACTTTGAAAATAGTTCAGTTAATACTAAATAAATATGTTTGTCTTATGTTATACACAACACCAAGTTAATCATACACCAAATGAAAAATAATTTTTAACTTTCTCTACAGGAAACATCGATTTCAGCTTACATTATATACAATAATGAATTTCTTGGATGGATTGCGTAACACACAAGTCCGAGTTTTACCGAAAAAATAATATATTAAAATTTTATTATTTAATATAGTATGATATAAAACAAACATTAAATCATTTTTTTGAATATAATTGTTTAATTTATGAAAATATATGGTTTAATCAAATATAATATGAACTCATAGAATACTGATTAATTATAAATGAATATGAAAACTGATTGAATATAATTGAATATTTTAATATGGTATTAGATCTATTTTAACCTAATAAATTAAATTAATTAATGGGTGATATTTAAGTAATATATATTTTATGTATCCAATAAAATATTTTTTATATTCATCCAATATATTTTATAGAAATTGGATAAGAATAAATGAAACTATATGTTTAAACCCCATTATTTTCTATAAATGTAGATATACCGACGATTAATAGAGAACCCATTTTAAATAATTTTTTTTGAAATATTATAGATTTAATATTTTAAAATAAACATCATATTTTAATGTGTAACATGAGAATTATGTAAGGTTAATTTGTTTTGTATTTTTCTGTTATGATTCATTTTTTAATGAACACTGAAAAGTACTGAATTTTAGTTCAAACCTTCTTTCTAATATAATATATTCATAATGATAAATTAAATTTAAAATTATTTTAAATGTATAATTAGAAAATATTTTTATCAATTAAATTAATTGAGGACATTGTGACCAATTTCAATTTAGTATAGATATAATAAACGTAGCAATCTTTTGATCATTTTTATTTTAATAACCTCCAGTGTTGTCCCATCACTAGGATTAAATTGATATTTATTTCTAAAACATATTTGGTTGGAATTTGGTAAATGGGTTCCAAATTTGGAATTATAATAATTTATAATTTCTAATAATATCAACATGGTTTTTGAACAAAAATATTAGTGACAATAATTAAAATTAATTAAATAATTAATGTTATAATAAATCTTAACTAAGGACTAAAGAATAAATTTATGACTCAAAAATACATAGATACTTAAAAAGGGCCATTTTATGGAAACATTTATACCATGCATTCCATTTTATTGATTTTGTTTCATTATCAAATCTACTTTCATCAGGAAAAACGTTGGTGGAATTCCCCCTTTAAATATTTAAAATAGTGTCACTCCTCCTCCACTATAAAAGGACTCATTTCCTCTTAATTTCTCACAAGTATCAAGCCCTTTAGAATACCTAAACTCTACCCAAATATTCTTTCAAAATAACTACCATTCTTATATAATCCTCCAATTTGGAAGAAATATATCCAAGTAATCCTTTTGGAACAAACCAAAATGAGTTACCCAATGAAGAGGTAACATCCTCTCTCAAACTCCATTATTTTATTTTCATTCTCCACCCCCTCAACACACATTATTAAATTATTATATATATACTCCAGTATAATCAGTATAGTATCAAATTTTTATGGTATGTTTTTGATCTACACTTACAAAAACATCCATTAAATGGGTAACAAACATATATTTTATGTGTACGATGATCTGCCTCCTTACTAAATGATGATTGTACATATTTCATTTAACACCTCTCAGGGGGAAATTGTGATGAAAAATATATTTATATATGTTATAAATTGTATTTATTATGTATTTATTTTAATTTCATTATTTTACATCATATACACACTTTCAATTTTGTGTTAATATACTAATTTTGTCTTAGAAAGTGTGGACTACCGCCCCATCAATGTGATGTGATTCGTTCATAAAATATGTGGAATGTATTAATGATGGGTGTGGGGAATATATATCATATATATTATATAATAAAGATAACGTTATAATGATATATAATTATATATATTCCTTTTACTTCTTTTCATTCAACACAATAATTAAATAAAAATATCATTCATGTGTTTGTACGACCTATCATATCCATGAATGGTGTATTATATTTAATAAATCTATAATATATGGATTATAATGAAAATAATTTATATTTAAATAATATTTTACATTTTGGAAAAATTTATAGAAGTATAAGTACCATATATATAATAGGTTAACACACATGCGAAAAACAAAGCGGATATTACCTGAAATGAATCGTTAACATAGAATTGTCCGAAAGTGGGTAATGTAAATCCCTAATCAAACTATATATGATATTATAAGTACTAATATGGTTATATTATTGATTAATAAAATTTATAATTATTACAAAAGAGTTCGGTATGAGTATGAAGAGATTTAATACCAATGTTATGGGGATTTCATCTTACATTTTATTTCTGGGAGATGCATGATTTATTCACCACCTATTTCTGTTGTGTAGTGTTTATTCTACCCATGGATGTATTCAATGATACATTATAAATAAATTAATGGTTATTTACCAATCAACATTATGATATTTATTCACCGTGGTTTACGTTTCAAAAGTAAAAAAATCATAAAAATGTTTTGTCTCAATTTTTCTTCTTTGAGACTCATGTTTTGTTATACACCCAAATTATTTCTTAAGGAGTATATAATTCTATTTTACATGTTATATAAATAATATTATTTTTTTAATTATATTTTAAGATTTATTTAATTTATTTTTCTTTCATGTAGAGTATGATCCCATGTAACAAAATAGTAAGTGTTTATTTAAATAATCTCAGGACTTTTCCTAATTATTAATTATTATGTTTATTCAAAGATATATTATGATCCATCCCTCAAGAAAACTCATGATTTTATTTACCCAAATTTTATTCCTTATATATCCATTAAATAGTACCGTTTTTTAGACATTGGTACTTAGTATAACTAATAAACTCCTTTTATGAAAATATGACTGTATTTGTCTCTTCGGTCATAAATATTTTTTATTTCAAAAATCTATGATTTCAAAAAAAAATTTAAATATGTTTTTTAATGTCCCTTTATGATGTTTTTGAAGGAAAAAATATTTTAATTATTTTATTATTTTCAATGATTCCATTATATGTTTTCAAATATATTTTCAAATAAAATTGTTCTTCAAAAGGTTTTATGTTTTGAAAATCATTTTTTAAACATCAAATGAAATTTTCCCCTATATATATTTTTTAAAAGATATTTTAAAATTATTTCTCAACTAAGATGACATCTGTTGGTGTTACTTTTTCCTTTATGGGGAAATTATTCTCACTTCCTTTTAATAATATTTTTTAAATTCATTTGGTTTTTATGTCATTATTTTGATGAAACCTATTTCACTTTAGCTGGATATTTGATTTCAAAACATATTTTTTTTAATATGATATGTTTCTGATGAAATTATTATGAAACTGGTATTTTTTCAAAGGATATTAGATGATTACATGTTTATAATAACCATTTTATTTCATGTTTTACGATATCATTTTTAATTATTTTATGAAACATGTACGTATTATTTCAGTATGAGATAAGCAAGACATGTCTCTCTCTTTAATGTGTTGGCTATTTATTTATATCTCATCAGATAGAATAAGATGGTCATGGGAGTGAACCATGAATACCAAGATGGTATGAGGAGTGAACTCACTCTACTGATATGGCTATGGGAGTGAACCATGACTACCATGATGGTATGGGGAGTGAACTTGTTCTATTAATATGGTAATGGAAGATATTCCTTGGCTAATATAGAAATAATATTATATATGATTATTTTTCACCATTCCATGATTTATTCCTATGGTATGATTTCATGTATTATGTTATTTATTTCCTTAGGATTCATGTCTACTGAACTTATATGATTTATGCCACGATTCATATTTAAAACATTGATATACTTGGTATGATCTTATATTTTCATGATCATGTTCACATATTATTATGCTCATTATTATGCTTACGTATCTACATTTTCTTCCCTTAATAATCATCCAAGATCACCCCCTTACTTGTTTCCATCCCCAAGGATATAAAGATATGTATTGTGTTTATTTTTTGTTAGAAGAGTTCTAGTCAAGAAGAACATATTGGGAGGTGAGGTAGCTCATTTACATAATAGTGTTTAGGAATCCATGTTTCTAAAGCCACCAGGCTAGTACAGTCATTGGGATTCTATTTTAATAATGATTTAAGTATTACACAAATGATATATAATGTAAATATATATCTATACTGGGTCACTATAGTTGGAATCAAAGAAGTGGATTTGTAAACCATTGTAAACTAAGATGAAAAAAATTATTGATATCCCTTGATATATTTTAAAATATATTTTTGATTATTTCTCTGATGATATGTATATGAATGAGTTAATATTTTAGAAAATGTATTCTAATTTTGGTAAAGGTTTTACTGGATGGTTTTCATAGAAATACGTCTTTATCTAGATACTACTAGTGGATGCAGTTCCGGTACTGATGTACATAGGGGTAACAACTCTGGAAAGATGTTCTAGGCCTCACTCAGGGTAATCTGGTAAATGAAATTGGGCCTTACTAGACACCTATATTGAAAATACTAGGGAATATTCATTAGTAATTCACAAACTCTTCACAAAACATCATAAAGGATTAAAATATAAGTTGGCCATGAATAACCTAGGATGAACCTAGAGTGTCATAGATTAAAGAAGGTGTCATGATTGGGGCATACTATAAGTAATTATTTTCATGAATATACATTTTCTTCTATGATAAGTAATGCTAAAACTATGCTTATGGTTTTAGTAAATGATGGGAACTAGAAGGAACTGAATTAATATTTAGTGTGAAAGATGTTTCTCTGATGTGAAGTTACGTTGGATGATCACTGTAGTGAAAGATGTTGTGACCATGCCTAATCAGTTTTCACAGAACATGATTGAAAATTTATATCTCTACCAAATCTCCGAATCACCATGGAAGAGAAATAAAAAGTTCATTGAGAGTTTGGGTACTGTAGATCATGGAGGAAAGAGGATTTTGTTTCATTTATCTCATGAATTTGGAACGAACAACCTATGTAAATGTCATAGAGGAACGTGATGATGTTTTGACTGTGGAAAATAAGGACACAAAGCAAGTGAATCCATAGAGAAAATGAACAGTTAGGTTAATGAAATGGATAAGAATATTGTCCTCTCTAAGACATGATTGAAGGATTAGTGTCTTAAGTGTGGATTAAATGGTCATTATGAATCTCAATGTCCCAAGATGATTTCTACTCCATTGAACCAGCACGATGGTGTGATTAATGGTAACATTGTTGATGATGACAAGACAATAGATGAAATGTGAAAGGAAAAGGGTATTGTGTAATAAGATGAGGTATCCTTGTTAATGGAATAAGGATGAAGTCAAATAATCAATTTTATCTTCTTTGGATTCAAAAATTATTTTATATAAGTTATGAAATAAACAAGTATTTTTCTACTTATGTTTTTTCTCCGAATTTACATGTTTATATTGAACATTCATGATAGACATGTGATGTGATTTAATAACAAGGTGATATTTTTATCAAGGGAAGGTAACCATTAATAAGTTTTTATGTTAAGATAATTCTTCTATGAATAAGTTAATAAGATGTGACTTATTACTTTGGAACTATGAATGGACATTTTTGTATGTGTGTTATGCTATCATTGATGAATTTTATAACATTTTTTCATTTACGGAATACATCCAATATAATTTGGAATAACAAACCATTAATCATTTCCAAAATTATTTATAAAAATTAAGTTTATTACCATGTTTCAAGGTAATATACGATAAAGGAATTCACATTTTTGGGAATGTGACAAACAAGTGGTACATTGTGATATATGTGGGATGAATGTTAGGTCCATTTTTTGGATTTCTTTCAAAAGATTTGGATTTACATCTTTCTAAAGGGTTATAATGTTTACCATTAATTAAAAGTTTATTTTAAACTTCAGGGAAATTAATTTTGTAGTTATATATTATTATAAACACCCTTTAAATGGATATTTACTGATTAACCATATTTCAATGATGTCCATCATATTTTTTTTCAAATTATATTTGGGTGGTTTTATAAAAGGACATCATGTATGTTGGGTGATAACCAATAATTCCTAGTAAGGTTGTGGGGCTTGAACCAATGACCAAAGGATGACATGTGTTTCATACCTACCATTACCCTAATCGATGTCCTGGTTAATGTGTAATTATTATTTTTGAATAAATATAAATGTTCTACCATTGGATTAACTTTTAATGTTTACATATTAATGTATGAACCATATTGATTTTAAAGAATAGTTATAGAAAAATAGTTATACGTTTCATTCTTTTATGGGAATTAAGATTTGAAAAAAGTTTCTTTTAGTACATTAGGAATCAAAGTAAATTTCTTAACATCTATTTCATGAGGTAATGAATGAATTAGAAATAAGTAAAACCTTAACTGAAGAACGATTTTTTTCTAGAAATATATCATGTTAGTATATTTCCTTATATTTATGTTCAATAAATAATTACATAATGTTAGCAGTATGATAAAAATGTTTTATCCTAATACCTTAATTTTTATTGAACTGATAGACTTTTAAATCATCAATTATTTATTACTCTAAAACCTTCAAATTTTATTTGACCATTCACTTTTTTTTGATTGATGACCTCAATCACTCCGTATATATATTTATGGTTTCCCACTATGTCCAATATTCTCTCCCAGCCTATTTTCTTCTATGTGAAAACCTAGTTTTATTTTACATTGGGTAATTTTTATGGTCCAAACATTACCTTTTTGGGCAAGTTTTAGTATTCACTTTTATGAGGTTGATTTTTATAAATGAAACTATTAAGTTTTAATCCTTTGATAACTTGGAATAATTTTGTGCGAAAAATTCATTTTATGGGGGTAGAAAATAACACCCAATGATTTTGTGAATTGCTTTATTTATGAATATTATTTATTAATTTATGAAATTATATTTTTAAAAAACTATAATATGTATTCACAGGATACCAATTAATTATTTGTGAATATTAAAATAGATTGAATATAAATCAAAATATTAATATAGTCTAAGAGTTTTTTAACGTAATAAATGAATAAATTACTGACTTATGTTAATGTAATAAATATCTTATATTTTCAATTAAATATTTTTTATATTCAATTAATATATTTTATATACAAAATAAAGGAAAACCCCAATTTTTTGTTTAAAAACCATGGTTTTTTATAAAGTAAATTTTATCATTTTTTAAATTGAGATCCCATTTCAAATCAAACCTTTGGAAATTATGTTGATTTAATATGTAAAAAAACATCATATATTAAATAAAAAATATGAAATAGTTTAGGGAAATTTTTTGGTATTTTTCTATGAAGATTCTATTTTTATTGAATAGTAAAAAATAGTGATTTTTAGTTCAAAAATGCTTTTTAAAATAAATTATTTATAAAGATAAATTATATTATAAATTTTTTTAAAAGTTTAATAATTTTTTTTATTAATTAATCCAATTTATGGCATTGAAAAAAATTTCACATTAAAATTGGATACAAAATCTTACATAACTTTTGATCATTTTTACATTAAAAACCTGTAGTGTCATCCGGTCAGCAGGATTAAATTTTAAGTAAATCTTTACACTTATGTGAATAGAATTTAGTAAAATGGATTAAATATTTAGAATCATAAAAATATTTAATTTCTAAAAAGTTCATCTTAGTTTTGTACCAAAAATATTAGTGAAACTAATTAAAATTAATTACATCACTTAAGGTAAAATTAATCTTAACTCACGACTAAACATTCAATTTAACACTCAAAAAGGAAAAATAAAATAGTACATGATCCATTAAATGTCTATATTTTGACCTTGTACTACCTTATCTCCACTATGATCCATTATTGGAACCAATTTCAACATGAAAAATGTTGCTGGAATTCTCTTTTCAAATATTTACAAGAGTACCACTCCTCCTCCACTATAAAAAGGCCTCCTCTCCTCCCACTTCCTCACACCTCCAAAACCCCTTGTATCACCTAATATATGAAAACATAAGCTCCAAAAATACCCCATTTGATTCTATATGCCTAATCTTGGGATAAAAATAAATCCTAGGATGTCTTTTGGCACAATCCAGAAAGAGTTACTTGATTAAGAGGCAACATCTTCTCTCAAACTCCTTTCCTTTGTATTTTTCTAAACCCTCTCCACAATTTTTCTACATGACTTCATATAAAAACATGTATAATAAATATAATATTATTTTTATATGATATGGTTTTTACCTAAAATATCACAAACCTACATTTAATGGGAAACGAACATACTCTTTATGTGTACGAGGAACTATCTCCTCACTAAATGACAATTGTTCATTTTTCCATTACCACCTCTCATGGTGGAAATTATGATGGAATATTTTTATATATGTTATATATTATATTAATTATTTTTTAAAGATTATTTAATTATATAACAAGATATATATTTATACTTTCCATTTTGTCTTAATATGATAATTTTGTGTGAGGAAGTGTAGACTACCACCCCCTCAAAGGGATATGATTCATCCATACACTACATGGAATGTATTAAGGATTGATTTAGTGAATATATATGACATATATTATATAAAAAATATATTTCTATAATGATATATATGAATATATATATTTACATGCTTGTATTTAAAATTCATTCCTTCAACACATAGATTTAACTAAAATAGCTTTCATGCAATCATACGGTCTACCATCTCCATGAATAGTGTATTCCATTTAATACTCTATATTAAATAACTTATACTGAAAATAAATTATATTTAAATAATTTTTACATTATATAAATAATTTTATAATTAAAACAGTCAAATATATTTTAAATTATGACACATGTGAAAAATAAAGCAGATATTACCTGAAGTGAAACCTTAACATAGAATTGTTAATAAGAAGGTAATATAAATGCATAATAAAACCATATATGGTATTAGATGATAGAATATGGTTCTTTAATATATTTATAATATATTTATATTTATTATACATGATGTTTTTTGAATTATGAATAGATTAAATACTAAAGGTAAGGGGATTTCTTCTCACATTTTATTTCTCTAAGATATATGAATTATTCACGACCCATTCTTTTTGTGTGGTATGTATACTAAAAAATGATTTATTTTAAGATTATTATACTTAAATTTTTTAGTATTTGAATATATATTTTATGATCTTAATTTCATTGCGTTTATTTTTCTTATGTTATCAAATTGGTAAAAAACAATTGTCTCAATTTTCAATCTTTGACAGTCATGTTATATTTTTCACCCAAATTAATTTTCTTGGTGTATATGAATAAATTTTACATGCGATATAATGAATATTATTATTTTAATGGTATTTTATTATTCATGTAATTTTATTTTCTTATAAGGATATTGTGATATTATGTAAGTAATTGGTAAGAGTATATAATCAATCTCATAGCATTTCAAGATAATTAATTTTCATACTTATTTGATGAAATACGATGATCCATATCTTAAGAACACTAATGAGTTTCTGTAACCACTATTTATTCATGATATATACATGTATTTGTTATATTTTTTCCATTATTTTGTACTTAATATAATAAATAAAATGTTTTTAAGAAAATATGATAGTTTTTCCCTCTCCGGTCAAAAATCTATTTTATTTCAAAAAAAATAAATGATTTAAAAAAATTAATTTTTTTTTTCAAATAAACATTTAATATTGTTTTCAAAGAAAAAGGATTTTAATTTTTTTTATTTTTTACAAATTTTCCTTAATAATGTTTCAAATCTATTTTCAAATTAACATGTTTTTCAAAAGGTTTTATGTTTGAAAATGTATTTTTAAATAATAAAGACTATTTTACTTAAGAAATGTTTTTAAGAATATCATTCAAAACAATTTATCATCTAATATAACATCCATGGGCGTTAATTATTCCTTTATAGAGGAATTTTTCTATGGTCCATTCATATTTTTTTCTTTTAATGGATTTATTTTTTATGGCATGATGTTTATAAAAACCTATTAACATTCATAGGTTATATGATTTCAAAACCCGCTTATTTTCATTGGTTTTATTTATGATAAAATTTTTATGTAACAAATATTTTTTATCAGGTTATGATATTATTACATGATTATAATAAACATTTCATATCATGGGTTATGATATGTTTTTCAATGATCTTATGGAACATATATGTACGATTTCATTTTTAGATGGGTGGGACCTATATCTCCCTATAATGCATCGGGTAATGATTTATATCTAAGAAGATAGACTATGATTGTCTTGGGAGTTAACCATGAAAACTATGATGTCCAAGGGAGTAAACCATAACATCCTAGATGTTACGAGAAGTGAAATCCCAATACTAAGATGGCCTTGGGTGTGATCCAAGATTACCAAGATGGTATGGGGATTGAACCCATGCTACTAACATTGTCTTGGTAGCAATGATTTGGATTTTATAGAAATCATATTATATAGGATTAATTTTTCTTCCCCAATTCTAGTTTCTTATTCATATGTTTTGATTTCATGGATTCTATTATTTATTTGACCATGATTCATATCTTATGACCTACCTATATTTATTCTATAATTCATGTTTATTAACATTGATATACATGGTATGATATTCTATTTTTATGATCATGTTCCTGTACCCATATGCCAATGATTATGATTATGTATATCCCTTATTTAGCCTTACTGAGCATCTGAGCTCACGCCTTTTTATGTTTTCTTACAATAGGTTATTAAGATATGTATTAATTTTAATATTTCTGAGAATATTTATATCTAGAATGAACCTAGTGGGAGATGATGTTACTCATTTATATACTAGTGTTTATGTTTCCATGATTCCAAAGGCACTATACTAATACCTTATTTGGGAATTTTTTTGTATAATGTTTTTAGTATTCTGGAAAAGTTATATAATGTTAATTTATATCATTATTGGGTTTATATATGACCTCTTGTTGTTTTAAATTAGGTTAATCTCTATTTATGTTTAATATTTGTGAAATTTTATCTTTCTGATAGTTTGCTTCATGTATTTATTCGTCTCTAATGCATGAGGGAGTGTGTTGATCCTTTATTAGTAGTCATAAAGATAATATTTGAATAAAATTATTCCTTTTATTTTACATCCTGGAACTCCCTTACATGATTTATGTCAATAATTTAAGAGAAAATCATTAAAATAAAAAATGGAATTAAATTCAAAAATTATAGTCATTATAATAATGTGATTCACAAAGATAAGTTATGAAAATAGTGGAGACATCATAAATTGGAACTGTATCAAGGTATAATGGTGTCACAAACAGGCGGTATGATACTAGTGTTGTCTTAGATTTAACCAAATATCCCCTACACTGGTAGTGTCTCAACTAATGTTGTCTGGTCTAGCAGTTTTTTGGTCTGAGTGTGTCTTATACTTAGTATATTTTTCTATGTTGGATATTTAACATTGAAAATGGCTCATATTGTTATATATTGTACTTAGGAAAATATTTTTTATATAGGCTTGAAATCATGATGGTATGTCGAATGACTATTTCTGGGAAATTTTCAATTTTTCATTACAATGGTATGGCATTTTGGTGGCCTGATATCCTCATGATATCTCATACTGAGCGAGATTTTTATGCTGGAAGTATCTCATGGAAAATGTTACCTCATGTTTGCGGTTAAAATATCAATGGTTTCTCAAACATTAATATTTTTTCCACCTAGATCAGAATACATATTACTTTGAGAGAAACACAAAACTCATTAATAACATCAGAATTTGGATTTTCTGATAATTAAAACATGGAGTTCGAAAATTTTGTGTTTAAAACCAACCAAATTTTGGTGGAATTAATTCCCTTGAATTTGGATTGTAATTAATGTTCTAAATCTTGTTTAGGGTCAAGAAACACTTCCACCAACCATTTATGTTTCTATTTTCTAGTTATTTTAATCTTCTACCTTTGAAAACTAACTCGTTACATTATTTTGCCCATATTACGGAAAATCTTTTTTTACCATGGTACGTTTTTATGCGTAATATTAAAAATAAAATTAAAACCTAGTTTTTAACATATTATTGAAAAAATGAAATCTATTTTATCAAATTTAATTAAAAAAATGGTAAATTACATATAAAATTAAACCCCAAGATGAGACGATAAAGTGAATTTTTTTAGTTAAAAGAGTCAAAAGATAGAAATGTTCTTATATAAAAATTCAACATCAAAATTATTATAATGACCGAAATTGAATTAATATATACATAATTGACTTAATTTTTCTATAAAATTATTATTAAATATAATTTTACATTATGAATTATTTAGATGAAAATATATTTTTTAGTTAAAATCTATTATTTTTCACTATTCCTAAAAAATAAAACTCCTTAGAAAGACACCAAAAATTCACCATAAGAAAATTTTTACATTAAAATGTAATGAATTAATCTTATTTTATTAAATAAAATTTATTAATGTGTCAAAATTTTATTTTGAAACAAGTGCAGCCTCAAATGGTTGAAAAGCTACCATTAGGGAAAATATAGATTTTATAATTAAAATTGGATTTATTCTTACAGTAATCCTTTAAAATATATTGTATTTGATTAAAAAAATTATTGAATATAAATAATATAAATTTCATTAATATTTAGCACTAATAGTTACTAATTTATATGGTTAAGATAAAATTCTATAATAGGAATTTTTTTTTTACATATCCTTTATATTCAATTGTTTTTATCATTTCTAATAAATTAGAAACTAAAGAATTAATATTATAATCCTGAATAAACTATATTTTCATATTTTATTTAATCACATTCATGACCTCTAATTTTACACATATTTCCTAATGGTTTTTTTAAATTAATAATATTTCAGAGTTCATTTGAGTTCGATGTTTTTGTGAAATGCGAGATATCAAAGAGATTAAATTTATTTAAAAAATATAAAAAGATTAAAGTATTGGGTTGTAACATTATTCCCACCTTTAAATAAATTTAACCCTTTAAATTCATCACTCAAATTCAAAAATATTATGACACCTCTGCCTCATCATATCCTCATGTTCCCATGTAGCTTCCTTAAATTGGTCGTTTCACCACAAAAAAATTAACTAGTTGAGCGGTCTTATTTCATAGAACATTATCCTTATGATCCATAAAATCTACTGGTTTATGTTTATAAATATGATCATGTTACAATGGTATGACCTCTGAGTTTAATACAAGGTAAGGATTAGGTATGTACTTACTCATGAGAGACACATGGAACACATCCTTAACATGATAGATATTTAGTGGAAAAGTCAATCGATGAGATAATTTCAAGATACAATCAAAAATTTCAATCAATTGTAACATCATAAATTTAAAATTGAAATTTGATAATAAAATTTAGATAACATAAAATTTCATTGTGGGAAACCCACATCATAAAAAGGATAAATAAAACAACTTCTTAAAATGAGTGGATGTAAAAGGTGATTATCACTATATATCATGGATTTTGATTATTAGATATTGAATATATTGATGTACAAGAGAATTATTACTATGTAATTATGATGGATAATTATAATGAACATGGTAATTAGAGGGTTAATGGTGACAAGACCATATACCAAACAGGTCTAAAAATGTTCCATGATATGAATTGAAATTACAGTAATAGGATAAAATTTTATTAAAAAAATAATTTGAGAAGATATACACACTTTATTTCATCTCATAAGTATAATATCACTATTTATTTGTGAATTTATCAAATTCTTATTAATTTAATACACTAAATAATGACGTGGGAATTGTATTTAATGTAGAACGTGGTGATCATAAGATACTTAATGGTACGACAATTCATTCCTTCTATCTACATATATCATTATAAAAAATTGTATAGAACATGTTATATAATACATATAAATATTTATATGGTTAGGTAATATATTAATCTCTAAAAACATGTCCACATATCAATATAAACAATTTCATACATGGTTACCCTTATGAAATTTCTAGAAAAATCAGTAACATTTGAAATAAGGTAAATGAATTATTAAAATAAACATATTATTAATTCCCCCAAAAAAATTGATGTATATCCTAATTGTTGTAGACCAAAAAATTAAATATAATTATCATTTATTTGCGTGAATTATGTTAATAAAATAAATTACCATAACACTTTAGTAAAAACATGATTGTTTTAAAAAATTAATATTCTAATCATTCCATAAATAAAAAAATCAATAATCATATTCTATATACCACATTTCAGTCATATTGAAAATCATTTCCAAGTTCATAAATAATATCATATTTATTTTAACATAGTATAAAATATATTTATCTGATTATTAACACAACATCATACACATATTAAAGGTTATCATTCCCTTAATCTTGTGTTATCCAAATATAAAATTATACCACCATAATCACTTTTCATGGATATAAGTGCCATTATATATATACTTTCAAATACATAATGAAAAAAATAGTGGAACAACCATTATATGTTTCATTATTCCATAATTCATGTATATATCTGTAAACACATGAAAGTTTAGTAAATAATGAAGAATAATAGTTTATTAGGTCTCACTCATAAAATTCCCAATCAAATAGGATAAGTGTGCCTTAATTAACATGATTTAAATAAACCATTGTCATTTAATAAGCATTCACTTATTCATTTTCCTTTAAAGGTTTTTATATCATATTATCTACATTATCCTTTTATAGGGGCATTGATTCTCATAATTACCAAACTCCTAAATTAGTAACACTTTAGTGTGGGTGGTGCATTTTGATTATATATCACACTAATCATTTCATTTAATTGAATATTTTCATTACCTTGACATTATTTTTCTGTATTTCCAGGTTTCTCACACTTAAAACATATTATTGTTCCTTTCAAATATTCACCAGAGTGTTCCTTCCCTCCTTTTATTGGAAAATATGAGGATGAAACTTTTATTCCATAAATGTAGAAAACCATTTGAGTTTCCATGAAGATTCATCTTCCACTTCTTATCACCACATCCTTTATGGGTTTTTTAATACATTTCCTCATTCATTACACTTACAAAAATTTAATCATAGCTCCAAAACCCCCTTATGGATAATGCCTTTTGAAGATTAAGTTATCAGGTACTAAAGAATCGATCAATTTTACATTCAAGGATGATAATTATTCAAAATACATACAATGCAAGCCTTTTAAATGTTTTCTCATAGGTACCAATACATTCTACATCCATTTTATTTAGATCAATAAATTTAATCTCTATATTTATACATATACTATGATATAAATAATTAAGGGTGAATATCTGCTTAAACTCATCAGATTCAATTGATTTAATTTCATAATCTTTGCTTATATTCATGAGAAGATTCCAGCATTGATTCTTTTTTTCATCCAGATAATAAATATCTAGGAAAATTTTTTCATCACCCATGCATTGAAGAATAGAAAACATTTTCTCAATGGTGTTGATCCATTGATCAAACACTAGTGGATAAAAAATATCCACTGAAATAAGCTATATCATTCCTCGTGATGGAATCAATAGAATGTCGGTACCTTCTTTTCTAACTTGGAATAATTTTATGATTCATATCTTGTGTGAGTAAAGAAATAAATTTTTTTATTCCAAATCACATATAATTTGTTTACTTATGAACTATCATTCCATTTTCTATCAAACTTTTTATTAACATGGCTCTTTCTGGTTCCGACCATTAACAAGTTCCAAAAAGGATAGTGTGATCATCACTGATTATAAATGGAAAATCACATATCCAAATAAAAATAATTTAAAAATGTCAATCTATTATGCCTTAGGTTATTCATGATCATTATCAAAACTCTATGATTTTATCATTGACCTACAATAAGGGTTATTACAAAGGTTTTATTGTCCTATTTTCCAAAAGTTAACTAAACCATTTTAGTGATACCAACTATAAAGAACCAAAAATTTCATACTAGATATTACATTTAAATAGATGAATATTTATTTCATAACATAAATAACCACACTATTATGTAATGGGTTTAGTTTTTTTGGATACATGGAAACAAAAATTAGTTCATAAAACATCTCATTTGTCTCCCATTATCCCTTTATAACTAGAACATTTTTGGACTCGTCACACTAGATACCATTAATCATATCATGGGGAAAAGAAACATAACAATATGGTGATATCATATGCTCAGTAATGCTAATTAAGGGTGATATCAATTATAACATAAGCATAAGGTCATAAGAGCATGAACATATCATTTGATAATTATACCCTTCATATCAAATATCATGATTCTGTGTCATGGAATAAATCATAAATGTTCATAAAACATGAATCATAAAATAAAAAAAATACATCATATCATAATATTGACATCAAATATGAAATTTTCAAATACACATAATCTAATAACATAATTAACTTGTATAATTATAAAGTGGTTAATCATTTAGATTAGGAAACAAAACTATGCCCTTGCATATACTAATGAATATTAAAATAGTTCCTTTCATAATCTTATGGACAATAAATATTGGTCCACAAATAAAATAATGGGAATTAAAACCAAGTTCACACATAATCTTATGGACATGAAAAATACATTCATGTATAAACTTATAAACATGAAAACCAGGTCCATGTGTAAAATTCTGAACATGAAATCTGGTTCATAGATAACCTATCTACCTCACAAGTTATCTATAATCACCCAATGCATTAAAGGGAGATATTGGTCCCAACCATCAAAAAATAAAAATCATACATATTTATTCCACAATAATATAATTAATTCATCACATCAAACCCAATGTAAAGGAAAAAAGTTTAATCAACATTAAATCCTAACATAACACATCGAAAAGAAATAGGTTTCATAAATATCAAGTCATCATAAACCTAAACCAACCCTAAAAATAATAAGTGTGATATTTTTGAATAATATACCCAGTAGATTATATATAACATCAAATAATGTAACCATATTTGGGAAATAATATTGAATGATTTCTTTAAATATTTTTGAATAAAACATTCTTTATGTTTTGAAATCACTATTTTTCTTATTCAACAAAATTACCAAAGAAAATATTTTCATTTAAAATAACCATCCAATATTTTAATATAAGATTCATGGTATTAATTAATTTTGATGGTGGAAAAATATGATCATCCTATATAAATTAAAAAAAAATTCTTTCGTATTTTTTTAGAAAAGTAACAAAGAAACATATTTAGAAAATGATAAAAAATTATCCTTTCAAACCATTTTTTAATTAAAAATGATTGAAAATAAATTTAAACAATTATAATAAAATTGTAAAAACATGTTTTGAATAAATTTTAGAAAACATGAATAGTGTTTAAGAAATTGTTTTACGGGACATTTTTAAAAGATTATTTTTAAACGAAAATCCCTTACAAATATCCTATCATTGAAGTGAGAATTTATAAAATTAATCAATTATAAAAATTTTCATTAAATCCACATAATCAAATTGTAAATTAAACCCCATATAATCAAATTATATCCCACAAATAATCATATCATTACATATTTAATGATATATATGGTCAATCCAAATAATAGAAGTAAGGTAAAAAAATTCTATTAATACTTTGTAATATGTTGAATTTTATTCCCCATAAAAGTAATAATTGTCAATTTAAATAGTGAATAAGATATATTTAATGATATTGATGATAATATATATCAATGGGAAGTAATACACCACAAAAAATAAATAAGTGATGAATAATGAATATATCTCACATGGGAAAAAGTAAGATGACAAAACATTACCTCAAGATTACCATTATTTTTTCAAAAATTAGCCTCATGTATTAAAGTTTGAGTAAAATTAATAATTTATTATAGAACATTAATAATATTAATAATATGTTATGTGATTTTTTTATAATATCGTACAACTCATTAATTTAAAATATTTAATTTTTTTATTGTTTCCGGGGCATTTGTTTCATTGTTTCACAACTTCATTTTTGTATAATTAATGATTGTATTCTCAAATGTAAATAATAATTCATATGTGAAATGGATGTGTACTATTTAAATTCTATAAGTTTAAATTTTATAATATATCATTTTTATTTCTTACACGAGGAGGAATTATATGATAAAATTTTAATGATAATTGATTAGATTAATTTGGCGGTTTTTCTGACCATCATGAACTTGTTTTCTTTTATTTAATATTTTTTCTATACATTAGTTATAGAACATTAAGTAGGATATTATGTTAGTATTAAAATTTTATTTAGCCAGTATGACACTTTTATGGCCATCCATGTTGGTGGAAATAAAAACTTATCAAATTCCTTATTCATCGAGATGATTAACCACCATAATTCGGAAAATAGTTTCATTTCTATGAATTAGATTATGTAATAAAAATGATGGATTTAATATACTAAATTAAAAACATAAAATAGAGTATATACATGATACTTTTTATTAAGTTTTTATAAATAAATAGGTGAATATAAGGTAGAAAAAAGAAAAGAAAATAAGAGAGGTTGTATGAGAAAATTACCTCTTTAATATCACCATCTTAGATGATCCCTTAAATTTTTTGGATTTGGATGTTTTGGGAGACCATAAGAACTTCGATGTGGTTATATTGGATATGAGTGTTTTTTGAAAATATTTTAGTATATTAAAGTCTTTTGGGGATAAAGGGTGCTTTGAGGGGTAGTATTTATAACTAAGAAGTCGTTGTTTTTAGGGATTAAAAAAATTATTTTATATTTAAATCTAACAAAGTTTGGGAGGAATTAATTCCCATTTATTTGGATAATTATTAAAACACTAAATAATATTAAGGGTTAGTTTACACTTCAAAAAAAATTATTGATTTTTTTAGATATTTTAAGATTTTACCTTTTAACTTTAACCTGTTACATTATTTTACAAATAATACAGTAAATATTTTCTTTATCAATGTATCTTTTTTATTCTTAAGAATTAAAATGTCCTCACAAACTAACATTTACCTTCTTATTCATAATATATAATACACTTTTAAAAATTAAATTACCACAATTTGTTTTTAAAAAAATAAAATTATTCCCATTGACGATATGATAAAGACATTATTTAAAGATAATAAGGTCAAAATATTTAATTGTATTTATATTAAACATAAACATAAAAATGATTAAAATGACCTAAATTGGATAAATATATGTATAAATGGTCTATTTTTACTATAAAACCAATTTAATATATAATTTTACATGATAAATTCTTTAGATTAAAATCCAACATTCAATTAAAATGTTTTATTTTTCACTATTCATAAACAATGAATTTGATCATAATGATCAAAAAAATCACCCTATGATAATTTTTATATTATGATTTCAAAAGATACGTTTATTTGAAAAATTATATTTATTAAAGCGTAAAAATTTAGTTTTAAAAAAAGTGCACCATCAAATGGTTATAAATCTACTTTCATAGAAATTATATCATTATATGCTAAAATTGGATTTATTCTTATATTAAGCCTATAAAATATATTTGATAAACTAAATATCAATTGATTGAATATATCACATATAAATTTGATTAATATATTTTAGTAATAGTCTCTAATTTAATTTATTATTATTTATATACATAAAAATAGTTTTTTCATCAAAACACATCCTTTATATTCAATTGTTTTTTTATTTCAAATTAATTAGCAGCCAAGTAATTCATTTAATAAAAATTTGGGAACTATATTTTCTTAATTTAGTTAATCTCATTTATTCTTTACAATTTAATGGTTATGTTATATTGGTTAGTTAAAATAATAATATTTTATAATTTGTTTAGGTTCAACATTTTATGAATATATATAAAGTAGATTAAAATATTTAAATATGATATATAACATAAAATTTTGGGCTTTAAAATATCCTCTTAGTAATAATTCATGGAATATTTTAGTGTAATATGTATTTGAGTAGTGTTACTTATTATAAATGGAACTAGTAATGGAGGAGGTTATATATTTTTTTTTTCAATGGTGTTGAATCGTTTACTTCTTCATCATGCAATGGATGTTCAGTTAGAAGGCATCGATTGTTACGTCCTCCATGATAATATATCTAGTGGAGATTCACCATATGGATTCTATGAATGATTTAATAAAATCATCACTTTTTGAGGATGGATGGTGATTCTGGTTGTGATGGGAGAGGAGGTGATCGAGAGGTTTCACACATCGCCTTTTTCTGTACAACTTCGTGTAAGGATTATGTATAGGTACCTTTAGTGGCCATTTTATTAGTCCTTCATGAGTTCGATCATGGATGTTTTTTCCTCTTAGTGTCTCACATGTCAGTAGGTGAACTGTAAGAACTATGTTCTAGAAAGGTTGGTGTAGCCTATTGTGTTCTTGAAGTGGATATGATATGGAATATCCATATATTTTGTGACATGGATTCCACTAATATTGATAGGTAACAATTCCTTTTGTGTGATAACTAACTGATTATCCAATATAGTTCTATTCCATACTAACACAGAGTATATTTTGATGGTGAGTTTGGGGAGGATGTATGTATAAGAGATCATACACATCTATGGAGTACCCTCATTGGTTATCATTGATCATGATGTAATATTCGTCTCATGATTTTAGAGTGGAATGCAAAAGGAATTCAGGACCATTTTGAGGATAAGTATAGCTTTTCACTGTAAGATGACTGGGTAGACTGAGTGCACTCTCTAGGTATTGGAAGATATGTTGATGGATTACATCTTAGACATTTCTTGGATCTGATAGGACCAATTACGTATATAGAGTTTGGTTATAAAAATATCAATCACTCTACTATTGTAATAAAACCTTTCAAGACCCTATATGAGAGACCTTATAGGTTAAAATTATTCTAAACTATAATTAGTAAGGTATCTATTGTTAGCTAGGTACGGTGAAGGTGATGATGGAGATGGTCCTGATGATCCATGAGTGGATGATGATTTCCCCAATTAGGAATAAATCATTTGAAAATCGACATCATAATCAATTCGTGTTCAATAAGGGAGACAACATGTTCTTCTGGTAATTCCATTGATGAGGATTGAAAATAATTGGTTATTATGTAAATATACATATAAGGTTCAATGGGCCATTCAAGTTATTTCAATGTTCTAGTGAGGTTACATACCACCATGTCTTACCTCCAATGTTGGAGTGGGTGCGTTATGTATTCTATCCGTTATAGGTGGGGACATACGTGCATGATCAAAAGAGTTTTATATGATAGAGGGAGTTGTACATTAAGGATTGATCCACCTTCATGGAGTAAATAGGGGTAACTGAGTATTATTAAGTGATAATCTTACATGGAAGGTTCATTATCTTGTTATTTAGCTACAATAGAATGATAGCATGCATTAGAGCTCATGTGAGTGGGAGAGTCAGATGGAGGCTCAATATCCCAACCATTTTGAGAAGTTTGTGGTTTTCAAAAAATAAAAATATTTTTGGAAGGAATAATTAAGAGACACATTTATTTCCATATATTACATTGAAATATATTTAGAAATATTTGTAGAGTTAACCTTTAGAATACTCCTGATTTCGAATCCAGGTGAGTCAGAAATTAATTTTACAAAAATATTAAATATATTTTATATCATGCACAGAAATTATTTCCAAAAAAAATTAATATCTCCTAAAAACAATCCCATATTTAAAACAAGAGAACTCTATTTATTATAAAGCTCGTGGTTTACCCAATGCGAAACTTAATGGTAGTCAGTGATGTGCTATTTGATGAGGCATCCATTGGTGGGTACTTTATGTGAATTAATCAATTTTTTTGTTTAATTTGTCATTTAATGACAAAAAATGATATTCCTCTATAATTTTTTTTGTAGAAAATTTTACAGTTAGTTGTATAACCATAGTATTGTTGAGAGGAGGATTCCACCATCCTTCATTGGAGAATAAAGATCAGGAATAGACTATAAACAAGGTCAAAGTCAATTTAGGTGTATAAACAACAAAGGGACCTCTCTATCATTGAAAAAAAGTTCATCACCAATGATAAATTTGAATCATGGTAGGACACATTAATTTTTGTCTTCCACCCCTTTTGATTAAATCATTGAATCATGTATTTTTTCTTCTATTGATTATTTATTCTCACATCCATCACAAAAGCCGTATCGTTGAATAATTTTTATCGAGTTTATAATATTTTACTATACCATAATCTAACCCTAGATTTCATGATTTTCAATCATTTCATTAGAATTATTGGGAAATTATTTTCATCAGCTTCTCTTTTTTTCTTTTTCTCCATCATTATTATGGTTCTTCATCATTGACCTATGGGGTTGTGGTTTGACTTTTCTCGGTAGGATCAAGCAGGATTGAAAACCTAAGATTCACATGTTATGAAATTATTGGTTATTTGATGATTTATAATTATATATTTTGGGATGTGTGTAATAAATCCAGATGATCTGGGATTCAGGACCAAGAGACAATGATGGGAGGCACATTGGGTTATGCTAGGATTTCATGTCGGAGGATGAGATTATGATTTTTGATGAATGGATGGATGAAACTGATATCCATAGGTGATTATAAAAAATTTTGGGTGATAAATGATATATTTTTTAGTGGTAGAGACAGATATAGAGACGGATGTGGTGAAGTACTATGAACATATTCTTTGTATCCCCACCCAACTATGGCTTCAATGGTTTTTGGAAAGATAAGGATCACATAACATGTGGTTGGGCCATAGGCTATGTTTCCCTCCCCAGGGAACCATGCCATGTTCTAGGAGCACACTAATAGGACTCCATGTGGGAGTACACACTGTGTACTATTCAAGAACATTAACATAGTGAGGATAACATGGGTAGGACCTGGGTTTCCAAGACAAGTTGTCTACTACTACATGGACAACAATTCGTGTGCTAGGGAGAAAACGTATAGGAAGTAGATAAGGTCCAAACACTATGTGGAACCCTAACACACTATTAAATTGGTGGAAACACCCTTCCACATGTATATATTTTATTTGGACTTGTATTTTGGCCTAAATGAAGTCTCTCCTGATTTTTTTTCAATGTAGAACGTGATGGTGGAATTTATATTGGATAATGAGATTATATGAGATATGTTTTGAGTATGAAACTCCATTATAAAGTGTAAGAAAATATAATATATTGGTGAAGGACTTCATGGGGAGTTGTAGGTTGGTAATACCCCAATCATAGAAGGATGAGGGTCACCCATACACCTCTATCGACGTAATGAGTGGTGCCTCCCTGAGAGGCTAGTGTGTGACTCCTCTATAAATATAGTAGTACTACCATAAAAGAATTGTGAATGTGTCATTTATCATATAATTGGAACCCCCTGATGGACATGGGCATGCATCCTCTATCTACTTAATTTTACAACCTAATGGACTAGGGTGCATGTCCTTGATCTACAGAGTGTTTCCCATGTGATGGATTCGGTATGGGTCCTACATCTATAGAGTTGTTCCCCACTAAAAGACTATGGAGTTGGTCCTCAATATAATGAGTGTTAATCCTTGATGCACTAGGAAATGTGTGTTATACTTGGATATTGTTCCCCATAGATTGTGTGGGATGATGGTGAGGTGTGGGTTCTTCACTAGATTGCTTCTTCAGACATACATGTGAGATACAAGGCATCATTGATGGTCCTTTTGGAAATTATTGAAGACTCATCATCCTAGGATGGGAATCAAAATTGAGATATCCTTTATGGATCATCTGATTTTCTTATGTGAGAATATATGTCTTATTTTGGGTTTCTTCCACTTTTTTTTGGGTTGAGAGAACTACTTTAATTGAATCTCTTAATTCTCCGCCTCTAGTTTTCAGTGAGTCCTACTAGGTATTTATATAATCAACCATTCATCGAATTTTCCCACATGTGTCATGTATTAAGAAAGTAAATGTTATTTCCATGGTGAATTTAGAAGTGAATAAAGATACCTGGGAAAATTTGACCATGTATGGTTGTTGAGGATTTTAGATTTAGATCCAGGAAATCACATTATTCTTTCTAGTAGCTGTCATACAGGGACATCTTTTCTGGGTGGGTGTTTGTTTTCCCTGTTAATTTTTGTTTACACTTTTTCACTATTTTTTATTTCTTATAGGTTATTATATTTATTATTTTTACCCTATTTTTTAGTTCCTTTTATTATTCCTCGATACTTTGTAAAGAAGATGGTTGGGTGCGTGCGTAAAGGTAAAATATTTAAAATCCCATCATTTCAGTTTTTCCTTTTGATACATGTTACCTACCAAAATCCTATGGAGGTATGATTGGGGTTGTTTCTGGATTCTCCTAACAATGGCTAGGTAGGTGCCAATGGGCCAGGTCATGACACCTGAATTCATCATTCAAGTGTTCCGTGGAACACCACCTTAAGAAATGATGTCATTCATTTTTTCATTACCACCTATCGTGGTTGGGTATAATAATTGATCTAAATTATATATATATATGATATTTAATAAATAATTATACCTTTTTATTAATTATATCTTTTATGAATTTTTACTTCTCATTTTTCATGGGATATTATAATGTCACCCATGTGTATGGAGGACTACTGCCCCATAAATCAATGTGACTCATTTTTCAGTAACGTTTTACATGGAAGAGAATAAGGATTAATTTAATGAATATCTATGATGTAAATAAAATAATTATGAATTAATGATATATTTTTCATTCAAAAAAGATAATATATCACTTTTTATCTTATTTTTTCAATCAATGAATGATCTTATCATCATTTTTGTATGTGTGGACTACCTCCTTCAAAGAGCGACGTGAAACTTTCTTTTCATCCCCACACAACATGGATGACATTTATAAGAATATTTAATGAAATAATATGGTATTTATTATATTATTATCATTATTAAAATATAAAATAATATATACCCCCTTTCAATAATGATCTTTGAAAAATGGAATCGCTACTCATGCGTACATATGACCTACTCTCTCCGTGATCATATCGTACTTCATTTATCAAACCCATATTTCATGATTTTCCATAATATTATAGTTTTTGTATAAGTATGAAAATTATTTCATGATTATTAATTTTTATATTACGGAATAATGATAAATAAAATAGGATATAAAAAACCTATCAAGATATATTCAAAAAATAACATTGTTATTACCCAAAACATGATTTTATCAAATAATATTTAATAAATGTGTAATAAACGGTAAAATGTAAATAATATATTTTATGATGTATATAATTATCATTATATAATTTACTTATAATAAATATTATTTTTTTATATAAGAGTTTCAAACATGTATGAAGGAAGTTGCGATTTAAAGTAAGATATTTCCTTCACCATTTTATTTTCTATGATACAATAGTTGTATTCACTATGTGTTCCTTTTATGTAGTTTATATACTACCCATGAATTTATTTGAAGATTATTATAATTAAAATTATTTTGATTTATAAATCCATTATAGTATCTCTTCTTCATGTGGTTTGTTATTCAAATGTTACCAAAGCGGTAAGTGAATTTTGTCTCAAATTGCCTTCTTTGTGACCTACATTATGTTATGCACATATCTTCTTACCTGATGTGAACAAAATGAAAATTTCACTTTATATATAACAAATAAACTTATATTAATGATATTTTATGTTTCATTTAATATTATTATTTCATGGGGATTATAATTAAAAGATACCACAGTAGTAAGAGTTTTATGTTATAATATCATCGTTTATCGAGATTCTTTATAGTTATGCTTCCAATGATAAAATATTATGATATATCTCACACGAAACATATTAATTTTATTATAATATAGTTATTTCATGATAATACTTGTTTCCCTTCATTTTGATCTCTCTCTCTATCTAAGAGTTTAATATAATGTTTTTTATGAAACTCCAACCATATTTCCCTCTTCATTCGAAAAAACTTTTTCATCCAAAACCATGATTTCTAAAAATGTATTAATCTTTTTCTACATTATTAAAATTAATTATTAAATGCATTTTTACTCATGTTTCAGATTTTTCAAAATTTATAGAAAATAATATTCATGTATTTTTCCAAACATTTCTCATTTTCCTTTAATCAGAAAATGGGAAATAAATCATTATTTTAACATTTATGGAATGAATATAAATTCTTGCTATTGTGAATATTATTTTATTTTATAAATAATTTATAATTTTGAAAGGTTATCTAAAATAAAAGGGATATTAAAACTGTATTAAAAATTAATTTTCAAGGAGTATAAGATATTTTCCACAGAAAATTTAAATTATTAAAAAATTATCTATTATAATTTATCAATATTATTTTCCAATAAAGGATTTTTGAAAATGTTTATATTTTAGAAAAAAATTTATGAAAAAAAATTTATTTTCTTAAAGAAATGTTCAATGTGATATTTTAAAATCAGTCTCCATCTGTGATGACAGCCCTCTATGTAAGTTATTTTTTGCTGGGATATAAACCAAAGAGACCAATCTTATTTATTATTTTAAGGTTTTATAGTGAAAAATTGTTTCTTAAGCACAATTTACCTTACATAGATTTTACCTTGATAATATTTTCATGAAACTAACTTATTTCCCCATGGGTTATGAAATGATGAGATGATTAAGTTATTATGAAACCTGTCTCTTATCCGAACATTTTGATATGATGAATTGTTTGTGAAACCAATTTAATTACATTATTTATGAAATGAGGAATGTTTTTTGATGTTGTGGCACACATATATATGATTTTCATTATTTTATGGGCGGTTCATATCTCTCTAACCAATGAATGCTATGAATATTTATATTTAATGAGATATATAAGACTATAAATGGGATTTATCATGGTTCAACAAAGGGAGTTTTTTTTGCAATTATAACCTTTGGGGGGTGAGCCTTGACTACTGTCATGGTTTTGGGAGTGAACTCATTCTACTATCATATCCATGAAAGTGATCCTTGAATACTATAGAAATAAATTTCTATAATTTTTTTTAGTCCACAATTCATTGTCTTATTCTATTGTTATGATCTCATTGACCATGTTCATTGATTTCCTTATGATTTAAATGTTATAAACTATCAATCATTATGCCATTATGATCTTTTAATTTCATAGTATGGTTTTCAAATTCTATTAAAATGTTATCATGCCCTTATATAAATGTTATTCATATATATTTCCCTTTTCTTCAATTATTGAGCATCTAAGATCACCCTTTTTTATTTTATTTTGAAAAGGTGGTGTCTCAATCAAAGACCAAGACACAATTTATTAAAAAGGGTAATTAGATGATTCTGAAATAAGGGATTTTTTACAAACCCTATCATAAAAAGGGAGGAGATCAACATGAAGATCCTCCTTCTAAGTAATGTCCTGACAGATACCCGTGCCTGCAAGACCATCAGTAGCATTGTTTTCTTCATGAAAGGTGTGGGTGGAAATGTAGTTGATATCCACAAGTGATGCTAGGCATATCTTTTCGATAGTAGTGATAGGCCAATCTAGATGGACTTAACAATTCAAAATTGTATAGAAAATGGTGGTTGAGTCGCTCTCAATCCAGATGTTGTTTGAGACCTTTTACATGATGAAATTCATAGTGTTAATCAGACCCATCATTTCAGTCTCCATGGAAATGGTCGTACTGTATATGCCAAAGAAGCATCCATGGCACTGTCTATTAAAATCTTTGAAAATAGAACCACAACTAGCAGGTCCTCGATTTCCTTCGGAAGCTCCATCATCATTCACTTTAATCTATCATAGAAGTGGAGTTTTCCAAAAAAACATCAAAAGTACGCTTCAGTTTCCTTTAGATACTATCAACTCTAAGACAAAGAAGGATCTCAAAATCACCAATGGATATGTCATAATATTCTTTCTGTATTGAAGCAGCATCTGTAATGGCCAATGAAATTCACTTTCAACCTGCATTAATATTGAATGAGTAATTGTTGTGGATAATGGAATTTCTACCATACCAGATCATGTGGAGGAGCTCCACAACTGCCACTAAAAAGATATTCTTCATTTCATGTGAAGCGTCCAGCTCCACACAACATTTTAATTGAGCACTAATCGAGTTAGATTTTAACCATCTGTAGACAAACATGATATTAAAATTATTACAAAGTGCCAAAGCCATAACATAAGAGAAAAATATATGGTTATCATATTCTTTATGATGGTGTAAATAAGGGCACTTAGAACAATGTTGGATTCCAAAATATTTAAGTCAAACCTCAATGGTAACACGATTGTGTGCAATACTCCAGACAAGATTGAGTCCTGATGGTTTAATCCAGTTCTTATCAAAATATTTGAACCAAACAAAGCTGAGATCCAGATTATTGAGATTGTGGTGGTAAAAAATTTTTGAGTCAAGAACCCCATTGTGAGCATTATCCCATATATGAAAACCTTCATCATTTTCATAGGAGTAATTATCAATAATATGCATGATGTTGTTAGGAAGGTTATAGCAACCAGAATGCATGATATCCTTTATAGTACAGTTTGTGTTCACCTGGGTGGAGTTATGAGGTAACTTAGATATAATCGGGACACCAGTCCAATTATCCAACCAAAAGTTCATGGAATAATCAGCATTAATCATCCATCTAGAGTTCACCATAATGTTTGAAATAGATTGTCTAATGGATGGCTGGATTGAAGATTGGATATAGTTCAAGGTGCCTTTCTTACGTTTGTCTCTAAATCTTTTTCTATGAAACGCAATGGATTCATAGTTATTATTAATAAATCTCAAAGTGTATTTATATTTAAGGGCATCATTAAAGAATAGATGGTTTTTAAAACAAATACCACCTTTACTTAAGTGTTTTTAACTTGTATCCTAGAGAATGGTCTCTATATTTCTTTCAAGAATGCTACCGATCCAATAAATATTCATGTTTTAAACATTAAGTTTTTAAAAAGACCAACATTCAATTTATAAATCATCAGTGAGTAAACCAATTTCGACACAATAGTAGATTTCACCAAGCTAATCCTTCCCTCCATGGAGAGATATTTACCCTTCCTGTCGGAAATCTTGTTGAACAGTTGGTAAAAATGGTGGAAAAGAAAATGGATTATTGCCTCCTCCAAAATTTTAGAACACCAAGGTAGTTTTAGGGGAATGAGCCGTCTTTGATATTGAGATAATTGAGGATGTCATTTTTTCTATTATGAGAAATTTTTTTCCCAATGAAAATAAAAGATTTTCCCCAGCTTATAGATTGAACAGAGTGATCTTCAAAATAAGCCTAGGAACTTTTATGATTTTGAATATTTCTTTTATAATAATGTAATAAAAGAATGATGTCATCGACATAAAAGAGATGCGTAGGCACACTAATATTTATAGCCACCTGAATGGGTTTAATACTGTTTTGAGTAACCAGTCTAGTGAGAAGCCTGCTAGTGTAATCTTCCGCTATGGAAAAATGGATTTCAGATAAAGGATCACCTTAACTGACACCATTGGTTCATTTAAAATAGCCCTTAGGACATCCATTCACAATAATAGAAATCGAGGCCAAATTGAACAAATAATTTATTCTACTAATGAAATTATCATTGAAACCAAAGGCTTCTAAATCCATGATGATAATGAGCCAGTTAATGATATCAAAGGATTTTATAATATCAAGCTTAATGGAAACATTAACTCTTCTATATTGATTGTTCTAAGTATTGGTTCATTCCATGGAAAATCAAATGCAATTATGTATGGTTCTTCCCATTATAAAACCAAATTGATTCCATGAAATATTTTTCTGACATAGATAAGAAAGTATGTTAGCAAGCAGTTTGGTGATGATTTTATTATGCGATTTAATAAGGGAATTGTGTCGGAAGAGATGTATTTCTGAAGCATTGACAACATTAGGAATTAATGTAAGGAATTGAGCATTCATCCCATGGGGGAGAACCCCATTGGAAAAAAATTATTTAACAATTTTTCATGCATACATGTTAATAACACCCCAATGGTATTGAAAAAATACATTATTGAAAGTATCAGGTACCGAGTCACTATCAGGATTAATGTTCAAGACTGTGTCTTTGACTTCTTGGTCCATAGGGATGCTTAAAAGAGAAATACTGTCTTATTCATTCACCAATATCAGAATGATCATGAGAAGACATAATTTATTGATATTTGGGCCATTAAAAATATTATCAATGTAGTTGACCACATGACTATAAATGGCCTCCTCCAAGTCAAGGATTGTGTCATTATTTCTAAGAAAGAATAGAGGATGACATACATTATTTATTCTTGGAAGAGAGTTATAAAACATAGTGTTTTTCTTACCATCTGATAGCCATTTGTCTTTGAAAATTTTCATAAATTTTTTTTCTATTAGAACCAAGAGAGAATTCAACATCATAGCTCTGTTGATTTTAGCTTGAGGGTGAGTTGAAAAATTCGAGCATGTAGTGTTGTTTTGAATTCTGTAATGTTCTATCTCAAGGATATAGATGTCTTTTTCCATATTATTTTATTTATAATTGAACCACCTCTAAAGACATAGTTTGAGGTGCTTTAATTTAGTAATATAGGAAAAATCATCCTTTTTGTGGTAAATTAACTCCCGACAATTTTTTATGATGATAGAATATTCTAAATCAGACGACCAAGCACTGTTAAATCTAAAAGAACAAATAGTAAATATTTTTATAGATAAGGCTAACAAGTATGGGGTTATGATCAAAGTTATGTTTTTGTACTTTGTTATGTATCATTTTCTCATGTAAAGAATAATGTCTTTTAGTAGGAGATTTTTGTGAAGAGTACTAAAGGAAACACTTTTTATGGGATATGATGAAGATTTTTCAGTAGTGTATAATATTGTGTACCTTGTCTCAATATACTCTATACTATTATGTTTCTAAAGAATGAGTTTTTTTAGTGTATTGATTATTAATCTAAAATATTTAATATCCATATATCAGATGCCAAGAATGCTATACTTGGTATCAAAGTAATGGTTTAGTTAACCATTGAATAATAGGTTAAAAACATGAGCTAGATCCATAAAGATGTTTCTATTGATATGTCTATGGATATGTGTAATAATAATTCTAAGGATGTGTAAATGTATATAAATATGTCCTTGAACTTTTTTAAATGATAGATCAAATGGTTTTTGATAAAATAAATCCGTATCTGGATACTATAAGTGGATGTGGATCTACCACAGTGGTACCAAGAGGTAATAAAATCAAAAAGGGAATATTTAGTAGAAATTTATTGTTTCATGGTGCATAAAAATAAGCACTTTATAGCTATTTTGACACTACTAGAGTATATGAGTAGGAAATTAACAAAATCTTTATGAACCATCATGAAGGACTTAAATAGATGATGCCTATGAATAACCATGGATAAAACTAAGATGTCATCAATAAAAAATAATGTGTCATGATTTATACCTATTATATGTGATTGTAATGATTATTTTGTTTCCAAATAATATTATCAATTCTCACACAGTGCCTTTTTATTTTATTCAATAATTTGAACCAAAAGAAACTAGGATAACGTTGAATATGATGGAAAATTTTCTAATAAGAAGCCCAATGGGATGATGACTAGATTAAATGATGTTGTGTTTGTGACTAACATTTTATTAAAAAACATGATTAACAACACTATCCTTTACTGTCTTTTAGACACAACACGAAGAGAGGGATAGAGTTTGCTGAGTGTCTTGGTAGTGCATACCATTGTGGATAGAAGATCTAGTTAACTATGTGTTCAGAATGTAAGAAGAATAACTCAAGAGAATGTATCAGAAATATAAGAATATGTTTTAGGTGTTGAATAGAATGACAAAAATTATGTTACTATAAAATAAAAAATGAATAATTAGGTTGAAACAAAGGATTAAAATAAAGTTCTGCCACTGTTATAATTGACTATTGAATGTTTATGTTTGGAAAGTATGTAAATTATAAAAATAGATTTCCTAAGAGGAAAGCATGTCAAAATAATTAAAAAGGTTGTATGAGTGATAATTATATGGTTAATTATGAAGAGACTACAATTGAAATGTGAAAGGAAATAAGGTTTGAGGAATAATATGATGAATCCAGGTTAATGGTTTGAGATGGAAGTGGGATTATTGAAGTGATTATGTATTGGAATTAAATAATTATAAATTATATATATATTTTTTATTATAAGTATTTCATTTAGGATTTTCATGAATATGTTTAATGGTATTGATGACCATAAAATGTGATTTAATAGTCGGGTTATATATCATGTAAACAAGTGAATAAAGGAAATATAACAATTAATATGTCCTTTATGTTGTTAAAATGATGTTAGGATAAAGAGATGATTGATTTGGAAAATGTAAATTAGATAATACTAATGATCTTATAAATAATTAATGATTTTTTGTCAATGTAGTTTATAATATAACTGAGAGAGTTTATAGTAGTGTTGTATTTTAGTCATATATATAAGAATTTATATTTATTTATGTAATAAGGTGGTATGTATGTTTTGAATATGTTTTTTTGGTACTTAATGTTGTTTAAATATTTTAATAGAATACATGATTAAGGTATTCATATGGTTCTTATGTGATAATGATGAGATATGTAATGTTTCATAAGGGATTAGAGATATGTTCATTTTTGAAATTTAGTGACCTTATTTAGATTTGGATTTTAATCTTTTCGAAGCATTATAAGTTCAACCATTTTTGAAATGGTTTATATTGATCTTTGTGAGAGTTTATAGAGATTAATGTATTAAAATTCCATATAAAGATTTATCTCTACTGGATAACTAGTTCTAACCAATTATAACTACCTAATTAAGAAATTTCTTATCATTATTATATATATATATTATTTTTTGATTCATACATAAATAAAAAATCATCTCTTAGAGTCATAGATGACTTGAAAATTGATCAAGGCATATCCAAAGGGTGATATTTTTTCTATGAAATAAAAATATATCAAAAAAATACATTTTTTTAAGTTCTTAGTCTATATGGAAAGGGGAATTCCCCAACATTTGGAAAATATATTGAAATAAAATGTTATTATATTATAATTTTTTTTATAATTCCATTGATCATTTTCAAACCTATTTGGTTTATTGATTTATAGTTATTAGCTTTCTCATGACCATGTTCTCTACCACTCTCCATTAATATTTCTGTGTCAGTTCCCTCATATATTTCCAGGTTTTCACTTCCCACGAATTTTCACCTTTTTCGAAACCTCATATTTATTATTCTAGATGAATTTCACACACTCCTTTCTCTTTTTACGTATTATGTTTTGTTAATAATTTTGAAAAAGTGGGTTTTTATAAAAGAATTTTATAATTTAATACCTTTTATGACCGAGATGATTTTTGAGGGATAAATTCACACTACATGAATATTTAATAATACTTGTGGTTCAAAACTATGGCTATTTTTCAAAAAACCATGGGTATAGTCTATACTCATTGTTCTATGAATTGTGGGTGCCTGAGATGTAGGGATAGACTTAAACCCATTGTTTGACCAAACCACCATTATTTTCCACCTATAACCAAGGTTCCTAACATGATGGTGTAGATAATTTCAATAGAAAGACACATACCCATAGTTTGTTAATGATGTGGGTATTGGTCCTTTATTAGGAAAAATCCACTCCTGGTAATTGATCATATCACATACCTCTTACAGTCGAATGACATTACAACAATTCCCTAACGCATTTTGTGTTCTTATGATAATATATATATATATATATATATATATTAAATTATTAATTTTTCTATTAATTATTATGAAAAAATAATGATCCAACATATACCCATGGTTTTACCAAACCAAAGGTATAATTTCTCTATTAATCTAACCACCACTAGAAATCGATCCCATAATCTTGGACTAATAATATAATTACTTTACCGCTATCCTACAACACATTTTTTATATAATATTAATAATATATATATATATTTATTTTTTATTGTTTATTTTTATTGTTATTGTTATGGAAAAATAATGGGCCACCCTATACCAAGGGTTTGGACAAACCGTTGGTATAGTTGTAGAGAAACATTACATATACCCATAGTTGGGTCAAACCATGGGTATAGGTTTTCCCATAGCCTTGCTATCAATTTTGTCCCTATGAATACTATTTCCATAGTTTATATAAACCATGGGTATAAGGGTGACTTATACACATGGTTTTTGGAGAGGCGTCTGTCTAGGTCCTTCCCATGTATTTTTTCCCATGGTTATAGGGCTGTCCTATGACCATGGTTTTCGCCAAAACCATGTGTATAACATTATTATCTAGTAGTTTCATTTTAAGGGGGTATAATTTTACACCTTTATATTTTTTGAAAAATATTTTTCAAAAAAATGTAAATTTTTTATATTTTTCAATTTAAGGAATAATGATTTTGGATTTCATTACACCCAACATTGAGTTTTGGATTTGTTACATAAAACATAAACTTTAAATGAAATGTGACAAACTATTACAATGTTATTATATAATATGATAGTTATCACCTATACATTGGAATGGCAGGTATGCATAAGATTAATTAAATTATGAAAGTAAATTTATTAAATATTTATTTAAAATTAATTATTTTGTTGATAATTAATTTTAAATGAAAATTAGAACAATTATAAAATAAAAGAAATATTATTATATAAAACTATATTTTTTCATAGAAATATTATTTTAAACTGTAAAAAAATTAATTAATTTAACAAAATTTATGTATTATGAGTTCAATAAAATATTTAAAATTCAACATAATATTTTTATAAAATATTTAATAATATACTAATTTTACTTTTTGATACATTATTTTTTCTAAAACAATTTTCTACTTTTTAGAACAAATTTGAAAAATTATTTATTACACTTTCATAAAATTTAATTGAATAAATAAATATCATTTTTTTAAAATAAAAAACTCAATATTATCTCAAGTTGTTTTTTAATATTTCTTGGAAAATAAACTTTTTCTATTAAATAGTGAAAAATAATAAATTTTAGTTCAAAACAAACAATTTGTTTAAATTATTTACAAAGTTAAATAGTATTTTATATTGGTTATAAATATAAATTATTACAATTATATATATATTAGTCAAATTTATTCTATTTGAATCATATTCAAATTGAATTATTATATAACGTCTTCATAAAATTTTGATCTTTTTATCCTTGATAACCTCTCTTTCTCAATGCGTCTGTGAGATTATGTTTAAATTAAATTATTCCACTTATGTTAATTGAATTTTTAAATATGGATATAATATTTGGAATATAGATAATTTATATTTTTTAATATTTTTAGATTTTGTTTAAAAAAATAGTGAAAACAGTAAAAATTAGTTTGCATGGTCAAGGTAAAATGGGTTTACTGAGGGTTAAACTAAAAATATATGGGATAAAATTACAGATAAAAAACATTTCTATAATAAATATTATTGTAATATTTACACAATATAATGTATTAGTTTTTATAATACTCCATTTTTATGACTTTTGGAAAGAGAAAAAATGTGGGTACACCTATTTTATTAATAATAAATTTTTTCCACTCACCACACTTATAAAAGGTCACACACTCTCCTCTCTTCAATACACCATAAAACCATATTGGTTTGGCCAATACAATAAAAAAATCATAACATCTATAATAAAATTTTAGAATCATTATTTGGTGCATAAATCTAAATTAGGATGGTTTTGGTGCAAATCTACATAGAATAACGAAATAAGAGGTAACAGTTTTCAATGTGTGTTTTTATTTTATTTCTTCATCCACTTCCTTAAACTATTATTAAAACATGATGATATAATAACCCAATAATATTGCATAAAATTTTATTATTTTATGTTATATTAATAACCAAAATGTGTCTCCACTTTTATCAAATGGATTACAAAATCATTATTCGTGTCTATGGTGGACTACTGCCTCATGAACTGATGTCATTTTCTTTTCCACTACCACCACTAGTGGTTGAGTTTGATGTTGGAAATAAAATATATATATATCTTATAATTATATCATAATTATACATATGTATTAATTATTCCATATATTTCTTTTTAATTCCCGTTTCATATAGAATATGATAACAAGGATCATATGCACATCAGAATACCGCCTCATAAAGCGACGTGATACGTTTTTCACAAATGCATTACATGGAACATAAAAAGGATATAGTAAATGAATATATGTGATAAAAATGAAATAATTATTATATTCTGGACGAATATATTTTTATGAAGCTATAATATTTTATTTAATTTATTACCTTTTAAGTCACTGAAAGATAATGGCATCATTCATGTGCGTGTGGACTATAGCCTTCACGAAGCGATGTGACTATATATTTTTTCACCAAAAAATGGATGATATTTATAATTATATTTAAAGATATAATATTTTATTAATAATATTCTTAACATTTTTTAAAAATAAAATATTACTTACATATGTTTTATAATTATCGTTGAAAAATAGAAATGTTACTCATGCATACGTATGACCTTCTGTCTCCATGATCATAGTACACTTCATTTATCAAATAAATAAGATATTAATTAACAGTATAATTAATGTATAAAAACTATAATTATTTCAATATAATTTTTATGGAGATTATTTTATAGTGAGCAATGTATGAGAACCAAAAATAATTAATCAAATCATATATGAAAGACAAAGCTATTATTAACCGAAATGTTATTTTAATAAGGAATTGTAAATAAACGGGTAATAAAAATTCTCATGTAAATAATATTATATATATATATATATTAATGGTGTTATAATATATTTATAATAAACTTTTAATTATTATATATCATTTTTGAACATATATGATAGAAATTTATACTAAAGGTTAGGAATTTTTGTCTATCTTTTTTTCTATGAAACTAAATCCATATTCACCATGTGCTTATTTTATGTGTGTTATATGTTAACTTTGAATGTATTTTATTATTATTACCCTTAAAATTATGGGTATTTACATATCCCTTTTATCACCTATCTTTTAACGTTTTTACGTTTCAAAAGTTATCCATGTGGTAAGGGATTCATGTCTAAAATTGCCTTCATAGAAACCTGAGTTATGTTATGCACCTATATTCTTCTAGGTGGTGTGTATACATACCCTATTAAATATTAAAACCTAAATCTATTTATTTTCATGAAATTAAAATTTTAATTCAAAGTTATTACTTCATGGAGCTTATGATTTAAAGTTACCTAAGTGGTAAGAGTTTTATGAAACAAATATCATCATTTATCAAATTTATGTATGGTTATGATTCCAACACTAAAATATTTTGATCTATATATTAAGAAAAACATGAAATTTATTATTATATATTTATGTCATGTGAATAAATGTTTTCCATTCAATTTCCTCTCTCTATGTACCCAATATTCCAAGGGAATTCTTTTCTGATAATCTTATATAATTTCACTCTTTGGTCGAAAAAAAGTTTTCTTCTAAAACTATGTCTTCTATAAAAACTTTCTATTTTTTTAACTTTATTAAAATTATTTCATAAAAATATTTGTACACATTTTTTTATTTTTTACCAACAATTTTAAAAGGAATATTTGTGTTATTTTCCATCCAATGCAAGTTTTATTTTTAATGAAAATCTATAAAGAATTTTTGTTTTAATTTTTATGAAATGAATAGAAATTCCATCCATTAAAACTATTACATTATTTGAATAATTTCATTATAATGATTGATGTTTATTTTAAAAAACAATGGATTTTAATTTTTTTTTTAAAATCCATTTCTAATTGGAGTGGATATTTTCCTCACCAAATGTTTTATGTGATTTTGTCGGATCCTATATAAGTTATCAAGGTAATTTTAAAAGAAAATAATTTTGAAAAGGTTGTAATTGAAAAATAAATTACTATTAAAGAAAATTATTTTACTCAATAAATGTTCCAATTTATATTTCAAAATTATTCTCTATCTAAGTTGACATTCTTTGTGACTAGTATTTTTCTAGGTATATGATCCAACGAAACCATTATTACTCTACATTTGGATAATTGATGGTGAAATATGTTTATGATAACCTTTTACCTTCTATGGGTTATACCAGGAATAAATTATTATGAATCCCAATTCATTCTCCATGGGTTATAAAATGCTGAAATGATTAAATGAATATGAAACCTATCTCTTTTCCCATTTTTATAATACAATTAGATATCTATAGAATCAATTTCATTTTATTTGATAAGATATAATGAATAAATAATGATAATGTTACACACATATGTATGATTTTAATTATGTGATGTGTGGGACCTATATCTACCTCTAATGCATTGGGTAAATATTTAAATATAATAATATGGATAAGAGTACAGCTTAGAGTGAACATGGATTCATAAAGAACATTTTCTACTATATTGGTTTTGGGAGTGGACCTTGAGTACTATTATGTTTGGGTTATTGATCCCATTCCACAATGAAATCGTTCTAATTTAACCTTTACTAATATGGAAATTATTTTCAATAAATATGTGTATTCAACAATTCAACATTTTATAATAATTTTATGCTTCCATGGCTTATTTTATTAGATTAACTTATGATTCATGTATTATAAACTACCAATAAATTTTCCATTATGATCATTTATATTCATTTTATGGTTTTGAAATATTATGATCATGTTCTCATAACCTTATTTTCATGTTAATCATACACATCTCCCTTGTTTAACATTACTGAGAATCTGAGCTCACGCTTTCTAATGTTCCCTATCCCCATGTTATAAAGAAAGGATTTAAGTATGGTTTGATTGTGAATATCACTAAAAGAGAAGATATTTTTGGGAGATGTCGAATATTATTCAACAAATTTGAATATTATGTACGTAGTCTGTAAATTCAATATACTATTATGGTCTTCAGACATGTATTTTATTAATGTATTAAATATTCATCAAAATAGATATATAATCCTTGTATGAAATCCTGGGTCACCTCGCATTATCTTTATGGGGGAAGCATGACATATATATGAGTTATAAAATCATCAGGTATATATTCAGACAAAATGATCTCAATATAAAACAATGTTGTTGGTTAGAGATAATCAAGCATTCCAATTATTCAATCCATTACTATCCTATGAATAAGAATAATTTGGTAGACACTCTGAATTAAAAGGATCATGAAACCTTATCTATGATTAATATTTAAGGAGATGTAATCCTCTTAGACATGCATATCATGGACATGGGAATGATAAATGGATCTTCAGTCTATCCTATTCAAATAACTTCTAAATAATCCACTATTGAGAGGATCAAGGAGTCTACAAAATATGATATGTAGCTAATGAAAAAGGTATCAGATATTCTAGAGTTATGATTTTATAATGACTGTGTTATATTATGCGGAACCCATATATGTGTCTCATTAAAACTATAGATAAAGAGGTAACTTCTACGTGATTTTAATTGATCATCCTTATCTATTCACCCATGAATCACTAAGATGTATATAGATCTAAATTAGTAAATTTGGTAGGGTAACATGGAGTAGGGGATTGCGGAATTTATATCAAGATGATTTGTATTCCAATAATTAAAGTCTGAACTACATATGTTTAAAGGTATAATGAAACAATTTTTCATACCAGTATGGAAATGGGAAAACATAACCATATATTAATTCATTGGAATCCCAAAGACATCAAAATGAAATAATAGAGTCTAGGTCATCATCAATCACCTTAAAAATTACTCACATTCTATTTCCATAAAGTAATATTTCTATCTTAACCAGCTCATTATGTTATACATAAGAGAAGTGTTAAGGATGAATGGGGTTCCACACTCCATTTCATCTGATAAAGATTGCAGGTTTATCTTGAGATTATAAGGAATCATTCCCCATGAATTTGATACAATGTATAGTTTCGGTACTACTTATCACCCTTATATGTATGGTTAATATGAGAAAACCATTAAAACTTTATAGGATATCCTGAGATCATTTTCAAAGGATTAACAAGGATTTTTGGTCCAATTCCTTCCCCAAGTGGAGTTGTCGTACAACAACAACCTCCATTCAATGATTTAAATGGTGACTTATGAAGCTCTATTTGTAAATAGGTGTCGAACTCCAATATTATGGGATGAATCTAAATATAAGAAACTTATGTTACTTGATCTCATATAATATATTATAGGGAATGTAAAAACACATCAACATCATTTAGAAACTACATAAAGATAATAAAAATTTTACAAAGACAATAATCGATGAGGTCTAGAGTATGAGGTTAAAGATAAGGAAACATTGTATATCACTATGGAAGAATGTAATAATGTTAGGGGAGAAGGGATATCTTATCCATAGGTACATCATCCTATTTCAAAACCTTGATTTCATCGAAGCTATTGCACATGTACAAGAATTCCCACTTAACCTATCTCTTTTAAATTATATGTTCCATGTATCACCCTTAAATAAGTACACACTAGACCCGTCACATGTACTAAATCTGTAGATGGAACCTAGAGATAATGATATTTAATTGCATGAGTTGCCTATGAAGATCATATATCATCGAGATAAAGTTTAACAAAACAAGAAAACTCACATGGTAAATGATTTATTGTGTAACTACAAGGTTGAGAAAGAAACACAGTAACTAGAATATATGATGAAATATAAATACTATAATCTATTCTACTGTAAAAAATTAAATTTCATTAGGGAAATTTATAAATCGGGGAAGAATGTAATGACCCAAACTATTGTAAATAAAATCCCCATTTTGAATGAATATATTCCTCATTAAGTAATATCATTATTGAAAACTCATTAACTAATTTAATTATTTTCAACCATGATAAAATATAGATTATCATATTTAAAGGGCCATTAAACAACATTAAAATGATAAAATTATTGTTTTATAGAAACCATTTTTATTTGAAAAAATGGATGGTTATGATACAATCCTAATTTAAATAGATGGATGAAACTATAACGTTGAAAAGTAGGATCTTACCCCATGAAACCAATTTTCTAGAGCATCAATGATGATGGAATCAATGGGATTTTACCTAGACAAAGACCATACAGAGATTCAAATTCTAAAACAAAACTGACAACATTTATGGGAGATATTCAATCTTCTCGAGATCAAAACCCAAACCATGTTTATTAAAACACCCTAAGGAATTTCACCCACTTCGCACCTTACCCTTAGGGTGTAAGATGGTGTAATAGGGGGTTATGTATCTAGACAGTAGTGTAAATTTTTATATTATCATTTTAATAAATCAATCAATATGTTTTTCCTTTTTTATTTTTTACATTTTAAATAATTATAAGATGAGATTGACAAAAAGTATATTCTTATATGATGAAATTAAAATTGTATATTTGAGGAAATGTATATTTTCAATATAGGAACACATTTGATAAATTCAATAATTTTTGAAATAAATATTATTTATATAAAATATTATCATTAATTAATATTTATTTTAATATAAATTTAATAAAATTTAATAAAGTGTTGTAAATTCTATAAGGGTAAAAAAGTTTTTTGTGTCCTAAATACTACTATTTTAGAGTAAATAAGTATTTATATTTAAGAGTGAAAATTATCTTATTTAAATAATTATTTTATTAAAATAAATATTATTCATGAAATCATTATTTAAAAATTTTCCAACGATGATTTATTTTTAATATTTGGATATAGATGTATTTTTAGATTCAAATTATATACGATGTAACTATAATGTCAATAGTATGACAGCGTAATAGACTAAAATTGTGGTAAAAATTGATATAATATAAATTTTTGACCAACTATATATTACCCATATAATATAATGTGTTCTTAGTGTTATTTGATTAATTTTTTTAAACCTTCAAAGAATCTTGAAAAACCTATATTATATTTTATGGTTTTATAAACAATTTATTATGAACACAACTCACTTCCACATCACCAATGTAATTATTTTAATATATTTGGTTCCTTGGTATTTGGAGTATTTAAAAAAAAATATTTTGGTAGAAACCATGGGTAGAACCCATCAAAAACATTATTTTTGATTATTTTAGTTTATATAGTACAAAACCTTTGTTTAGAAATTAATAAATAACTCCCCTTTGTGTTATTATAAATACCCACCCAACCTCACACTCATAATCAATTAAAAGTTAATTATGAGGAAGTCCATTGACCTATCCCTCTCTAAATACCTCCCAATTTTTCCTTAATATCATTACAAGATCCTAACAATCATTTAGAATCACCCTCCCAGGGTAAGGGATTCACATCCTCTTCCACTTTATTCATGTAATTTCATTGTATTATTTGATTTGATTTACAATTGATTAGGTTGGAATATCTTTTATAAAACCACTAATTGACCCTATGATTATAATTCAATGAGATACCACCTTTCATTGTCATTAAACCATTCTGTAAACCTTTATGTACCCCCATTATATTGCAGAAATTATCTCATGGTTTTCTAGGGAGAAACGTAGAGTTGTGTATACCCCTCACCAATTACACTAACGATTCCTCACCTATATGTAACTATCCAAGATTTTTTGGGTAGTAAAATTTATTTTACCCATACTCCATAATCTTGAGATAAAATGTGATGAAAGACATTCTTATTTTATAGGATTTATGTTGAATATAAATGAATCTACACAATATTAAAGTGAGGGTTGGGACTAGAAATATATCTCCCTCTAATGCATTGAGTAATATTTTTATCTCACGGGATAAAATTAATTGTGTGTTGGATGTTATCCTAAGAAAATTATTGTTTTATGTCTTTTAGGTTAACATTGAATTATGCTTATGATGTCATGTTTTATGTGTAGGATCGAAATAATGATGTAGATGCTCAATATACAAGAGGGGGGGGGGGTGAATTGTAAACATTAAAAATTCCTTTAACAAAGGAAAGAGCTAAGTTTAACAAAGTTAAACTAAGAACATTCACAACACCTCTAACACCAATTGAAAAATTGGAATAAGGAATGATGTTATAAACTTCACGTTCTAAGTACTTGCTTAAAACTGGAAAGAGATTCCGAAAGTAGGTTCCGAAAATACAAATCCAGAAATTGAAACTTAACTAATGATTACAATATGAGATTCTACCTTAAATCTTATAGAATCTAAATGAATCAGAATACAAGTAAGGAAGTATAAAAAAGTTATACTTTCCTTACAATACAATATGCAGCTGAAACAAACAAGTAGTAAAACTACAAGTAACAAGATATAAGTCATTTAACCCAAAGAGAAGGGTATTCAAAAACCTTTGATAAAGGTCCCTTGATTTATACTTTAAAGCAATTCTGTCTTACCCACACCAAGGTAATCCATCGATACAAAGATCGGAATCTCTGTCTTACTATCCCTACAAGCCCTCAACTTCAAGGTAGTTGGCAACCTCTATCTTCCTCACCAAGGAAACCCTCGAACTTCAAGGTAGTCGGCACCTCTGTCTTCCGATCCCCGGATGTCCTCGAATGTAATCACCAACATTCGGAGTTGCATGAATATTTGAGAGTTAATAAGAGTCTCTCTCTCTAGAAATCACTTCAACAACATGTATGAACAATGTCGAAGAAGACATCTTATTTGCTCTTTCAAATGAGCTCCTATTTATAGGCAACGTAGAACTCCTTTCCAACGATCATATTTTCCTTAAAAGTCAGAGGGACCTGTACATGTATAACTTAACCAAAGGTTAATTTATAATAGAATAGACGACATCGTTTTATAACAAAACAAGTGACACAGAAAGTACGACATTGTTTAATGTCTAACTCAAAAGTTTGGAGTGATGGTTCGGAGTGTAAACAAAAATAATTTTCCAGAGTCTAAATAAATTCGGTGTGTATAAAACAAATATGATCAGATTCTATTTAATAGGTGAATTCGGAATGAGAATTCGGAATGATAATTCGTCAACTGAATTCGTAATGAGAATTCGTCATCAGAATTCGTAATGAGAATTCGTCATTAGAATTCGTAATGAGAATTCGTCATTAGAATTCGTAATGAGAGTTTGTATCAAAAATTCGGAGTATATCTTTATTACAGTTCTCATCTAGAATTCGGAACCTAAAACAGAATGCTTCATATCAATGTTTCAAATGATTCCGAAAATATTGAAATAAATCCAAATCTTTATACTTAAGAAATATATGGACGAAAATATGATAAGGATAATTTTTCTTACAAAAGCGATCTTCCTTTTAAAAGCGACTTTCCTTATAAAAGATTTTTCCTTATAAAAGCGATTTTCCATAAATATAAGGTGTTTGTGATTTTCAAAACAAGAAGGAATGGAAAAGTCATAAGGAAAACCTTATTGACTCAAAAATCTCCCCCCTTTTGGAGAGCACAAGCATCCTTATGAAAATGAAAGTCTAAGAAGAAAGAAAAACATTAAGGCTTATCTACCATTGCTTATGGATGTTGATGAATGCGACTAACTCCCCCTTAGGCTTTGAAATTCTAAGGATCGTATTCTAGATTTCCAGAATGATATTTCATTAAGAATAAGAATATCTTATTTAATAAAAAACTCCCCCTTAGATAAACTCTATTAGAGTTCTTTTTCTTTCTCACCCTTCCCTGGAGTGACAAACATCGATGATTCAGCTTCTGAAGTTCAGAGCGACTAATGTTCTGATGGTGTCCCCTTATAATCATTTACTTGTTTCAAAACATCTCCGGTCTCACCACCACCTTCAGCAACTACTTCTTCCTCTTCCACTTGATCAATCTGCTCAATTTCCTCAACAAGCTTAGCAACTGCCTCTTCCGGAGTGACCATGTTTCTTAATGGAGTCTGTGGTAGAGATTCCAAAGAAAAAGGTCTCGGAATGGGAATGTTTCCGAAGGCCATCTCAGTAAACTTTAATAATGTCTGAACTACCTCAGCTTCAGAAAACTTCTTCTTAAGCTTCTTTTCTTTCACTTTTTCTTCTAGCTCATCCGATGTTCTTTCCTTTAAGGCCTTATCCTCCGCAGGATCTAATCCAAACTGAGATTTCCCTTTCACTCTTTTCTCTTTGATTTCCCTCCACTTAGAAACAACCTCATCAGGGTATTCTTTCTTCTTCTTCGGTTTTGGAGGTGCGGAATGAACTTCCTTATCAGGAATTTTATAATCTCTAGTAAGCATAAAATAGTTGTCCACTCCAGTATTGATAACAAAAGTCTTCATTCGATATCTCCAGTATTCATAGCCATTACCATCAAATATTGGTGGTCTTGTAGGATTTAGATTATCAATGGATCCAACATTAATTCCTCCCATACTAGAACAACATTTGGCAAACAAACTTGTTAGTAGAAAAATTTTGTAATAACAATGTTCGGAATGACAATGTTCAGATTGAGAAAGTTCAGAATGCAATGTTCGGAATGATAAAGTGAGCAAGAAAAACTTATACATGAGTACATGTATTTCAGAGACCTCCTCTGATACCAATTGTTGGATAGAAATAATGATGTAGATGCTCAATATACTAGAGGGGGGTGAATTGTACACTTTAAAAATTCCTTTAACAAAAGAAAGAGTAGAGTTTAACAATGTTAAACTAAGCACATTCACAACACCTCTAACACCAATTGAAAAATTGGAATAAGGAATGAAGTTATAGAAATCATGTTCTAAGTACTTGCTTAAAACTTGAAAGAGATTCCAAAATTAGGTTCCGGAAATACAAATCCGGAAATTGAAACTTAACTAAAGATTACAATTTGAGATTCTACCTTAAAGCGTATAGAATCTAAATGAATCAGAATACAAGTAAAAAAGTATAAGAAAGTTATACTTTCCATACAATACAATATGCAGCGGAAACAAACAAGTTGTAAAACTACAAGTAACCAGATATAATTTTTTTAACCCAAAGAGAAGGGTATCCAACAACCTTGGATGAAGGTCCCTTGATTTATACTTTCAAGCAAGTCTGTCTTACCCACACCAGGGTATGCCCTCGATACAAAGATCGGAATCTCTGTCTTGCTATCCTTGCAAGCCGTCAACATGAAGGTAGTTGGCAACCTTTGTCTTCCTCAGCAAGGAAACCCTCAAACTTCAAGGTAGTTGGCACCTATGTCTTCCTATCCTCGGAAGTCCTCGAATGTAATCACCAAAATTAGGAGTCGCATGAAGCTTTGAGAGTTAATAAGATCCTATCTCTCTAGAAATAACATCAATAGAATGTATGAAAAATGTCGAAGAAGTAATCTTTTTTTCTCTTTCAAATAAGCTACTATTTATGGCAAGGTCGGCCTCCTTTCCAATGGTCATATTTTCCTTAAAATTCGGAGGGACCTGTACATGTGTAACTTAATCAACGGGTAGTTTATAACAGAATAGACGACATCGTTTTATAATAAAACAAGTGAAAAAAAGTACGACATTGATTAAAGTCTAACTCTAATGTTCGGAGTGAAGGTTCGGAGTGTAAACAAAAATAATTTTTCAGACTCTAAATAAATTTGGAGTGTATAAAACAAAGATGATCAGATTCTATTTAATAGGTGAATTCGGAATGAGAATTCGGAATGATAATTCGTCAACAGAATTCGTAATGAGAATTCTTCATCAGAATTCGTAATGAGAATTCATCATCAGAATTCGTAATGAGAATTCGTCATCAGAATTCGTAATGAGAATTCGTCATCAGAATTCGTAATGAGAATTTGTATCCAGAAGTCGGAGTAGAAATTTATTACAGTTCTCATCTAGAATTTGGAACCTAAAACAGAATGCTTCATATCAAAGTTTCATATGATTCCGAGAATATAGAAATGAATCTGAATCTTTATACTTAAGAAATATATGGATAAAAATATGATAAGTATAATTTTTCTTACAAAAGCGATCTTCCTTTTAAAAGAGAATTTCCTTATAAAAGTAATTTTCCTTATAAAAGAGATTTTATTTAAAGATAAGGTGTTTGTGATTTTCCAAACAAGAAGGAATGGAAAATTCATAAGGAAAACCTTATTGACTCAACATTATGTTGTTTCCAAATTCTTATTTGGCCTTGATACTTTCATCTTATATCATGATTCGATGTTCATGTTTATAATTCCCACCAATTTTATGTCACCTCAATTTGAATCATGAATCACCTGCAATACTTTCAATATGTTATGATTTTGTTATTACCGTCCTAGGATTTATAACTCATACAATTCTTATATACACCCTCAATTCATATCGTTTAGTTTTAAGAGGATAATGGAAATTTAACTGAATTTTATGGATTTTTAAAAAAAATCGTTACATCCCCAGTCCACGTTATTATGCTACGTATGTAATTTCTCAAAGTAACTAGACCACTAAATTTTTAGGATTTAATTATGTGCATAATTAGGTATAAAATAATGAAATAAAGTTTATAAATGTTATATATTGTCATAGAAAAATTGAGAAATCCCACTACCAACCTATGGGAAACTGAAAAAATTGCACGATAAAAACATAAAGGGACATATACCTTGTTATTCATACCCAATTATAATGAAAATAATATTTATTATATTTAAATATATATGGGTGTGTATTTATGTATATATGGGAATATATATATTTTTAGGTTTTTATGAGTAGTGTATGTATATATGTAGATATAAATGGTATATATATCCAAATATCCATTACTAAAAAACTACATATGGTTGGAAATGATTAATATAAATCTATAAAAATCAAATAAAATAATATCATGGTGTGGCCTTCTTTGTATCCCAAATTCAATCACAAAGTTTCCATCACAACCACACCACCAAACTTCATCGTTCTCCTCTTCCCCACTATATGTTCAAATGAACCCCTCCACCATCTCTTTTTGACACATATTCATGAATCAAACTACACACACAGTCATCCTGTTGCATTTATATTTTTCACCATACCCATGATTATATACCTTCATTCACACCAATCATGTTCATAGTCTAATCATGTAGTACATTTACTATCACAGTATAATATTTGATTAATTCTAGGTATTTTGGCTTCGTATTATCACTAAAAATGGCCAACTGTAACATAAAGAATACTATAAATAGTGACTTCGAATTTTGATTCAATATAAGAGGATGACTGTGTGGTGATTCTAGTGAGGTTCAATATTTTTTCTATCCACATGATGCTAGGTTAGGAATTTGGTAGGCCCAATTGTCAATATATTGTAATCACATGCATGTTTGGAAAAAAATAATAGGCAAAACTTTATGAATAGAGACACATCTATTATATTTTATTCTTCACTTCAGTATTACAGAATACTAATATTCTAGGGATCCCGGATTTAGATTAACTACACCCATTTTACAAGAACATCACCTTATATAATTGAGAGATATAATATATATATATATATATATTATTATTTTGGGTATATAAATTATCCCCTTCTCCCTTTGTGTACTTTCAGTAAGACCATGTTCAGCCATATCATAATAATATTCATTTATTTCATAAGGGGAGAGTCTTCAATGGAGAAGATGATATTCTATGTTTTTGTTGCAGTATCTAAACAATTATTGGTTTTCACCAGGTTAGGGGAAGTCTATTTCAAAAATTTCTATTTTAAATTTTCTAAAAACCAGATCCACTTCATAAGAAGATAATTATTTCAAATTGCAATTTTTCATTCTAGGTATTTATTGTTTTAAAATAAATTTTGATTATTATTATCTTTTCAAAACACCCTAGTTAAGAGGAAAATTACTTTAATATTATAGTTTTATACATATATATTGTAAATTTAAAAAACATTATTTTATGGAATAAAATATAAACTCCCCATTTCAAATTTTCAAAATTAAAAATTTAGGGGAATCATCATTTTAATATTATAAGTTTATTTTTTAACATCATTATTTTATATAAGTAAAAATTATTTTAAAAACACTGTATTAAACATAGCCAAAATTTATCCACTTTATATGGTTAATACTTTTTCAAAATGTTCATTTCATGTGATAATGATGTAAAATTTGATGTTTTAAAATTTAAAACACTATATAATGGGAATTTTTCTTTATAAACAAAATTTTATTTTAATGATATTTTGAAGGTTTGTATTTTATTATATTTTATATGTGTTAGGTATATATTTTTAAAATAAAATTAAATGCCCATTTTTAATTTTTCAAATTATACTCTCTATGTTTAAAAAATGTATTTATTTAAATTTTTTTATGAAAATTAATTTATGATGTTTTATTTAAATAAATATATCTCTATTAATTGCAAAAAAATATGTTTTTTAAATTTATAATTAAAATATTAAAATACTTTATTATGTAATCTATCATCATCAATAATTTTTTAAAACATGTTTACACTTAAAATATCTTATCATCATAAATAAGTTCCTACATGGAAAATGTATGGCCATCTAATATATATTTAGAATTTTCATTACATGTATTTTTTACATTATCTCAATCCAAAGTTCCATTATCAAGAATTTGAGTTTCTTATTATTAATTAATGTAATATATGTAGATATATATACATATATTCATATATATATCCATTATCACAATTTTAAGAATATGATTGACAAAATCCACTGGAAAATGACAAGCATTACAATGTTATATTAAAAATAAGTTTATTGAATATGTATAGATGATGAGTAATAGGGTGTGAGATAAAACCTCAAGGTATGTATTCCACCGAGACAGGTCATCTATATATTTCCTTCAATGTTCAAATTTCCATTTTTTTGTTTTCTATACATTTGAAATAGTTTCTAAAAAATCAATAGATTCAATTTAATAATAAATTAACTATATTTTTTACAATAATTATCAATGTATTATTATTATGATATCTCATAGTTCTATTAATAGATGTGTTTTTAAGAATATTGGTCTTTTTATTTTATAGAGAGTTCAAAAAATGTCCCCGATTTGTTTTTTTGAAAAAAAATTAGGTCATTTTAGAGAAAACTGAATTTTATGTTGAAATAATGTTTTATTTAAAACATAGTTTTTATTTTTGAAGGGGTTATTCCATAATTTATAAAGTTTATATTTATTTTAAAAAACAGTATAACCTTATTTTAAAACCCCTTATTAAGATAATTTTTAAATCTATGTTTTAAAATAATTTTTCCAAGGATATTTATGAGTAGAAGTGATTTTGGAGTCAATACCCAGTTATTTATTTTAGATAGAGTGGAGATGAAAATGTATTAGTATAATATAGATTCATATATATATATATATATTCATATTAGAGAAATATTTTTTCAATAAAATATTTCTTATTCTTCTAAAACACTAGGCCTAAACAATTCTTGAAAATGAATGGACATTATATTTTTATAAAACATAAAATTGTGTACTTAGAAAAAATAAAATATATATTGTTTTTATCACAAGAATCAGGATCTTGGGTCTAGGGATAATTATTTGGTATTATAGTAATGGTTTAGATAACTTTAAAGATTTTTATTTGGATGATAATTAATGAGTTAGAAATAATCTTTTGATTTTTTAGAAAATTTGATTTTTATAGATTTCTAATATCATAGACATCATTATTTAATAGAGAATCCTATATAATTTTTATGGTATTTTTTCATTATATCTTGAATTCATTAAAGATATCTTTTAAAAAGAAACATTTTCGTCAATTAAATTCATATATCATCTTTCTATAAAATTATCTTATTACACTTGAATTATCCATAACTATTAATATAAATATTTTTCCTTGTTGAATTATAAATTAATCATTAACATAGATAATTAAAAATTGAGAGGATGCAATTTAATTAAGGGAAAAATATAATGACCCTTACATTTAATTTTTCATTAATATTTTATTTGTTCAAGAAATAATATTAATATTATACCTAAAACTATATTATTATGCTAAAAATTTATATCACATTAATGTTAGTATTTATTTTATGAGATACATGGACAATAAGAACAAACATTTTTAATGTAATATGGAATTTTTGGGGAAATATAAATATATCAATAAATATAATATTAATTTAAATTAAATAATACAATAATAGTTATAATATATTCATAACCATTACAATTGAAATATTTTTATTGATAAATATTTATGATAGTTTGTAATGAATTAATATAGGATTCTTATATTATCTGTGAATGAAAAAATTATAATCTTATTATTGTATAGGATAATAATATGAAATAAATAAAATATTTATAAATATAATTTGATATATAGTTATATATTAATTTAAAAGAGATATATTTAACTCTAATTGTAACTGTCGATATTAGTAATACATATATTTTTTGAGGGAAATGTTAATTTTATGTTAAAATATTTAATTATGATTGTAAAATAATTATTTATTTTAATAAGATATTCTGATAATATTTTATTAATGAGTACATTTAATGAAAAATTTAAATAGGGGCAAATTTTTTTTATCATAAGTGATCTTATATTAAGATGAATGCATAAATTATATAATAATCGGTATGGTATATAGAAGAGTAAAGAGTATAATGAAAATGAAGAACAAAATGAATAAAAAAATAATTATGATTTACATGAAATGGAATATATTTTACTAAAGTGAATATATTTGTACATATATACATAAAATGAATAAAATTTTAGTTTTAGGAGGATAAAATTGATGGATTGTAAGATTAATCACTTGTGTGCCTGTATTTATGATTTTGTTGATAAAAAATCGCTTATAAAAGGATATTTAATATATATAAAAATATACGTGTGTGTTAAATATATATATGTAATTTTAACTAGTATATATATTTATATACTTAAATATATATACATATATAAGAAACTATTTATGATTTATAAAATTATCATGTGAAGTAAAAAAATAAGATTGGGGCATTGTCTTCTAATTCTCTTAAATGTTATAGCCAAGCCTCCACCACCACCACAACACCCACCTTCATCTTCATCCTCTTCCTCCTCTAGGTTCAGATAAAACCCTTCACCATCTCATCATAACACATGTTCATAAATCACACTATGCATGAACTCACCTCATTGAACCACTATCACCACTGCACCAAAGCTGCAACACCTTCGATCACAACAAGAAAATACGTGGCCCTATCACACAATCTCATTACTCAGGAATAGAGTGTAGGTTGAATGGTTTTTTGGTTTCTTGTTGTCAGATCATCCCTAAAAATTTCCAAGTATAACATAAGTATTGTCAATAGTAATGACCAACAATCATATCTTCAGTAAGAGGTGATGATGGAGATATGATTATAGTAAGAGGACATTATTTGAATATGTACATTATGGATGAAAAAGCATGATTTAGGTGAATTTGTGAATGTATAAGAACCAAAATTTTTTTAGACTAGAAAAATAAATAATAGGTGCAATTATAGGAATGGTGACACATCCAATGTGTATTCTTCTTTCCTTTGGTGATAAGGAACACCACTTTTTGAGGGATTCTGATTACGGATGAATCAGTCTCCATTTATTGGTTGCGACACCAAAAATCCTTGAGAGATAACACATATATATATATATATATATATATATATATATTAGTAGTATTAATCTATCTTTATAAATTATCTTCACCCCTTGTTTTCTCCACCAGAAAAACCCTACTTGGCCACAACTAAAAAAATAACACTTGTTGTAGAGAGGGAGAGTTCGAAAAGGGTGAGGTAAAATTTTAAAATTTTTAGTAGGAATGTTGTAATCCTTATATAACACCGGTTAAGGGGAAATTTATTTCAAAAATTTATGTTTTAAATTTTCTAAAAACTATTTCCTCATCATTAGAACGAAATTATTTCGAAATCCTATTTTTCTATCCAAAATCACTTATGTCTTGACATATAATGAAATTTTTTTTCAATAACATATTTGTAAGGGAAAACTAGTTGAAATTTTTTTATTTTATATAAACATTTTTTTAATTTTAAATTCATAATTTTACGAGGAAAATTGATTTTTAAATACCCATTTTAATTTTAATAAATCCACTAATAAGAGGAATCCTCATTTATAAATTATATGTGTATATTTATAATTATTTTATCTTATATAAGGATAATTTATTTCAAAAAAATATATTTTAAATATTATAAATAAATAATCAATGTGAGGGGAATAAAATTTCATGGTAGTTTTTAATAAATTTAATTTTATTATTTTATGATTTTCTATTTTAATAAAATTCACAATATAAATTTAAAAAATTCTATTAAGAGTTATAGAATTTTCATTTAAATATTCATATATGTATCATTTTAAAACTCTCCACCTTGTTATTTTTTTAGAAATTTTTAAACATTAAATATGATCATCCTCCTGAATCAATTTCCCCAAGGTTGTCTTTGATGTTTTAATACCATGTGGCCATACATTATCTATCTGTATATGGAATTCCATTTATGTTTTATATTATCTTATTCCAGATTTTTATTATCTCGTATTTCTGTTACATCTTATTCATTAATACAATATATATATATATATATATATATATCCAATTTCGTAGTTTTAAAAATATTATTGAAAGCTGTAGTAAAAAAGGTAAATCTAAACAAATTTTAAATTTGTTTCTTAGACATTGTAGCCAAGATAAGGAGAGGGGAGTGTGCCTAAACCGAAATGTAGGTTGTGAAAAAAGGGATCAAGACCCTACATATCCATCAATATTCCAAGGTTCCTCATGGTTTTGTTTTTTATGTTTTCAATTTTTTTCAGAAAAAATTCACTAACATATTATTAATAAGAAATTAAATTTCATTATTCCTATAAGTTATTTTATTTTTTTAATATATTTCCTAATTTTATTCATGAATTTATATTTAATAAAAGTATTTTTAGTATTTTAAAGTGTTTTCTAAAAAAATTTATAGATATTTATTTTCTATTGGAAAATTATTTTTGTGTTTTAATGGAATGTTGAATTTTATTATTAAATATTATTTTATTTAAATCAATGATTTTTTTTAAGGAAATAATTTTAAATTTATAAAATTTTCATGTATTATAAATTATTTCATAAATAGATTTTAAAACTCGACACCATTTTTCACACCCAATGTTTTTAAATGTTTTCCACAGGGATATTGATGAGTGTAAGATATTTTTGAGTTAATATGTGATTATTTTTTATAGAAGGAACTAAACATTAATTTTCATAGATGTGATTATAATTTTAAAATATATATATATATTTTAGTGTGATATTTTTTTTATTAAAATCATTCATAATCCTCCAAAACTATTGACCTAAATGGTCCTCATAAATATGGGACATTATATTTTTTCATGAAATTAATCATTTACTTTATAAAGGAAAACATATTGAGGGTTTTTAGCTGTTGAATCATGAGTACGGGCATGAGGAATTTCATACTCATTGATCCTAAAAAACAAAAAAAAATTGACACATGTTTTTATCCCACACTCAATTGATTGTTTATTTTAAAAATATAATATCTACAGTGAAAAGGTTACCCCATGACATCTTCCAAGGAATTCTAAGTGGAAGTATAAAAATGTGTAATTTTTAATAAGTCTATTAGTTATGAAAATTAAGAATGGGAGGTCATATATAATGGATTCAAAAATATTTTTATGTAAATAATGTTAATTTCAAAAATATGATCCTTTCATTGATAATTAGTAATAAATATTATATAATATTAAGAAAACATATTGATTATAACAAACGTTTTGTAAAAAAATAGATTTTCAAAAAAAAATTATATTTTAATTTAAATGTTAATTTGATTATAATGAGAAATTGAATTACATTAAATTGATAATAATTGTGGGTTCAAAAAGTCAATATTTTCTAATAAGTCTCATCTTATATTTTAAAAATAAAATAACAACCATGAAAAATATTTAATAAAGATCAACAAGTGATACAATGTTTAATCTAATGTGGATCAAATTTTACTGAATCAATACAACACTTACAAATTATATAATACCATCATTATGTTGTAAATTAACACCAATATGTATTAACAATATTTACCCACCTATATCACCAAACTATTATACAGTTCCATTATTACCCCTTACCTAACATTCATTTCAAAATATTTGTCTCTATTTTCAAATAAAAAAGTCTCTCACATCCAATAATTTCAATACACATAATTATTTCAAAATTCACATGAAAATATACCCAATTTAATTATTTTATATCCCTTATACATATTTAGTAGCCTGTAACATCATCAGAGTTCCTTAACTCCCTCATTTATGAAGGATACTTCATGATAAGATCAAAATTCAAAATGTAAGTATCGCTTACCCATTAACATCCTTTATGTGTCCTTTTCATAAGACATATTCCAAGACCACTGCACCATTGTGTGTGTATAATGACTTAATTATAAATAATATATAAAAATTTTATTATATTTATTTTGTAACCATTATCTATCCCCCCATTCAATTAGAAGAATGAAAATGTTTCTCATGTGTGTGTACAAACTATCTCCTTCTTGAACAACATGTTTCATTTTTCCTCACCACATTTGACATATAGTTCCATATATTGTATTAGATAGTATATATTTCAGTAATGTAATGATTTATATTTTAAAAATATAAATTATTTATAATATGATTAATATTATCAATAAGAGTTCATTGTAAAACTAAAATCCGAAAACAAACATACTAAGAGGAAAGGTGATTTTTTTATATGTGAAAACATATTTTTTATTTCCCTTTATATTATAAATCATAAAAATAATGATTCATCACCATAATAACACATTAATAATTTCATTAATTTTTTTTAAAATCATTTTATAATAAAATATTATATTTTATTTCCATACTCATATGTATATTTTAGAATGTTCTTATAGGGTTGGTTTAACCACAAACATGAAAATTGAAATAAATTTAATTATACTATTGATTTGAAAAAGTAATATTGTATAAAACATGTAAATAATGAATTTTTGTAGTAATTTAATTTAAATTTTGACATTTAAATAGATAATTAATACAAAAATGTTGGTTTATTATAAATTAGATAAAATCATCACTGACATCATCATCATGATTCATAAATAAAATAATTATGATACTAAATTATTACCTTATAAATATTTATAAAAATTCATTATATTTTATATTATTATATAGGAATGTTGATATTTTGGATTCGAAGTAATAACAATAATGTTATTATGAAACTAATTAAAACTAATCATGACTACTCACACTCAATATTGAAAATATATATAAAAATAACTAATATACTAGTAGAGAATAATTATAAATGAATTATATAAAAGGTTATAAATATGATGACTGTTCTAAAATTGGGTTTTTAAATAGATATTTTCATATATTATATTTAAGTGCAGTAGTGAAAATTAAAAATTATGGTAATGGGTTTTTTTGGAAAATTTAACTTTCTGGTACATTGTTTAATATTATTACCTATGTTCCCTATAATATGGTATAATAAACAATAAATGAAATCATTTTAACATATTAAAATAATTAATGGAGTTTCAATATCTGTATCATGTTCTCTCTTCATATTGTTTTCTATTGAAAAGTTAAAATGGTATTTTTTTCACACAACTGCCTCTATTGAGTTACAAGGTTTCTTCATGAACTTATTTATTACCAAATTCCTTTCTTCCACCCTAATATTTTATTTCATGATATTTTATCTACCTCTATTTGTATAATAATTTATTAATTTAATGAGTTTTCTTTGATAAAATTATTTCTCAAAAATTATATCAGTGTTAGAAATAATTATCACCCCATTTAAAGGTAGTTTTTACTTATTTTACATAATTTAAATTGACCGAAATATTCTCTATTATACATGTAATGATTATTTTTTTTACAACATGTGAAATTTATATTTTCATTAACCTCTTTCGAAAGGGATGTTTGGATTTTTATTTTATGACATAGGCTTTCAACAATGATATTTGAAAATATTAGAAAGGTTTTACATATATAAAAATATAATGTTTTATCTTAAACCGCAAGTTTCATTCTATAATTATTATCTATATTAAATGTTATATTATTAAAGTTTATTTTTCAAAATAATTTTTTTTCAATTTTTTCACTTCACTTTTTTTCAAATTAACTTTTGATTGTGACATGTAACATTATCCAAAAATGATAATGTCTAAAATGTTTTCTAAATTAAATGTTTATGTTTTTATCCATATCAATAAATATTTAAATCATATTTTTTTTTCTAAAAAAACATCACTCTATGCCTTCATGGTTTCTCAAAATAATTTGTAACCTTCTAGTTTTAGAAAATATATATTTTTTCAAATAGTTTATGATTTTCTTTATTACCATGTAATTTCTCTTAATTCTCCTGAAATGGTGTTTTCCATCAACATCAAAACTCTCTATTAATTCTTGTGGTATTATATTATGATACCTTAAACCCCCTTCTCAACATGTATTATTCTTATGTTGTGTAAAATCATGTGATTCATTTTCTTTTTTGGTTAACTATTCTTTAATGGATTTTTATATGGTTCCACTTATGTGGCACACATATTGTCATAAATATGATGGGTGAACCATGATAGCACTAAAATCCATTGGGTAATCTCTAGATATTATATGTTCATGATATTTTGGAAATATTATTTGGTAATTCTGTGTGATACCATAGCGAATATCCTTGGAAATGTGATTTGAAGACAACTTAGTGATGTGGTTTGGAGATATGCCTATGAATGTCCTGTGATTATTTTGTATCCAAATTTCTATGTTATTATTCATATTCATATGATCATTTTGTACCTAATTTACTTATATTCATGTTAATATGTTCAAATTATTATATTATCACCCATTCTTACCCAAGTTATATTCTATTTTAATATTATTCCTCACTAGGAATTTGATATCACTTTTTTCTTATGTTTCTATTTTTCCCGGTTATAAAGAAATGTAATACGTAATATGTTTCTAGAATAATATCATGTGTTGATAAATTTTGAGGGATTTTTAATCCTCATTATTGATTAAGAATTAACTTATGTAGTTGAAAAAATGTTTGTTTGTTGAAAAATACATGGGTTTTTTAGTTAATATTTTTTACTAAATCTCTAAATCTATTTACCTAAAATATCATAGGAATATATATAATTTAATATTTTTTTATGTAATGTATATGAGATATCCACATCAATGTCGTATCATAGTTTGTATCAAATATTGTTTTACCAAACATTAGTTCTTAGGATGTTATTTTAGGACAATTTAAGAGTTTATAAATTAATTTTGGTCATCGTTTTAATGGTATAGGTAACCCATTAGTATAGTTAATATAATATTTAATATTTTTGTGATTAGGATAAGTTATACTTAGTTGAAAAACTATGATTGATTTAATGGAATAATCATAATAATAAGATAATATCATAATGTTTTAATAAATTATTGATTGTGAGATTCTCAAAAAAATTATATCCATGTCTGGATAATAAAAGTGAATATAGTTGTGGCAGAAATTTACATAGGGGAAATCACCTTGAAATTTTTTTTCATAGTATCAAACAAATTATTACACTAGTGAACAATTAGTGGGCATAACACTGCACACCTGGATAGACACTCCCAGGGGATATGTTTTAGTTAATCACATTCTATTTAAAATCTATTTTGATGGAATTATTTTTTAGGATAAAGAATATGAGAGAATCTGAACATTAGAAACCTATACTAAAATGAGTGTAAATTTGGTTAAAATAAAATCAAATGTAATAATTTCAAATAATATGAAATTTTTTGGTTGAATTTTTCATATAATTATCTTATAATAACTCTCATATAGTGTTAATTTTTAATCACCTAGGTTAAATCCTTTTCCTTTTAGAAATGGATGAGGGATAAGGGAACTGTGTTAATGATGGTTTCCCTCAGAAACACTAATATTATCCCAACAAAAAACCTAATTAGATAAAAACTGAAGTGAGAAATCTTATGTTTTTTCCAACCCAACTATAAAGAATAACGACTAACTAAATTAACATAGTTTAATTACAAAAAAAACTAAATAAGAAAATGATTAACTATGTGCAATGTTTTGGTAATAAAGATGATAAAGGAATCAATGTTCAATTTCCTTTACGACAAGAATTAGTGATGAAACACTTAAGGGTCTATCTCAAAGGAATTGGAAGATGCTTCGTGTGTGTTTAGTGAAAATATACTCTTTATAGTCATACACACTATATTATTATAGACCCCATATTTTAAAATATATCATGAATTATGCCAGTATTTTAGATACCCTTAAACAGTTTTATTAGGGAGTAAAAATAATTTCTATGGATGAAATTTATTTAAAGAGGTAGAATTTAAGACCCTCAAATTTTAAAAAAAAATATTTTTTCATTCAAATCCTACTGTGTTCTATAGAATTAGTCAAATGAAACATCAATCAAAAACAAACTATGAAATGTTATATAACTATTAAAATGTAGTAATATAGTTAGAAAGAATAAATAGGGGTAACAATATTATGAAATAAGTAAAATAAAAATAAATAATAATATTGATAAAATTCAATTATTATATCAATATAACTCATAAAATTATTTTATGTATAAAAATATATCTTACTAAAAACCATCTATATTCATAATTAATTTTATTATATTAAGGTTAATTAATGATTTTAGTAAAATATATGAATAAAAAAATAAAACATGTTATCATTAATTCAATCATTATTATGGGTCAAGTAATAAATTTATTTTATGCATTGGGGTTTCATTTTTTTAAAATTATATTATTATTTATGGGTTCTTATATTAAAATTAATTTCCACAAATTTTATAAATTTAATCAAATAAAAATATATTCATATTTTTAATATAAATGATAATATTAATTTATTGTTTTCATTTCATTTTTATGTTTAAATCATGTTATCAGAGAAAATATTTGTTATCATGGTACAATAGGTATTTTTCAAGGAATAACACTTTCATAAATATTGTAATTTTGAGTTAAATTAATATTTTTTAAAATGAAAACTCTTATATTATATCAGCACATATATTTACACTCATTTAGTTGGAAATAAATTCTAAATATTATTAACGACACATAAAAATTTAAATGATTTTTTTGACAGAAATAGTTTTTTAAAACATTATAATGATAAACTTAAAAGTTAATTTTATTATAATTAGAAATTTAAATAAATTAAATGGAGTTTGAATTTGGATTTATCACATCAAAATTTGGTAGCAATGTTCACCTTATATTTTTAGTAAAAAAATAATTATCATGGTAAATATTTTATTAAGATAAATATGTGTTTAAATGGGTAATATAATATGTCGATAATTTTTAATAATCAATTTTAAACAAAAACCATCTATAATTCCATAATTAGTAAGGTAATTTACACCCAAATGTATTTTTTACAATTCCCCATTAAAATAAATTAAGTCTTTTTAAATTAACTTCTTACCCCATACCTAACATACTTTTTTAAAGATATGTCCCACTTTTCACCAGTAAAAGGAGGTCACATCCACCCATTTCAAGACAAAGCCCTATTTATAAAATCCCATGAACATATAACCAATTTATTTTTTTAAATATAACCTCTAAATTTTTAGTGTTTTATACCCTTAAATAATGTTCCTTAAGTCCATCATTTCCAAATCATAATTTAATAGATGATCAAAACTATCAATTTAATTATTGTTTACCCTTTAACTTCTTGTATTTATCAGTCTCATCAACCCTCTCCCAAACCCAATCTATACACATGTATTTAATGAAATTAGATTAAATAATATAATGAAATATTATTTTTTTATAGTATAACCATTATATATTACCCTTCCATTTAATAAAAAAATGAAAATGATTCTCATGTAGGTATGAGAACTACCACCTCGATGAAAACCATGTTTATGTTTTCATCCCCAACATTAATATATGTTTTTAAAATGGTTTTAATGAATATACATGTTATTTATGTAAATATTTATATTTTATAAACATTAATTATGAATTATATAATAAATATTATGAATAATTTATCACTATAAAAAACCAATTAAAACAACCATACCACGTGAAAAAATGATTTATTTACAAGTAAAAACATATTTTTGATTTACCTTGTTCTTATAAATACTCCCAATTCTAACTCACCACATTATTAACATATAATTAAAGTAATTATTCTTTTGAAAGAATTATATTATAACGAAATAATGTATTATAATGTCATACTCACACATACATTGTAGAGTGTTCTAGTTGGATCGGTTTAACTACATACATGAATGATGTTATAAATTTCTATGAAGGTTGGATTTCAAAATTTAATATTAGATAATGTTAATTAAATTAAAAAAATTAATCTCTAATGGAAATATAAAAATTTAATTCATAAATTAAGACAACATAGATCATTTTCTAGGAATTTCTAAAACAAGACGATCGCTGACTTCTTCACCGTGTATAATTATAAAAAATATTATGAAATAATATTTTGACATTTTAAATAACAGTAAATATAATAACCCCAACTCTAGTATACCAATGTGGGATTCTAATTTGATACATTGTATTGAGATAAAATGGATCACATAATCAAGGATTAATCTGTTTAAAATTATTGAAGAACTAGATATATACATTATCCCAATTTACATTGGAAAAAAATTTAAATAATTGTAAAAGAAAATAATCTTATTCATTTAAACTCATTCAAGGAATAAATATTCATATCATGAGGGAAAAAATAAGGTTTATCTCAATCACTTAGTGAGGGTTTCATGCAACAAAATCTATCATGAGTAAAAGATACAATGACTATTATAAGGTAAATAACTAAAAAATAAATCATTTAATAAATAAGTTTAGCACTAAATGCATCCATGGATAATATCATAGTAATAATTTAATGTATAATTATAACCCAATACTCAGTAAAGAAATTAATAATTTTGGATCCCGTGTTTTTAGGAAAAATGATATGTTACATTAGAGGCCGTGTGCCAATGCAATTAATGATTATGAGTAGGATTACACCAAAAAAACTATTTGGTAAGGCGGACCAACTTGTTTGTATCATGAGGCATCTCGATCCATTGGGGGGGGGGAAAGTAATTTGGATCCCCACCAATCTGTGAATGTCAAATGGATTTTTCATTTATCAAATGATCAACTTAATTGATAAAAAAATTTCCTTATTAATAAATATTAATATTGTGTGAATAATATGAATATCGATATTTCCTCAGTCAAACAAATAACATTTATAGTGAAACATAATATATATAAATGGAATATAATTTCAGAAATTGGAATATATAAGATAAATTAATATGGATATTTCTACTAAAAGATTATAATAAGAAATTTAATATTTAATGAGAATCTAAATGACAAAAAAATTGACCAATATATTTGATATGGACATAAATTCATTATAAATTGTGATTTTTTAGTAAAATCAAGTATTTTGGAGAATATAAGAAAATAGAAGTGAAATTTTTAACATGAATTTTCATTAAATAAATTTCATTATAAAACTATTTAGTTTTTTTAGAATTTAATTTTCTAAAATGGTTACAGTGGTTGGATAATATGTTTATATCATATATATTACAAAGAATCATTCCTTTTTAATTTTTGTAAAAAAAGCAAAGAAATAAAATTTCAATAAAAATTAGAAATATTCATTTAAAATATTTTAATAGCTAAATGATAACATAATATTTTATTAATAAAAAATTAGTGTAGAAATATGAGAAATTTATAAAAAAATTCTAAAAATATATACATAGAATAAAAATATACTAGATCAAAATAGAAATAAGGCATGATTTCAATTTAAATATTTATTTTCATGATTAAAGTTACAAATAGACTAAAAGTTGGAAGAAAAAATTGAAACCTCTTAAATATCCATATTATATGAAAATATAGGGATTTTATGAATAATATATCATAAAACTCCTTTAACAAAAAGATTAATAAGACCCAAAAAATGAGATTATAAAAGAAATTCTCACCACTTCAGAAACATTTAAATTTTGAAACCTTGAAAGATAAAAAAATAATTAAAACTTTAATAACCATGATCAAATATATAAAAATTTTAAATACACCAATGTTTCATTATATACATCACATAAAATAAAATATTTGAACAGTACCAATTATGTCACAATGGAGTGGAAATAGAGATGAAATCATTTACCTCACACTTCTTCTTAGTTTTATGTTATTTAAAATCAGGTATAATAAATTTAAATTCATTAAAATTACATAAATTAACAATAAAAATATCATTAATATCATATATAATCCACTTGTTATATATTTAAATCATCTTTTAATAATCTTTCATTATTATTATTGTTTTAGGTGAAAATCACTTCCCTTTTCATGTATTCTTTTATTGGGAAGTAATTGTATTTTTGTCCTGACTATGGTTCTATAATATCCAAAATTTTAATGATGATATAAATTTTATATATATTCACTATATACAAATTTTAATTCATCCTTTAAATGTGTACATGAAAACAGAATCACACATCTTGGTGGAAGTGGTAATCTACCCATATACACAAGAGACATTATCATTTTTTAAAAAAAAATAAATGTTTAAAAAAATGAAATATTATAATTAAAGAATAATATAATTTCATAAATATAATATAAATTATATAGTTAAAAATTGAAAAAAATTAATTAAAATTGTGATCAAAATCCAGTTACACCGCTACGTGGAGACGGTAGGTTGTATATCACAGGAGTGATATTTTCACTACAATATGACGAAAATATGGTGGATAATGCTTATTAAATCATCATAATAAAAACTAATTATCTTAAATATAATTAATTAATTACTTTTTAATGGATACCATGTATTTATGGGAGGTATAAAAATAAATAACATTAATATTACATATTTAAGAATTATACGTCTTTATTGGGAATCATCTTCTATCATACACGTTAACACAAGTAAGTCTTGTATTTTGGGAAATAATAGAATCTCAATGAAGTGGTGATGGAATATTAGAGAGTATTGAATATAGAATTACCCATTATATATTTCTCAATAATTGTGAAAAAATGTTTAGATGAGGATCCCTTTATAAATGAGGGGATGGACACAAATTAAATAACTTAAAATATTACATAATAAATACCTCATAATCATTCCAATTGGAACTAAGGCACAAATTATTAAAATATAAGGTCTAATTGGGTACAAATACACTCAATGAATAATATTTAGAAATTTTTATGATACATTTTAACCTATATATCCTAGTAAAACCATGTCAAACACATATTAACCATAAGGATGATATCATAACCTATTACCATGATATCATAACTATATGGAAAAAATTGAAAGGGCCTTCCAAGAAATTCTAGAAATTTTGAATCATTATTTTTTATTTAATTTTATCATTTTAAATTTAAATATTTTGCAAGAAATTACTTTTAATATAATAACACACACTACATGAGATACATTTTTTTACCGAAAACCCAGATTTAAGAGTAGACATAATTTTAACTTAAAATAAAGTAATAAATTGGGTTCCATAAATTTATTTTGTTAAATAATGAAAATATAATGTTTTTAGACATTTTTATCCAACCAAACTATAATGGAATATTCCAAACATACAATTTAATATAATGACCAAAAAAATATTTCATAATTTTAATAAGTATAACATATCTTGATGAAAGTCATTTTGGGTTCAAAAATAAAAAATATTATTTTAAAATGAATTTTTAACTACTTAAAATAATATTTGGTCTAAAAACACTCAAATAATAGTATCAATGTAATTTTTATAGATATTATAAGGATTTAGCCAATATTTTTAACTCAATTTTACACTTACTGAGGTGAAAAGTCTTTAACATGGTTTCTATTCATTAAAAAAAAATATAAGGTACATATTTAAAAAATGTGAACATTATGGTTCCAAATATGGAAACAATTTTAGAATATTCTATTCCTCTACGTATCATATATGAATTTTAAAAAACCCTAGAAAACGTGATTAAAAATGGGTTTTCAAGGAAATACAATTTTCAAGCACAATATAATATTACATAATATATATAACAAGTATTAGTCATTATATGAGTTTAAATTAAAATATTTAGATATATAATATACAAATTTTATTTATATCATTCATAATTAGATGTTATTTTAATTAAATAAAATGGAAAAACATTATGGACCTATAAATCGTTTTTTGAAAAATTTTTTTTTTACCTACAAATGATCTTGTATTTATTTATATCAAATTTATAATATGTACATGTTAACTGATACACATTTTAGAACATCAATATATATATATATATAAGTATTAATAGTTTAATAATAAATTTATAAATTGTCTATAAAAGCTAATTTCTTAAGTAAATATTCAAAAAACATTATAGGATTGATTTAAATTATTAAATTCAAATTTTATATTAATTATATCAAATTTTAATATTAATGTCATGAAATAGAAAAAATTTCGTTGTTCAAAAGTTTAATGGGAAAAAATTAACTTACTATAATTCAATAATGGGTGTTACATTATTATCACCTTTATAATTTTCATCCTCAAAATTATAATTGGTATTATTTATCAAAAAATGACGGTAGTTAAACTTCATAACATCCTCTCGTACCCATGTTTGTTTCTCTAATTTTTTATTTTTCCAAAGTACATTTACTAGTCGATCCGTGTAACTCTATAGAACCAATTATGTAGGTCCAAGGATCTAGATAGGATCTTCATTGTAAGATAGATCTTATTCCAATAATATTTCTTTAGGTGGAAAAATTCATTGGGTCATGTATATACTTCTTTAATAATGATACATTTAACACATAAAATAATTTATTGAGTGTTGACCACATTTCTAAATAATAATCTACATCTCTAGTTCTTTCTAGAATTTTAAAAGTTCTGATGTACAATGGGAAATGTTTTTCTTTCTTTCTAAACCATCTAATACACTTCCATGGAGATACATTTCTGAAAATGTGATATCCAACATGAAATTCAAAATATTTCATTCAATTGTTATTATAGATGTTTTTCTACATTTAGATTCTATAACATGGTTACAAATATTCATCACGTCCATCAATATCTCCTCTACAAGTTCTAGTCCTACAATATTTCTTTAACCAACTTCATCCCAAGATGTTTGACTAAGATGTCCCTTTCCATGTAATTCATCATATGGAGCTATTTGAATATTTTATTATAAATTAATATTATAGGAACACTCCACCAAATGAAATTAATTCTCTCAAAAAGATTTAATGTCAAATAAGCAAGACCTAACCATGTATTTTAAATATATAATGTTCTTTTAAGGCTATCTATTAGTTTGTGTGTGACTGGATGCATGAAAATTAAGCTCAATATCAAGATCCTCGAAATTAATTTTCCATAATTTTGATATAATTCATGGATCACGATCGTAACAAATTAAACATGTTCCCCATGAAGTCTTATAACATCATTAAAATATATTTTTTCAATATTATCGAGATATAAATATTTTCTTTTATAAATTAAATGTGCTAATTTTGAATTGTTACCAACAATAAACCGTATTAATAATTTTTTCTTGGATTCTTTTATAATCTAGAGATAAAGGTTATTTTAATGTCATCCTATATCCATATATGAATGGGTAATGGCTTTATAACTCTTCTAGTATGTGATATATCATCCTTAAACTATTGAAAGATCAATCATATTGATACATAATTAGTAATTACCTTCTTCACATTATCACACCAAAAAAGGTTCCTTTAGCTACCTCTACATATTAGTTCTATATGGTTGTATAAAGAATTTCATGTTTGAAGAATTAAATAACAATTATATTTTTATCTCAATTATAGATGGAATAGGTAACCACTTTTTAAATGTAATATCACGATCTTTATGAACTCTATATTTCTATTTCCCATCATTCACTGAATTAATTTTATTTTTATAATTCTCAACATCTTCCTAATAACATTAATAATTTTTAATAAATATAGTTTGTAAATCATTTGAAAAGAGACTGATGCTTCCCCTTTATTAATTATTAATATATCTATCTTCACTAAATGCATGAAAATTGGATCCCTATTAATACTTATTTTGGTTAGGACTCCATGATTATTGTTTCAAATTTTATTTATTAACTAGTTTTCCTTTGTTGTGTGGTAGTGTGTTGAGAAATCATGATCGTTGAGTATCTTGAGCCATTCCCTTTACCTTGTGTTGTTCTCATCCTATAAAAATATGTATTTTATACTATGGTGATCTTTGTATATCTCATATCATTCACTATATATAGAATTTCTCTGTACTATTAAATTAGTGATTATGGATACCAAATCCATATCATTGGTTTGATAATTTTGTTCATGATTATTTAACTTCATTGATGCATAGATAATAACATTATCATTCTTCAAAAGGACACAACCAAGTCCCTTCTACAATGCATAACTATATTGTACAAATCCATTATTTTTTTATGGAAGATTAAATTTCATAATATTGATCAATATCCTTTTTAATAATCTAAAACAATATTCATTGTCTTATAGCCATGTAAACATAGAAAATTTATATGTTAAATTGATTATTGGGGTGAAAAATGTTGAATTTGTTTGAATATATCTCTAATTGTGTCTTTCTAATCCAAGTAAAATTCATTCATGAGTTATATTATTTATTGTTGGATATTCTTTTACTTCATCCTTATTCTAAATGATCAACTGATATTCCATCCTTTGAAACAATATACCCATGAAAAAAATTCTAACTATCGATTTCAGACATAAAAAATATCCAATGTAACACTTTTTCATTAATATTCTCAAGAATAGTCTAAAAGTTATTATCATGGTCCATATATATTTTAAAGTACACCAAGATATTATTAATAAATAAGAAATCAAAATTATCATGATATTCTATGAATACATTATTCATTATATCTATAAAACATTATTGTGATTTTGTATATCTAAAGGGAATCACTATAAACTTGTAATGTCTATACCTCAAACTAGTTGTGTTCATTAGAATATCTTCCTTCTTACACATAATTTATGATAACCAAAATTAGAGTAAATATTTGGAAATTATAGATCTTTATGATGTCGATTAATCAAGTCATCCATGAATGTAAGAGGTTATTTTTTTCTGGATATTAATAATATTTATTTATATATAATTAATACAGATCCTCACATATCTATCATTCTTATTAAGGAAAATAATAGGGGATACTCAAGGATAAATACTAGGCCAAATAAATTCATTATCAAGAATCTCATTAAGTTTTTTATTTTCCTCCACTAATTAAATAGTTCCCATTATATAGGGCTTCCATGATATAGGTCTTTCATAATGTATTAAATCAATAGAAAACTCAACATCACACTATAGTGTATTTATAGGTAATTCCTTGGAAAACACAAAAATGTATTCATATATAATAGATACATATTCTATTTTAAGTGTTCAGTTCCCACCTATATATTCAATCTCCTTCTCTTCACCCAATAATCTCATTTAGAATAGATGGTGGAGGTGTATCATGACATGATCTTGATGATTATGTCTCTTGTATAATGATAGGTAATTCCACAACATCATCATAAATAGTTATTTCCTTTTCTTGGAGATACATTTTTCACTAAATTTTTAAATCCAATAGAAACAAAATATTAATCAAAATTAGACAATATTATAATTATAAAGTCATTAAATAATGCATAATTAGGATTCATATTGAGAACTGACTACAGATTCTTAGTATTGCAATATTCCACTTGGAGTCTTGAATAACAACTCCCTTATTAAGGTGATATAGAAATATTTAATTTTATTCAAAAACAAGGATGATATAAAATAGTTTAAATATACTTATTCAATTAAAAATTTACCTAAATTTGAAGATATGATTACTGGACCTACAACCAAATCCTTAAGAACATCAACCTCACCTGTTGTGATTATATAAGGTTGGATGTCTCCCATCGTCCTCTTATTCGGTAGGTTACCATAACATTCTGGGAAATTGGTGGGAATAATTCTCCATTTCGTTATCGATTAAGACCTCTATATAATTTTTTATTTAGTTCAATTGTATTCATTAGATATTTGACCCTTATCATCATAGTTTCGAAAACATTTGTACCCTTTATGAATTTTCTAGGGTATTTCTTTCCATAATTTTTACATGTTGTAAATTTATTAATTCCTTTATTCTTCCATGGAATCTTCCATTTTTATTAGTTATAATTCAAACTAAAATTCCAATTATTTCTATTTATGAAAAATTATATATAAAATATTTTCTGCTTTTTGATGGAATATAATATTATTTACTCATATAATGAAATTATGTAAAAAACTACTGCCTTCATAGTATTTTCATACTCCCTAAAAATATATGGTTATTGTTTCATTCTAGATTTCATATATAATCCATATAATACCTTTATATTATGATAAGGGTGTCCAAATACATGAGAAAAAATATATTCTTCCTTTTTGTTTATGATATTGAGCTTTCTCTTCATTTCTATTCATTTTTCATGCAAGAAATATTTTTTAAAGAATGATACATTATAATATTTTTACTAAATATGTTTTATTTCTTCTTCCAATATAGTATAATGGATTATTTAATTACATTGATTAGAAAAATATTTAATATAATACAATACCATCATAATATTTTCCCAATCACTACATCCCACGGAAATAAACATACATTTAAAGGACTTAATATATTTCTCTTATACAACCAGATTAGTAGTTAGACTATAATAAAGTGTCTTATTTCACATGAAATGATCCAATATAGTTGTATCATTCCATGGAAAATTATGTTTCTTAATAGAAGAAATGTTATTAGTTATAACCTATGTTAGCAACCCTAGTATAGAAATGATCTTTTCAACTCCAAAACCAGTTCTATTGGACTACTTCATAAAAAAATATCCACATTGACCAAGTTTATTGATAATAATATTTCTACCACGTTCCATTTCTAGTAATTTGTATAAACTAAATTAGATCATAAAATTTTAAATTTAAAATCATAATATAAAATTAGTGTAATGATTAATGGATATTTAAAATTTATGAAAATTAAATATTATAATCATAAACATTGTTTCCTAAAATCATAAAAATATTTTCAAATATATAATGAGGAATCATAAAGAAAATTTGAATTTTCCCTATAATATCCCCCACCCCCTGAGTTTCAAACTAGGTGTGTAATAGAGTTTCATCAAACATGAATCAATATGATGGAGAGATGTAATTCACCAACCCTTTTCAGGGTTGTTACTCCAAGATGCATATGTTCAATAAACAGATCCACGTTTAGTACACATACATGTATTTTTACATGGAAAATAAAATAGTCTCTTTCTTTCCAAAACATTTAATACATTAGCCATTGATTAGACATATCATCAATGTTTTTATTCAAACCTCATATTTTAGGTGTTTATGATTTAATTTCATCATTTAATTATATGTTTTTGAGCTAATAATTCTTTGGTATTAATTATTAAAAGTTATTATGGGTTTCAAAAACATTTAGAGTCCTTTGTGAAATTTCATGGGTAGATGATACTTTTCCAGAACAACAAATACTATCTAGAAAAGAATTTAAATAGAGATAGTGGATCTAGTGGAGGCACACTGTTAAAGGGTGTGGTTGAAAAAATAATATGTCCCTCTAGTGAAAACCATAAAGCACCCCCAATTTAATAACGTGGATGGTCTAATTTTTTTAATCCAAGTAGTTAAACCCTACATCTTGTCCATAATATAGAAAAAAGGGTTCACAGTTAATACAATGTTTGAAGAATCAAGCGACCAAACCATGTGTGTTTGAAATTAATGATCTGAAATACCCCTTGAAGATGATTTATATTCGTTATTTACCTGTTCATATTTCTATATGAATCCCTATTTATTTTTAAAATATCAATGGAATTCTCTATCGATTACAACACCTATAAATATAGATTCATTTTTGTTAATGTGAGTTAAATATCTATAATTCTATTTTGGGATGCAAGAAGCTATATTCTTACGTTTCATCTTAATCATTCCTATTTACCTTGAAAAAAAATCATGGATATGGCATATGTTTTTCCAATCAATAAATTCCAATTACCAATAATTATTAATTCAAGAATATTTTATAGAGTGTAGTAAATTTTTTATATGTTAATGAAAACCCTTTTGACCATTTCTTGATCCCTCATCGATAGTGGATGTTTCATGGTATGATTTCATATATCGATCTTTATGATACTCTCATATTATTTAATGTCATTTGGATATTTTTTACATTCATTGACTGATATTTGGTCGATATTCATTGACTAGACCCATGGTTCTCTTCTTGAATTGTCAAGGAATTAATGGAATGTTTTTGAAATGATAATGTACCAGAATAATTGAAATCCACTCCTTCGACATACCTCAAAACTATTTCTATTGATAGATTATATGGGGTGCATAATTATAGAACAACCATATTGAATTAAAATAACCACATGTATCTTTTCTAACCAAATTTTTATGAACTAGGACCCCAAATAGAAATACTTAATATGAGAGAAATTACTCTATGGGTTTGCGACATGGTTTTATATTTAATACATTAGAAAAATTTTCATTACATAATCAGTAACTTTGATATAGGATGTTTCCCACCTTTTTAGGCCTTTTTATACACTTTTTTCTTTATTTCATATTGTGATGGCATTGTTTGATAACCACGTTTGATATTATTTTCATGTGGGCGTGTGTGTAGACTATAATGCCTACCTGTGATCCTTGATTCCATGATTATTTTTATAATATATTATTACCATGAATGATGTTGATCACATGTTTTTTAGGATGATACTATATTATCATGATGACATGCTATGCATGTCTTATTTTTATCTTCCCATTTGTGTGTATTTATAAGGATGTGGAGGTAGTGTTTTATTATTATCAATTGGTGGGACATAATTGTGTGATTACCTCTTTGTGGGGGAGCATGCACGATGAGTGGTGATGATGATTATGGTACATTTCTTAACATAAAATCATTAAATCCTTATATATTATTCCAAAACATAATAGCTTGAGGATATCCAGTAACATGCTAAAAATTAATGACTTGTGGATTCTGAGTAACATGTTCACTTGATGACTTGACGATTAAAAGTGACATGTCACCAGTAGTGTATCTAGTTTTTTATCACATTTTTAATGTTTGATCATCATTTCAGCAAGGAGTTTATGATTGTAATTTTCGAGCTTGTGGTGTGTTGGTTTGCACATGGGTGCGTGATATATTAGTATTTATTTACTCTTTTACATTACTGATTATCATGGAATACAACTGTAACTCAGGGGAAACCTTATTAAAGAAGACTTATTATTGTCCTATAAGGTTTTATTAATCACACCAGACATTATCATCCTGATGAAAATTTAGAATTCAAGTATATGTATTGAGGTAAGTGAAAGGATCGCTTGTTTGATGATTTAGACAATGGGCATGGATCCGGTAGTGAAAATGGGGCAGACACTAAAAATTCATATTGTGTTAATTTGTGTATTTATCATCTTGTATGTTTCCTATATTTTTTATATCCAAAATGTGATATTGGATTATTTTTTAATATTCTATTTTATGAAATGTATTCCATATGATATTACATTATGATGTCGGATCTTCCACCTTATTTATATTGTGTTTTTATACTTTAATTATGTTACTGGTATAATGATTTGATATTGTGGGTATAGTATCCCCACTACCAATGTTCAGACCCCCACTACTTTCCAAAACTCTATTGTGGGTGGGACACATGGGGCCTTGTGACTCTCCAACTTGGATCCAATGGTTATATTTTTGGTGTTACAAAATTTTATTAGAGAACAGTTTTATTCTTTTCATCTTGGTTACTTTGAAATATTTTATTTTGGATATATGCTATGTGGGACATGGCTAAGGGAGTTTCTATGTTAATGTATAGGCAATGTTTAACAGACTTTTGAGTTATAATTGATGGGATTTATTTTACTATTTTATGGGATTAGGGTGTGTTCATGCACAAAAAATGAGAATGTATGATTTGAGTCCATATATATATACCTTTTGAGTATTTCATACTAGATCATTAATTTAATCTTATTTATATATTTTATCTATATGGTATATAATTGAATTCTTTGATTGAGTGATATATCTACTTTCCATACTTTTATGGTATATATTGGAATTATTTAGTTGAACATGAGTATACAATTATGTTTAGTAAAAATATGTGATGGTGACTAACATGTAGTGATATAGTCATTGAATAGTATTGTGAGGAATATACCTTGGGTTTTGGTTATACTCCTAGGATAAAATTTGTTTTATTACATAGACTAAGTAGGATATATTCTAATTGATTCTTTTTTTTATAATTTGTTCTTAGCATTTTACATGATGATTCCCAGAATGAGACAGATGGGGATACCAGTAAACATGTGTCGGGATTCCCCCTCTATGTATGATTCTTCTATTCTAGATCCTTTTGTGTAGGAGTATGAAATATATCATAGTCCTATAACTACTCCAATGGTGTAGGAAGTGGTCCCAACTCATCCACAAGTCTTTCCACTTGTTCTTACCTTGAGAGGAGGGATACCAAGGTCCGTGTTCTACAATGTTTGATACATATAGCTCAACCATCAACGATCCTTTTAGAGAATGGGCAATTTAGTATATAGATTAATTAACATACATAATTGAGTGTGTATTTATCCTCAATGAGATACCTGATTATATGATGGTAAAGCTGGAATCATTATGCTATAGTGTCCTGAAATAATGTGGTGGGACATTATGGAAAATCCTAATAGATATGAGGTTTTCCCAGAGGATAACTTCATGGTCCTATTATATAAGGAATTATTCTATGATATGGTGAATCATGAATGATCACATAAGTTCATAAATCTAAAATAGTGATCCACAATTGTATCTACATACTCTACTTGTTTGGAAAAATTGATTTAATTTTTTCCACTATTGGATGAAAATGTGGCACATATGGCTAGGAATCATGAAACAATTATTCATCCAAAAATTTTATCAAAGGAAAATTTTGTCAACATGATGACATATCTAGAGGTTCTACACAAGTCCTTAACTATTTAAAAGTTAATGGGGGGAGGATAGATTAGTTTTTCTTCTTCCACTCTTTACAATTCAAAGAGGTAGATTTTCTTCTACTACCATGATTTTCATTTCTAAAATAAGTATGAGTATGAATAGTGATTCATAGTAGGATAATATTATATAATGGACTATATTATGTCTTCTTCGACCCATTATGGTGAAGTTTCATAGTGCATCTACAATGGGAAGGTCAAAAATTATCTCATGAATTGTACATCACCTCAAACCAAGTGTTTGTATTATAGAAATATGTGAAAAATTAAGTAGTTATGCTTTAGAGATTCAACATTGATGTCACATAGGTGTTAAAGAGATAACCAAGCTATATGAATCAGGGATTTGGTTGAGGTCATTAGTAGTATGATAAAAAATGAATTAGGGTGTTCATGGACCTTAGTGACAAGGTTATGGAACTGAGGTAGGATGTGACTATGTAGTATATTAGAATCTAGAAAATTTTAATGAGCGATTGTCTACATTTTATTCTATGTTTTTTATCAATTCTATGTTTCCTACTTCATTTTTTATTCTAGTTCTTCCCATTCAATTATATCTTCACATGTCACTATTGGATATGACTTACCGATGAAGATGTCTTTTTGAGATTGTTTCCCTTGATACAGAATTAGTCATTAAAGTGGACCATCTATAGTGATTACCAAAGTATTATAGAGACATTATTTGTTATATAAAATATATGGCACTTTATGATTAAAAAAATTAGAAGATTAAATGTGATTCTTGAGAAAGACTAGATGACCAGCTTTTGATCCCACATTAATTTCTATCATATGGGTATAATTTACATCACCCATGAGAGAGAGGTTTATGATGACTAGTGAATATGAGTTGGGAGTTGGTAGAGTTGGTTTGGACATGAGATATTGTAGTACGATCACAACAAATATTGTAGGCATGTCTCTTTCAGTAGGTTCAGTGATATCACACTCATCTTTTACTCTAATTATTTATGTATATCTGAATAGATTTTTAAATTTTTTTAAAGGAAATACTCTTAATAGAGGTGTTTAGTTTGAGATATTACTCATGGTAGATGAACATATCATTTTGATAACCCGTTATCATATAGATTAAGTCAATTTAAATTATATCAAGGTAAAAATTTTGAACATTGAACCAAAGGATTTTGTCAAGATGAGTACATCACTGTGGGGTGAACCTTCCTTTCATTCCAAGTTGGTAGATGGTAATATTTGACTCTAAATCAATGACTAAAATACGAACTATTTGATGGTGAAGAATATATATACCTTTCCTCATATCAATAAACTCCTTGATTGGTTTTGAAGAGCTCAGTGGTTCTCCAAAAGTGATCATCAATTTGTCTATCTCTAGTGGCATGTTTGATAGGTGGTATCCTGAAGATGGGGTTTCAATTCATGTATATGTTATGTGAGTATATGTGGATTCTCTTTTTACTCACAAATGTGTCATAAAAATTCATGGATCTCATGTACAACATCTTCCACCCATATCATAACTTTTTTTATCACGGTATTTGTTAATGTGATACTAGTCTACCCACTGAACCTGTTGAAGCATGATAGACATATCAAGGTAGATGTAATAAAAATTTGAGCACATCAACTTTATTTCAAGCCAGATAACTGTAAATATTTGATTTAGGAGGTGAAAGTATTTGGTAATGTGGTGTATAGGACTACTATATTAGTATACCAAGAGAGTGTAGAGGTAATTATGTCCTTTACCTATCCCAAGAACTTGTTTGAGGTTAAGATATTTTTGGGATTGGCAGGGAACTATCAATGTTTTATATATTACATATCCCATTTATAGGCACCCATGACAGCACACAAAAAGAAGGGGTTGAAGATTCAATGGTTATACCGTTGTTAAAAGGTTTTTCTTGATGTGAATAGTAGATTTACAACATAACTAGTAAATATTCATCTTTACCCAAGAATTAGATATTTTGCATAATGTGATACATCTGGTGTAGGATTGGGAGTAGGATTATTTTATAGGGAGTAGGTAATCACATATACATTATGTCGGTTATGACCCCACTAGTTGAACTATACTTCTAATTAATTAGATCTAGAAGTCATGGTAAATTCTTTGAAGTGCTGGTGACACTATCTCTTTGGTGAAAGATTTATTTTCTACAAACACCAAAGGAACCTTCTCTAAATCTTTATATCGTATGACATAAATTTGAGGCATATTCAATTGGTAGAGTAAATATAGACATTATATTTTTATATGGACAATATAATATGTAAAGGTACCATTGTTGAAAATTGTTTGTTATAAGATGTAGGTGGCTCATGGTATTGGTGAATGAACATCATAGGAATAATAGTTCCTCATGATATTGTTATCCAAATAGAGAATTTATGGTTCTGATTAGTAGATATTGATGATGTGTTATATACCAATGTGGGTGTTTTCTTTAGTAGACCATGTGCAGACTAATTAGAAGATTTAATTTGAGTGTGTTTTGATGTGGGAACAAAAAGTATGAGGTTTGATGGTGATGGTGTAATCCTAGTACATAGGAAAGTTAAATTCAATAATTTCAACATGGATGATCTAGTGAGAAATTTTTATACCATTAATTTGGTTTTACAACTTGGAGTGAACAATTTGTACCATGAATCTAGGCAGTAGTTATGGTGGCCAAGGATGAAGATGAATATTGGTAGATTTGTTTCCTGATGACTTAATAGCCAGAGGATAATGGTCGAGTACTAGTGTTTTAAAGGTGTTATCTTGAAACTTAATTAAACAACATACATGTGAGGTGAAAAGATGATTTAATCTTTTATAAGGATACCTATGACCCTAAGAAGTCATGAATTTTGTTGGCTGATTTTTGATCAGCTAATTAACGATACACATTTTTTATAGATCTAAGAGACTAATTCTGTAGAAAATATGGGAAAGAATTATGTCCAGGATATAGTTTTCTTAAATCTAGTTTCCTTGACTATTTTATTTTATAGATATCCATGTTTTACATCATTATTTGGGAAGGGATTGTTGAATCCAATAAGAACATGGATGAGATTGAGCTCAATGTACTTTCACAAAAAATATGGACAGTTAGAGCGTATGATTTAGATTTTGGAGGATATGCAGTGACTCATAAATTCTATTTATAACCATATAATATTTAAAGAATGTTTATAGCGTTATACATGGATTCATAATGTAATTTTTAGGCTTGCATACCATCAATTTTGGAATATTAAAACTATTAAAGATAATACATCTTGTATGAGGGATTTTTCTAATATAATATAGTAACTCCAAAATAGTGTTTCATATGGAAAACATCATGCCACCATTAAATCTAGTATGTGGTTATGACCATACAAGAAACATAATATTTTTGGGGTTGGATGTTTTATTATAGATATGTCCATGGAAAAAGGAGAATAAATTAATAAATTTAATAATTTACTTTTTTAATTAATTTCCACGTCCTGAACCCCTCTCTATTTATACCCAGATTAGATAAAATACTAGTGTCAATTATATAACAATATGGATTTATACAGAGTGAATTAATAAGATATTTGGAGAATGATAACTGAATCAATGGATGAACGATTTATAAAATGGTGTATTTATTTTATAATATAATTTATGGATATTTTCTATGAAAATATCATGGAATCTTTGTTTATAATTAATTAATACAATCTTGAGGTAAGGAATTTTTTTATGTTGGTTTAATCCCTTTTTTATATTACCCAGCTTCAACATGAATTAACTTGATAAAAAATTAATTCATGTGTCAATTATTGGAATACTTCTGAGGAATTATTCTTCCTAAAATTATTATACTATATTATTATTTTATCCTAGATCATTTATCATCATTAAGTTCATTTGATTCCAACCAAAACAGTGGAAAGGGTTCATTCCATGTGTTGTTGTTTTTTTCATTAATCCCCTTTTTATTTATGTGTTCATAATTTGTATTTCATTTTGTCAGTGTTTTGATAATTACAAGTAGAATGGTTGTTGTTAAATCGTTCAATGGAAGAATAGATCACTACCATAGGTTCAGTCTCAGGATACCCTGAATGATTGAGGTTTGACGATGATAAAAGAATATAATGGATGGATTTAGGGTCCTCATTCTCATGGATTTTTTATTTCTAGTGGTCTGTCTTGGGGATTGATGAATCTTGGGTAAAAGGGGAGGATATAATATAGCCACTAGTGACATCAATCCTTGGTGAATATTAGATTAATGTTTCAGGAGTTGGATTTTCATTTGGAATGAAAGAGGATGCATGATGAGAAGAACTGGGGGGAGACTAGTATTTTCTAGAAAATCCAAACACATTGGGCTTGTATTTCAGGAAAACACATCATGTAGTCCCTTATATATAGTCGTTAGAGGTTATTATTTAAATAAATAACACACTCCATGTGTTGGGGCTAGACCATTGTGACCCTCAGTCCACCATCTCAGGGTCAACAGATATCAGACACCCAAGATTTTATGTAACCCCACATTCCATGTGGTTGGATCACATACCATGTAATCCCTTTTCAAATGGATTGGTGTGTAGATAGAGTATATTTCTATGAGACCATGTTGCCTATATGACATGTGTGGCTGGAAAAACCCAATATACTTCAAAAGTTACCCATAATTTAAAGGGATGTATATATAAAGTTCCAGCCTAGCCCTTACATGTTGTGTGACATAATGTACAACCTTTGTACTCTAAAAATCAATCAGACAAGGCCATCATATATGAGCATGACCCTAGTTTATAGACATGATGCAGAGCATACGATCGGACAAGGGGAAGCATGTCGAGTTCTAGCTCTTGAATTACACACTATATACCCCTTTTTTACAACCCACATATTTGAAGTTAGACATTCCATGTGTGTTGGGGGCATGAGGGAAACACCAGATTCATAGAAACATATCATATAACCCATTGGACAAACCACATACTACTTATTTTAGAATTTGGATTCATTGATCATATAAACCTATTCACAGTATGATATTGGGTATATTCCCTCAAACCATATATATATGTGAGTATTCCATCCTTCTATTGTTATAAAGTTATTTTTCTCAATCCTCTTCAATGAGGGTTGTGTGCGGTATCTTATTATGATCATTTAAAAATAACCCATTAGATTACTATAATATAAATCTATTTTTCTACTCAATGGTATTATCCTCATTCCCATTATCTTCTTCCCTAGGTAATTTCATGAATTATGTGGCCAACATATAGAGTCATGATCTCCTATCTAACGGATTATTCAATTAAAGTTTTGTTAATCCACATAGGTCCTAGGTGTGATCACCTATTTTTGAATCAAAATATTCTATCTTATGGATGTTTTTATGATTAATTGATAATATCATATGAACCATCGTATTTCATTAATTTTTTTACATGGAAATAAACCATGAACATTTTATCTAAAATATGTTCCATTCATATAGTAATACCTATTGAGTGAGACATTCCAGATTAGTTCCATCAGTGATGGAATGACTCATGAGTGATTTCTCTCACATGAGTGTTAATTATGAGCCTCTAGTATAATTCTATGATAGATGTATGATTTTAACCTAACGTTGAGAATTTTTTTCTAACTCCATATATATTTGGGTTACTGTTGATATTAATATTATGGAAAATATAATAATTGACATACATTAATGGGGATGATCCAACTACTCTCTTTATTTTTTATGTTTGGTGATTTCAAGGTGCCCTGTTGGGTATGTTTATACCCACCCTTTCTTGGGATCTCCCCACACATGTAATTTTTTATGCAAATGGTATGCCTTTTGTGGGAGTCTAAGGTGGGATAAAAGTATTTGGATCTTAGTTTCACTTGATGTAGAACAAATGGATCGATTAGTTTCTTTCTAGTAGCTTCCCCCTTTGTTGTTAGTGGATTGGGTTATTTTTCAATTTTGTGGGCTTGTCTTTGGCCCTTTTCACTTCTTTTGTACATTTTCATTTACATTAATGTTGTATATATATAACACATTAATTGTTATACATTTTACTACTTTAAATAAATTTGTTCATGTGCACATGTACATTAGGATAAGGCCTCCCATGGGTGTGATATGCCTACTCTGCAATAGTCACAAAATCCTTTCCTATTTTAGGTGGGATTTATGTGTCATTTAAATTATAATTTCTTCCAGGTTGGCCCTAGTTGGTCAGTTCATGATAGTGTTGTATTAGATGAGGTAAAACTATGACTGATTTTTTTGATATTTTCAAGTTGTGAGTTTTGGTTTAGGAATTATCAAAATAACATTGATGTATATCAAGTTCATCTCTTAAGATATAGAGTCTAATACTTCTGTTTCGGACAATGTATCCATTCACTAGGAATCTGATTAATCACACTTTGACTCATTACCGGTAAGAACTAGTTACATGGAAAACATTGGTGCATGAATCATATAGGAATGGGAAGTGGTTTCCATGCCCTTCCTCATTTATCTCCTCAGATGTGACCTTTTGATTGTGGTCTGTTTAATCTATTTTTGGATGTCATCAAGATGAACTCTAGATAGGATTACTGAGTTATATCATATTTATTATCTCATATCAATGAGAATTCTGTTTATAGACCTATAGAAGAGGATATTTATCTGGGTGGATTGCACATAATGTCTCTACTCGTTCACCTGAATGTTGACCCACCATTGTTGGTTCTAGTGGATTATCACCATCAGGTTGAGGAATAATTTTTAAGTGTGGTACTTGATGACTATTAACATATGTTAAGTGTTAATTGATGTTATAGAGACCGAAACTGGACATGTTTTGTGGTGATCCATACTCCCCTCCTTAGATGATAATGGATTGGCATGACCTTGTGGTCTAAGACTTCCTCTTGGATAGGACCCATCATGATGGCGGTCTTGGTGGAAAATTTTCTCTATGTCAATGAAAGGAATGGCCATAGCCCTATGTTTGTTTTATTTGATGAGTCATTGGGAACTCAAGGAATAGGGATACGTCCCCCACAAATATACGTTATTTCAAGGCGTTTTAAAACCATTTAGATAATCCAGTACCACCCAATGTGGATAGTTGTTGGGAAAAAATCTCTCAAGGCATCATTGAATCATTTTTTAGGTGATTGTGTTTGTTGAAAAAGAAAACCATGGCATACGAATTTTTTGACAAAGGGTATTTCATAGTGGAATGTTGAGTTCAAGAGCTTTGGTTAATGATCCATGTTTGATTCAAGAACATCTAAAAAGGAATCGATGATCTGGAGGCGGTACAAAAAGAGAAGATACAAGGTGAGACCGTTTTCCAGTGTTTGCCAAATTTTTGGGCATGAAAATCGACAAAATAAAAAAGTGATTTTTGGCAAAGGGACTTGCGCGCCATGTACTTGAAGGAGAGGAATCTTGCGCGCCTAATGTTTTTCAATATCCAAACATTAAAATATGGAAAAGGGATAAGGGGTGCTCATGTTTTAGAGTTGGTCACGCAAGTGGTTTGCGCGGCAGAGACTTCCACGCCGAAACATGTGTGATGAGGGGAGAATTTTGCACCATTGTGTAGGGTGCTTAAATGCCTATAAATGTAGGTCAACCCCTCCTCATTCAGTGTAGAGTTAAACACTTAGAAAAATCAGAGCTCTCGGCGTGCAGGTGTGGTGGTCGCGCAAGTGGTGTGTGGTCATGCTTGTATAAGCTGCACGCCAAGTGATAGTTGCGTGGCTAAGGTGGTTTAGGCAAGAAATGAAGTGAGGCACACAAGTTTTATGTTGTAGAAGAAGGTGTCGCGCAAGTGGTTTGGTGACACTTGCATGCCAGATTTTGAAGAATCACGAATGTTGTTAGTTGCGTGCCAATATTGGTATGGGTGTAAAAGGGTGTGCGTTGTGAAAGTTTGGAGTTTCAGAAGCATGTGTCGTGCAAGTGGTTGAGGAGGACTTGTCCGTCTGTTTTGACTTTCGCACCGAGACTTGCGCGCCAGCTTAGAGAAGGGTGCCAAGTATGGTTGTTTCATGGCAGTGGTTCAGGGCTACGTGGAAGATTGAAGATTGCCCAATACCCTCAGTGAAAAGAGAGAATCATCTACGGGTGAAGGTTAGACTTCAACAGAGCATCTACATACAATGGATGATGCATTCATTAGTGATAATGAAGATACCTATAGGTCTATAAACTGTGAGTAGATCCTTTCCAGAGCAGTGAGCAAAAGAATAGGAAGAAGGTGATCCTCTCCACCAGTAGTGAGCCAGAGAGAGAGATAAATAGGGAGTGACCTTTTGGAAAGCAGGTAGCTAACCCTAAACATTGTAAAGGAAGTGAGCCTGGGAAGAGATGTGATCTATCTCAAACCTTGTGAACAACGGTGTGCTTATAGTGGATTTGGTACATTGGCACATTACCAGTGTATCATCCTTCGACGTAGCCCAATGAGTTTGAACGAAGTAAAAATTACTGTGTCATGTGCATGCTTTACTTTCTATTTATATTGTGTAACGAGAAAGGGAGGGAAGAGTGTTTTTATTAACAGTGAAATAAGATCAGATCATGCATTAATTTTAACCTATTCATACCCTAATTCACACCCCCCTCGTCTCAGGGTATTAAGCCTTGTGGACCTAACAATAGTCTTGAGGTGTGATATATGATTTACACTTAGTTGTATATTTAAGGTCATTTTATGTGTTGAGGTGTTTGGACAAGACCTATTTTTAGATAAAAAGTAGATTGGGGGAAGAATTACTTAGCAATGTATGGTCTGGTGACTTGAAAGAAATGAATTCATTTCAAGGTTTGACAGGTGTCTTCTATAAACTAGCTATAGTTTAGGTGAATAGTTTTAATATTTTACAATGAATTCATACAATTTTTGAGAATTATTGATTCTAATGGATCCCTTTTCAAATATACATTTTTTTATGGCTTATGTAAAGGAGGATTGATGATAATTTACTTCTACAGATGTTATTATTTTACTCTAGGACGATAGAGATCCTTAAATGTAATACTTCCATACTAGCATTGAGGCCCTATCACATTTTCATTGGAATGGACAAGTTTTCTTCTTTCCATTCACTTTTTCATTGTTACCCATGAGGTTTATTGTGTTTATGAGTTACTGAGATGTCATTTTCCTTCCATGGTCAGAAGGAATCTGAGGTAGATTATGATGACCTCATGTAAAGGAGGATATTGTTGATTTATTATGAGTTTAATGTTATTTCTCTTAGACTAGAAGACACTATGATCTTTCATTTTATGAGATATTAGATGAGTACAAGGAATAATTATTTGACGATGTTTTGTGATTACCTTCTCATAAAAAGATTGGATTCTAAAAAGACCCACACCCAAAGATAGTAATATATATGCACTAAAACACTTGATGGCTCCATGTAGCTATTAAATCTAATGTTTTTTTTGAGAAATCTATAGATAATGGTCTTTGTTAGACTCAGTATTATCCCCTAGGAAGAACATTTTTGTTCATCTAGAAGGATAATTATAAATTTATATTTGTTGTAAACTAATATCTCCTGAATGAGGTGACTGATGGAAAAAAGTTTCCATCCCCCAAAAATCAATGAATCCTTCAATAAGTGGTTAGGGGAGAAAGGGTTATCAAAGATTGAAATCTGGATGGGTAATTACCATCTCTAGGTTATAGAGGAGGATATGATGAATGGGTATTTCTAAAGCTTAAAAAGTTTCTTTTAGTTCATGGTGATACCATTCAATATTTTTAATTCCCAAGTTGTATTTGTGGGACATAAGAATAAATTCATTTAACCCCTCTTAAAATAATTCATGTTATTCTTCATTGATAACATCCTTTTTTACATAAAATTAAAGGTAGAGGATATGAGACACTTGTGAATAGTTTAGGAAATTATCTTAGAGTACCATATCTATAAGAAGATCTCGTTTTGACTTTTTTAAATTTTTGAAGTCCACATCTTGGAATATGTCTTCTCAAACATATTTATTGTTGTGGACACAATGAATGATCAGACAATGGTATCTTGAGATCATTCCAAGATTTTGGTATTGGGAGAAGATGATAACAATATGGTTTTCTATTCCCTATTATAGAGTGTGGTGATGAAGCTATTGGCCTCATTATAGGTGAACCTTATGGGAGAGGATGGTAAAATGTACCTCCAGTTGATGGTTGTTACCGCTCATTTTTTTAGTGTATTAGTGTGAAATAACTTGGAAATATATATTGTGATACATTTCATTACTATATATCTAGTGGGAATGTTCTTCATCGATATTCTATAGTTGGGAGGAAAATCATCCTCATTTGATAATGTACAATGACAGTATTCCGGATGTGATAGGAGGTGTTCGGTGTAACGTCCCGGTTCCGGAAGCCACCCAAAGGCACCCCATACCCAGTTGGTCACATGGCCTCAATCACTTTTCCCTGAACTCTAGAGGCTACCAACTAGCAGCAAGACCCTTGGGTGTAATAGTGGGAAAACTATTCCTTTATTGGCAGAGTAACATAATAGAAGAAAGAAATAGAAAAATAAGAAGCATGAATAATCCATACAAAAGTAAACAGCAGATGACTGGAAAATAATTAACTAGAGAACACATATATATATGAATGATGCATGATACATATGTATATGAAAGAACCAAAAAAATCACAATGAAGGAATATAACAGTACCAAACCCAGGTACAAAATAAATCAAGTAAACAACTATTCAGTATCGCAATCTATAGAATGGTCCCATGCTCTCCAACTCCACAACCAATAATGTACCTGAAGTAGGAGGGTACATGCCCTTATCTATAAATGTAGAAATATAATCTTTTTGGGCCCAAAAGCATGGCCCAAACAGGGTGTCAGACTAAATCCCAGTAGGTAACCACCATAAGATGTGTGCCTAAAGGTCAGTGAATATATGGCAGTTAAAGTACAGAAATCAGTAAACAAGTAAGTACTCACCAATAACAATCCACAGTTTCAAATATCATGCAACAACTAATACAAGAAGATAATTACAGAAGTAAACCCTCTGGGAAGTACCCACAACCTATCCCCTCTTGTCCTACCTAGCAACATAAGCAAATAGATAACACAACAGGTAACCCTATGTGAAGTACTCATAGACTATCCCCTCTAGTCCTACCTAAAAAGTACAAGAAACCCTTAGGGAAATACACTCAGTCTAACCCCTCTGGTTTAGCTAAAGCATAGACTCTCTGAGGAAGAACTCACCATAAATTCCCCCTATAGTCTCGTATCGTAACTAAAGGTGCTATGGGGAAGAAATTATGTCCCATTCCCCCTGTGGCCCACGTCGATCAACTATAGACATTCTGAGGAAGCACTTATTTCAATTTCCCATATGGTCTCGCATCGTAACAGTAAAACAGATAGTCTGGAGAATCCCTTATGTCCATTCTCCCTATGGTCTACTACACCAGGTTCTCATGGCCTTGTGTAACTGAAGTAGGTATAGCAATGCATATCGGCCAATGTAAACCTCAATAACTACTTGGATAATAGTATATAACATATAAGTATATCAGAACCATCACACCATCCTACAAGTAGGCATGGGAAAGTAAACTGCAGCCTAATAGGAAAACTAGACCCAATGGTCAAAACAGGCAATCATGCTTGGGAAAAAAATTTCAAAGCATAGAAATTAACCCTATTCACATTCAGTTAACCTCTACTCAAGCATATAAGCAATGCAGGAAAACAATAGGGAGAAAATCGTAAATGTGCAATACCATGTTCATGTAAATTGGGAAAAATTGCACATATAACTCAAATACATTTAACGAAAAGGAAAAAACCACCTACAGCGGCATTGGAAGATCTATATACTTGATTCTCAGGGATTGAATCTCCATAGAATGTCGAAGATCAAAAAATCGTCTGAAATTTTCAACAGAGGATAACATTAGGAAGAAGTGAAATTGGGAAACAAATCTCAATAAGAAGAGAGAGCTTACCTAGGTGATCAAGATGCAATCGATAATAGTCGAATCACAGACCCGGTGCTTAGTCGGGGGATCGGAGAAAGATTGCGGTTTTATGAGAGCTCTCGACGGAATAAAACGTAGAAGAAGGTGTGACAGGTGATTAGACGTGACCCATGTATGTTAAATGAAAAAAAATACATGGCATGTACTTTGTATGTTCATGACATGCACTTCCCATTTCCATACTCCGCTTTAGGCAGCCAGAAGGTCATCCCCCCACATGGTCGTGTGCTTGGCAGTTACATGGCCAGCACACGACTACCTATGGTAACCGAGTACACGACGTGTACTCAGAATGTACAGGGCGTGTACTTCAAAAATTTCTAGAAATTCCTTATTTTCTCAAAAAAGAACAAAAAGGGAAAACATACCTAAAAAAAATTTGGGTTCTTACAAACATCCCCCCTTAATGAAATTTATCCCCTAATTTTCCTAGCAAGGAGGCGTAGAAGAAGAAACCTTGAACAACTCTAACCATTTTAATTGTACATTGTCCTCCCTCTCCAAAGTCTCATTTTATACACGACTGTGCTACCACAACACTAGTACTAGAGGGATAGACTAGGCTGAGAGAACCTTCATACTTGGATTAGAAATCCGGATAGGATGCTCCTTGAATGATGCATCCACATCCAACTCTACCTCCTTGTGTTGGAAGAAATGAGATTCTTATGATAAGTAATGTCGAAGCTAAGAAATGTGGAAAACGTCGTTCATAGCCCAGTACCTCTGAGGTAACAGCAACTGATAGGCAACCAGACCAACTCCAGTATCTCTCAAATTTTGAACTGTATTTAGTGTCTGCTTGATGATAGAAATGATAGATGTCAACCTGAATATGATCACCTACGATTGGATGTTGTGCCTCAGACCATACTCAATCTTCCCTGCCAGAAATAACTGACCAACACCTGGAATACACATGAATTTCTGCAGCTCAGTAAAGGGAGAAGAATACTCCATAACTGAAAGAGTACCCTACTCTGGACTCTTAAACTCTTGGGATCGGTCGGCTCTCAAAGTATTCGGGTAGTAGTAGTTATAGAATATATGCTGGAACTCCTACCAAATCATAACCTGCAGGTGTCCTACTTGTGAGATCACATCCCACCACCTCATGGTGGAGTCTCGAAGACTTTATGTAGTGAGCTTGACCCGCCTCTATGGAGGCAAATCCAGGTGCATGAAGATCGTCAGCATGGCTTCCTGCCATGACTCTGCTTACTGGGGTCCTCCATCCCCTGATAATGTGGGAGGATTCTATTGCTAAATGACCTGTGTAAAATCTTCCATCGATGGGGTAGGAGGAGGTGCTCCCTAAAAGGTTTGCATCATCCTCATAAAGGCTTCCCTAAACTGTGCATCAACACCTGCATTAGGTATAACGGTTGGTGCCAAGACTGGAACAACGAGATGATCTATAGGTAGTCCTTGATCATCCATATTCGGTGTCTGATCACCACCTTGTAATTGGAGAACAATTAGAGGATGTCTCGGTGGCTTGACTTTGCAAGGTCAAACACACACTTTAGTTCAACATTATCAAGGACTAAATACTGAATGTGTAATAAGGGAATAGGAGAAGGAAAGCATTTATGTTTTTTTCAAAACATAACTACATAGCATGTATAACCCCTACACGTTGTGTTCCCTTCAACCATTCACAATCGCATGTAATCCTGCTAGAACTGGTTATGTAACACACCATATATGTGTCATGTTCACCTAAAAAATGATGTGTACTCGAATCATCTTCCCCTGCCCGATTCCTTCTACATGGCTAAGCCACACGATTCTCCTTGAAGAAGACTACACCGCATGTTCGTTACAGACACGGTGTGTACTATATGAGATTAACCGACCCGTGTTGTTAATGTCTTGGCCGGGTACAAGACTCACACCACATGGCATGTTTCAGATGGAGACGACATGTACTAAGAAGATATCGCCGACCTGTGTTGTTCATTACACGACCAAGTATTCGGGTTACTCTACATGGCGTGTTCCTGGTAGACACAACATGTATTAGAAAAGGCTTAACTAACCCATGTTGTTAGTGACATGGCCGGTTACAGGGTTGTACAACATGGCATGTACATCCGGTACACGGCGTGTCCTACCAAATATTACAAACCCCATATCCCTTCTCACATAGTCTGAGACACGGTTAGATACTATGCGACATGTACATATGGTACACAATGTGTACTTAAGAAAAACAATTTCTTTCTGAATAGAAGAACGCATGGTGTGTAGTCAAACTACAGGGTGTGTATTCTGGGTTTTTCTAGACAGTAAGCCTTAGAAACTACTCCAGAGCCCAAAAAACACGGAAACGAACATTAAAGTGCCAAATTATTTTTATGTGAGGTCCCATACTGCCCAAAAATCAAAGCATGGAATCTTACACATGTTATAAACAAGGTGAACAAGTCAATGATCCACAAAATTCCAGTCAATGAGGGACCAAAACACCTCAAGAACCAAAGTTTGACATTCATTCAAACAAAACTATACACAAATGATACCATATTAAACAACATGTATTTTATCAAGGCAACTATGACGACATCATGCATCTCTAGAACAACATATATCACAAAAACATGCAATCGCTAATGCACCCTATATGGCATGGTCGGAATGCATGACATGTGCCTAAATGATTCAGGAGAGGGCATACCCTCATCTCATCGGGTTACATAAGAATAAGAACCTGAATAATGTAAAAAATAATAGCACGATACATGTGACTCACCCAACGATGAAAATTAGGTCAACCGTAAGCATGAAAAACCAGAAGAGGTGAAATAAATGAGGTTGATTGGATTTTCCCAACACACAGGTTAGCTACTCTCATGATAAACTTATTACCATATACCTATTCCTTCTAATCCCTGACTATAGGCACCAAACAGTAAGTCAAGAAGAAAAAGAAACTCCTTATATACCACATTATAATGTCCTGGTTCTAGAAGCCACCATGAGGCACCCCATACCTGGCTGTTCACATGTCCTCAAGCGCATTTCCCTGAATACCATAGGCTACCAACTAGAAGTGAAATCCTTAGGTGTGATAGTGGGAAAACATTTTCCTCATTGGAAGAGTAACACATTGCAAGAAAGCAATAGAAAAAGAGGAATCATGAATAATATATACAATAGTAAATAGCATAAGTCTAAAAAATAATGATATAGAGCACACACATATATATATGAATAAAGCATAATACATATGTTTAGGAAAGCATCCAAACAAATCACAATGCTAGAATACAACAGTACCAAAACCAAGTACAAAAGAATTCAAGTAAACAACTGCTCAGCATCGCAAGCCATTGCTCGGCCCCATGCTCTCCATATCCACAGAAAATCAAGTACTTCAAGTAGAAAGGAACTTTACCTTATCTATACCTATAGATATATAATATGTTTCGACCCAAAAGAATGGCCCAAATAAGGTGTGAGACTAAATCCCAATAGGCTACCACCACAAGATCTGTGTCTAACAGTCATTGAATATATGGTAGGTAAAGTACAGAAAGCATTAAGCAAGGATTTACTTAGCAGTAACAATCCACAATTTCAAATATCAAACAATAACTAATAAATGTAGATAATCACAAAAGGTAACCCGCTGAGATGTATCCACAACCTATCACCTCTGGTCCTACCTAAAAACATAATAAAATGGATAACAAAACAAGTAAAACTCTAGGAAGTACTCACAGCCTATCCCCTCTGGTCCAACCTGAAATATACAAGCAACCCTCTGGGAAGTACACTTAGTCTAACCCCTCTGGTTCAGCTTAAGCATAGACTCTCTTAGTAATCACTCACCGTAAATTCCTCCTATAGTCTTGTATTGTAACTAAAGGTGATCTAGGGAAGAAATTATGTCACATTCCCCCTGTGGCCCATGTCGAGGAACTATAGACACTCTAAGGAATCACTTACATCAATTCCCCTTGTGCTATCGCATCACAACAGTAAAATGGACACTCTGGAGAAGCCCTTATGTCAATTCTCCCTATGATCTACTACAATAGGTTATCACAACCCTATGTAAATCAAGTAGGTATAGAAATGCGTATTAGCCAAAGTAAACCTCAATAAATACTTGGCTAGAAGTCTACAATATATCATCATATCAGAATAATCACACCATCCTACAACTAGGCTTTGGAAAGTAAACTGCAACCTAACAGGAAAACTAGACCCAATGGTCTAAACAGGAAATAATGCATGGAAAAAAATTCCAAATCATAGAAATTAACCCTATTAATATTCAATTATCCTCTAATCAAGCATACAAGTATAACAGGAAAACAATAAAGTGAAAATGGTAAATGCGCAATACCTCATTCATGGGTATTGGAAACAATCGCACATACAACTCATGGAACGTTAACAGAAAGAAACAAACCACCTACCTCAGAATTGGAAGTTTAATATACTTGAGTCTCAGGGCTTGAATCAACATAGAATTATGATGATCTACAAATTTTTTTAAATATTTCAGTAGAGGATAACATGAGAAAGTAGAGAAATTTGGAAATGAAGATCAAGAAGAAGAGAGAGCTTGCCGAGGAGGTCCCGACATAATCGACGGTGGTAGAATCAGAGATAAGATTCTTGGTTGGGGGCTCAGAGGAACATCCTGGCCGTACGAGAGCTCTCAGCCAAACCAAACATAGAAGAAGGTGTTTCCGGCGATTAGACGCGACAACGGTACATTTACTGAAGAAAAAGAAAATACACAGCATGTACTTTGGAAGTATATGGAATTTACTTATCATTTCCATACATTGATTTAGGAGGCCTCTAGGTCACCCCCATATGGCCATGTGTATGACCGCTACATGGCCAGCACACGACTACCTATGGTAACCAAGTATATAGTGTGTACTCAGAAAGTACACTATGTGTACATCAAAAATTTTCAGAAATTCGTCTTTTTCTCAAAAAATATCAGAAAAGGAAACCATACCTGAAAAGAAGATTTGGGTTCTTACATTGGTATGTTTCATGATTTCCCATTATAGTACATCCATAAGAGTTCATGATTCACCAATATCATTTGGCATCAATTTAGGCATCCAATAATATTTTACAGGGTTGTTGGGTTTAAATATTGAGGCATCACCTATCAATATGTGGAGGTCAAGGTGACCAAATAAAAGTGGAATGGGATAGTAACCATGTTCATTTCATTTTCGGGCTTACATAATAAGTGATATTTCATAACTCTATATGAGTGATTTTAGATCAGCTCACCAAGTTATCCCATACATTAACTATATGAGAGATGATCTTAGTGAGGTGTTTTGGATTCTAGTGCATTTTGGATATGATCTAGATTCTTGGATCTCAATCAATGAGAATTTTATACCATGATACTGGCATCAGATCTCGATTACCGATAGGATTTTGGAGGAATTTGGGACTTCATTATGGTTGAGCATGGTGTTTTCCCATAGAAAGATGGTCAAGTTAATTACACCACTCAAGTTCTTTATAAACTCATCATTTTTTATTACTAATTTTTGGTGTGATTAAGAGGAACATCTACCATCAGTGTATATTGTATACCAAAAATAGTTACCACACTAAATTCTATACAGTACCATTCAATTAAATGTATGGGAAAATATACAGGTCACTATTGTACTGGCTAGAACTAAGGGCGTAGTTTTTATGTCCATAGAGTTGGTGAGAGTGATGACTGTAATGTTGTAGTCCATATAGGGGATGATAAGGACTTCATAGAGTCATAAAGAGGCCATTTTAAACCACTGATGGATTCCATTGGTGTTCATTGAGAAATCATGAGTTCTAACAGATCTAAATTCATCATGAATTATTTGGGTTTTTGTTAGAGAATGATTCTATCACTTTCATCCACAAAAACATTTTATAGTTATTGTTTTGTGTTAGTGAGGTAGCATACCACTTACCCATACCTCTGTTGTTAGACTAGTACCATATTATTTACAACATATCTCAACTGAGCATATGTGTACATGAACCATTTCATGATAATGACAAGGAAGAGGTAGACATCGAATTTGGAGTTAACATAAGAGTTTCCTAGTGGAATTTGAGAACTATTAGGAGACCCCTTCACTAGAATTTCTTTACTTTGGTGCGTGCTTTTTGGTAGCATGTGAACGTCCAACTAAGCTCTTTGGAATGGGAGATCCAAAAGAAAGATAATTTTTCTCACTTGTGAGTGGGATTTCACATTTTGTGATAAAAATCCGTGAAGGTGGGTAGAATATAGTGAGGCTAAAATTTCTATGTAACACATTGAAATATTTTATATAATATTTTTTGTTTTAGTGGTGGAGTCGGTATGTAATTTCAAAGCTCAAAGAGCCTCAGTGTGAATATATTAAAAATATTTGAAATAATATATCACATGAACACATGTTTTATAATATTTTGGAATAAATCCGTAGAAGTGGTATGGATGGGAAATAAATAACCCCCATTAAATATATAATATAGGATTTACAGTGGGTGTGATTAATTCTTTTTTGGTGTTTGGTGTTTTTTTAAAGAGCTATCACATGTGGATAATGAGAAAATAATTTAATTAAATTATTTATTTGTTTAATTAAATTCCATGATTTAAATCCATCTCTAATTAAACCTAGTTATTGGAAAATCCTATGGTTAGCCACAAAATATTATTTATTTTGGGAGAGTGTGTGAAAGAGAGCCTTGTAAAATGACAACCAGATCATGGAACCAAGAGAAGTATCATGGATTTTTTTCATCACCAATAAAGTTTGTGGATCTCATTAATAAAAATGACAAAAAACATTCTAAATTTGTGATCAACTAAAATTTATATTATACCATTTTTTATGTTGGTATAATCTATTATTTTTTCACGGGTAAAACTTGATTACATCCGATTAAAATTAATTTGTGGGCTGCTTCTTCGATTACAGGTGATTAATATGACATCCTAGAATAAGTAAGTGAAATTATTTGCTTCTCATTATTCATTATACATCATTATTCACCTTCAAAATATTGAATTGATGCACCCTTAATAACAGTTTATGTTTATTCAACATGTTTTTGTTTTTTACTTATGTCCCCTTGTTATTCACGCATTCATCCTTGTTATTGCATTTTGATAATTAATTGATAAGTACCTAGTGAATGAACATTTGGTATAGGTACATTAGGGTAATGCCTCCCAGATGTGTGATATGCCTACTGATTTTTAGTTTTTAGTATATAGACTTTTGGAGAAAATATTGTGGTGTATTCCATGGATTACCATTATATAGATGGTCCCATATGGGCCGAGTTGTTATATTCTATTCTTTTGTCTTGAATTTTATTCTTTGATATATCAAAGGATGATTATATAGCCTTGTTTTATTTTTTCATACAACAATAGATTCCATGATTTAATTCAAGTGGCATCTTATAAGGATCTTTATAGTAGGCCATACAGTTCAACACTTTTTTGGAATGAGTCTTGTGAGGTGGAAATTTTATATCCCAATATGGTATAAGAGACATCGATGATAACTCAAAGTACATAGATATCTTATTCCAACAACAAGAGGAAACCTCAAAATTTTTCTTAGTCCCACAAGGTTTAATACCCTGAGAGTGGGGTGAATCAAGGTTCTTCATATTAAAAAAGATCCCCTTTGTATCTTGTATCATTGTTAAAAAAAATCTTCTCTATTATTCTCATGAAAAATAATAAATAAAAATTAAAATATGCATAGGACCTAGTAATTATTACACAGTTAACGTTTATTGGGTTATCAGAAATGGGGATATAAAGAAAATGTGTCATTATACCCAACATAATAAATAATTCTGTTATTATAAATATTCAGTTAGACTCTATTCCCCTCTTGATTTACATACAATCAAAATTTGAAATCTCATTGCTCTCTCTTGGTGAAAAGAATTCACTACACCTCTTGTAAATATTTTGACGATCAGTTCTGATTAAATTCAAACATCAGTGTATATTTAGACATAAATTTTATAAAATAGATAACAACCAACTTTTTGAATGCATTTTCCTATTGAGGCTTTAGACCCCTACACAAGTCCCCCTCGTAATATCCCTTCATAAGACACTATTTAGATTATGTTAGTAATGTAATTATAGAAATACACCCCATTCAACTAATGTGGATCGTGTGACTCCAATTTCTCTACATATAAATGAAAAACTAATCACAATACTCTATCTCATTTATGTGTAATTTTTTGTTGACATTCACTTTATAAAAAACACCTTATGTGTTCTTATTATGTGAATTATGAGAACACATAACTCCCTTAACTTTACATGAAATCCCTCCTTCATACTTTTCCTTAAGTAAAACAACATAGACAAATTCATTAACTTATTAAGTATGGATTATGGAATATTTATATATTTATATACACTACTATAACTCAATAAATCATGTCCATTCATCCATTCCACCTACTCATCCTTACACACTTTATGCAATAACTTATTATGTATGTGATTGACCTCTTCCTCTTGTTTCTTGACACAAAACACTCTGCATGAGTCAACATCACTATCTTCAGGCACATCATTTGAATCCATCGCGAGACCCACTGTCACTACTATGGTTTTTTAATTTAGAGTAATCACAATATGACTCTATTATTTCTCACTAAACCAACATTATGTGGTGGCATGAAACATAGTGGCCCTGAGATGACATTTTCATTTCTTTATTATCTTTCTTTCACTCTATTCATGTGACTCCTTCAAATAATCCATTAAAACATATAAGATCATGATATCTTCCTTCATTGATGCCACTTCATGATCCTTCAACATTCATGTAGATTGGGTGATTATATTTTCTTCACCTAGATAGTGTGATCTTACATCATTATTGTGGATAGCATGATCTTCCTTTATTCAAAAAAATAGCTTGATCTTACTTCATTCATGAGGATCATATGATCTTATTTGGGAATTATATTCCATGTCTTCTCCTCAAAAAAATCTACAAATACATAAATATCATTAAAATTACTTTTTGAAAATAGACTTTATCAAAAAAATCCAACCTTTTCAAAAAACACAAAATACAAAAAGCACCATCAATAGGTATTTTTTCCAAAAATCATTTCCTTTGGGTTTTTTGAGACATCTTTAAAACTTTATGTACAATTTGATATCGAAAGCCCTATATAATTGTCAATGACTTCCTCAACACATACTCTAAGCCCACATGAGACATGATTTGTGTGAGAAAAAATAGTAGCATGAAAATTTAGCTTATAAATCAATTCATTATGAATTCTACCTTTGTAAACCTTCTCAAAAAAATTACACTTTCTTATTCCTCAAATCACATCTCGAACAACATACATAAATTGTTAGTGCATTGAACCCAATAGCCACTAATGATTCGTCTTCAGTGAAAGGCCAACATCTGCATTGTTATATTTTAACCCCCGCCCCCCAATTTCATTTCCCCTTTATTATTTTCTTTTTCTCCCATAACATTTATCAAGAAATCATTTATCTCGCTTTTAAAATAAACCAATGTTTGATACTTTTAGGTATTCAACACATTAAAGAACTCATATTTGTATATTAGAAAAATTACACCATACCTCAAGGATATGGATTCCCAAATTTACACTACTTTGAGTGTGGATATTCATTTGAACTCCAAGAGTCGTTCAATACTACTCAAATTATTATTTGGGTAAGGCCTTCATCAGTATGTATACAAATTATAGTTTTGTAGTAACATAACATTGATTAACAATCCCATGAACTACTATCTCATTGTTAAAGTGATAACTGAATTTAATGTGAATTTGTAATTGAATTATGGAATGGATTTTTTCTCATATTTATGACACTCCATTTATTACACTTTATTCAAATTTTCGACTTGACTTAAAATCCCATATATTATTGATTCATCTTCTTCCATAGTATATGTGTGTAAGAATGAGTGACCAAAATGTATTCAAATCTTATGCTTCCTAAAGAAAAGTAATCTATTTTCTTACTTAATAAATAAATACATAGTTTTTTAAGATAGAATGAACCACCTACTGTAGACATTCGATCATTTGTGGAACCAGATGAATCAGTATCTATGAAACCCACAAAATCTAAAAAGATTTTCCATTTCATAATAAATGAAAATCCACTTTTTTTATGACATACTAATGTATTAGTTTCACTAAAATTAGATTTATTTGGGATTACATTGATATAGTGTTTCCTAGATTGTTTAAAAAACAATATCGGTTCATATCGATATTATGTATAATATGTTGCTAATGATATTCCAAAATTTTGTGATATTGAACAAAATACCATCATAATCCCCTACAAATTTGATCCATGTGGAAATAGTAGTTGTTTTATATTTTTAATTATCCATTCCAAATATTCTCAAAATCTCTGTATAATATTTTTATTATCAAATAAACATGTCATTCCTTCCTTGTGATACCTGTAAACTTAAGATAAATCTAAACTCACCAATAATAGATATTTTTAACTCATGTCTGATGAATTTATAAAATTTGATGCTTTGTTATTTTCTTAATACATAAAAGTGTTTTTCAAGAACATATTCTAGAGGCATCATTCTCTGATTTCTTTCATTATTGACAAAAGGATTTTAATCAAGTCAACCATACTGTAATTTCATCTTCTTCAAATATTGATCAAATCTTGAAGAACACACTCTTGGTTCCAATTTCAACCCATAATGTTCCTTATTAAATAGAAACACTTTTTTCCCATATTCATTAATAAGAAAACTATATTTATTTATAGTATAAACTTATTATTCTATAACCCTAATAAAAAATTATAACTTTAAATACCTCATGGGAACATCAAATTAACTATTCACTTCTATGTCTGACAATAATCGAATTATCTCTAGACTTAATATATGTGTAATTGTTTTATTCCCATAAGTACCTTTTATAAGAGAGTATAATTTTCACAAAAGTTCTTATTTTTTTTATTATCATGTTTTATATATTCATCTTATTACAAAAGACCCATTTTTTCCAATTATTTCTAGTTTATCGACCTCAAAATAGTTCCCAAATCTAATTTTTTTTATTTGACTAATATTTTCATTTATCATATGAATCCAATTACCGTATATTATATCTTATTTAAAACACATTTCCTCTAAATATGATAGGAAAAAATATTTTTTGTAGAGTCTTCATTCTATTTGTCTACACTACTATTTTCTGATCACTAATTATATTCTATCAATTAATTTTTCCTTGAATCTTCAATTTATATGTAGTTAATGGTATTAATTTTTTCTAATAAGAATATGAATCTTATTTGAAATCTACCATTGATAATTATATAATCCTTGGGTTTTTTATTTCACCACCAGATTCATCACGAAGATCTTGAACGTGTCATTGATTATTTTTCTTCTTTTTACACCGAAATAACATCATTGTTCTCCATAACCATTCCCATACACTTATTAAATTATTTATATATATTTATTTTTAGTAATTATATAATAATTATTGACTCATATATATAGGATTAAATCATCCTATGTTTCTATTTATAGATAATTAAAAACATAGCTCTAAAACTAAAAGTTACTTCAATGTTGGATTTATTCTATGCCACAACTCTTATAGAGTCTTATCTTCCTTTGGACATAAAAGGTATATTCTAAAAATGTAGATTGACTCCAATAGTAATAACCACTTTTGAGACTTGGTTCTTTATCCCTTTTTTCATAAGATAATCCACTACTTTCCTATTTCAAAACTCCATTCCATGTTCAGTTTAATAAGTATGTTTTTTTGATGTAGAATCATTTAAAATTGAATCTAATGTTGTGTTATACATATAATGGCCTTATAATTGTGGTATATATCTAAAACCCATTCCATTCATCTATAACCATTAATGGAAAGTACTTATTATCTATTTTCATAAATAGCTCTATTTGAAATTGGTTCATAGCATCAATATGAACCGGTTAAATCACTCTTGTAGACCTTTTTCCTTTTTTCTTATACATGTTATGAGTGATTTTACCTTATTGGAAAGAGTCACACATTTGATTATAATCTAATACTAACATATATAGATATCAAAAAAATGTAACATTTCACCAGATCTTCCAATATTGGTTTGTTCCGATGACCAAGACCATTATGGAACATCTTTTTTAATCTTCCATGAAAAAATATAACATTTTATTCACTCACAAGGTAGATATTCCCCTTTATGTGATTTCCTTATAGAACAATTAACTATATTTTCCCATAATGATACAAAACATATTGATAAATTTTATTTTATGTATCGAGTCACACATTTCACTAGCACATAACATGTTGTGACTAGGACATTTAACAACAAAGTCATAAACACACCTTATTTATTTTCCCTCAAACATGGATTTTAGAAGCCAATAATCTTAAATCCTCAATTATTTCCAAGTATGGTGATACATGTTTTGTTATACGATATTCCTGTCATTGTATAATCGTTCCCATAACATGGGTGGTGCATCCACTATAAATGATCTATATTCTAGAGAAATACGATGCTTTAGAGGTAGTCTCTACAACCACTACCTAATCTTATCTTTTCTTTTTAATCTATGTCTTTAACTTCATACTTGATGTTTAATAATACTCTTGATCTTCTTCAGAGTGTAATGGAGTATATTCTAATTCCAAATTGGAAAATAAATTTCAAGGTATAATTTTTTTTGATGATCCCATAATCTATTGTGTACAACCAATTTTTGACTGTTTTGGTACATTCATTATTTATTGTAAATTAAAAATATATATTAGTGTTTCTGAATCATCCATTGTTAAAATGTTACCATCCAAATCATTCATTAAATGTATATTTCTATTTCTATTCCACCTCTAATATTGTGGACTTCGTTACCTCTTGTCTATAGGAAACACATTTTTAAAATGTTTCATCTTTCTATAACAAAAACAAATGATGTAAGGGGAATTTTTGTGTGCCACTGCTATAACTGAATTTATCCCATGGATTCATGGAATCTTATTATTTTTATTTTTACAAAAATTACTCTTCAACCTCATATTTGATTATACTAGTCTAACACAAAGCATCATCACTTTTCCTTATCATGTTTCAAATCAGTTGTGTCATTGTGATGTGTCATTTTATTCTATTGTTATTCCTTTTACTATTCGATTTCACCTTCATACTTTAATTTCAATTTTTATATAACATGTGTGACCTATTTTCCTAGTATCATACTTTCTGGTCAATATTTTTTTCTAATATTTTACCTGATTTTATAAGATGAAAACATCATCATCTATTTCTATAATACATTTTACATGATCTTTTACTATGTTAGTCAAACTGTCGATACCCCATATTTTTCTTCATATGTGATCTTGTACTGGACAAATTTCTCTATGTTTATTTGATTTTTATATCTAATAATTTCAATTTTATCCTTTTATCTTAGACTACTTTTCTTCCTATTGCTATATAAAATGTTTAGAATCAGGAAGCAGTTTTTGGGATTCTTCATTTTGGATATCCAATTGTCTATCTCCTAAAGGGATTCTTCTAATTCAACATAGAGTTATATTATTACTTTGACATATCCTTCATCATTATCACTTTCTTCCATTGTATTAGAGTTTCCTAAATCTATCACAATATCATTTTCTCCATGAGAATTATAGTACAGTATTGGTCCTACTATAGATTCTTATTAACTATCATTTTCTTAGAACATGGATTCTTATTTTTGAAGAAATATCCCATGGTATTTTTTCTACCATACACATTAGATGAAGTCTTATTCCTTTTTATTTCATCATTACACTCATAATTATCTTGACACACTATGGGACACATTATAGACACATTCCCAAATGTTCTATAATGATATAATGAGAGTAGATGATTCCATTTCAACTATTATTTTCCCAATTTTTTATTTGAGGAATGGAATGATATGAACACATCCACTAAATCTTATTACTGACCATCTTTGATAGTGGGGTTCTTCGTTGAATTTAATTTCACCTCTTTATATTTCCCTTTTTCCACATACTCATTATCATTATTTCTCATCTTTTATGTGACAAGAGTACTTTGTAAGATATCTAGTGTCAACATATTTAGATCTTTATCTACCAGTATAGTGACATTCATAATGAACCAAGGTTATATTCATATAAATATTCACTTAATGATCATTACATAATAAAAAATTTCTCTGAGACTATACATGTCTTCTAGTACAACATTCACCTAATCAAATAATGCATCTACAAACTCAATGACGTACAATATTAGGTCCTCATATTTTTTCCAAAGAACCTACAATTTAGCTTCTCATATTATTGAATCACCCCTATATCTATTTATAAATCCTTCCCATATTGAATTTTTTAATTCAAAGATATCACCTTTATGCAGATAATGTTGGATAAATCACCCTCGATGTCATCGATTACTCTAGTGATATCATCAAAATTTATTATGAGAGCTTCTAATAATGATAAATTTTCCATTTTGTATAAAATACCAAGAATTGTAGTTATAAAAAGATCCATTTATAACAATAAAATTTTATGTACAGCTAATTATTCAAGTGCTGAAAACGTTTCCATCAATGATTGGAATCCCTTCATGATTAAAAACATTCATTGCTTAGGATGATAAAGAAAATATGAATTTAACTCATTTCCTGTATAAAAATTACCAAACTAACCATGTAAGAAACACTATGATAGGGTTAATGTGGTATGTTAGATAATAATATTATCTTTGTATATTGTTTAATCATTAAACAAAACATTATTCTCATTCCTTACCAGGTTAAAGAATAAATAAAAATTAAAACCATCACAATACAGAATTTATTTTACATGGTTAACCCTCATTAAGATACGTGTGAGGATCATAGATATGAAATGGACTGATGAATTCAATCTAATTCATGAACTCTCATTAAATGTTTTGAAAAAAAAACTATCCCTCCTATTTTACAACCAATTAAAATTCAATAAATCATTACTCTAAATTTCAACTGAATATAATTCAAAACATTGATAGTATAATCTTATGATGATCAGCTATCTGTTGATTCAAATGTGAGTGTATCATTATTCTGATATTTTATCTAATAGATTACAAGCACCTATGCATGATACATTTCTTCTTGGGGTATGTAACCCCTATGTAATACCCCTTTGAAAGACCCTCTTCTAATTATGCATATTGTCTGAATTCGGCATGAGACCTAACTTAAATTACATGGATTGTGTGACTCCAATAGGTCTTAAAATGAACAAAAACACTACTCACACAACTCTATTTAACTTATGCATAATCGTGTGACCTAATTAACATTATGTGAAATTCATTATGTGTTTACTCTTATGTAACTTATGTTTTCACGTAAATCCCTTGGATTTATATAAAATCCATTCTCTATAGCATTCTTCCAATCATAAAACTTATGAAAATTTCTTAACATATAAGGATGGGTTAAGGGGTATTTATAGATATAAATCTTTGTCCTAAAATTATAAATCTCAAAATAACTATAAATCCCACCAACCATAAAATTTATCGTTGGCATCGAATGTATCTCATAATAACTTTTGGATTATGTAATTGATATCCATAACATGTATAAGGTCATAATACATTCCACCTTAGTAATCATCACTATCTTTAATAACATCATGTGAGTATATGATGAAATATTTTTCCACTCATGTGGTACCATGATTTCAAGTGTTCATAATATTAATCCATATTTTCCATCCAAAATTCATTCATGTTTTTCACATGACACAAAGTGAATGTTGGAAAACTGAATCATTTCCATCCTAAAATATGTTCACACTATTCATGTGACTCATTTGTGTGATCCATTCAAACATATTCTACCATGAAATATTACATCATTCATGACATATAATAATACTTCAAATATTATAGATATTTTTGTTCTTTTTCATTCATGTGGATAACGTGATTTTACATCATTCCCATGAATAGCATGATCTTCCTTCATCCACATAGATGGAGTGTTAATCCATTATTCATGAGGATTAAATGATCTCATTTGGGAATTATGTTCCAAATAATTTTTTTTTCCAAATTCCATTAAGACACAAACTACTTTATGCCTCTTTTTGACAAAAAAACATTCATTGATAAGTTCCAACATTGTCAATAAACACAAAAAACCAAAAACACCATGAAGAGATTATTTATCCAATAATTTTTTTATAGGAGGTTGTATTTTATAGTGAGTGACTACTTGGTTAGGCTATTTGTGTTTGGTAAAGAAAGGGATGATAATGAAGTATTATGTTAGCCCCTTCATGATCATTTATTTGATTAGAATAGTGTAATACCATCTAAATATTCCTTAACTCTATTGATATATGCATGATATGTTTCATATATCTTATTAAAATATATACTTGATCAACCCTGTGAATGTCAATAACTATTAATATTTTCAGACTGAGCCTAGAGCCTCAAATGTGGAATGCCTTGTGCAAATAGTAGATGAGTGAAATAAAGTCCTATTAGAGAATATATTTCATTTTTTTTAATTCTATTGAATTGTGGAAGGATCTAGGAATAGAATTTGGAGATGGAGGTAGATGTTTGTGTATAGTTCTCCATATTTTTTTAGCATGACTTCATGAGGATGATAATTGTTTAGAGGAGGATTTTTTAATGCCCTTAGATTTTTTAGCTGTGTTGTGATTTAATTTAGACACTTAATATTTTTAGGATCGATGAATTGTTTACAGTGACTTACTTGAGGTTTATGTGTGTATCATAGGCTATTATAATCAATTTCCAAGGTGTGTAGTTTTAGCACGGGTTGTCCAAACTATGATAATTCTCTAGTAAAATGTGCATATTGGGACAGTGTTCTAAATGGAGGCACGCTGTTAGGGATCATGATTTAAAAAACCATGCATCCATCTTGTGAAAACCATGTGACACTCTCAAGTCAAAATATCATGGTTGGAATAAATTTTTTCAAACAATGTGACCAAATGATACGCCTTATCTAGAATTACAAAAAAGGGTGCATTTTTGGTGTAGTGTTCAAAAAACTATACGACCAAACCATTTGTGTGTGAACTTAATGATCTAAAAATAACTTTAATGACCATTTATGGTCTATTTTCATCATTTATTATTTCTATAGAAATCACTCTAATTTTTTTAGCCATATTTATTCTTATTTATTGATTTGATATCTTCTAATGATTGATTGTGGAAAGTCTAAGTGAGTTAAAGAACTAGAGTTGAGGAATATTATAAAACACCCTCATTTCATTGGGATTATTTTTTATCTATCCTCTTCCCATTAAAATTATTTTTAGATTTAGAATTCTATTTTCCAATATAAAAAAATCATTACTAAATAAGGATGAATTTATTAATCATTGATAGAATGAAAAAAATATCAATGTGTTAGTGACATCCCTTATGACCAAATATTGATCCCTCGTTAATGGTGGACATTTCAAGGTACATTTTGAAATATTTATCATCTTGATACTCTATGCATATTAAATATATTCTTGAATTTAATTATCTATGATATGTTTATGTTGGATCTACGTTTATTTTCTAGATCTAGTATTCTCTTCTACAATTGATGAGGAATACATGACCTTTTATTTAATCCAAAATGGATCAAGTCAATTTAAATCCTCTGCATTAACATATCTCATTACTAATTCTTTTTATGTATTCCATGATGTAGATAATTTTAGAACTTCCTTCTTGACCTTGAATCTCCTTCTGTATATTTTCTACACATATTTCTGATGAAGAGGAACTTGATATAGGAATCCTTAGAATGAGAGAAGTTTCTATATGGGTGTATGACATGTTTTGGACTTTGATCCATTGATGAAATTTTGATTTATTAATAAAAAACATTAGGTATGATGATCCTAACATCATGAGTCCCTTTTATACTCTTGTTTCCTTGATTACATATTTTTATAACATATCTTGATGACCATGTTTGATGGTGTTTTCTATTGGGTGTGCTTGTTTCCAGTGATATAAAAATATGATCCTTGATTATAAGAGTATTGTTATAGTAGATTTATACAATGTTTAATATTGGTCACATGTTATAATTGTATTCTATTATATTATTAATATAGTGTGTTATTATTTTATTATTGGGATCTACCCATTTTGGTTTATTAACCATTCCTTGGATGTATTATCTTGGTATTCATAACAAGTGGACCATCAAGGAATGATTACCCCTTATAGGGGGAGTACAGAAAATGTGTGGTGGTGGTGATAGTGGACCCTTACATAGGGTAGGGGAATGAAAACCTTTTAGACAAACCCATAATATGTTTCATTTTTCATACCATGTAATGTTCCAAAACATGATTCTTTATATATAACGAGTAGAATGTCCACTGAATGACTTAAAGATATCAAGTGACGTTTCATTGGTGTTGCAATTAGTTCTTGATCAACATCATAATATGTGATCTTACATTCAGAATGGAGCTAAATAAGTTACAGTATGGGATCATGGTGGAATGGTTAGCACACAGATGCTCATTATATGATTGTTAATTTTTTCAGATTTTTTATTTTAATGGAAAACACCTATTATTCTTTTGAATAATTTTAAAGGATGAATTGGTGGTGCACTACTGGCCCTTATACATATCTATCAAGGTTCATATCATATCAAGTGCATCAGATGAAGATCCAACACAGAGATTTTTTTTTCTAAAATAATCCATGCACATCCATGTGAAAAACGGTTTGTATAGATCTTTATGACTACAATAGGACTGAAATACTCTTAGTTTTATTAGATATACATGTATAAGGGCCAGTGGAGGGAGTTCTACTATAAAAATTTTTACAATGTGGAAGGTGTTATGTTTTTGTTACAATACATACATAGTTCAATATCGTATATCTATAAAACGATTTTAGGTATGTATAATATCGGATCGAATACAATGGTTGGATTTCCATCAGCCAAAGTGGTTAAAAATTTGGATATTATTGAATGAATTATTTGATGTATGAACATTGGATATATCAATACAATTTCATTAGATGGAATTTCCAATGATGTTGTACCTATTTATGCTTTTTGAATCACTTATATAGTTTTAGATAAGGTAATGAGAGCAGATGGAGATAGCCAAAGTCATACATTTTATAGAAAAAGGATATGAGGGAACTTTTCAAAGATGTTAAAAATCTATCAAATTGATTCTATCAGTCAATAAATATTATATAAAAGATAATTAAATAGATTAGTTAATCAGTCCATAAAATAGAAGATATACACAAAATAGAGAAAAAATGATGAGGCATAATGTTCTTAATAAATCATCTAAAACACATTTATTGTAGAATATTTTGAGAAGCTCTACATAACATTGTAAAGCACATAACAATGATCTTATTAAAGATAGTCATTCAATTTATATTTATCATTTCATGATTATGTATGTTTGATGAATGTTTCTAACAATGAGTTTAAGGAAGTTTAAAGAGATGAGGAATATGGTGAGTGTATAAAACATTAAATAATTTTATAGAATATTTGTTATTAATCCAATCAAGTTTAATTGAATGGGATATTATATATTTTAGAATTTTTTAAGTGAGAAATCACATTTGAGTTCCTCCCATTTCACCTAGTTGAGTGCCTATATAAGTGGGTGTACATACATCTTATACTAAAATTCATCATAAATGAAAAATTGAAAGTGTTGAATAACTCAATGTTAACTGATTTTCAAAAAAAAGTAAAACTATTTAAAGTAGAAGGGCATTGGAAAATTTATTGTAAGACATTGAAATAGAAACAAGTTCTAATAAAGACACCAATCAAAGGAACAATCGTAGATATCAGATAGTAGTTGTGTTGAAAATCGATTTTGAATATTTTTTTAGGTGAATTTTATTATTCATCATAAAAATCATAAATCATATTTTCATTCTCAGGATGCAAATTGGATATATTATACTATATAACCAGAGAAGGTACCCTAGGTGGGGATAACAGACGGAGAGGTCACATGGAGAATTTCATATTGAATTTCGGTAATTTGATAATAAAATATTTTTATTTCATTTTAGATTTATTTTAAAATAAAATGTTCTAACTGATATGATTCAATATAATTTCCAATTAAGAAATAAAAATAGCCTAATGGTATTTGGATTTAATTTTATTAACTACTTTTTATAGTGAATTTCCATGGAAGATGAGAGTTCCCATAGAAATCATGTATTCACCCATACTCTGGGGGGAGAATATTGTAAATAGTTTGTGTTCTGTTTTACATTGATAAAATTACATACAAAATTTTGTTGAGTTATATGATGTTAAAATTTTAGAAAACATTAAAAAAAATCAAGGGTTAATTTAAAATTTGAATGAAATTATAATATATGAACACTAATTCATCCCCAACACACTACTCTTATTAATGGTTCTTACAATCATAAGGAGCATAAATATTATTTTTAGAAAAAAATTCCAAACACATAGAAAACCATATAAGATATGGTATTAGATGGATTAGGTAATAAATATTCCTTCTCTAAGAAGATTAGTTTTATTTCCAAAAAATAACTATTTTTTCATCTTATAATGATATTCTAATGGAATATAGTTTCTAATAAGTGAGTGGGAGTGTGTTTTTCTCTTATAGAATTTGAATAATAATAAATAAAATATTATTTAAGTCAATAATTCAATAGAATAATACTCAATATCATAAAATAATTTAGGTTTATATGATAAAGTGAAATGAAAATTATTGCGTCTAGTTACCATAAAATTGTGAGTATATCTTTATATTTTAATGATTTGAGGATGTTTTGGTAAATAAATTATTTAATGTCTTTTATTAGTTACCAAAATTATGTCAAGGAAAAGTTTGATGAAAATTTACTATTAATGGTGTTGATGAGGAACATAGAAATTTTTCTATGTATAAAACATTAGTTATTTACATTATAATGTTTAATGTTACAATGTAGGGGAGTTTTAACATCTATTCAAGGAAATTAACAATACAGTTAATGGTTACAATGTAAATCTTATTTAAAACTGGATTACTTCATAGATATTACTCACAAAATGATTTTAGTGGAAGTATTTTATCATAATTTCATTTGGAGATGTCTTAGTAATTACAAAGAGATATAATAAAATTAAAAAAATAATAAAATTGTGGAAAACATTAAATTATATATTATATAAATCATTATTTGAATATGATGCAATTATGAGATAATTTGTTTCTCCTGAATATTGTGATTTTCATGATAAATATTGTGTATTATTTCATACAAACATATATGAAGTGGAAGGATAATGGTTATAATTCAATAAATTCTCCCAAAAAATCTATCATTCATAGACTATTTCATCAGATGAGATGAATGTCATTAAATTCATATGAAACATGAACTAGAAATTGTATTTATACACGTTTTTCCATGAATTAATAAATGATAGGATAATAAAATAGAATCATTGACTAAATAATTAACTAATTAAATGTGTGAAGGTAATGGATGTAAAATTAAATTATTCTTGTAAAACCCTCACAAGAACATGATGCCAACAATTATACCATATTTTTATATGAGATACTAGAACATCATGCATGGAAGAATAATACCATACAAATAACCAATGAATAATTTTATCAAATGTGTACTTTTGGAAGTGGGATTCCATTTGTCTCTAACATAGTGATTTCTCACAAACCCATGTCAAGGAATTCAAAGATGATGTTGTGGCTTTATTAGTTTATGGTATGAATGATTATAGTAAGTTCATCATTTTTGTTTTTTTTAAAAACAAATATTATTACATACCTAGGATAACTTTAGTTTCAGTTTATAATTTATTTCCTTGTGTCTAATAAATGTTATTTGATTCATATGAAACTTGAATGTGATATCAAAGGTAATTCATGATTTATATTTATGAAATCAATCATTGAAATAAAGAAGATTCAAAAAAATACAGCATCATTATTTAGGTTATATGAAAATATAAAAAATTGGTTATACCTTTATGCATATGGGCTTTGTTAAGGTAAAAAATTTATTAACCTTACATAGATTAATCCATGTAACGTTCATCTTGGTTTACCCTTATACGGAATAGTGTATATAAGGGTCACCTTATCTTACCCTTTTGTGTAAAGGGTTAGGTAAAGGTAACCGGTCCATTTACCCTTACATGATGATGTTTTTATAATGTTCATACCCTTATAAAGATAGTATATGTAAGGATAACCTATTTGTTACATCTACAAAAATGGTTTTAATAAAGGAGTTACACTTATAGAAGGATATTATGAATCCATGTAATGCTAAAATGAGACATTCCCTTCTGTAAAGTGTTCACATAAAGGTAATATCATCATAACCATTATAGAAAATATTTTTCATAAAGGAAATCATTATACTACCTTTAAAAAACTTTTTATATTTTTGTTTCATGATGTTAAGTAGTGAAGTACCTTTACACAATGGCTTCTAAATGGACAATGTAATGATAGAGGTAGTATACACTTATGAAGAATAAGGATTCTACATAAGGGTAAATAGAAAAGATTTTAAAACTGTTTTTAAATTAAATATTGTGATAATGGTTTATAAAAAAATTTATAAATCATTTTAAAAGGTATTTAAGAATATTTAATTTATAAGGTATTAATTTATTAATTTATTTCTTTATTTATATAATTAAATACATTATTTTTTATTAAACATTTATATTACCCAATATTAAATGTTAATTTTTGAATTACCATTTAACTGAATTATATAGAATAGATATTGATCTAGAAATAGAGGTTTTCATTTAGATATCATATGTGATAATTTAATATGTGTTATAAATTATGAAATATGGGAAAAATATAAAAAATATATATATTTAAATTATGAATTGTTCATAATTAGTTATTTTTATTTTGAAAAATAAAAAGTTGATTTATTTGGATATTATTTAACTAACATAAAAAAGTTTTTTTTATGATTGATATGATCAATGTTTAAATAATAAATAAGTATTTTAAATACATATTTCCACCAATCAATTTTTTTTAATTATATAAAAATTCGGATTAAGGATTTTTGGTAACCTTAGAATCAAAAACCATGATTTAAAAGCAGCAGATCCCTAGTGGTACATGGACATTCCATAAGTCATTTCAAATTTCCAAAATTTATATTATTGAGGAGAATAATTAAAAACACCACACATCAACTTTGATTCACACAACTGCATCAAGTTGTACCTGACATCATGTCTCCATTGTTCTGCATGCGAGAGCATCCACCGAGAAAGACTTCATCACTGACAACACAATATGTTGACATTCACCTCGGTCATCATCCTCACCGTTTTGAAACACCATCATAGACATTGAAACCAAAGCACGTCACTATATCCCAAAAGAAAATCGATGTTTCCATTTAGAATTTTGATTTCATCTCTTCCAACTCACTCGTCATCACCACTGTTGAGCCGCCATGACACTGAGAAAGTCGTTATAATAATATGGCTGGAGAAACAGTGTGCACCCCACCCTGTCTCCCCAAACGCAACCTGCACCAATCCACAAACCCATATAAAACGATTCCATGAACCCTAAAAAAATAATGAAACAACTAACAGGTCTAGGAAAAATTGGTTGGGCATCCCGAAGAACAGTAGACATACCACCGACGATGAATGAGCACCGCACCTACCACAAAAACATCTGCCAATGAGCGAAGCCAATCCGACATCAACCCAGGGACAATGAGGATGATTCTAGCACGCTGACCCTCCAACCTCACATCCCAAAGCCCCATAGAGACCACCACACTAATCCACCTAAAACAGATAAGTGGGTACCCAGATCCATAGTAGAGGGATGAATTGTGACAGAGCTCATCATCAGGGGCTCCAGAAGAACTGGGACCGGAAATCCATGAAATGCGAAACAGAAGACGAGAACAAAATTCCAAACTAAATTACTAGACTCCTGCGAACATAAAGACAAATAACACAAGATAATATGGTGACATTAAAATACAATCCAAAAAATAAGTATGATATTACTTCAAAAGAAACATGTTTCAAGAACTAGATAATTTAACTAGTTAGTTTCGTGCAAAACCCAGGTGCTCTGGATTATCATGTCTAAGGAAACAGATTAATAAGTGATTTTGGATTTAGTTTTTGAGTAGTTTCATGCCAAATTCAGGTTCCATTATATTTTCATTATTATTATTATTACTATTATTTAATTTTATTTAGGCAATACATAGTTGGGAATCCCTAACAATTCGGATAATATATGAATATAGTTGATTTTATACATGGGATGGATTGGAAAATGGGTTTTAAATTTTGTTAAACAATAATCATATATGATATGGTTAGTATGATTCCATAATGAAATAATTAAGAGGTTACAAGAATGATAAAGTGGACTCATTACTTAGTAAAATATTGATCTTGTCAGACAAATGGTTATGAGGAATTTTAATAAGGGTTTATCATTTTAGTGGGAGTATAATTAATAAAATTCGATACAAAATATTAATTAATACATGAATAATATCTGATAAATTATTATATTTTAGATAGTATCATCATACTAATGAATCTAATCTTTCTAATTAATCCATAATAAATTGAATCTTAAAATAAACTGCTCTTTATACTAGTAACATATGAATAGTTTTTAAGAAAGACTAGTGATCTATGAAATGTTATTAAAGAAAATTATATTTTTTATAATATTTCATTTTAAAAGAACAAATTTTTTAAATTATTAAAAAATTAAATATATATGATTATGGAAGCATAGAGTGATTCATTCAAGGTTATAAATAAATAATATGTAAATGTTTTATTTCTCGTTAGGAAATTTTTCATATTTTCATTTATGAAATTTTTTTGACAATATAAATGAATTTTATTAATTTTTAACAAATATTATAAATTTTTTCAGCATGGAAAATTTATTCCTATGATATTTGGATTCATTTATATTTCACATATTACAACTGGCTAAAGGATCAAATATGAAGAAGAAATGTTTGATGAAAATTTAAAAAAATATCATTAAGAAGCCAATCACAATCATTGGAACATATGGTTTTCTGGAAGGAGGAATAATAATTCTATATGATGGGATTATCCAGAACACATGAAGGACTATGTGAAACTCCATTGAATATCCATATCAGGTATGGATTTAATATAAATTAATTATTCATTTTAAAGGTTTGTGATTATAAATTTATATTTTACATGTGTTATAAATATATAAGAGCTTAAAATAAAATGAAAAATTATTTAATATTATTGTTTATATTCATGAAGAAAATAAATTATACATATTAATGTGATGGTATTTATCAAGACCTAATGAATATAAGTAAAATATGGGTATCATCATATAATTCCTTTTATACATCACACGAATATATTTGATAAAAATTAGTTGTTATGAATAAATTTGTACACCCTATTAATTATTTATCAGTCTCTATAACATTTTTTGAGGAGAATATATAGATAAAAACGATTTATCTAAGAGAAATTTTTATCTAGAAATTTGTTAAATCATTTGGGAATGTGCTCCTAGCACTAATTGGTGGTATATAATAAAAAAGTTTTATTTTCATGTGAAAATTATACATACACATATCATACCACATATAACAAGGATAAAATAGTTTATCTATTCAATATTATTAAAAATTATAAATAAATCATATTTCTTACCACAATTGGGGTTTTTATCTTATAAAGTCATTCAAAAAATAATGTAGTTTCTAAGAGGCTGGTCAACGTATGTTTGAACTTATAGAAGTTCAATATTGTAAAATTAAGTATAACACTACTCTTAATATAAATTTATTTCCACTTCACAGTATAAAATGTTTAGGATATGTTATGGTAATTAAAAATGAAATGTTCCACATTTAGTTACCATTTAGAAGTAAATATCACTATTTCATAAAATATTATAACACTCAAATATTAATTTATTTTTCACTTAATATTCGGAAATAGTTTAGGATATTTTTTTATGATTAAAAAATATGTAATCATTTACATTTATTTTTCATGAAAAATTATGGTAATGTTTCATAAAGGATTATACAAATGAAAATGAAAATGAATTACAATTTATTTATAAAATGTGTTTAGGATATACCAGGAAACCACAGCCAAACACGATGACTCTATTAATTTATTAAAATAAAAATAGTACAGCAAGAAAGAATCACAATCCATAAAAATCAACTACATATCATAAAAACCATACCTGTTACCATATCCATGATCTATTGCTTCATCTGTAGTAGCCAATTACCACTCTAAGGTTCCATTGTGCTTCAGAGTTTTGACATAATTCCTTATGAGATTTAATTCTTCCAAATATAGAAACTACTAAAAAGACTATATGCCTTTTCCCTAGCTGATAGAGGACCTGGTAGGCATGAGCTTCGGCATATAAGAGTTGTCTTTCTTCTGCCTTCTTGATGGAAGAGTAGTCACAATATAGTAACACTAAGAATTTTTTTCCACGTTATCTTTAATGTTATTAGAAGGACATGTTAAAAATAATATAAGTAGTCAAATTATTTCAAGGAAAAATATTATTCTATTATGTTTCCATGTATGATGATAATGACTAGATTACCAAGAGTTATAAATAGACAAAAAATGTTGACTTCGTAACTTTTTATGTTTCTAAGTTAATCAATTTAAATATGTTCAACAAGTTGGAATGTTTGGAATATTATTCCTTAATCTCTCTAATATTCAAAGTAAATATCTTTTTTTTATTTTTTTCTAATTATTGAGGTAGTATAATTTTTTTTAGATTGTATGATATTGATGTGTCATAGATTACATATGATGTAATCTGATATAGAAATCCATAAAGTGTAGTAATTATAAGGTTGATCTAGCAGTTTATCATTTATGATATGATACATAGGTTCTTGTGTGGGATTTTTCAATATTCAAATATATTTTATAAATATTAAATTTTTGAAAAAAATTAATTGAAACCTTTGTTTTATCATTCTTTCACTTTAGATACGTAAATGTATATATAGATATAAGTTTTTTGAACTGTATTGATAGTTGACCACTCAATTTATGACTATGAGTTTATCCATAAATAATGTCCTTAATATATTATTACATGTTATGATAAAATATTAATGTTATAATGAGAATGAATATTTTATAAAGATATAGAATATTCTCATAATGAAAAAGGCAAATAATTGGATTATCTATGTAGACTAGATTACCAATTAAGTATACTACATGGAGTGTCATGATAATTTATTTGGTATAATTGGGATACATAGATCATATTTGAGTCACCGATACCTAATTTTGGTTATATACCTAACATGAGAACATTGGTAATTTGATACTCAACTTAAAATAGTCTACAGATTTAATTAGTTGATATAATTGTGTTTAGGTGTGATACTGATCATACATTCTGTATGAGATTAACTAATATTTGTGTGTTCCTCTTGTATGATGAGTATTACATCAAGGACGTTGATTGAGATAGATTATTGGATTGTGTTTCTAGAACTAGATATCATAAATCAATCTCGATCAGGTACATGTGATGTTCTTATCCATAAGGATGAATGGTATGTGATGTATTCATCAATTAGATCAATATATACTCTAATAATGAAAAACATAAGATTTCACTATATTGGTTTTACTATTTATATTTCCCATGTTCATTCGATGTCGTGGAAAATGGGAAAATATTATAATGCATTTTTTTTATATGATGTATATTTGTGGACACAAGTATATAGATACAGGTGTTTGATTGAGATCACTCTAGATCCATTTATAACTTGAGTAGAATTTACACTTTTATAGAAGAAAATTACTGATTTCATATATGGATATGGATATTTTTATTTATTTTCATTTATATAATGTCATATGGGGTCAAAAAAAATTTGACTGAATGAGGATTGAGTTTGAAAATTATATTTACTATTAAAGTGTTTTATAGTTAATACAAAAGTTATTTATATGGGTGTTCATAATGTAATTCATAGGATGTGATATGAGGTGAAGTTATTGATAGCTTTCCAAAAGTTTTTTTAATGATATCCAAAAGGGGATTTTGATTTGATTTCACATGTTATTACATATGACTCAATATAAGGTGAAACGTCGCATAGTATTTTTTGCTTTTTATTATGTGGGATATTGAAGGTGATATTCCCTAAAACCATATTTTTATATAGTATAATTACGATATATTTTTTATTTCATGAAAATTATTATTATCATTCAAAATAGGGTGATTCATTTTATATTGTTGTATTAGAAATTGAATGATAATAATTATAATTCAATAAAGTCTTCCACATATGATATCGTTATTGAATTTTTTTTAAGATGAAATAGTATGGTGTAAATTTATACAATGCATGAACCATCCATGTTTTTTATTTATTAATTTTAATTAATTATTAAATGAGAGGATTTTCAATGATCATCCTTGACTTCATACTTAAATACTCTATGATATAGAAGTGGATATGAAATTATATTATGATTTAAAAACCTTCCACAAATTTGACGCTAATCTTTATTTATTATTCTCATATAATATTCTATCACATCATGAATAGAAAAATAATCACATTACAACATTGGATGATTCATTTTATCATGTTGATATATCCAGAGGTGGGATATCATTATGGTACCACATAACGAACTCTCTTAAAACTATGTAATGGAATTAGAAGATGATACGATGGATTATTGACTGTATAGTATGCACATTTACAAAAGGTTAATAATTATTTTTATAGGTTTTATATTTATTACATGGTAAATACTTATATTTTAATTCTAATTGAATCCATTGTGTCTAATATTCTTATTATATTCACATGAAACTAGCGAAACTGAAGTCTAATCTCATGGTATATCATAAAAGATATGCTTACATAGGTACTTATATATGGTTTCGTAAATGTTATTACAGTATTATAACTATATAAAATTTATCATATTTATACCATAGGTAATATCTCTTTTCTGGATTGGTTATGTATATTATGTGAATTAACCTCTAAAAAATTACCTTGAGATATCTCAGACCAATGTTCATCAGTTAGTATTATAGATTATGATGAAATGTTAAGTTTGGATTGAGTAGGATTCTTATATCAAGATAAGGAGTATATTCATGAGGCACACAACTAGTTTTTTTTGCACTAGATACACACTATGTATACACTACGTGGAGTTCCATACACTTTTTATATGGTATAATAATTGTCTTAGTTTAATAATTGGATTTCTCCATACTTGATGTTTGTGAGATAACTAGAAAGAAAACCTTTATACTTTAATAAATTTAATATGAAGACCTTGGGGCTTGGTTAATCTAGGGTAGTAGGGTATGATATAGATCATGTATTTTTTTGAATCTTTACCCAGATCAGATTGTTCCTATAGCGGGATGAGTATGAAATCTATCCCCTCAATTAACAAATACTAAAAGAGATTATGATCATAACTAAAAAATATATATTATGTGGTTATCCATTGGAAAAGGGTAATGTATTGTTCTCATCCATAATTGTGACCGGCATGTGATATATTCATCGACCTGATCAATCAATACCAGGAGAATAGAGAATTCATGAGCATGTATATGGGATTCAATTTCTACATGTTTTGTTTTTTTCTTGATGTCTTTGAAAAAGGAATCGTATGAGAAAATCATACTTTTGTATTTTATTGAAGTGGTTTTTGTATATTGAGTATTTTCATGAGTCCACTCCTTGGTTACATTTTCAGATATGAGAATTTATAATTGTTTTCATCACTATAATCTAACACGAGGTCAACACTTTATAGTCATAAAAATGAGGATAATTCTTTTAACGCATTTAGAGATAACCCAATTTTTTTAAAAATCTAGAAGATTTTTTGGAGGAATATTTAAAAGTTATTGTTTATTCTTTGAAACATGGTGAATTGATGATAGATTTTCTAGATGATAATTATAGAAATTAAAAAGTAGTTTTAGATATCATTTCATAGGTTATTGTATATATTTTGACATAAAGAGAGTTTTCACTAAGTCTATGAATCTTTTATTTAAATTCAGATATTTTTGGATATGTGCATAAAACGTTGATCATGGCATGGAGGTTTTGACCATACCATAGTTTAAACAAATGTTTCCCATTACATAGTGTGATATACTATGTCATCGTGTAAATTAAATGGAATTTTTGGGATGTATGATAATCCTTGGTACATCCCTTGTATTAGTCGCCAACAATCGTTCTAGATTAAAACTACCATGTAATGATTATAATGAAGGGCTTTATTGCATAACATGAATTTTTAAATGTTAAAAATTTATCATGATGAATCAAGATTAATGTTACAAAATTTAAAATGATTGATCATTTTATGAAAATATCACTCAATATAGGGGACATTTTTTATTTTATTAATGTTTATATAGGCTAGTTTAATCCTCATAGGTCGAATTAAATTAAGATTATTTGAAATTATAGGTATAACTTCTCATACCAGTAAAATCCAAGTTCTCTTGTTCTCTATATTATTTAAACATAATGTTATAGTAAACTGTGAATGGATGGCGATCCCACCCAAGCATCAAGTCATTCTGAAAATTCATGGATACCACTAGAAGATTGAGTTTTTTTATGATTCTCATTAATATAGATCAAATTACTAATTATATGACATATTGAATTAATTTACTGGTTCTAATTAAATTATTTTTATTCTCTTTTTCATTATTATTTTCAAAAATTTATAAATAGATTCTAAGAATTATGAAATTTTAATTTTTTCGATATACTATGTTTAGAATATTAGAAAACCATAAAAACTCTTTAATGATATAATGAAAAGAAATATATCCTTATATTTTTTTTTATTATATTCAAAAGGAATGTTCAATAGATTGATAAACCATCGTTGTTTTGAAGCATACCAGATCGTCCTTGCAACGTTTTTTGATGAAATGTTAGAAAATTTTAATTTGGTTGAGTTGATTTCTAAGGAATTTATGAATGCTTTAAGGGGTTAATTTGGGTCAATTTTAGTCATTAATTATTTTATGGGTGATGGATTTCTATGGAATTAATAACACTAATTCAAGGAAGATGAAGTCATTATGAAACCCAAAACCCGAGATCATAATGTTATGGAAATGGAACCATATATAATATAAAAATTAATAACAAGTGTACCATACATAAAATTATTAACAATATTATCATTGAATACATATTTGAAAAATATCTCTAAGAAGCAACCATGTGAATCAATCTTTCATGTTGTCTCTATAGTATGACTTGAATCAACAAATGCTTTGGTCGGACCCTCATTATTCCTTGATCTGTTGGAATATATCAATGAAAATGAATAAATATAATTCATTCCTTCATGGATAATTAGTATTTGAATCATTTAACATTATCTCAATAGTTTCAAACCAGTTATAAATACCTCACGTAACTCCAAAAACATCCAAGAATTTATTCATATATTCATAAAATATTAGTAAATTTCCTATCCGTTAGAATTCTAGTTAACCTTCAAAATAAACACATTATTTAAATCATTTAATTAAATAAAATGTAAAAAATAAATTATATCTATATATAGAAGTTTTTTGAACCCTAGAATTTTGGATTCTATAATTTATCACAGGGTGTTATATGAATCATTCAATATGATTATTGACACAACACTGACATATGACTTTCCCATGACAAAAACTATAAGTAGTAGTAAAATGTTATTTTTATATCAATATATCAAAATAAATGATATACAAAAAAGGATTAAAATTTTCCTCTTTAATCGTGTATGGCATACCCTACAACAAAAAAATATCATACAATATGATACCGTAAAAAATTCGTCACAGTTTTAAAGGCCCTTCATAAACCACCTAGATAAACTAAATCCATATATACTTTTTTTATTCACCCTATATTTTAAAACATAAAATAAATTATGAAACATTATCCAAAACCCATTTTGGATACTTATAAATACAATTTTTGAAAGATATATCTACATTACCTTGTACCAAATCATATAAAATAATATCTCAACATCAATCCAAAAATCATTTTAAATAATCTATAACACACTTTTGGAGTATCTCTATAAATTTTAGTAAACTAAATCCCCATTCAATCCACCCTAAATTATTACCTCATGTTCCATTCTTTCATTGAAAAAAATATGAATTCTTAAATTGATAAATATATCCTTATAAGATCCTATAGAAAAGCATTAGTTTTACTAATTTTATAAAGGTTTATGGAGTTATATTAATTAAACACATGTATATCAATGAGTATTTCTACTAGATATATCATTTACTTTCAAAACTTTTTATATGATATTTTTATATACGATATCAAGTAACTTCATGACATAGATTGTCTCAATCCTTTATATTTTATCTTAGGTTCTTAATTCTATGAATATAGGAAAGACAAATGTGTGACCACATTTCATTTCATTCACCTAGATGGATGTGCACATAACATTACCCTTTTTAGTAAATAATCACATTATATGTCTAATTAATGGAAAAAATACACAATTTATGTATGCCTTAATAGAGGGCCAATATGTCACACTTTTCATATGACGAGATAAATTCTATCTTGATTAAACAAAACCATGTAATTTTTTAATAATAAATTTATAAAATTAGTATTTTTCTCATTATATATATCTTTTTTATCCTCAGGTAATAGTGAAATCCAATTATGACAAACATTACCATAGTATATTAATGATATCATGTATTCTATTACATGTGGTATAAATTATAGGCTATCCAAAACATAAAGATCATTTTGTGTCTCATGAGAATTTTATTTATCTCTATACCAAACCATACCGATACTAATCATAACATTTCATTATAACCTATAATAGTCCATGATGAATAATAATTTCGGATAACTCAAAGTTGTACTTTTAGAGGCTAATTTTTATTACAATTCAAGCATTATATGAAGCTAGTATGAATTAATGACAAATTAGATGCAACCTTTTATATTAAATTATACATTTAATATTCATATAATCCTTTAATAATACTAACAAAACCATACATATGTTCTTGTCTACTAATATCCCGTATAATAAACCTCCCAATAGTCCATATGTTTACAACATTTTTAGTGTTTCATTAAAATCATTAAATCAATATATAATTGCTACTACATCTCTATGTGTCTATCTAGTAAAATTTCCCAATAAAATATTTTTGTAAGTAACATTTATTAAGAAATGTTTTTTTGAATAATGGTGAAATTTAGGAATCATTTTGATAATGTTAAACTATTTGAACATGGTATTAAAACTCCTCTAAACTATTAAATAAAATGTTATTATGTTAATAACTTATATTATATACTTTTAACTATTTATTATTTCATCAATATAATCTTTTCAACATTTATATATTAAATTTTTTCTTTGAAATTAGTTTTGGTAACTATGTTTTATTTTTTACACCATTTCATTTCCCATTTACCCCATACTCTTTTAGGATTTAATGTTTCATTCACTTTGAATCATGACTAGTATATTATTTTATCTATTAAACATTCAACACTTGTATGTTAAAATATAATCCGAGTATGCTATCAGATATTATAAAATTATTATAACATCATGCTAAGATACCCAAACTCATATATGTTTAGAAAATAACACATATTATCTCTTGATGATAATTTTATACAATAAAATATTATTATCTATATAATATATGGAATTTAATGTGTTGAAATAAAAATTCTATTAATAATTGATTATCATAAAAAATATTCCAGCAATGGGAATTGTAATCTTCATTCCTTATATTTTAAAAAATTAATTTTATAAACTCCTTTATCTTAGATAAATCATTATTAACCTTATCTTATTTGAAAATATGTTATAGAGTTTTATGAATCATAAGAATTAGGTCTCATATAAATTTTATTCATTATAAATCTATTATAACCAATAACTTTCCATATCAAATTAGATAAATGAGATGATAATAAACATACTTTATTGAAGTCTATAAAATCATGTAATATTCCTTTGCATTCTGAGTATGCATAATAGGAACCTTTATGACTAAATTTTAATCAAAACTATATTATCTAACCATTCTTACCTTCATATTGAACTATTTTATATTTACAAATTTTGTAAAGTAAACATTTATAATAACATAAACTTCAAAATAAAATAATGAATTTAGTAACACTAACTCCTAACATGGAATATCTATAAAATTTCTAAAACTTCGTCAAGTATTCAAAAACATTTAATTTGATGGAAATAGTGCCCCTTAATCTTGAAAGGTCCTTTATTTTTCAAAAACATTGACAATATACTCAAAACGCATTTTTAGAACTTAAAAAAAATTCTTCTTGTGGTTTGAACATTTACCCATTTCTACAGTCAATACAACACTACAACCCAAAAAACTCATACCCAATTCAGTTATCCATAAAACTTTGAGGAAATTAGTTAAATTTATTTTTAATCAATTAACATTATCAGCACACTTTTAACACGTATTATAGAATATATTTCATCACTATAACAATATATAATTAAATCCTTTAAACTAGTATCCTTCAATCACTTTTTATCTAACAATTCTTTCAAAACATCAATTAAATTAATTTATCCATATACAAAGCATCTACATCCACTTTTTGAAGAATTTCATCATTTGGTTTTTTCGGATGGTGTTACTCTAATACATGTAATTTTTCACTCTTGAATAATAATGATAGTTATGTATTCATACCAATCATGAAAGTTTCATTCATTAATATTTTGTTCTCAAAAATTGATCTTAAAATTAGGATGGATAATTACGATTCCATTTTATCTATAATAGATGTTTTTATCATATGAGTATCATTTTTTAAATTCATTTAATAAATAATGCTTTTTAATGTTCTCCCACTAAAATGTTTATCCATTTTAATATTTATCCTACCAATTACTGTGAAAATATCTGTATTTCACTATGATTTGGGTGGCTTCAGTGTTTCTCTATTCAATTATATATTTAGTTATCCCATATATAAAATATGTTATATATGACACTTGGATAGATGATTGAATAACTTTTTATCATAATCCAACATATGGATTCACTCAATATTATTCTGCTTGTATCTTAATCCAATTAGGGTTTCCTAGATAAGTGTAAATATGAACACATAATCCTATTAGAGTCACCAGGACATATTTTTCAAACCAAATATAATAATTGGGAGACTAGATTTATCTTGGCATACCCAGTTGTATAATCGAGGTCTTAAAAATATTAATTTGTAAAAAAATATAACATATAGTATTTTATCGTGGTTTTATTATCTCACTATATTATATTATTTATTTGATTTAAATTTATTCATTTATATAATGATTATTTTTTGAATCATATTCATTCCAAGAAATCTATATGTTCATGACATATTGATGGATAAATCTTTACACAACCAATATACTCTATTATTAACCCATATTAAAATAGAACAATATTAATACAAATCAAAATTTATCATAAAAAATTTAGGTAAAAAACTTTTATATAAATAATTATAAATATATCATGGAAGAAAGTATTCACAGTATTAAGCATGGGGTGATTGGAAGATAATACCAATTTTCAAGATGCAACTTATGCTCTTATGACAGGGAAAAATCTAACCCAAAGCCCCTCTACCAATGATTCTTCCCAAAAGTGATACCTCAATTAAATCATAACACATACACATAACATATATATATATATATATAAACAATAATTAACATATTAATAAAATATCATAACCTAGTAGTATCCAAATTCATCATAAAATTAAACTGAATAAGTTATCATACCTAGTATAAAACTTATTAAATAATTGTTTGACTATTTACATAAGTACATTAACATTTTAAATTCATGAATACCTACCTTCATAATTGAAAATTTATATTCATGAATGAAGTATATAATGATAAAAAAATCGACATTTTATAACTATGGACGTGAGGTATTAAATTTTTGGAAAATTTAAAAATATGAAAATTATAAAAACATTATATTTTTCCATGAATTATAGACATGCCATTATTATATAAATATAAACACAATGCATTTTTTACAATATAAAATCATTCTTATTACCCTATATGTGTTATATATAAAAAATATTTTATTAAGTAAAATATAGACACCTTATATTCCATGTCTATTATATAAATAATTAATTTAATCAGATATCACATATTTAATTTATCTAAACATGGATTACATCAATAATCAACAATACGTTTGAAATGGTTTAACTAATTATCACAAAAAAGTAATTCTATTTCCAGTAAGTAGAGTTATAAATTAGGAACTATTTAAAATTCAATATAAACTTCTATATATTTTCCAACCTTTTTAACTTATAGTATGTTAATTCCGTTATATTTTAAATATAAACACTTTATATAAAATTTTAAATTAATTCTATGTAAAATCAAAGATATATAATAATCAACAATTAATATTATAAATATTTATTTAATAGTTTTTTCATTATCATTTATCAATTAAATATAAACACTTTACATATAATTAATTTATACACATTATAAATTAAATTATAATCAGAAATACCTTTTTCATAATTTATTAACAATTTATAAATTATTTAATTCAATTATTAATTGAAAATTATTAAAAATTCTTGTATGAAATATTGATATTTTTTGTTATTACATGGTTAAAAACCGTGTAGCATCTTATAACTAGGGTGTGGTAGTTTATGATTCCTAGTTTTTTCAACTATCTTCCAAAATTTAAGATATTTGTATATTGTAGGTAATGAAACATTTCATAATCCATACTGTGTGATATTATTTCCCTACAATATACCCTTTACTGATTTGGAACCAATATATTATGATATATGATATATAATAATGATTAAATGATGCTATATTTCTTGGCCACATAAATAGTTCAAAATAATTCTATCATAGGATATGAGTACCCATAATATATGTTACGATCTGTTAAAACCAAGGGAAATAAACTAAATAATCTATTATGATATCCACTATCACATAATGTGAACATTTCATGACTTAAAATATCATATATCATATGATAATCCATAATTGAAATTCTATATCACTTTTTATGATATTGTAATGTAATCCATATAAAAAAACAATATCGTATTTAAAAATTCAAAATATGATATCAATTTTTCTTAATTTAATAAATTATTATGACAATATTTTTTTGCATCAAAATATTTGATACCATTTATCAATTTATAAAGTTTAAATAACACTTATTAATGGAATTATATGTGATCAAGAAAAAAACTCAAGATAACCAATCAATGAAACTAAAACAATGTATAATATAATAATTAATAACATACGTAACATAAATCAAAGATGACTAGTCCTCTTGTCTTCAACCACATGTTTGATGAATATCCCTTAGAAGTATCTAATGGAATCCTTCACCTAACATTTATGTATTGTCTGATCAAAATCACCCAATGCTTGGGTATGATCCTTCTATTTTTTGGAATTCTACTTGTAACTTCTTAATATTTTTAATTATGTTCCATGGTCAAATTTTTAATGTTTTTGAGGCACTTGGTGGATAAAATTATAATTTAAGATTCCTTATAGTGAAAAATTGGTTGGACTATTCCTTGGACTATGTCGTTTTCTCCTGGATGTCGCCTTTGTGAAATAGGATGTTCTAAAAGTACCAATACTAGGCACAATAAAGTAAATGGTGTGTTGTTGGTTTCCCTATCCTCCATGGATAACAAGGCCCTACCAGGATTTGGTGGAGGCCATGGCTAGGGATAAAACATCCTTCACATTTTCACCATGGTGTGTCCAAGGATGTGGTGATGGTGGATTCTAAATTTGAAATCCACGAATGGGTTCTTAATTATCTAGGATGATTACTGTATCTATGTAAAATATTAGTAGATATGTTTAATGCATATCCTAACTCATTTTACCTATATTAAAATAATATTTATCCTTCCTTTGTCTCTGAATTTATATTTAATGTGTTATTGAATAGGTTTTGGGCATTCCAACTTTTGTAATAGGTGATTCGATCATCTCATCTCAAATCATATAATTACTTAATTGGATCTCATTGTAAGGTAGATAATTGTTTTATCCATTATTATTGGGTATGTTTCTCCTATTTCTATTATATAATCCTTATTTCTTGATGGTTTTTGGTTTACTTCATGGGAGTTTGATAATATCATTCATGAGGTAGGTGGTTTCATTAATAAATTCCTATAAATTTAATATGTTATTATAAAAATCATGATCTTATTTTCAGGTGTGTTTTACTTTTATGGTCATTTTTTAGAAAAAGATGTTTTTCTGAAATTTCTTAAGTACGAGTCATGTATTTTATGAGTACATGTCATGTACTTGGTTACCGTAGATAGCCTGGTGCTGGTCATGTCACAGCCTTGCACACGACCATCTGTGGTGACCTAGAGACCTCCTAATGTTGGGGTCGGTAAAGGCATGTACACACTGTGTACTTCTAATGTACATGTCATGTACATTCATTTTTTAATTATAAGTATTGGGGTCATGTCTGATGGACATAAACACCCCCTTCTCGACATAGTTCATCCTAGAGCGTCTGTACGACCACGGTTTTTCCCCAATCCCCCGATTGAGCATCTGTTCTCTGAATCGACCATCGTCAATTGCGTTGGGATTGCCTCAGTTATCTCTTCCTTATTATAGAGCTTGATTTCATGTTTCCTCTTATTTCAATATTTACCCATGGTTTAACATTTTATAATTTTTTATAGATCTACGATGTTCTTGGGAATATTCATGGATTGAAGTTTACATATCACGATCCTATAACGCTGAGGTAGGTGGTTTGTGGCTTTCTGTAGAATATCTTTGAGCTATATGTGAAAAATTTCCCAATCCCATATAACGGGGTATTATGTGTTTACTATCTTATCCCTGGTCTTTTAATCTTGAATGATTGATTAGAGGTTAATTGAATGTGAATAAGATTAATTACTATACTTTGGAAGTGTTTTCCTATGCATGTTTTTTATAACAGTTTGGTCTTGTTTAGACTGTAAGGTTTCATTGTTGCTTCCCATGCCTAGTGTTATAGGATGGAGTGCTTATTATCTAACATGTTGTTGTGTTGTAGACTAGTTAGTCATGTACTTATTGAGGTTTACTTTGGCTTCTTTGCATTTCTATGCTTGTTTGACTTACACAAGGCCGTGGGAACCTGGTGTAATAGATCATAGGGAGAATGGATGAAAGGGATTCTCCATAGTGTCTATTATTATTGTTAAAATGCGAGGCCATAGGTCTAATTGACATAAGTGCTACCTTAGAGTATTTGTAGTTCCTCGACATAGGCCAAAAGGGGAATGAGACATAAGTGATTCCCCAGAGTGCCTTTTAGTTATCAATAAGAGACTATAGGGGGAATTGATGGCGAGAGCTTCCCAAGAGAGTCAATACTAAAGCTGAACCAGAGGTGTTAGACTGTATGTGTATCCCATAGGGTTTATTGTGTTTTCTAGGTAGGAAAAGAGGGGATTAGGCTATGAGTACATCCCAGAGGGTTAGAGGTTTGTGATTAGCTGCTTAATTTCTTTGTGGAAATGAATGCTTTGAAACTGTGGATTTGATTACTGTTGAATAATTCCTTATTTACTACAGATTTTTACTTATTTCCTTCCATATATAGTCACTGATTTTTAGGCAAAAATCTTTTGGTGTTTGCCTACTGAGATTAGTCTCACACCCTATTTGGGTCATTCTTTTGGGGTCAAACTGATTATGTTTTTTACGTATAGATAAGGGAAATCACCCTTCAATTTCATGTTCTTGACTGTTGTAGAGTTGGAGAGCATGTTCTCAAGCTGAGGATGGTGATGCTGAGGAGTTTTATCTGCTTTCTTTTAGACATTGGATTAGTACTATATTTCAGCATAGTGACGTGTTTGGTTGTTTTCCTAGAGCTATGTGTTAGGCATATTTTTATATATGTGCTCCAATTGTTTATTTATTTTATTGTTCCACTATTTACTGTTGTATGGTATTAATAATTCTTACACTATTTCTTTGTGTTTTACTTCGACTATGTTACTATGGAAATGATGGAATAGTTTCTTCCCAATCACACCCAAGGCCCTCACTGCTAGTCGGTAGCCTCTAGCGTTTGGGGAAATGCGCTTGAGTCCATGTGAACAACCGGGTACAGGGCATCTCAGGGCGGCTTCCAGAACCAGGACGTTACAAAGTGGTATCAGAGGGATTCTTTTCTTCTCAACTTACTTTTTGGAGTCTATATCCAAGGGTTAGACAGAATGGGTACTTGGGGATAAGCTGTGTTAGTGATTAGCTAACACCTATACAGGGAAAAGCCAATCTACCTCGTTTAATGCAATTTTTCCTGTTTTTCAATTTTACAGTTGATTTTATTTTCACCGTTGTGTGATTCACATGTTTTGTGTTGTTATTGTTGATGTTATTGTGTTTCTATTTTTGTTGCAACCTGATGAGATGAGGGTATTCCATCTCATGCATCAAATAGGCACTTGATTGAAATCTCATGTCATGCATTCATGCCACGCCATTTAGGGTTTATTAGTGATTTCATGTTGTTGTGATAGATGTTGTGTTTGATATGCATGTCGTTGTGATAGATGTATTAATAGAATACCTTCTATTTATAGGGTATTTCTTTGTGTATGGTTTGTTTGAATGAACACCAAACATTGGTTCTTGTGGTGTTATGGGCCCTCATGGACTGAAATTTCGAAGAACATTGCCTTGTTTTCCATATTATATGATGTATAAGATTCCAAGCTTTGATTCACAGGGAGTATGGGCCCTCACGGATTTAAATTCAGCACTTTAATGGTCATTTCAGTTTTTTTCTTGTTTTCAGATAAGTTTCCAAGACTTACTATTCAAAAAAACCCAGAATACACTATGTTTAATGATGAATACAAACCATCTGTTCTTCTTTTCTAGAAGAAATTGTTTTTATTAAGTATACACCATGTATTGTACAGACACTCTATGTAGTATCTAACCATGTTACTGACTATTTGGGGAGAAACATGGGGTTGGGAAATCTTGGTAGAACACGTCGTGTACTGGATGTAGACGTCGTGTAGGGTAGACCATGTGTCCACCCATGTGAATAACGACATAGATGGGTCAAAGCTTAATTTATACACACTGTGTCATGTTTGAACATGCCGTGTAGTACGAGCCATGTATCAGACCATGTCATTTACAACCCGGGTTGGTGAAGCTTTCCGAGTACACGTCGTGTCTCGCACAAACACATCGTGTAGTCTTATTCTATGAGAACCGTGTGGGTTAGCCATTTAAAAGAACTCGGTTAGGGAAATAAATTTGTGTACACACTGTGCGTTAGGACAACACATCATGTTTGGTGTGTCACACGACCAGTTTTGGTAGGAGTATATGCCCATGTGAAAGGGTTCATGGAAGAATCCATGTATTCCTTATACACGACATGTATCCATGTTTTGAAAATGTGGAATTCTTTCTTTCTCCTTTTACCTTCTTAAACTTCTATTTTTGAGTCCTCGATAATCTTGGTCTAAGGTGTGCACTTGACCTTGCAGAGTCAGGCCACCGAGATGTCCTCCAGTTGTTCACTAGTTATAGGTTAGTGATCAGACACTAGACATGGCTGATCAAGGGATTCCAGCAAATCCTTCAGTTGTGCCAGTCTAGGCATGAGCCATCATTCCAGACATAGGTTCTAATGCATAGTTCTGAGAGGGCTTCATGAGGTTCATGCAGACCTTCTGTGGAGTACTGCATCCTATCCCATTTACAGCAGAGCTGACGTGGGTTTTCCAACACCAGCACCCTCCCACCGTCATAGAGGAAGTAGGACCTCGGGTAGTAGAGTCATGGTTGGAAGCCATGCTTTCTATCATTGAACATCTAGAGATTCCTCCAGAGAGGAGGTTGAATCTCTCTACATACATGCTTTGGGATTCCACGAAGATATGGTAGAATGTGATCTCATAGGCGGGATGCTATCTATTTATGGTGTGGTATGAGTTCCACCGTGCCTTCTACGACTACATATACCTGGAGAAATTGAGGGCCAATCAAGCCTACGATATAATGAGTCTGGAGAAGGGTAATCATTCTATTATAGAGTATTCTTCTCACTTCATATATCTGTAGTGATTCAGGCCCATCCTAGGAGGTTATGAGTTATTACTTGAACGAATGATTTAGGATGGTCTTAGGCATGACATTTGATCTCAGGTGAACATATCTAGGTTGTCTTTCATCACTTATATCGTTAACTAGGCGCTGATCACAGAGCATAATCTGATGGATTCTAGAGATGTGAGCCAAGGCGGTTCGACATCCAGAGTTTTATTCCCTCCTACTGATAGCAGGAAGCGCTGCAGGGGGTCTTTGCATGGTGATCGAAGGAGGCGAGACACTTCTTCTAGTATTCAGGTTGTGCACTACCAGTGTGGGAAGAGTAAACATACGAGGCCACATTGCCCGAGAGACCCAGTGGAGTGCCAATCATGTGGAAAGATGTGCCATCATCACCACTTCTGTCAGTTCTTCTCACCAGCATCTGGTGACAGAGGTTCTTCTACGACTCCTCATTCAAGAGAAGCACCAGTAGTTTCTCACCAGTCTAGGAACTGAAGTTCATCCAGTCGTTCATGCTGATGTAGAGGTCGTGGTCGTCATAGTCAATCACTAGGATTTTAGCGACAACATGGTGGATCAACCTAGAGTGGTCAGGTAGGGTCACAGGGCCACGGTATAGGCCAGACCTTTACAGTGGAGTAGACCCAGTAGGAGTAGGATCCTAGACCTTCTACAGTTTGAGGTAAAATTCTAGTTGCCTTATTTTTTGCTTCATCACTTTTTGATATAGTGGGTTCCTATATCTTTATATATGTTGTTATTGTGGATATCCTTGGGCTCTGTATCTTTTCTTCTACCTATATCTTGACATTGGACACTCTGTTTGGGACAAGAATGTCTAGTGTCCAATAGTGAAAGGTGTTCCCTTTAGAGGATGGTGGGTGTCAATTCTTATGAGACCTTTTATGTTCTAGAGATGACAGACTATGATATCATTTTTGGAATGGACTAGTTAGTTCCCTTATATGAAGTTGTTGACTGTTATCTCCGTAGGGTGAGTTTCTCACCACCAGAGGGTGGATCATTTCCTCATAAGGGTGAGTGGGATGTCTATGTCGGCACAGTAGGACCCGAGCATCATTGATTTGAAGGGAGTTATAGACTAGTTTTCTATCCTATATCTGGATGGCCAAGGAACATCACTGATGGACTTTCCTCCAGTGGTGGATTGTTTCAGGGATTTATTTCTAGGGGACATTTCAAGTTTTCCTCCAAACTGAGCGGTGTACTTTTCTATCGAGTATGTTCTTGGAGTGGCACAGATGTCCATTCCTTCTTATAAGATGGCTACACGTGAGTTTCAAGAGCTCAAGAAGTAGTTGTAGGAGTGGTAGGTAAAGGGTTTCATCTGACCCAGTACTTCTCATTGGGGTTCGCCTGTCCTGTATGCGAAAAATGCAGACGGTGCCCTCCAGCTTTGTGGGGATTATCGGAAGTTTAACCAGATGAAAATCAAGAGCTAATATCCCTTTCGAAGTATGTATGATCTCTTCGATCAGCTTCGAGGAGCCTCTGTGTTCTCGAAGATTGACTCTAGGTATGGGTACCATCGGTTACATGTTAGACCATCATATATACCTCTTACAGCCATTCGGAGAAGGTATGGTCTATACGAGTATGTGGTTTTGCCTTTCGGTTTCCCTAACGCACCTATAGTTTTCATAGAACTTATGAAATGAGTGTTCCATACATACTCAGATTATTTCATGTTAGTCTTGGTGAACGATAACTTGGTGTACTCTCACACTCAACACGACCAATCTATACATCTTGATATTGTTTTGAGTACACTGAGAGAGCATCAGTTATATGCTAAGCTCTCAAAATGCCACTTTTGAATGGAACAAATTCCATTATTAGGTCATGTTATCTCAGAGACATGAGTATATGTAGACCCAAAGAAATTGAGAGTAGTAGTTTTCTAGGAGTAGAAGAAGAATGTCTTTGAGGTGAGATGTTTTCTAGGGTAGGATGGATACTACAGATATTTCATATAGTTCTTTTCAGGAATAGCAGCACCATAGATGGACCATACTAAGAAGGGTGAAAAGTTATTATGTTAAAGTTCTTGTTTTCCAGCCCTTCAAGAGTTGAAATAATTGTTGACTTCAGCACCGATACTAGTATTGCCATAGACAGGAAGTAACTAAACTTTTTACTGTGATTCATTAGGTATCTAGATGGGATTAGTGATTATGAAGGGAGAAAGAGTCATTGCATACAGGTCTCAACAATTGAGGGAACATGAGAGGAACTAATCAATGCATGATCTCGAGATGGCTATAGTTGTTCATGTGTTACATTGTTGGGGACATTGTATTCTTGGAGAGCATTTTGTTGATTTCATTGACCAAAAAATTCTGAAGTATATCTTCACTCAGCATGACCTAAATTTGACACTACGATTGTGTGTAGAGTACCTTTAGTATTTTGACTTTGATATTGACTACACGCTGGGGAAAGGCAATGTAGTAGCTGATATGTTTCACCAGAGGACTCAGATATAGGTAGTTCAGGAGGCCAGCAGTAAGTTGAAGCTTATGGCTCTGTTCTCGGAGATGCATTTGGAGGTGCATGATAGACAAGGGTAGACTTTTATTTATTCTATAGATATTACCTATATTATGCATGATCTAGTCTGATGAGGTAGCTATCAGATTCTGATGTTCTAGTCCTACGTGAGAGCATGTCTGGAGAGGAACCTATTCCTAGATGGACCATAGGTGAGGATGAGAGAATAAGTTTTCATGGGAGAATATGGGTGTTAGTAGACATATGTGAGGAGCTAATGAAGGAATTTCATTAAAAAGTTTGGGTTGTTTATCCAGGTGTCACAAATATGTATCATGATCTACACCATCAGTATTGGTGGCTAGGTATGAAGAGAGAAGTTGATGGTTTTGTCCTGAGGTGTTCCACCAGTCGGTAGGTGAAGTCGGAGCATTAGTGACTAGCAGGGCTTTTGTAGGAGTTATCCATTCATGATTGGATGTAGAATGATGTCGTGTCGGATTTCGTGATAGGTTTTCCGAGGTCATCTCTAGTGAATGATGTTGTATGGGTTGTCATTGATAGACTCATGAAGGTTTCTCAATTTTTGCTGATTAAGGAGTCCTTTAGTGTTGATGAGCTGGGATGGTTGTATATCCTATAGATTGTGTGTTTACATGGAGTTCCTCACTCCATTGTCTCAAACAGGGATACTCATTTTACTTCTTGGGTCTGGAAGGGGATTCAGAAGGCTTTGGGTGCACAGGTGCTTTTGAATACATCTTACCATCCCCAGACATATGGCTAGTCTAAGCGTACGATTCAGGTTCTTAAGGACATGCTTCAAGCATGTATCCAAGATTTTGAAGGTTATTGGGAGAAGCATATACATCTTGTGGAGTTTTCCTACAATAATAGTTTTCATGAAACTATTCAGATGGAACCTTATGATGCTTTGTACGATAGGCCATGTCAATCACCCTTATGTTGGCGAGAGGCAGGAGAGGCGGCTATGCTGGGACCCCATCTTGTCCTGGTGACCACGAAGCAGATCTGGTTGATTCGAAAGAGGAAGGATACTACACAGTCACGACAAAAGTCTTCTGCTGATCGACAAAGATGACCTCTAGAGATTGAGGTTGGAGATTAGGTTTTCTTATGTACCACACTAAGTTTGGGGAATAAAAGTATTTAGATACATGTTAAGCTTTTTTTGAGGTATGTCAGACCATTTGTGGTTTTGGAGAGAGTTGGTCTGATTGCCTATCTACTGCAGTTACCTCAGAGGTACTGGCCAATGCATGACGTCTTCCACATTTCATAGCTTCGATGTTCCTTCTCTAACCCATATCATGTTTTTTAACCCTAGGAGGTTGAGATGGAGGTGGATGCCTCATTTGAGGAGCATCCTATCTGGATTGTTGATTGCAGTACGAAGGTTTTACATGTATGGTATGTTCCTATGGTACGAGTACTAGGCTAGCACGGGTGAGTACGAGACGAGACATGGGAGTGGGAGACCGATTTACAATCGTAGTCGCCAGAGTTATTCAAGTATTCTTCTTCTACAAAGCCTTTCTAGGGAAATTACGGGAAAAATTTCTTTAAGGGGGATGTTTGTAAGAACCTGGATCTTCTTTTTTAGGTGGTTTTTTCTTTTGTGGTCATTTTTTAGAAAAAGTGATTTTTCTGGATATTTCTTTTGTACACATCGTGTCATTTTTGAGTACACATCGTGTAAATAGTTATTGCTGGTAGTTGGGTGCTGACCGTTTCAGGGCCATGCACATAGCCATGTGTGGGGACCTGGAAACCACCTAATGCATGGGCTAGTAAAGGAAATTACAAGACATGTACTTCGAAAGTACACGCTGTGTACTTTAATTTTTTCATTAAACATACCAGGGGCACGTCTAATGGATAGAAACACCTTATTCTTGACATAGTTCATTTGAGGGAATCCGTACAGCCACAATTCTTCCCTGATCCCCAGATCCAGCATCCATTCTCTGAATTGATCATCGTTGACTGTGTTGGGATCGCCTTGTTATGCTCTTCCTTCTTCTATTGGTTTGTTTCATGTTTCCTCATCTTTCAAGAGTTATCCTTGTTTAAAAATTTTATACATTTTTGAAGATCTACAGTGTTCTTGAGAAATTCAAGGCTTGAGGTTCATTTATAACGATCCAATAATTCTGAGGTAGGTGGTTTGTGTATTTCTATAGAATGTCATTGATCAATATGTGAAAAATTTCACAATACACTTGAACAGGGTATTGGGTGTTAAATGTTTTATCCCTATTAATTGTCTATTATTCTTTTTTTCTTGAGTTGAGGTTAATTGAATGTGAATAGGGTTAATTTCTATACTTTTTAAGTGCTTTCCCATGAATATTTTTTTATGACCATTTGGTCGTGCTTAGCTTGTTAGGCTGCCTTGTTGTTTCCCATTACTAGTATTATAGGATAGAGTGTTTATTATGTGATATGATTTTGTGTTGTAGATTGGTTATCCAAGTAGTTCTTGAGGTTGAATTTGTCCGCTTTGCATTGTTATTCTTGTTTGACTTACACAGGGCTGTGAGAACCTAGTGTAGTGGACCATAGTAAGAATAGATGTAAGGGATTCTCTAGATTTTCTATTATTATTGTTTCTGTAACATCCCTGGTAGATAAATAATAAAGCATTTGAATTTTTATTAATTTTTTTGAATTAAATAATAATTTTACTTTAAAGGGTTTTCTATGTTCGATAGCGTATCCGATACAAAACAATGATTTTCTTTGAAATCTTACGTTGCACACTAGTAATAAAATAATATTATTTTAAATGGTAGTTAAAACGTAGTCGTTGTATTGGTGGGGTTGAATAGAAATAACTAAAATATGATTATATATGTTTGTTAAATGTTTTTTTATTTATCCAATAAAAGATAAAGGCTTAAAATATGAAAACAAATAAATTTTAGACATAGATACTCTAATATTCACTAAAAGGTCGACTTATCACCTTTTGATGGCGAACCATCTATAAATATAGTTTTGGTCACTCTTATACATTCTATTGGAACAAATATAATTCTTCTTTAGAATTGGGACATCAAAATTTACTTTGTGTGATTTTTTGGTATTTTTCTGATAGAGTTCATTTTTTAATGAATAGTGAGAAATGTTGTATTTTAATTCAAAACCAATTTTTAATCTAATTTATTTATATGATTAGATTATATTTTGAATTGGTTTTAAACTAAAATTAGAATATATTTTTACCATTTAATCCAATAGTAGTCGTTGGAATTAATTTCACTTTGAAATTGGACTTAAACTAGTGTCAATCTTTTGATACATATTATTTAACAAAAACACGCTATTTGTTTTGATAGAAGGAATTAATTATTAAATTAATTAATGAAACTTATATGTTTTGAATTTTTTAAAATAGACAAAATTTTTGAATTCAGAATATCAAATATATCTTACAGTGAAGTTTTTGGTATTTTTATGAAAAACATCAATTTTTGATGAATAGTGAAACCACTAAGTGGTACTTAAAAAAGTGATTTTTCATTTAAATGAAATTTTACCACCTATGTTTTTTCAATTTAAAAAATATTACATAAATTGTTTTCATTAAGAAGTAAAATGTGGTTTAATGATATGTGGAACACATCCTGAAAATTCGAGAGACATGTTAGAATATCTAATCAATAAATTATTTCACCAATTCATTTCATAATTTCAAACTTCCTAATATACCTGGTGCTTAGTTTCCCTTTCTAACTGAGCCTTATGACTCCCTACCATATAAATACATTTATAAATACATTATCTCCCATATGAAATTACAAATAATTTATTTGGTTGCCTATATATCTATTTTCCTACATTTAAAATATTTAATATGATCATGGATAGTATTTATCTTTTTCATTATCATTATAATAAGTTGTGGTTAAATTTGCTTCCAATCAACAACATTATTCCAACAAGTTGGATTTTGACATCACATTCCATATAATTCTTCATATGGATCCATTTTAAATCATGAATGAAAGCAATTATTGTTTGAAAACACAACCAAAGGTAAATTATGATACAAATTACCTTGAAAATTAATGTGATCTTGATCTCAAAATGTCTTCCAATGTCTAGATATTCCATTAATACAATTCGTTGGTTTGAGGGTGACTTGTAGTACTCAAATGAAGCTCAATATGTAATTTTTTTAAGACTCTTCTAAAATTTTTATATAAAGTGGGGATATTGGTCAAACACAATCAATTGAGGTTCCTTATAAATTCTAACCACATAATTAATAAATAGTCATTATAGGTGCTCAGGAAGTAAATCATATCTTATATCAAGTAATTCTGCAACTTTTGTAAGACAATCAACAATATCGCATATCACATCATTCCTTCTACGTCCCCTTGGTAGTCCTATGAAAAACCCCATCGTAATTTCAACCCAGTTAAACGTATGAATTGGTATAGTTTTCATGACCCCTCTATGATGTTATCTCAAATACTTCACTTGTTGAAAAACTACACTCCATAACACATCATTACCAATATTCTACAATATATTATCCCACCAAAAAATTTCCTTTGTTATCTATAACTCCTGGGACTATTAGGTTGTATAATGAAATTTGAGGAATGAGAATCATCTAATATATCCCCTTTACCTCAAGTATTTATGGAACACATTACCTATTGCTAAATTTCAGAATTACATCCTCACTCACAAAGTCTACCAATCTTTCATCCTTCTTTTATTTTAAAAATTATCATCATTAGATTGAGATTATTTTATCTTTTCCAACAAAGATAGTTTCACAATAATTTTATAAAAGAGGGTTGTTTTCCATTTCTTAATAATTCCAATATTCATATTTACTGACATCATGAACATACGACCTTTCATACTCCTATTTTGGGATAAAATCCCATGATCTTTCATAAAAAATTCATATGCTACATTATTTACATTTCTTGGGTGGTAATACATTGAGAAATAATTATATTTGAGTAAAATGAGCCTTAATCATTGCCTCATTTTGATTTATTTCTATGTAAACATGTATTTAAAACTCTCTATCCAAGATCATATTTTTATTTAAGGAAATTAATTACAAAGAAACAGGAAGAAAATCAGTGCTTAGAGAGGCCAAAATAAATGCAAACCGATGGAATCCCCTTAGATAAAATTAACCAACTCATGATTCGTGGAATTGATGTTAGGGAGGAATGTGATGTTGGATCCCTAATCCACCAAAGAATCAAGGTGGTACATAAAACTATTACCCTCTCACCGTGTGTGGGCCACATGAATATTGTTGTTGAGGAAGGACCTAAATTTCCTAATAGTGTAGGATAACAACCAAGGGAGGATTGTTTTCCATGAAAGGAGTCATATAAGATCAATGAGTTGGTCTAAACATGAGTGATATCAAGATTTTCCAGGTTTCATAATGTTATCCTAGTGAGTATTTCTTTGGCCTTATTCTATAGGGAGTTTCCATTACCATAAAATGCAGTGAATTTTCAAATTACACTCCCCTAGGTTTCATGTACCTATCCCCCTATCCACATGTCACCAAATATGTAGGACCCATTAGTATTGATCTTGTATCCTATGTCGAGATAGTTCCAACATACCTATTTTCCCTATAGTCTGTTAGTGAAGGGATGAACTAGATAGTTGGAACGAACAGGAATCACAGTGATGGAGCTTCCCACCAGTTATTTATGAGAGTGACAGTATCCACTAGTAGTTCTTATTTATCATAATTATGGAGCTCGTTGGGGGAAGAGATCATGCATATCTAGCCTAGCTTCTAGCTTCCAACAAAACCCATCATCTAGAAATAATAACAATGGAACTCACTATAGATATAGTGTCTCTATATCTTCAGAGTTGATATTATGGATTCTAACTCAAGATCGTTAGTTATTCAACTTTTTCCATTATTCTTCCACTACCTTATTTTATATGAAATAACATTATCATTTTTCATAAGTAGACCAAATAATCGTTTCATTAATGTGTCACTATATATCACAAACCCCTCATTTCATTATGGGAGATTCAAAATCAAATAATTTACTGAGCTTCCATTAAATTCTCTAAAACAATTTTCACCTTATTTTTTCTTTATGAAAATAACTCATTTATGTATGATCTTTGTTAAAAAGTTAGAAAATTAGGATAATTACAAATTGAAATTCTGATTGTAACCTTCTAAACCAATATAACTACATACATTACTTATGTTTTCTGGTGTAGGACATTATTGGAATTAATTTATCTTCACTTGATCAATTTCTATTCCATCATTAGAGACAATATCAAAAATACATGACCCTAATATCTCAGAGATAATGTCTTACATTATTACATTGGTGTAATAAACAAGGAAGTGTTATTCCAAATGACTGAGTAGAATAGTATCTTAGAAAAACCAGATACAAACAAAATTTTTACATTAAATCTTGAAAGTAAAAAACAACATATAAACTCCCTTGGAAACATCCATAAAGTCCTTGATTATCCCTACAATTCATGAATAATATATATCCTCATATCATGGGGAAAATAATACATAAGAAAGGGGTTAGCTTAGATGATTAGTACGGTTAACCAATTTGGCTGATGTAATCATAAATAAACATAATGAATAAATCATGGTGAATAACTAAAAACACATTCCATTAGACCATAATAATTAGCATAATAAGGCTGTAATAAAAGATGATTAAACAATTCTCTAAATAAGCACATGAGAATTAAAATTAACCATACATATTCTACTATTCAAATTATCATATGGAATATTAATTACTAGTATAATAATGATGGAATTAATAATTACATACATCTTAATCATACCATCAAGGCTTTATCTAGGACTCCTCACACAAATGGGTAAACACGTTGTTAAAATTGTCGCATGAGACCAATCGATGCATCGAGGGGCTATAGCAGGTCCTACCCATCTATTACTAAATCCGAATATTTATATATATAAAAGGTGTAAAACATAATCAACATATACATTAACATTGAAATTAGAATATGAAATGTAAATAATATCCTTAATTAGTAAACTATCCCTAGTAATATGCTGAAGGGTATCAAGATAGCACATCAATAGTCAAACTGATCGTAGAATATTAAATAATTTATAGTCGATGATATCATAAAATATAAATCTCAATTAATAATATTATTCAATAGATGGTGTTAAAATATTTTAAAATACTCTAGTAAAATCATCGAGGAATTCTTGAGATAAATAGACTTTTTAAATTTGCAATGAAGAATTATTTTGGAAAAAATAATTTTTATTTCTCATAAAATAAGATTATAAACATGAATATCCGAGAAAAGAAAAGGTGATTATATTGAAATTATTTTTTAGGCATAAATTATTTCCAACTAAAGTGAAAACATGAAAACAAAATATAAGAACCATTAAAAAGGGGCCACTTCGCTGCGATTTGATGGAAAATATAATAGTTTTTAGAGAGGACAATGGATAAATTATATGCATAAAAATAGAAAATATATAAGAGCGTATTTCATGCTAAAATAGTGTTTTTATAAAAAAATGGTCTTTATAACATATTATGTAGTGTACTTGAAAATGGGTATGAAATTGGGTACCACCCTTTAATCAGACTTTCTAATCGGCATGAATTGAAGAAGGGAACCATATAAAACATGTACATACCCATAAAATAAAGTTGAACTTATTTGAATAATTTAGGTTTAAACATATAAATAAAAGTTATATGTAGTATATTAAAATAAATAATAATTACATTGGGGTAGAGAGGGACAAATAGTAACCTGAATGAAAAATAGATGTTCAGTAAGAAACCCCTACCTTATGTTAGAAATCATTCGTAACCTGTACATAACATTCGAGTTAATGAAATTAGATTCATTTATAATTTAATTATGAACCTATAAAATAATTATTTGATTCATTGTAAATTTAATCATTTCATTTATGTTCTTTTTTTGAGTTTAGAGATCCAATTTCATTTTTCATAAGTGTTTGGTTACTTCATTTTCAGATTGCTTCACTTGTATTCCTATACAAGATATCATGTGAAATGGGAATAGTTATTCGTAATTGATATTATGTGTTATTAATTAACATTTAAAATATTTAATGGTCCTATATGTCTTTTTACTGATATTAGGATGACTTGTTAATGATAATCATTTTTATTATTTTGTAGTTTTTCAATCATCATGCACTAGTTTTTTTATTAATTAATATTATGTAGTTATATTACTTCCATAAAAATAAATAAGTTTTTATATTTTATATATTATAATATATTTTACCATGAAATGGTTTTATCAGCTACCTTGAAGGCATAATTTAAAAAATTAAAACTCATCATTCACAAGGGCGGTTAATCATCACCTCTTGGACGATGTTTTCATTTTTAGAATGAAAAGGGGAAGAGAAAATAATGGATGATGGATATCCCATTATATTCATAAAATTATAATATATTTATGATACTGACATTATCATACTTTTCTTGGATAGAGGAGTTAAGGAAATGACAATAAATGGAAAAAAATTAGAAGAATGTTAAAAGAATGAAAGAGAATTTTACCTCTTGAATTCCTCTCCTTGAGAACCTCCTTAATGAACTTTGAACTCATTTTTTGTGAGACTAGAAACAAAAAAAGTTATTAAAGAGGTTCTTGGTGAGGAAATTTATATAATATAAGAAATATTAAAGGCGTTCGAAGTGTTAGGAGCAGGGTTTAGGGTGGTATTTATAGTGGGGGAGATGGTTTTTTATTGTTTTATTCATTTATTTATTTTTTTGGCTCAAGAGAGGAAATATTATTGATTCTTGTGACTAATTAATGTAACTTTTACATGTAAGTTATAAATAATGGTAAAAAATTATCTATAAATCAACCAACTCTCAAAAATTCATGTATTTAAGAAATACATTAAATTATCATATTTAACTATTCCCTAAAAATCAATTGTTATAGAAAAATACCAAAAATTATCCCGAACAATTTTTTATGTGAATAATAGAAAAAATGGACACAATTTTATCAAAATAACGTTCTAATTTTGAAAAAAATTTATTTTTAAATAAAATAATCATTTACAAAAAAATACTGATTATAATATTATATCAGTTTTGTTGATAGTTTCAAAAACTAATTATGGTCTCATAAAATTATATTATAATCCAAATCCATCAAACTATTAATTTTTTAATCTATTCTTTGAAAATAATTTTTTAATAATTACATTAATTATAAAATGGTTAATACACATTTAGTTTACACAAAATTACTAATTCTTAATTTATCGATTTTAAAAAATTTATTTACTTATTCCATGATATAAATATACCACATTTCCATTCATAAGATACCCATATTTTATTTATACTTTAATAGGTGAAGTTACTATTCTATTTTTCATTTTTCTATTCTTAATGGTCATATTAATATTCCAATTATTATAATTATTAGTATTCTATTTTTTTAAACATTTTGATTCATGAAGAATAAACTATCAAATGTATTAAATTTAAAGGGGAAAATGATAAGTTCCCGTAGTTCCCATGTTGCCTCTTCAGTTTTATGATTTTCTCTAAGTACCATTAATAGAAGAGTCCTCTGATTCCTTAAAACTTGTACTCTTGTGTCCATAATATGGATAGGATCTTCATAGAAAGATAAATCAGGTTCTATGTCTAATCCACCATAACTGAGAACATGCCTTGGTTCTAACATGTACTTTCTCCAGAATGAGATGTGGTACACATCGTGTACTTTAGAAAGGATGGGTGGAATTGCCAAAAAATAATCCAAAACTCCAATTATCTCTATAATTTCACATGGTTTGATGTACCTGGGTCTCCTTTTTACTTTCATACTAAAGCTTATAACACCCTTCCATTGAGATACTTTTCTAAAAACGTAATCTCCAACTTGAAATTCTAAATATTTCCTTTGATTATCGGTGTACCTCATTTGTTGAACTTCTTTGATGTGGTTTTGAATAGTATTTAACTTTTTATTGTTTCCTCTACAAGTTTTGGTCCTACATGGTTCCTTTGACCACATTCAGCCCAACAAGTTGGTGTATGACATCTCTTCACATATAATGCTTCAAATAAGGCCATTTTAATACTTAAATTGAAACAATTATTGAATGAAAACTCGACCAATGGTAAATACAGATCCAATATACCTTTAAAGTCAAGTGATAATGATCTAAAAATGTCTTCTAATGTATGAATGGTTCTATCAGATTTCCCATCAGTTTGAGGGTGATAATCGGTGATCAAATGAAGGTCATTATTCAAATCATTCTATATAATTTTCTAGAATGGTGATGCAAATCATGGATCATGATTAGAAACAATTTAAATAGGCTCTCCATGAAGTCTTAAAACATCATTATATAGAATCATGCAAGGTTCCTTAGTTTAAAATCCCCCTTTATATCAAGTAAATGTGTATATTTGATTAGTCAATCATCAATTTACCATATTATATCACTCTTTATTGGATTCTGAGGTAATACACTGAAAACATACATAGTAATGGCATCAAATTTACATGTAGGAATAGGTACATGTTTTATAAATCCTATAGGGTGTTGTATTTCATCAATCACCTATTAAAAAGCTATATATCTTGATACATAATGAGTAATTTCCAGGTTCATATTTCCTATAAAAAATGTTCCTTCAAATATTTATACATATTAATGGAACTAAGATTTATAGAGAAATTTTTGGTATGAGAATCATCCAATAATTTCTTTTTTATCTTAGGTATAGCAGAAACATAAATCCACTTCCCAAATTTGAATATGTTGGCTTTATATACGACATCTACCAATTAGCCATCACTCATAGATTTAATTTTCTTTTGAAAATTATCAACATCATATTAAGAAATATAAATAAATTACAATAAAGATGGTTTCAAAACCTTTTGAAAAGGTACTTATTTTTCACCTTCGTTGATAATTCCCATATCCATAACTACAATATCCATGTAGAAAATATCCCTTTCAATCATCATTTTTTTATAACATGATGGTTCTTCGTGCTCAACGTATCTGATACCTTATTTTACTTACATGGGTGATAGTGTATTGAACAATCATAATCATAGAGTAGTTTGAGCCACTTCATTGTCATCATGTTCAGTTAATTCTATGTGAATATATATTTTAATCACTTTTGAACAATTTATAACTCACATATTTCACCATAGAGATAGTGTCTCCTTATATCCTGGGAAAATATTATTGTTTCTAACTCAAAATCATGAGTTTGATAATTCTATTCATGAGTTTTAACATCCTTGATTCATAGGAAATTATGGTATAATTACACATTAGGACACAACCATGTCCTTTCTTTGATGCATCACTAAAAATCACAAATCCACTATATCTTAATGGTATACTCAAGATCATAGGATTCACTACTCTCCTATTAAATTATTCAAAACATTCTTCACATTATTTTTTCTGTAAAAACATAACCACTATACGAGTAAGATTTGTTAACATGTTAACTAGTTATAAAATTTTATGAACCAAATGTTGATAGTAACCTACTATACCTAGGAAAATTCATACATCAATTATGTTCATTGGTGAAATAATTTGGTGAAAATCATTTGTATTTTCTTGATCAACTGATATTATATCCTTAGATTCAATATGAAAAATATAATGGACTATTTTATACATGAAATAACATTTTATAAAAATCCCATATAAATATTTTCTCTTAAGAGTCATAGGAAAAATATGAAATTGGTTCTCACGGTCATCTCATCTTTTAGAATATATCATGAATCATCAATGAATACCAAAACAATTGTCAAAATATTCCTTGAACACTCTGTTCGTTAGATCCATAAAAATAGAGGAAGCATTACTCATTACCAATTAAATATCTATTGACACATAGCTTCATACCTAGTTCCAAATATTTTCTTTTAAATATCTTCTTTCATCATTAGCAATTAATGAAATCCAGATCGAGGATTAATATTGGAAAAATATTGAGCACTGTGAAGTTGATCAAATAAGGCATCAATGTGATGTAGAAAATACTTTTCCTTTATTGTAATAATATAAATACTCTTATAGTCAGTGCATAACTTCATATATCCATCATTATTCTTAAGAAAAATAATATGAGATCTCCAAGGTAAAATGCTAGGGCATATAAATCTTTCATCACTCAATTCCTCTTGTTTTTTCATTAACACTATTAACTCCACCGTGGTCATTATATAGGGTATCTTTGATATAGTACATTAATCTATGATTAAATAAATAGAAAACTTAGCTTCCCACTATGGAGGATTTCTAGGTAAATCCTCTCAAAAAGCATCAATTTATTCATATATAATATTTATGTTCTCAATTTGATGATTTCTTTCCACATACAAAGATAATTCTTTCTCTCATTACCTAAGAATTTCATTTAGATTATATATAATATTTCTATCCAGATATGACCCAGATAATGGTATCTCCCCTCTAATTATGATAATTTTTATACCTTCATCAAGAATTGTAATTTACTTCTCTTTGTAGTAAATATTCACATTATATTGTGAATTCAAATTTATACTAAGGATTATATCAAAATAAACCATAGGTATGGTGACAATATCAAAAATTAGAACACATGTATGTTCTATAATAGTAAATTTTATACACTTATCTACTATAATAAGTTTTCTACTATGTGTATTTACTAGAAAATCACTTGTTAAGGTTAATTAAAAATATCTAGTTTTTAAGGAAAACTTGGAAGAAATGATTCCATGATTCAAGGAATTTCTCTTTAACAGACATGAATTATGAACTTTTTGAACCATCTAAACATGATTGGGTCTATACTTTTCTTTCATGTTGTATTAATTCATCTCATGTCAACATCATGCATGCTTCCTTGTTTATTGATATCAAATAAAAATAAAATACAATTATGGTCCACCAATATACTCCTTTTTTTTTCAATACTAATTCCAGAAAATGGTATGTCAATATGGTTACATAGTTTATTATTCTCTCTAGTTTTCTAATCATTGTCAACTTTCATTTTCATCTCAACCACTACACCATAAAAACATAAAAATAATTCAATAGGTATGATGATATAACTTCATTATTAAGAAATTTATCATAAATTACTCTACTCAATGGGTACTTGATCCATGCACAATGTAGAAAATAATAGAGTTTGATTTATATAAAAAAGATGTAAATTTATCAATAGAATTTGATACAAATACAAACTAATTTCTATTCATCACTCAGGGTTGTTCAAAAAAATTCAAGACTAGACTAATAACATATAAATTATTAAATCATTTTTTTATTTGAAATCAAACCTAAATTCCATCATTCACATCAAGACATAGTTAAAAATAATTAATGTATGAATGCTAGTATTTAATTTCGAGAAATAACCCTTTCAAGCCTACAAGGATTTATTTTTTTATTTTCATTCATTAAAGAAACTTATCCTACTTAATGTTAGGATATATTATTGAAATAAAAGGTGTATAGAATGATTATGCATGTGTTTTAAATAACTAAATTTAATACAAGTTCCATAAATTTTAGATATATATGAGTCACATTGATCTGGTACCTTCTTAAGGCAGATATACACCTATCTCCCCCTAAATAAGACACTTCACATTATCATCATCAAGGTAGATAATTTTTTGAAATGTTTTTTATAATTCTAATTGATATATCATTCTTTTTTTAGACTTCTCTAGATCTATAATTGTTTTTATATCTTACATTACTTTATTAGTTCTCAATTCGAGAACTAGTACCACCTTCAATTCCCTTCATAGTTAGAACAAAAATATAACAAAAATAAAAATAGAATTGGGTATAACCTAATTTATTTATCAATGTAAGTAATTGGATTACGATTTTTTTTCAAATGGAATTCCATTTTCAATTTATCTCAATTTATAAATATATACTTCTATATTTCAAATTTTTTCATAAAACTAGAGTTTTTACTGAGAAAAACGGGTTATTTTGTTCTCTCCTTATGGGGGATATTCTTTTCATCATGGTAAATTAAGAAATATGCATAATTTGGTTCCCTATTTATATTTTTCTATATTTCTTCATGATGTGAAATAAATATTACAAAAGAATTTGAGTTTGTCCTAGCTTTTTTGAACCTCCCACTTAGCTCCTTGTGAGATTCTATCATACCTTATATGGATAACCTATCATTAAATTTGATTTCTTCTTCATGTGGAAATTTTTATTTCTATTTGGATATAATATTCTCGTGGGCTCCTATCTCTCAAGCTTCATTTAAATCTACTGGCTAAATTTTCAAACACCATTTTTGAATGTGCTCAACCTTTTAAAAATGAGGTTAAACAACCTTTGTATCCTTCAAACCCAACTCCCCTTGAATAAATTTTATTAATAGTGCCTAATTTTAGAGAGTATTAATTTTTAGGGAAACCAATTGATGATTATAATATTTAATTCAAATATATTTTGGTATATTGAAAAAAAGATAATTCCAATAATTAGTATATTAAGATATAATCATCTGGGCATCCACTGATAGGATCAATAGAATATCTCTAAGAGGGGGTGAATCAATTATTTATATTATGTTAAGGTTTCTTCAAAAATAACCTTTTCCACTTATTATAGTGAAGTGAGTTTAATTTTTTACACAACCAAATGCACACAAACACAAGGGAACACAGAAGGTTTATAAGGTTCATATCTAAATTTGAGAAGGATATTCCTTGTTGTGATGTAAATTCCTCTAGAATCACACTTCCCACTAAAATAATCGTGTGAGTGAATATAAGATGTATAACCTCAAAAATATTCTTTACATTTATATAGACTATGTCTCAAGGCATCCCTCACTTTAACATTATCTATAGTTTGGGTAATAACTGATATTATTTCCTCCTATAGACTATTATTGATTTATCAGTGGTGGTTGGTTTTTTTCTTCCCTTATCTTCTTTCAAAGTATCAATACACCACTTCAATTAATATGAAAAACATTATATTCAATAATTTTTCTCTATAACGTCATTACGAGGAAGGATCGTTAAGGTATATGGTAGTGACACCTTTCATTTTTTATCTCTCTCAGTTGTTAAATTAATAAAAAACATGATAGATATTCATTTAAAGTTCATTCCTATCCACTATTTATTCTTCCTAAATTAATATATATTCTTGAAATACCACATGAGTAATATTCATTAATATCCTCTTTATTTTCTTGTCTCCATCCTATAAATATAAAGAAAAATAGTATATAAATTTTAAATTTAAATTCCATAATGACATAAAATTAAAAATTATCTCATATATCCTACTCATAACATCTCATAATTCTGATATATATATATATACATATATACATTCAGTGAAAAAGTGATGAATATTAGGGATTGACTCTTTTTTGGAATTTTCCAAAATGAATGTTCCAAATAGAGGCCTATTTTAGTATCTATATATTATGTGTTTAATAAGAGAAAAACTGGACCTAGAGAATTAATATCATTTAATTTGAAATGGTTTTAATTTTCATTATCGTACATAGATCTGGGATATGAAAATGGTAAAAAATGAAAGACTTAATTGTGATAGAGATTTTAAAAAGGATAATTTTAATAAAACAAAAGAAATTATTCATTATATTTAATTATAACTATATTAGAAAAAATCAATGATTAAGCACCTATATAAATACTAAAAAATCATTTTTCGTTGGTTGTCTAAAATTTATAGATTAATCAACTGTCTTGAGATTGGGTGAATTCAACTCCTGGAATAGATTATGCAGTAACTGTATTAAATAATTGATAGATTTGTTAAAGGAAATACATATATATATAAATAGTCCAATAGATTCAAATTATAATTTTAAAAAATTATTATGTCCAATGTGATCCATGTGAAAGAATATACTAGTGTACAGCAGTGAATTTTTGTTGTATATAAAGGATTACACATATTTTATAGAGAAAAATAAATATGAGGAATCAGGTTATATGTTTATATAAAGGTCAAACTTTTATTTATCTATTATGCTAAGAACCAAAAATCCAACTATGATAACTTTGTATAATTCTATAATATCTATTCTGAAATAATTATTTTCAAATTAAATGCTGAAAAATGGTTATAATGGAATGTGAATGGGTAAATATAATATGGATGATTACACCATCCAACTTCTTTAACATAATTGAAGAAAAATCATCAATAATTACTTATATTTGGAAATGATGTTTGAAATCATAGACTTGTACTTTTTTATTAATTTAATGAATCTATATTTATTAATTTTTAATAAAAATCTTTTATGAATAAAATTCTAGTAATTTAACAAATATTCAAAAATAATTATATAAAATGGTAATATATTATGTTGAGTTTGTTGATTTCTATACAAATATATCCTAAAAATGTTATTTATTTTTACTTTTCACTATTAATTTATAATTTGAAACTATTATAGAATGAATATATAACGGTTTTCAGTTATTTATAAAAGTAATGTTTTTAATTTCATGTAATGATTATGTTCTCTATCAATAACTCCCTATTATATGGTAAAATTTTAGAAATAATTTCTCAGATAAAATATATTTTCCAATTTATAAATAAATGACATCATGTTATAGAATACAACATAGTTGAAAAAATGTACATGGGTCCTCTATGGTCTTTTTGTGTTGATCACTCTTATCAAAGATATAAATTAGCATTTAATAGTTCACTATAATTTTATATTTTTATAAAACCTTTATCATCTATCAAATAATTTAAGTTGGTGGAAAATGTTTATGTTAGATTTAAAATGATATGAATATCTTGTAATGATAAAATTAGATGGATGAAACAATTAATATTTGTAAAAAATTTCTTTTAGTGATATCATGTCATCCAACATAATATTAATGCGATATATCTTGAGACAATTATCTATGATTTTTTTTTGAAAACATAGTTTGATATTAAATTCAGGACTAAGGATGGTTTGAATATAATATTTGACTTACTAGAAAATGAAATATGTTTCATGTTATCTGTAAATCATAAAAGAAAATTAATATAATTACCTTAATCATTTCATATATCATCCAAGGGTCAATACTTACATGGTATCGAGAGGCCTCATGTTTATTCTTCAATTTTGATAAATTTAATTATATTAAAATATTTGCAGTTAATCTATATACATCTCATGAATTTTATGATATGAAGCAATAAGTACCACAAATTCCATTATCTAGAATAATCCCAATCCATTAAAGAATGGTTATCATCAGGGTGTGTTATTTTTCCAATTACATTTCTAAAAATTTGATAGATTCAAATTCCTTAAAAAATATATAATATAGAGATCGATATATTTAGAAAATATGAAATGTACTGTACACAAGATTTTGTATATCATAGTATATTAAATGGCTCATTTGGTCAAAAAATTAATTCTATATGACAAACATACTAATGTTTTAAGTATCCATTTAAATTGTAAATGAGGATACGAAAGAGGTTTGTTTTCTAATTCACATTCTCTAGAATCCTATATTACTATAAATTATATTTTTAAAGAAGTGGTAGAGTAAAATGTAGAAATATTTAGTAAAGTGGATCTGTTTATTTCACTTATATCCTTTTTTTGAGAGAGTTATTTCTGGGGTAATGGCATATATGTCATGAAAATAATTTTATTGATAGGTGAGAAAATAATCTGGACACATTTATGTATATTTAATAACATTAATGTGTATTTTTCAAATAAAAAATTGCATATTATTGAATTAAAATAGTGTGACTTAGAGAATAATGATATGTGGGTATTGTATTAGTATAAAAGATATGTATCATATGAATAATTTGAAAATGAATTTTGATTTAGCTACATTGGAAATATTAAGATGTTAAGTGGGTGGCCTATGTTTAGATGGTATAATAAGGTTTCGGTATTACATTAATGCCTATAAATTTTATACCGATGAATAGAAAAATAAAAGTGATGTTTAGAATACTGGGGTATTGGTATTCACTAATGAAATTAATTTTCCAAGTGAAAATGTGAAATACTCAATCCTTATGTCAAGTGAATATTACGAATTTATTGAATATGTATGGGTGATTTATTTCATAAAATGTTCAGTTCATATATTTAAGTGTAAATGGGTTTTTGGTAACACAATTATTAAAAATGATGAATTCATAATGACACTTATAGATCTGAATATATTGGGATACACATGTGAACCTTTAACCATGGAAACCGTTGAGAATTTTTTTTTCAAATTTTTGATTGATCAAAAGTTTATTTGGCTTTAATTTTTCAAGAAAATAAATGTATTCTATTGATGAAAATGATGAAGGTGATCATTATTTACTTGAAATACCGAAACCCATGTGAATTTTAAAAAACGATACTGATGACCATAGTTTAGACATAGTTTGTGCTATAAAGAATGATCATGAAGACGAAATATGGAAAATGGTCCTTCAACAATCATATAGTAGTACATGTACTATATATAAATTTCCAGTTTAACCATTAAAATTTTGAAAAAATTTAAAATTCATTGTTTTTATTATTACAGTTATTTAAAAAGTTTTAAAATATATGAAAATTATTTTAATACTCAATCACACATTACATAGAGAGATTAATTTTATTTTGTTATTTATATCAATTTTTACATGAAATATGTTTTGTTTTCTCCTATATATATAATTTCATGTATCATAAATGTTTTCAAAATTTATATTACCATTTAAGTTAAATTTTTTATCAAATATGATAAAAAGTATGTTTTATTTTATTTCTATAACCTTCTCAATTTTTATTCATTTTTATTAATAGTTGGAATTATAATGATTGAATGTAATATTATAATAATTTTTCAGAAATTTTATTTGAAGTAACATGTCCAAATAATACTAATATGTCATCTCAAACATCCATATTTGAGCCTCCTCATTCTTTTATATATAATCCTCCGGCTACTGTAGGTATATAAAAGACATATAATGTTTTTAAATACGGTGTCGCACATTTACCAAAAATATCACTATCTCAATGATATGATGAAAAGTAATCAATTGATTTTGATTTTAATAATAATAATACTAGGATAAATTTGAAACCATTTAGATGTATATTGGCTTTAAAAAATTTATAAAAAAAATATTCCTTTTAATTGGAGGTGTTTTGATGAAACAATAGAATATCATTTATGGGAGACTTGACAAACCTATCATAGTGTCTGAACAAATAAATTAAAAAATTATTAGAATATAAAATATTGGGAACAAAAGGTTGTATCCAAGGAGATGTGAAAAATCACATTGTCATAAATAGTAAAAAACATGTCTAGTTGGAATGATTTTGAAAAAACTGAGAGTAATTTTAATATAATATTTATTTTGATAATAAAAATTTGAAATGGGTTCATGAGTTAGATTACTAGTTTTTATGATATCATATTCATAATACTGATCCATTATCCTTATTATTAATTGATTATTAAATGAATCAAAGATAATTTACTTTTTCCTAATGTTGATTTTAAGTGTGAGTATTTATCAAATAATGATCGTTTTAGATCAATCGTCTTTCCAATGTTTTTGGTCAAACATCAGATAATTGATTTTAAATCTCAAAAATAATCTACACTCCATAACTTATACATCAACTAATAGATAAATGTTTTTCAAAATAATGTATAGATTAATTATTTTCCTTCCACATGCATATCAAAAATCACTAGATACTTCACCACAAAATAATTCAAATACTATCATATATAATAATAATTAAGTAGAGGGGGAATTAAATTTAACAACCCTGGTAGTTAACAGTGAACAAAAATAATAAAATTAATACAATCACATTTTAAATTATTTTATTAAGAAACATTGAGATTAATTAATAGATGAAGAATTATTATTAATAGTAAATCAGACTCATGCATAAAAAATGGTTCTCCTCCTCACTTTCCCATTCACTAAAATGGTTTCAACTCTCCATTTTAATGATCAAAAACCTAAAAGGTATAAGAATAATATAGAAAATAGAATATAAATCACCCTAAAACCAGAATCCCCACCCCTCACTCATGACCTTAGTATCTTTTAAATAGCTTCTCCTCTCCTTAGATTCCTTTAGTGATGATTCCTTGTATAGTGTGACTTACATTATTCCATCCATTTATATTTTTAGTATTTCATTTGATATTTAATGTTCTAGAAAAAAATCACATTTTAATTATTTCTTCCCAAGATCAGATGATAGTGGGATGCAATATTCTTTTTCTCCTGTTATTGTTTAATTTTTCAACCAACAGGATATTTTTTATAGTTTTTTCACATTATCTATATTAAATTTGGAATCATATTTTATAATAAGTTACTATAAAGTATTTTATTAATTTCTGAATGGAGAATAAAATTAGAGGACATGGTTATAAATGATGATGGTAGTTACCATTTACACGGGAACAATATATAAGATTTTTATAACACTATATGAGACATATATGGATGTAGAAATAAAGTCAATTTTTGGAATAAGATTTGAAATATCTTGATTGTTTTTTTTGAAGAAACTCGAATGATTTAATTTTATAGTAATAATATAGGAACATGGAATGAATTTTCAATACCATAAGTAATTTTGGATATGGATAATTGTGTAGTTATTCAAGGTTTAGTGGTTTCTAAAATCACATAGAAGGTCCCTTATGTATGTAAGGATCACTAAAAACCTATTTGAGATTTCAAATGATTCACATGTAGTAAATTTTAGCTTGATTTAATAATGGTCAGCTTGATTTCATAAGGTTCTGCAATGCACAATACTGAAAAAAGCGTGAAGCTCTAAATTTCATTCCCTTTTATGTTCACTAAATTTGAATCATATGATGCAATAGTACATGAGTGAAATCTACATCAATTATCTATATGTTATCACTAAATAAATGTAATTTCAAGTTGGAAATAAAAGTTATTGTGCTGACTACATACTTTTAAAGCAGATTTATATACTATAAGAGATTGGTCTGATAAATCTTTTAGGATTTAAATAAGTCCCTTCATACTTGAAGATATGATTAGGGTATATTCTATGTATTTACTAATAATACAGGAAAATAAAAGGGATAAGTATGATATTTAATATAAATAGTATATTTGTTAAAAATATATCTAAATATAGAGAATGAGTGATATATTATAAGATATCTAGGATATTCATTGGGATTAATGCAAAATAATAAAATTATCAAATATTCATACAATTATGTAACATTTTCTATTTTATGTGTGTGATTATTTATACATAGGTAAAAAGATGTAATGGGAAAAACCGTATACGTCACATAATGTTTTTTAGAATCATTTATATTTATTATATATATATATATATATAATATTTGATTCATTTATTAATTTTTTATTATAGATGCATTATAAAGTCCCAATAGATATAGAATTTGAAGAAGGTAAAATCCATCCATGGATAGATTGTAACATTTTATTAATGAAAAAAAGGTTCTATCATTTTTTTAAGTAGAGTTAGTCACACTGTGTATTTTGGATTCAGATCATGATTTTATGTGGTTATAAAATGATAATTATAGAAAGAAAGATGGATTATAATTTGTTTATTAATCATAACCTGTAATTTATATTTTTTCGATGGAAAAAAATAAATATAAGGATTTAGTGGGAGTTTGAAGACAACGATATTAAAGGGATATTATGAGGATTATAAATAATTATGGAGGATTATTTATTAATATTTTGATATTTAAAATATCTAAAATATGTTAATAATGGGAACTATGGAAGCATAAAAATTAAAAATTAAAAGACTATAAGTGAGTGAATATATCCATTTTAAAATATTCAAATAATAATAATCCTAAAAAATATGGTATGTATACATTAGAAGAGATGAATGAGAATAGAGTAGATGTGATCGTTATTAGAACAATAACGTAAAATATTAGTGAGTCAATAAGAAGGTGGATATGTAGTTTATGATTCTCATTATATAGATTTTAAATAAATGAGGAAGATATGATCACATTAAAATATTTAGGTGTTGATATAAAAGAAGGATGAATGATATATAAGAGTACCTTTGTCAGATCTGGTTCATTTTGAGAGAGAATGATCGAATGATAGTGGGGAACCCCACTATATATATTCAATAGATAAGGAGTTCAAATGTTTATTCTATAAAAAAATTACCCTCATCTGAAGGAGAAGAGTTGGTTCTATATTGGAAGACATGTGAAACAAATCACTATAAAGATGTAAACCCATCTAGATTAAACAAGTGTATTATAGAAAATGTGGGGATAAATAGAGAACCTACCTAAACTAGTTAATTCATATCATTAATGATTACTATGAAAATAATTTAGAGACAAAATTTTCTATAAAATTTAGAAGATCTTACCCAATGTAGTGTACAAAATATAATAATTGGAAGTGATACTTATGTGAGGAGTTACTAAACCCAAAAAATTATAAGGATGTGACCCCTATTGTAGAGTGAACATGATTGAATCTATATGAATTAAACTAAAATAGTAGTGGAGTTTGCGTATTGACAAACCATTTATGAATTCTCCTTGGGAATATCCCTTTTTAGTAAAAAAGTAAAATCCTCTTATCATATGTATGCATTATTTTCATATATATTTTTTCTTGTTATGGTGGGAACATTATAGAGAGTAAAAGGTTGAATAATGTTCCTATTAATACGGGAATAAGATACTAAAGGAATAATAAAAAACTAAAAGGAAAATTTTTAATTTCGGAAACACCCTTATTACCCCTCCTCAATATGGCATGGGTTGTAACCAGTGGTATCGAAGCCAAAATGTTATTTCATGATGTTAAATCTCAAATTAATTTTTTGTATTTAATACACTCATGTAATCAAAGATGAAGCCTATATTATATAGAGTAAATACCGTTGATGGCTTTTAGAAATAATTTTTTTTTCTTTTATGATTTTTTTATGAATTTTTTGTTTCTCATTATTAAGGATGCCAATTTTACAAATAACAGTGAACATATTAGTTATTCATGTACATAAAATATCATGGAATATTAATTAGTCAATGAAGTTCACATGAAAATCACTCATTCTTAAACTACCAATGAGATATGGAATATCTTGAATATTTTTTATATCAAATCAGAACAAGTGAAGGTGAGAAAGGTTTCCACCACTACGGATGATGAATAATTCCTTATTTCAAATTAAAAACCAAAAATAAAAAATGTCTCTAAAAATATGGACTCTCCAATTGAGATTGTATATTATAATTTTATTATTATACCTTATTATAATAATTTGTTGAAATATGTTTTAACATAATAATAATCAAATTTTCTCTTAAATATTTATATAATTAAATATTCAAATAATGACATAAAAACTAAACCATGGTTTTAGTCAGGTGGTTATTTATACTGAAATAAAGACAAGATACAATCCCTAAATGAGAAGGTAGAAAAATTCGAGATAATTAATTGAGTAGAGAATTCCTTGATAGAATGTTTTTTCATATAGAATAAAATATTGAGGAATGTAAATTTTGAATTGAATTGTGACTTAATGAATATATAGACAAATATGAAGTGGGAAATTGACATTCTTCAAGAACATTAATGTTAATTTTGAAAAAAAAATCCATTGTTAAGGAGTTGAAAGAATTTATTTTTCCTCTTAAGACACAACATGAGGATAGATGAAACCTATAAGGGATGATCAATTGAAGTTGGATAATATGGCCACCAAACTCAACGATAATTATGAGAAGACCAATGATCTAGAATTGAATCTCAGATATTTAAAGAGAAAATATAATTTTTTATTACATCTATGGAGTTCTTAGAAACAAATTAATATAAATAATTAATTATAGAGATGGTAAATAAATGGAAGTATCTCATTAAACAATAAAATGGTGGATGTAAAGGGAAATTAAATAAAAAATTATACTTTTATGAAATATTGGGACATACCATTAGTGTATTCTATAATGTCTATGGATTAAAGGAAGAAAGAAACCAACTAATGCAACATCACAAACAAAATGTGACCACATAATGTACTATTTCTATGGGAGATGTTTTATTTTATATAATCATTCCCATGTGGAATGTCATTGATGTAAAATATGTTTAAATGATTTCAATAGTATAACACCAATTCTCATATTAAGTGGGAAGTTTAATGGAAAGAATGAAAATATTTCATATTAAGAAATAGATTTATGGTGTTATATGGCTACGTAAAGGGAACGAAAAGATGGATACCTTCAATTGTCAGGGGTATATTATTCACTATAGAAAAAATGGAGACAATAGAAGAATTCATGGAGAAATAATATGAAAAAAGAGGCTACTATCATGACTAATTGGGATAATGTGAATGAAGGTTCATCATTCTCTATGATAAAGTAGATTTTACACACTAAAAATCAATTTTTGTTCCATGAAAAACATCAAAATTAGTAAAATAATGGATTTGATGAAAAATGAAGAATAGAAACATGATACATTATAAAATAGTTTCATCTATTCTACTACAAAGCATGATAAGAAGATCAGTGAATTATTTCTAGTAAGGATAAAGAAGAGTAAAAACAATGATCCAAAATTTATTAATTTAATATATATAATTTATTTTAATGACCCTGAGTATGTTAATTATTAATTAAATAGATATTATTATATAGTAAATTAAGATTCTAGAAGGTTTTGAAGAAGAAGAAGAGGAATTTTGGAGTATTTCATACTATAAAGCAGTTTAACTATCTTGGTTATCACATGAATAAATTTATATGTTATTCTATTTCATGTGTCTGTAATGAATAAAATGGGAAGAATGTTATAAAATTTAAAAAAAATAAGACTATGGCATTTAGTCTCATCACTTGTAGTTACAAGCAGTTATGAGTAGGGGATGTTGGATATTTTTGAATTACACATATTAAGGGAATTTAAATTTTAAATATTAAAGGTTGTGTTACACTATAATGTAGTTACACCGCTACATGAATCAAAAAATTAAATATTCCAGGGACTCAACCCCATGACTGACGCCCCTAACTCTAGCCCCTACCACCCCAACAACCTACGGGGAGTATTAAATTTCAAATTTCAATATTATTTAGGTGTATTATTAAAGGATGGAGACTAAAGAATAATTAGTATTTTATAGAATATTATTCATATGGTATTTCATGAATGTATATTAATACATTCAGAGTGAATAATGTATAGTTATGAACTACAAAATGAATATCAAGTGAGTAGGTCATGAAGTTCATAACTGAGAGAGATAGAGAGAAATAGAAGAAAGTTGCTACTACCATATACAGAAAATATCATTTATCTTGATGAAATTATATATATCTGTCATTTTATATAATTTTTTCATATTAATTAAAATGGTCACTTGATACTGTGAAAAAATAGAATAAGAAGACAAAAAATTGAGCACACATGATAAATCAATAATAGTTTATAATAGGATGTCATATCAGTTGTTACTGAAATTATTCACAATTTGAAAGTATGAGATGAAGATAAAAGTTTTTCGGAGACATTTAAACCTGAGTTTCATGGTTATAGATGATATTTTTCACAAAAATGATGATTTTAGTGGGAAGTGTAATTATAGAGGAATATATATCACACCAGGGAATAGCCTTCTCACATTGAGAGGTAAACCTTGTAAGCCTATTATGTTCCCTTGTGTTTTTGTACATTTGGGTGTGTAGAAAATAAAACTAACTTAACTAAAAATAGTGTAGAAATTATATTTTATAAGAAAGATAAAAATAATATAGATCACTGATTCACCCCTAACAAAGATCTTATATTGACCTTATATGTGGTTAAACACATGGTTATTTATTAATATAATAATAATATGAATTAGTTTTTAGTTTTTATAAGTTATTAAAATATTCTAGAAGTTAATATTATAACCATCAAATAGCGGCCCTAAAAATTAATACAATCTCAAATTAGGTACTAAAAAATGGTATTTAGGGGGAGTTGGTTTTAAAGAGCACAATGGTTTTTGAACCTCATTTATAAAATGTGATGCCGAATAAAGATAGATTAAAGGTGGTATAACTACTTTATTATTGATAATTGGTATTTTATGGCTTATCATAAGGAATTAATCACATCCTTGGTGTATTTATTGGTTATTTGTTAATGGTTTTTGTTTTAGTGTAGATATGTTTATAGGACTTGTATAAGATGATAAAATTAAAGTTGTATATCCTTATAGAATTCAGAGAGTTCCAAGGAAAATATCAGGATTTATGAAATTATATATTATTTCATAATCCATGATAGAGCTTAGTGTGTTTATAGGATTTTCAATATCTCAAATAACAAGTGGTGAATTCAATGACAAACATTCATATAGACAATGTAACTTCAAAGCGGGAGCATTTTTAGGGAAAGTATCAGAAGTTATATATCTAATTAGAAGGAATAAAATATCATTAAAAAATGTTTAATAATTTTATAAATATGGATTTTTATAGAATAGTCATTCCATAAGAGATTCTCTATTTATATCATGATATATTCAAGTAAAAGTATGTGTGGGTAAATAGTGAGTAAAACTGAGAAAATTACCACGATGGAATTCAGAGATTTTGGGATATATATCTAGAAAAAAAATATAGAGAAAAGCAAGAGGATTATATGATTGAATAAAAAATATAGATATATGGGAACCTATGAATATTATTGAAAATGGGAAGAAATAATAAAATTAATATTAAATATATTCTCATTTTTGAAGAACCTGGAGATAGAGGAAGAATCAATATTTAAGTAAGTATTTTCCATAAAATATAAAGGAGGAATGTTTTTCAACAAAGTGGTTGTTTGTTCCATTTTTTATAACTGTTTTTGGATATTTTAATTAAGAATTTATAATAAGTTAGTATGTCTGATGTTTTGGTTATTTTATGAATAATGTCATCAGAATACATAGTGTTGGTGAATATAGCGGTTAACATATACAGGGTAACCATATATGGGATTCTTATGAACTCATAAGATTCATACATGGATAGTTAAATAATGATAATTCTTGAAATAGATGTGAATAAAATTGAAATATATTTTTGAATAAATTCATAGGTTGAAGTTCTTATAATAAGAATGTAATAATTTTTTGTGCATTTTGAAGCCTAGAAGTTAATCATGCAAAAAGATATTTTCGAATTTATAAGTGGTTTTTTTTTTGAAAAATTCATGGAAGGTACCTTTTGTGAGTAAGGGTATTTATGATCATCTTTAATATTTCTTAAGAGTAAAATGATATTTCATTAGAGTCAGTTTTTCAATGGTGAACGGAAAAATAACAGTGCTATAACTTTATCTCTGATTTTGTAGGGGTTAGTTTAATTATGTTTGGTCGTATAGTTCATAATATTGTAAAATTTATAAATCTCTATATTTCATCACCATTAATGAATGTTCAACTAAAAAACCTATCATAATTTAACATATTAGTGAATGTTGCATTTAATCTCTACATGTCATCACCAAGGGAACATTCTCACAAACTAGAACATGATGTTATGGTACAACCATCATAATTTTAAGGCTATGTTACATTATAGAAAAGACCAATTATAGTTGGTTTTTTATTTCATCTAAGTCTATTGAAATTTGAAGACATGTATAAGATTATTTCTTTGGATTTCCATGTAAATCATTGAAAGACATAGGATTCATATGATATTTTTAATTTGAAGGATATTTTTGGATAATATTATTAAAAATAAACATAGGGTGATATATTATGTGATACATAATATATTCTTTGGGTATCATATAAAATCAAAAAATACATGGAGACTCATAGTAATAAATAACATATTCTATCTAATTCATATTTTTTATAGAGGAGGATGGTGGAATAGGGGAATCCTTACACGTCACAAAATGTTTCTCATAATTATTTATAAATTTTTATAGATAATATATTTAATTTCATGAGTTATTATTTTATTAGATATTTATAAAAATAATATTATGAGTGGAATAATTTGGATAATGTAAAAACATTACAAATCATGTGAATATTTTTAATGACAATACATAGAACTTTCTAGGGGTGTAAGGTTTTTACTTTTCTATGGAGAAGAGTTGGTTGCACTGTGACTTATGGATTCAGGTTCAATAATTCTTATTCTATGAAAATAAAATTATGGAAATCCATGTGGATTATAGTTCCTTTTTTAATAATAACTTATGATTCCTCATTTAATAATAACTGGGAAAACGAATGTTCTTTATTTCATTGGATTTTGAGGAAAATAATGTTTGAATAAGATTGTGAAGATTATGAAAAACTAAATAGATGCATTTATTGGTGTTTCCATATTTAAATATGAAAAATATAATTGGAATGATAAATGTAGAGGATTGAATAATAGAAATCATAACCATGATTGTATGAATATTTACATATTTAGATATTCATATAATAATAATCATTGGGGATATTCAGTGTATATATATATGAATATAATAAGAAAAGGATAGTATGTATGATTAAAATTAATGATATTAAAATATATATATATTATATGATAAGGAATAATTTTCTATCATTATAATTAATATGTACATCAAATATACAACAATAATAGTTGATCACATTGGTGGTTTTGAGTGTGGAAAAGGAAGAAACGAGTGAGATATAGAAGTGTAAAATCTTCAAAACTATTTCTATTTGACGGAGAATAATTGAATGAATGTGGAGTACTCATAATGTATCGGGTCATTGAAAAATTAGTGAAGTAAGATAATTATTTTTTTGGAATTACCCTAATCCATAAGATAATTGCTGATATGACTAGAGAATAAACAAGAATAAACATGGTGAAAATATTTAAACCCATTTTAATTAAGGAAGTATAGTGTAACAAATATAGAGTTCAATAAATCATCCACAAACATTTAAAGATGCACATAATTCAAATAAAAAGAATATCATATAGAGACCCACTATATATATAAAATGTTAAAGAACTTTCCCAACGTAGTGTTAAAAATAGAAGAAGATCAAGTTTTTCTTGTGTGAGGAATGACTGAAACCAAAATATTGTTAGGAAGAAATCCCTAGTTTGGCATGACCATGACCAAATCTATATCGATTGAATGAGGTTAGTATTGGTTTTGTGTCATAAATAGATAAATTTTGAGTGTTCCTTATACATATCTATTTTGTTAACTATGTAAAATCCTCAGGGAATGTATATGTTTTAAATTATTATATATTTATTCATGTTTCGATGAGTGATCCATTGAGAGTGATAAGCTGAATAACATCATACTAACATAGGAAAAATATCCTAAATAATTATTAAATAAGTAATGTAAAATTTTTAATCTAAGAAACACACTGATTCACTCCCCCCCTTAGGGTCTCTCAGATTGTAACAGATGAGAATTTATGATTGAAGATCTCATATTTGTCTTATCATCATGAATGAGTTTCATGTATCATTGGGATGAAATTCTAGGACAAGGTTATTTGTGTGTGTTTTAATATATTTTATTCTCATGTGATATTCCATTCACATGATTTTCAAAAGGATGTGTGACACCCCAGGTAAATAAAGAATATGAAATTTTCATATTTATCCATATTTGAGAATAAAATATTAATATGACTTTAAAGGGGACTCTATGCTTGATGGCGTACCCAACACACAACAACGACTTGCTTGGGAATCTTACGTTGTACTCTAATAATAAAATAATATTATTCTAAATGGTAGTTAACATGTAGCCGTTGTATTGGAGGGAATGGATAGAAATAACTAAAATATGATTATATATGTTTTTAAATTTTTTTTACATTTATCCAATAAAATATAAAGTCTTAAAATACAGAAAGAATTCAATTTTAGGCGTATATGCCCTAGTTTTCACTAAAGGTTCTCATATCGTCTTTTGATGGCGAACCATCATTAAATATAGTTTTTTTCACTCTTATAAATTCTATTGGACCAAATAAAACTCTTCTTAATAATTGGGACATCAAAATTTACTTTGTGTAAATTTTTGGTATCTTTCCGATAAAGTTCATTTATTAATGAATAGTGTAAAATGTTGTATTTTAATTCAAAATCTCTTTTTAATATAATTTATTTATATTATTATATTATCTTATGAATTGATTTTAAAGTGAAATTAGAATATATTTTTACCATTAAATCCAATAGTGGTCATTGGATTTAATTTCACTTTGAAATCAGACTTAAACTAGTGTCAATCTTTTGATACTTCTTGTTTCATAAAAACAAGATATTTTCTCTGACAGTGGGAATTAATTATTAAATTAATTAATGTGACTTATATGTTTTGAATTTTGTAATATAGACTTCATTTTTGAATTCAGAATATCTAATATAGCTAGGGTGAATTTTTGGGATTTTTCTGAAAAACTTCAATTTTTGATGAATAGTGAAACCACTATGTGGTACATATAAAAAATGCTTTTTCTGTTTAAATGAAACTTTTCCATCTTTGTGTTTTGAATTTCAAAAGTCCGACATACATGGTTGTCATTACGAAGTAAAATGTGGTTCAATGGGATAAAAATAATTTTTTGGTAAATAGTAACTTATTAAGTTTTTAATCGCGATTAGAGGTAATTAGTGTAGTTTATGGTAAGAATAGTGTTTTAATAAAATGAAATGACCTAGACACATGTCCTACCCTCATTTTATTTGTCATGTCCGACCAAGACAATCCATGGGTCAACTTGGGGACCCCATGGAGCCACTTTGGTTGGGAAATGACATAAATATCTTTTTATTTAATGTTAAATTAAAAATGACACAAACATGAAATGTTTTACTAAAAAAAATTTTACATAGGGTTATACAAGTCATATTTTTGACTATAAATATTCATTGGAAATATAAAAATATTTTCTACATAATAGTATTTTTTTTATAATTTTTAGACATTAAATAAATTAAATTATTTATGACATCATGATGATGCAGCGATGACCTCATTATTTAACGATTTAAATAAAATGGAAAGATAATGTAATATCTAAGATCTAAAAATTTCCAAAAACTATTGGATGAGTGGATTTAGAACCCGTATCACCTTATCCTCGAAATACATCAATGTGGGACCTTTAGAATCCGAAACCCTTTTGAAAATAAAGTAACATTTTGTAACTTTACAAGAGTGCCCCTCCTCTCCTCTTATAAAAGGCCCCAACCTCTACCTCCTTACCCACACTCCCAAAACCATTGGCTCGGCCAAATCCTGCCCATTTTTTCTCTCCACTTCCTTCTCTTACTCCTTGAAGCATCACTTTGGGCAGAAGTCTTCCCAAGGAAGACTATGAGCTCAAACCAAAGGGAGTTACCTGATTTTATGGTAATGTCTTCACTTGTGTCCTTTTGTTTTATTTTGCTTCTCCAACCCCATAAACACTTTTTATTCAATTATTTTTTAACAAATCTAGTATCTTAAATAAACAAGGATGTTGTTATAAGAATGATTCGAGCTACACTTACACACACCTACATCTAATGGTTAAAGAACATACTGTTTCTGTGGTTGGCGAATTTCTGCCTCCCGAAACGATGATTGTTCATCATTCTTCTAACACCTTCAAAGGTGGCCATTAAGATGACACTATATTTATATATGATATCTAATATGTTTATATTTTACTTAAGCTTCTGTATTTTTCATTTATGGCGTACCTTTATGGTTTCCATTATGGGTAAACGCGATATCTTCATTTAAGGAAGTGCGGACTACCGCCCCCTCAAAGTGATTTGATTCGTTAATACCATATGTGGTACGTATAAAGGATATATTTAATGATATTATATATGATACCATACTGGAATTAAAATACTATTATGTATCATTATGTTTTAATTCCATTAAATATGAAATAGAAATAGAAGTACCGTTCATGCGTACGTACAGCTTACCGTCTCCATGAACGGTACATTTCATTTCTTATCTCAAAATGTTATGTAATATTATAAGTACATATATATAATGGATATATATTTAATATATTACATCTAAATTATGGATGTAATTCTGGAATTATAACATATATATATCTCTCTCATTTTGTTTTAGTTTCCATTAATATGATAAAAAAATGAAAGTAACGTTCATGCGTACGTACGGCCTACCGTCTCCATGAACGGTGCATTTCATTTTTTTATCCCCAAATGATATGAAATATTATAAAATGAATATTAAATGGATATATATTATATTTTAATCATTAATACTATTCTGGAAATTATTTACTTATAACTACATGGGCAATTTTTTTCAAACAAGTTCATTTTTTACTCATGTACCAAACATTGGCAAAAAACGTCTGATATGAACTAACATTACTAAACAATTATTATAACATTATAATATGTGATATGAACTGAATAATAATCTCTAAAGGAGTTACTTAGGAAATTATTAATTGACCAAAGATTATTATTCAGCAATATAAAGAAACGAACAAGACAATTTTGACTTGAGGTAAGGGATCCTTCTCCTCTCTTTCTTTTTAAGTACACTCTTTTCGGTCAATCCTTCTAAGATCATCTTTCTTGTGATTGGGATGTTATTTTATATTACTCTTACTGTAATTTTTATGTTCATAGGATGAGATACCTTATTCTCTCTCATCAATCCATTTTGGAAGTTTTGAGTGGCGCCGTTAGGCTGCCGAATTTTCGTAAGAGATCTAACCTCTCTCTTTCTCTTTAAGTACTCTCCTTTATGTCACCTCTTTTAAGCTCCTCTTTTTTATGATGGGGGATGTTCTTTTATATTCCTCTTACTGTAAATTTTATTGTAATGTGATGAGATACCCTATTTGATCTCATCAATCCATTTTTGGATGTTTTAAGTGGCGCTGTTAGGCTGCCGAGTTTTCGTAAGGGATTTTTCATCTCACTTTTATTCCTGTGAGATTTATGCTACATTTGACACAATATCCTTTGAGCGGTGTATGTAATGACCATTATTTTACTCATTGTGTAATATTCTTTCATTTATGAGTATTTACATAAATGTTTTATTGTCCTTCTTTCACGGGGCGTATGTTTCGAAAGATACCCATGTCAGTAAGGGAACCTTTCACCCAACACTTTTTAAAAGACTTCTTTTGTTGGGTCTTTTAATTTACATATTTTTATGTGGGGATATGTTCTCATATATCATTATTGACGTAAATTTTATGTCCAAGTGATGAGATACCCTTTTTTATGTGACGTCATTAGGCTGTCAAGGGAACTTCTTAACCAAATTTCGATTTCTTTGGGTTCAACATGTAGTTATTGAATATGTCATCCATTGAATATGTGTGAATAACCATTGATTATTTTACACTTAATATCCACTTATATTTGGTGTATTCATTTGTCACACATAATTATGTAATTGATTTATCCTTAAACCAAGGATACCGTCTTTGTAAGGGACGTCGTGTCAATCTCTGTTCATTGAGGCATATTCTTTTTTATACACAACCTTCTATTATACGGTGTATAAACCCCTTTGACTTTTACGTTTATTCAAAAGGAATATTTTTTATACTAAGTGTTTATTAAATGAAAAAAGGGAATTGTTTTGTCGTACGTATGCGGCGACAACGACTTCTCCTCCGCTGTGACCATTATTTGACTTTCGGCTTCCTCTACAAGCCATACCATATTATTAAAAGAAAAATAAATACCATGTTTTACTTTTATTTTATTTTGGTATTGAAAATGGTTTTCATAATGTATTTATATCAATGTGTTGTATTGATATCTTTCTATTGAAAGGTGGAAATTTTATGTTTCCTTTATGCATGTTTTATGTGATAAGATTATGTTATGGTTCTTGGGAATTGTTATGAAGACTGGTGGTTCCGTGATAAACTAAGGGCGGGTGAGTCCAATGTAGCTCTCCAATGCATTGGGTAATGCAAAGGAGTGAAACGTTAAGGTTTCTTCGAAGAGATTTAGGGAATATACTGTGATGGGTATTCGAAACATAACCAAGAGGGTTACTCCCTACGTAAGAATGTTATTAATGCCTCAAGTTACCTTTATGTCTTATGATTTCAATGATTTATTCATGATTTTATGAGGTATGTTAAAGTGCTTATGTTTTATGGGTAAAGTATGATTTCATTCTTATGTATACATGTACTCATGTTCCTTTCCATATTTTTATATCCCTTACTGAGCTTTTTATGCTCATCCCATGTTTTTAAATGTTTTTCACAGATCAAGGGAAGGGTACATGATGTGATGATATTGTCAAGGATGTGTCAAGAAAGAATCCATGTTTTATTTTAAATATGTTTCCATTGATGGGAAGAATGAATACTGTCTTTTATGTAACCACTTTATTTAAATGTGGAATGTAATGCAATTTTCATGATCTAATTCTCTAAAACTCTAAACCTGAAAAGATCCACAATGTTTAATCTTGTAATAACTCTAGATTAAGTAAGGTTTAAGGCTGGGGCCATATAGTTGGTATCAAAGGTCGGTTTAGATAACATTAGAGGTTAGGGTATTCTTTAAGCATAAGTGACATTACCATAATGGTTAAGATTTCAGCAAGAGTCCTAGTTTTAGAGAAAGTGAATGAGTCAGTATATCTTAGTGTTTATCTTCTTCATTAGTACATGATGGTTTTGTTGATATACTCACACTGACCTTTTTGGTTTTAGTAAATGGTTGGATCCCGCAGGCACCAAAGTAACAGTGGATGTGAAGGAAATTGTGACTGTTTTTTGAGCAAGCAACTGAATGATATGGGAGATGCAATGAGAAATCTTGTGATTATCCTCAACCAACAATCTAGAGTCATTATTGACCACCTAAACCTTGGTGATTTCTCTAAGGCATCATATATACGAGAAAAAAATCCCTACGGAAGTTAAAGTAATAATCATAATGGTAAGTGTGTTCAAAAACCTATGTGTCAAAGATGTGGAAAGAAACACCTAGGAAAATGTTTCAAAGGGACAGAAATATTCTATAGATGTGGAAATGTAGGTCATAAAGCAAGAACTTGCCATGAAAAAACGAAGCATCCAGTTGACTCGAGGAAAGGGAAAGACGTTCTTTCTAAGGGATAAATTGAGTGTTTCAAATGTGGTGTGCATGGTCATTATGCAAACACATTTACTATGAAGAAGTTTCGTGAATGGGATCACCAAGAACGTACAAATGTTCATTTACCAATACCAAATGCCATTCTGATTGAGGATGAAGAAACTGACAATGACCAATCAAAGGTATGTAATATTTCATGACTATTGTTTTCCTATTTTGGAATCTTAGGATATGATTCATGATTTTGTTTGTAGGAAAGAGGTATTTCGGAATATGTTGGAAAGGAATGGTTAATGGATCATGAAGAATGTTGAATGAGTAAGTTGTCAACATATAAGGGCTTCAAGAGTTATGGTGAAATTCTTAAGAGTATTAAGTCTCTTTTGATGACGGGGTTACATTAGAAGACTTTTTATATTATGTGTAACCCAGATGTTTAATATATGCAAATTTTATTCAAGGAATATGTATCTTATCTTTTGTGGACAATGTTATAAATAACCATTTGGGTTTATATGATCCTTACTTTTGATGTAATTATGGGTTACTATATGATATGATTGAAGTGAAATGCATGAGATAAAATTGAGTTTAAATTATGTTATGGTTATTTTTTATGATTTTATCCCTTTTTGGGGAATGATTTGAGAATTATATAGTTTTGGAAAAAGGAAAACACGTAGACCGTGTGACTACCCGTCGCGTCGGACAAAGCTGCGGGAATCGAACCCACAACAAAGTGTGACCGGTATTTATCGCCTACCACTAGACTACGTGAAGTCCCTGGTTAGTTTGACTGATTATTTTTAGTTATATGATTTTATGAATTAAGAGTAAGTTGGTTTTGGGTTATTTATGAAAATGATTAACCTATCATGGAGGATATGTGATTAGCTTAATTACTTTTCAATACGAGACTTTAAGAGCAACTGATGTTGTTTGGAGATAAATGTTACGATTTAACTTGGAAGACTATGTGACTAAATCCTTAAAATATTTGGGTTTCAATATTATTTTGGTTTACATTGAATAATTTTATGGAAAAATTGATTATAGAATTGTCCTCGTTGAACTTTGGGTTTTTTTGGATAAATTTTGGAGATTAAGAATAGATTTTCTTTTTATAAAGGGTTATCCTTTTCTGGATTATCTGATCTTTTACTAACCTTTTTGGTTTTGGTTTTTGTTAAAGTATAAAGACATGGGAATTATATAGTTCTCTTTTGTGGATTAGGTGACTCTCTAGAAGTTGATTATAGTACTCTTAATGCGAACAAGTCTCCCTAAATACTCGTCATTTGGAAAGAAAAATATGGATTGATTAAGGAATCTAGTAAAAGTTGAAAGTCAACATGAGAAGTGAATATGTTTCCTTATGAATAAATTCCTCAATAAAAAGTAACTTAAAACAAAAATGGTGTCTATTAACTTTTCCTACTGGGGAATCGAATACAGTTTAACCCATAACAAGTTTGTGATTTTCTTATGGTTAACTTTCTCCTAGACATGTTTACTATCACTCTCCCTCAAGAACATGACCCTTTGCTTTTTCTTCCATGACCATGTTTTTCTACATGGAATCATAGTATGGGTTAACTTGGGTGACCTCTGTACTTATCTTCCTTTATTTTAATGTTATTGTTTTACCGACTCTTGTTCCGATGTGGGACTTTCGAGGATGTTTCCAAGCTCAATTTTAAAAATTGCGAGGATGCAATTCCAAAAAGGGGGGAAGGATGTGACACCCCAGGTAAATAAAGAATATGACATTTTCATATTTATCCATATTTGTGAATAAAATATTAATATGACTTTAAAGGGGACGCTATGCTTGATGGCATACCCAACACGCAACAACGAGTTGCTTGGGAATCTTACGTTGCACTCTAATAATAAAATAATATTATTTTAAATGGTAGTTAACATGTAGCCGTTGTATTTCCAGTAATGGATAGAAATAACTAAAATATGATTATATATGTTTTTAAATGTTTTTACATTTATCTAATAAAAGATAAAGGCCTAAAATACCGAAAGTATTCAATTTTAGGCGTATATGCCCTAGTTTTCACTAAAGGTTCACTTATCGCCTTTTGATGGAGAACCATCATTAAATATAGTTTTGTTCACTCTTATAAATTATATTGGACCAAATAAAACTCTTCTTATGAATTGGGACATCAAAATTTATTTTGTGTAAATTTTTGGTATCTTTCCGATAAAGTTCATTTTTTAATGAATAGTGTAAAATGTTGTATTTTAATTCAAAAACTCTTTTTAATATAATTTATTTATATGATTAGATTATCTTTTGAATTTGTTTTAAAGTGAAACTAGAATATATTTTTTCCATTAAATCCAATATTGGTCGTTGGAATTAATTTCACATTGAAATCAGACTTAAACTAGTGTCAATCTTTTGATACTTATTATTTCATAAATGCATGCTATTTGCTCTGACAATGGGAATTAATTATTAAATTAATTAATGTGACTTATATGTTTTGAATTTTGTAAAATAGGCTTCATTTTTGAATTCTGAATATCAAATATAGCTTAGGGTGAATTTTTGAGATTTTTCTAAAAAACTTCAATTTTTGATGAATAGTGAAACCACTAAGTGGTACTTATAAAAACTGATTTTTCCGTTTAAATAAAATTTTTCCATCTTTTTGTTTTGAATTTAAAAAATCCTACATACATGGTCGTCATTAATAATTAAAATGTGGTTCAATGGGATAAAAATAATTTTTTGGTAAATAGTAACTTATTAAGTTTTTAATCGCGATTAGAGGTAATTAATGTAGTTTATAGTAAGAATAATGTATAAATAAAATGAAATGACCTAGACACATGTCCTACCCTCATTGGATGTGTCATGGACGACCAATAAAATCCATGGGTAAACTTGGGGACCCCATGGAGACACTTTGGTTGGGAAATGTCATAAATATCTTTTTATTTAATGTTAAAGTAAAAATGACACAAACATGAGATGTTTTACTAAACCCATTTTTACATGGGGTTATACAAGTCATATGTTTTACTATAAATATTAATTGGAAATATAAAAATATTTCCTACATCATAGTATTTTTTTATAATTTTTAGACGTCATAGAAATTATATTATTTATGACATCATGATGATGCACCGATGAGCTCATTATTTAACGATTTAAATAAAATGGAAGCATAATGTAATATATAAGACCTACACATGTCCAAAACCTATTGGATGAGTTTCTTTAGAACCCTTATCACCATATCCTCTAAATACATCAATGTGGGACCTTTAAAATCCGAAACTGTTTTGAAAATAAAGTAACATTTTGTAACTTTACAAGAGTGCCCCTCCTCTCCTCTTATAAAAGGCCCCCACCTCTACCTCCTTACCCACACTCCCAAAGACTTTTTTTCTCAGCCAAATCCTGCCCATTTTGTCTCTCCAATTCCCTATATTACTCCTTGAAGCCTCACTTTGGTCAGAAGTCTTCCCAAGGAAGCCTTTGAGCTCAAACCAAATGGAGTTACCCGATTTTAAGGTAATGTCTTCACTTGTGTCCTTTTGTTTTATTTTTCTTCTCCAACCCCCTAAACTCTTTTTATTAATTTATTTTTTAACAAATAAAGAATATTAAATATACTAGGATGTTTTTATAATAAGTATTAGAGCTACACTGACACACACCTACATCTAATGGTTAAAGAACATACTGTTTCTGCGGATGACGAATTTCTGCCTCCCAAAACGATGATTGTTCAACATTATTCTAACACCTTCAAAGGTGGTCATTAAGATGACAATATATTTATATATGATATCTAATATGATTATGTTTTACTTAAGATTTTGTATTTTTCATTTTTGGTGTACCTTTATGGTTTCCATTATGGGTAAACGCGATATCTTCATTTATGGAACTACGGACTACCGCCCCCTCAAAGTGATTTGATTCGTTAATACCATATGTGGTACGTATAAAGGATATATTTAATGATATTATATATGATACCATACTGGAATTAAAATACTATTATTTATCATTATGTTTTAATTCCATTAAATATGAAATAGAAATAGAAGTAGCGTTCATACGTACGTACGGCTTACCGTCTCAATGAACGGTACATTTCATTTCTTATCTCAAAATGTTATGTAATATTATAAGTACATATATATAATGGATATATATGTAATATATTACATCTAAATTATGGATATCATTCTGGAATTATAACATATATATATATATCTCATTTTGTTTTAATTCCATTAATATGACAAAAAAATGAAAGTAGCGTTCATGCATACGTACGGCCTACCGTCTCCATGAACGGTGATTTTCATTTTTTTATCCCCAAATGATATGGAATAGTATAAAATGAATATTTACTGGATATATATGATATTTTAATCATTATTACAATTCTTGAAGTAATTTACTTATAACTACATGAGCAATCTTTTTTCAAACAAGTTCATTTTTGACTCATGTACCAAACATCGGAAAAAAACGTCTGATATGAACTTACATTACTAAACAATTATTATAACATTATAATATGTGATATTAACTGAATAAAAATCTCTAAAATAGGTACTTAGGAAATTATTAATTGACCAAAGTTTATTATTCATGAATATAAAGAAACGAACAAGAAAAGTTGGACTAGAGGTAAGGGATTCTACTCCTCTCTTTCTTTTTAAGTACACTCTTTTAGGTCATTCCTTCTAAGATCAGATTTCTTGTGATTGGGATGTTCTTTTATATTACTATTACTGTAATTTTTATATTCATATGATGAGAGACCCGATTCTCTCTCATCAATCCAATTTGGAAGTTTTGAGTAGCGCCGTTAGGCTGCCGAATTTTTGTAAGAGATCTAACCTCTCTCTTTCTCTTTAAGTACTCTCCTTTATGTCACCTCTTTTAAGCTCCTCCTTTTTATAATGGTGGATGTTATTTTATATTCCACTTTCTGTAAATTGTATTGTAATATGATGAGATACCCTATTTGATCTCATCAATCCATTTTTGGAAGTTTTAAGTGGCGTCGTTAGGCTGCCGAGTTTTCGTAAGGGATTTTTCATCTCACTTTTATTCCTATGAGATTTATGATACATTTGCCACAATTTTCTTTTAGTGGTGTATGTAATGACCATTATTTTACTCATTTTGTAATATTTTTTCATTTATGTGTATTTACATCAATGTGGTATTGTCCTTCTTTCACGGGGTGTATGTTTCGAAAGATACCCATGTCGGTAAGGGAACCTTTCACCCTCCTCTTTTTAAAAGGCTTCTTTTGTTGGGTCTTTTAATTTACATATTGTTATGTGGGGATATGTTATCATATATCCTTAGTGATGTAATTTTTTATGTCCAAGTGATGAGATACCCTTTTTTTAATGTGATGTCATTAGGCTGTCAAGGGAACTTCTTAACCCAATTTCGATTTCTTTGGGATCAACATGTAGTTATTGAATATGTCATCCTTTGAATATGTGTGAATGAACTTTGATAATTTTACACTTAATATCCACTTATATTTGGTGTATTTGTTTTTCGCACATAATTTTTTAATTGATTTATCCTTAAACCAAGGATACCGTCATTGTAAGGGACTTCGTCTCAATCTCCTTTCATTGAGGCATATTCTGTTTTATACACAACCTTCTTTTATATGGTGTATAAACCCCTTTGACTTTTACGTTTATTAAAAAGAAATATTTTTTATACGAAGTGTTTATTAAATGACAAAAGGGAATGTTTTTTCCGTACGTATGCGGCAACAACGACTTCTCCGCCGCCTTGACCATTATTTGAGATTCGGCTTCCTCTACAAGACATACCATCTTTTTAAAAGAAAAATAAGTACCATGTTTTACTTTTCTTTTATTTTGGTATTGAAAATGGTTTTCATAATGTATTTATATCAATGTGTTGTATTGATATCTTGTTATTGAAAGGTGGAAATGTTATGTTTCCTTTATGCATGTTTTATGTGACAAGATTATGTTATGGTTCTTGGGCATTGTTATGAAGACGGGTGGTTCCGTGATAAACTAAGTGCGGGTGAGCCCGATATAGCTCTCAAATGCATTGGGTAACGCGAAGGAGTGAAACGTTAAGGTTTCTCCGAAGATATTTAGGGAATATACTGTGATGGGTATTCCAAACGTAACCAAGAGGGTTACTCCCTACGTAATAATGTTATGAATGCCTCAAGTTACCTTTATGTATTATGATTTCTATGATTTATTCATGATTTTATGAGGTATGTTAAAGTGCTTATGTTTTATGGGTAAAGTATGATTTCATTCTTATGTATACATGTACTCATGTTCCTTTCCATATTTTTATATCCCTTACTGAGCTTTTTATGCTCATCCCAAGTTTTTGAAATGTTTTTCACAGGTCAAGGGAAGGGTACATGATGTGATGATAGTGTCAAGGATGTGTCAAGAAATAATCCATGTTTTATTTTAAATATGTTTCCGTTGATGGGAAGAATGAATACTGTCTTTTATGTAACCACTTTGTTTAAATGTGGAATGTAATGAAAGTTTCATGATCTAATTCTCTAAAACTCTAAACTTGAAAGGATCATCAATGTGTAATCTTGTAATAACTCAATATTAAGTAAGGTTTAAGGCTGGGGACTTATAGGATGGGACCTTACATATCTTACTGGAACTACAATTTCTTCTTCCATTTATAGATAAGAAATATTCAGTATCACTGAAATTAATAATATGTATCTCACGAAATTTATATATATATATTACATATCATGTTGAGGTTCTAGAACTAATATTATGTTTCATGGTGTAATTAGAGCATTCCATCCTAATAGTAATGGAAAATTCATTCCATATCATGTTAATGTTATCCTCATTTATTTTATGACCAAGAAAAACTAAATACATATAAAAATGTTTTAGTTATTTTTTTCTTATGTATTCTCATGAAAAATTTATATTTAGTATTTCTTATAGAATATCTAAATTTTTAATTTCCTATAGATATTATCTATCAACTATGCTTACTCAAAATTTTTTGAAGGCATGGTCAGATTTGTTCTTATGTATCATGATTTCTGAGAGGTTACTCATGCACACCAACTAACATATCCTTAACCATAAAATAATAAATAAATAGTTTATAAATATTTTTATGTTAAATTTATTCTGAAAATTGATTAAATCAATTGAATTATCAATGTTTTCTATTTTATGCAATGTTTACAAAGTCCATTGAAATGTTTTTTTAATTCATAAACATTCTAGAAACTAAATTAATTAATAAATTTGAGTGAATAAAATAAATTATAAATAAATTTAATTTAAATAATTAATTACCGATGTCAATTCACCCACAAATATTCCCTTTTTCTCCAAGACAATTATACCTAAAAAAACGTTACCAATGTAAAATTTAAAATATGAAACCATTTGAGTTCCATTTCTCACTTCCATGTCTTTTAGGATTATCATACCTAATATAACTCTTCTATTCCATAATCTCTATGATCTGGATTCATCTAATATCCACATTATTATCTTCCCATGTTTATTTATACCTACATTGAAAGAACTATATATCTTCACACAAGGTATAAATTTGAAGTAAATGCAGGGGTCACTAAAGGCGTTTTGTGTTTCCATATCTATAACTAAAGAGTAAAGTAATTTTTTAATCATTATTAATTTATAATTTTATTCTATATTTAATATTTCGTTCTTTAAAATGTTAAAAAAACATTGGGACGATGAAGATATTTGGAATTAAATTAATCACGATTCACGTTTTATTATTTACAGTCAATAATGGTATCCTAACTCATAGACCTTTTTTATAGTTATCCTAATAACTCATTTGGATTACAATGAGATGTTGACACATAAAGTACTATAACAGTAAAAAATAATTCTTTTCACTTCTCCATCAAACATCATTTTTTCTTTCCTTATTGATAATATTTAATAATCACATATAAGTAGATTTATTTCTTGAATATAAAATTGTTAAAATGTTTTGTGAACACCCTTGACCCATTTTGAAGGATATTTCCATTTAATATTTCATGTAATATCTTCATCTCTACAAATATTCTAATAAAATAACTTATATACTATACTTTATTTCAACTATTATTATGCATTTACTTCCAAATTGTTTTTGTGATGGATCTTATACTTGTATTTTGGATTCCTAAAAATATTTTCCATGGTTTTTAGGAGAATATTCAATGTTAAAATTTAAATTATACTCTAAAAATATGTCCATTTAATAATTGTTTTTTTAGAAATAATTTCTTGTACATTTTGGACAAAAGTTATTTGATTTTATATGTTTTTACTATAATTCACAGAAAATTTCTGTTATTCAATCATATCTTGGTTCTCTCAAGAAATGAGCTCACTAACAAAGAAGATATTAAAAATTGTTTAGAAGCCTTCAGGGTAATTTATTTTAATAAAATAGAGTATTATTTGGATTGGGATTCAAATATCAATGATGTTTTCATAAATTGACCAATATCTAAATTCTAAACTACATACATGTGAGCATTCATTTTAGTTTAATTTTATAGATTTTAATTAGTTCTAATATAATTAATTTGATTAATGGTTACATAGGTATTAGGTTTAATCACAATATGTTTCAAAAACACACACAAAAATGAAAAAAAAAACAAAAAAAATTAGAATTATTTCAAGGATTCCCTCCACCGCACTTGAATCATGTTGTGTACTTAATGCATTCTAATGTTTATATAAGATTATATAAATTTGATATTAGATTAGAAATTAAAAAATCTAGGGAAATATATAACCTTTGAATTTATTGTTAGATGGGTTAAAGAAGTGTGACCTCTATAACTAGCGTTTTTTGTAGATGTCTAAATTATTTATTCAATTTCTAGACATTGATAGTTAATGGTTATTTCTCTCCTTATTTGGTTTCTTCTATAGAACTAATGGAATAAATATTATGAATTTTAAATGGTCATTGTAATTTATAATTAGGTATATCTAGAATCAATTTTATCCATCAGTTATAGGGAAACACTATACCTCATTGGTGAAAATATCATTATTGGATCAACATCACATGTTCCACTGATGTTTTTTCCTTATATAATCAATAATTTTTAAATTATTCTCTCTTGTATTATTCTGTATATTTAATATTAATTTTATTTTACTTTTTTCTATCTTATAAACACAGATTCATCTCATTGGAAACATAATAATGTCTATGTTTAATCTCTATATTCATATGATATCTTTTCCAATAGATTAATATGCGGGGAATAATTTGAATTTGGGTCTTATAAGCTATTATGTAAGGTGAAAAGGTGTCTTAAAACATTTTTATTAAATATATATTGTTTATATTAACATTATTTTTCAAAATTTCTTTTACTTCTCTATTATGAAATTCAGGTTGCCTATTTTTTTATAGATAGTGAGCGGTTGACGTTTTTTGGGTTATTACACATCTACTGATTAGAGAGTTCATACCACTTTAGTAAAATTGGTTTCCTTGATTACAAATAATTTATCATGGGGGGAAATCTATAAAATATATCAGTCTTAACAAATAAAATATAAAATATATGAGTTTTCAATTTTAGTATACATGGATTCCACCCACATTGAAAGATAATATATCAAGAAGTATGTAATAATACCCTAAAGACATAAGAAGTATTCCTGTACAATTTCTTCCATATACCTCAATGATTCTAAATAAATCATTTGAAAATGATGGAATTTCTAATAAATTGAATTTGATTATAATTAATTGTAGTTACTTACATATAAAAAAACTTACACATCATTAAATAGTATTTCCCAATATATACAAGACTCCAAGACATTTTTATAAACTCACTGAGTTCTAAAGTGTCCCCCATAGACAATGTTATGATACACTTTTAGTATATAGTGTGTTCACTTACAATCGTCTATATCTTAATAATTTTGTCTCTATAGATTTTCCAAAGAAATAAATCATCAAACACATTAAATTTTGAATTATATTTAAGTCATTAAATTATTTATTGCTTATGGTTTGATAGAAATTTATAAGTAATATAATGTTTTACCATATGTTCATAGCATGGAACCTCTCCTTCAACTGACTAAAGATACTCATATATAGTATATCCATTATGTGCATTTTAATTTGTAATTTAAAACTCAGGTATTTGAGAGATTCTATTCATGCAATCACACAATTTATTTTTATCTACATTCTTATAATTTATCTCCACATCAAACACAAATAGAAAAAAAATTTATCTCTCCAAATTTGTTTTTACACATTAATTCATTATTAGGTACCTAACATATTCATGATCAAAGAAAATAGTCACTTTTCCCAATAATATATGATCTAAATATTTATATGGAATTAAAACTACTAATAATTACTTTTCATTTTTTGTGTAGTGAGTCTTAACTAAATCCATTATTGTTAAAGAACAAACAATAACATCGTTTATTTAGTCAATTCATTGATAAAAAAGTACCCTCATGGAATGGTTTGAAGCATCACAATATAGTAAAAATGGATCTTTTTTAAAAAATTATTATTTAAAAGTCTAGACAGACTTAAACCATTATAATTTCATCTCTGGTAGACCAACAGTATATAAATCCTATATCTAGATAAAACCCTCAAAAAATTAGTGCAACAAAACTTGGAATAATCAGTTCACTCAAATCTTTGCACTAAGTTCGACTTACTATGTCTATTTTACCATAAATTCAACCAAAAAATATAATATAATGATATGGGAAATGAATTCATGTAATGAACACATGATGTTGTATGTGGTATATAATTATTTCTTACATCCATGGGTATATCATCACAACTATCAATCTTATTGGAATTAAAAAATGTTACAACTATTATGACTTAGAAAAAACATATATCACTAGCAAAAAAGATGAAAAAAACCTGAAAATTTGGTTCCTCAGTCATTTATTTAGTTTTACACATGGTAAACAAGTTAAACTAACCTCAAACATCCATGGAGGTTCATTTGTTGTATTGTTCAATTATCGATTCCATGTATCTTTCATTAACCTAACATCCAATAATTAGTACATCAATAATTCTCACACTCCTCACTTTAATCCTAGAAAAAACCATAATACGTGTTATTTATGTTCTCACGTGGACAACATTTTTGTGATCTCAACATTGTTATAAATTCTAGTGAACTAATCACTATGCCTACACCAAACCAAAATTCACAACTACCGATAAGGTCATATCCAACCCATTATAACCTTTTTTCCTTCCATTGCACGGAAATATATTTGATTAGAGTTACTCAATCTAGTAAAATAAAAATAATAATATCTATCATGAAAAATAATTAAATAATTACCCCATCATCATTCAATACATTGGAAACCCATAATCTTCCACTTATATTTCAGTTGATTCTCCTTCATTCCATATATTCACCCAGTTTTAATCGAGGCACAATACTACAATAGAAACGTCTGGAAAAAAATATTGGTTAACATGTCATGTAAAATATATAATTTTAATATATTTAAAAATCTATACACTCCACCCTCAATAATGTTATAAATTTAATGGTTATAAAGGTCAATGTGCTTCATACTTGTATAGAACTCCATATTTTTAACTAAGTGTATTACACTCTGATTGACAGTGTAGAGAGATGCAATCACCAATTTCTTCTTTTTCAACATCATTTTATTTTATAGTGTGAAATGACTTTTGTAGTATTATATCTCCTACTTCCCTATTTTTCATTATATATTAGGTATTTTTGTGAGTAGTTGAGTCTCTCTCTCAATGTCTTCCCATTCAATGTACAACCACAACACTAAAACACAATATTTTTCATTAATTCATAGAATATGAAGTATGAATAGAGTCAAATATTTCTAGATCATTTTATATTGAGTTAGTAAAAATATATATTCACTTGTATTTCATGTATATTATGTCTACATTAAATATGGAAGTCTCCTTGTATCACGCTAGACTCGACTCATTCAAACTTCTTAGCAATTAAATCGATATATTCTTCTTAAATCATTATAAAATTCTGAAATATTTTCATGTTTATTTCATTAATAATATAAGACAATTTACACCAAAATATTGACACATTTATTAATATTTAAATCCTACACAAGTGAATGACATCATATGGTTCTGACATAAGACACCTTCCTACAACATAGAACCTTAACTCAAAATATAGCTTCGTCTTGGATTTTATTTCATAAAATATTAGATTGAATTATGATAACTTGTTTGATCATAATATATAAATTCATTAAAGTGTTTTTCAATAAGTATATTTGGATTGCCCTTTATTTATTCTGTCTATTTATTAAGAAAATTACACATGTTTTTAACTAATATCTAAATGTATCTCCATTATGTCTATTACTAAAAAATATTTTAAGTGTTAATAACACATACATTGAAGATGACACATGAACCCAGTATTTTCAGGTCTACATTGATCCCTTGACACATACTCTCACTTGGTCTCATGTATACTTGAACCAAAAAACTTTTATATGCTCAGTTAGATGAAACCTATGTTTATTCTTCAATCACATGTACACTGGACCCAAACAATTATATGTACACACACACATACATAGTATCAATCCTCTTCAATTTATCCCATCATATATACTATGGTGTAGAGTTTATTATTATTTTATTTTAAAACAAAAAATCCCACCATGACCATTCCTATTCCATGATATCCTTTCTTGAAAAAATTATAACCCCATCTAGTATTTATTCCATCTTTATTTTTCAAAACTAGATTCATCTCTTTATGAACCACATCTCATTAACATCATGAAATTTTCACCATTATCACAAATCATTTTAAATATTATATTTTTTTTCTAAATTCACTGGATATTAAATTGGGAAACCACTTATATTTTATTTATAAGACTTCCTAATAAATCACTACACCTAAAAGTCATATGAAATATTTTTACCTTATAATTTTTTTTGAAGACTATAATTTCATATGACTTGTGATGTAATAAAAAAATGTATCAGTCATACAAAAGATATGATGTATTGTAAAATAAGAAAATTCAAAGGAAATGCTTCAAAATTCATATGAAAAGGGGAAAGTCATGCAAAAACAAGGGTGAATTCTGGATATATGCAATTCTCTAGTTTCAAATCAAGAATTTCATGCTTATTAAATTGATTCCAATACTTCTTCATTTCATCTATATAGTATCTACACCATTTCAAAAATTATTTATATAGTGTTCCTATATCCTAAAACCCTTATTTATTTAATTAAAGTATATCATATCAATCTGTACACTGATTTTCAACTTTATACATATTTATTTCCATATAATCTTGTACTTAAGTTGGCCAAAAGAATGTGTCTTCTAAAATATTAATGATTCGAATCTATATATAAGACAATAATAAGAATTTTCTTTAAACAATATAATCATTATACTTCAAATGATCTTTTTCAGTGTAATTGATCTTCTAGTAAATCTAATTGTAGAATCATCACCAATTTTCAAAATGTATAATGGAATAAATTCATTCATGTATTATTTTCCACACAACCGGTGATGGAATAAATGGTTCCATGATTCATGGAATTTATAATTAACACACATGAATGGGGACATCAAAAACCATATTAACATTCTTGGGTCTATAATTTTCTTACAAGTTTTCTTAATTCATCTCATATTGACATCCTGCATGTTTCCACATTCATTGATTTCAAATATTACTAACATTTAATTTGGGTCAATAAATATACCCCCTTTTATTTATTTAATTGCAAATTTGGAAAATGGAATGTCAATATGTTAATATAGTTTTTTATTCTCTCATATTTTTTCATTTTTATCTTCTTTCATTTTATTCTCAACCACCACTTCATAGAAAATAAAAAGAATTACATATAGAGTATAGTATCACATTATACTTAAGATTTATCTCATAAAATATTCCATTCTATGTATTCATTATCCATGCATTGTGTAGAAAACAATAGACATTGATTTATATAAATAATTGTGCATTTATAATTTTAATATGATACCAATACAAACTCATTACCATTCATTACTCAAGGTTGATTTTAAATATCCATGATATAAATAATTACATATAAACAGTTAAATTTATTTTTTATTTGAATTAAAACATAAATTCTGCTACTCACTTTGACACCTAGGTTAAAAACATTAATGTATGAATGAAAGGATTTAATTTCATAAATAATCCCTGAAAACATTTCAAATTTTTTTATTTTATTTTAATTGGTTATGAATATTTTCTCCCTCATAATTTTAGGATAAATTCTTTAAATCTAAGGTTAACAGAATGAGTATTTATACCATTTAAATAACCAAATGTCATGCACCTTCCAGAAAATTCCTAGTTATATTAATCACATGAATCTAGTACCTTCCCCAGTGAAATCTACATTTTTCTCCCCCTCAAGAATAAACATTTCATAATCTTAATCATGGTATACCATTTTTGAAATATTTATTTCTAATTCCAATTGATAGATAATTTGTTTTTGGTGACTTCTCAATATATATTATAGTTTTTATATATTTCTTTACTTAACTAGTTATCAATTTGAGAACTATTATCACCTTTAATTCCAAACATATTTATAACATAAATATAACACAATTGATAAGGTAATAGGGTATGACCATATTTTTTATCAAATAATGAAATATGATTTTGAATTTATTCTCAACTATCATTCCCTGTTCAATTTAGCTCTATAACCAAATAGATACTTTATCCATTCCCAATTTTTCTTAAAATCAAATTTCTCATAGAATGTGATGGGTTATTTTGTTCTCTCATTATGTAAGACATGCTTTTTTCATGATCCATCAAGTAATATGAATCACTTGGTTACCACTTTATATTTATCATGATTTCTTCATGAGGTTAATAGATATTAAATCAAATTTTGAGTTATGTCGAGAATCCATGAACCTCCAACATAGCTTCTTATGAGATCCAAGCTTACCTTATTTTGAAAACCTCCATTGAAATTATATTTCTTCTTCATGTATAATCATTTCTTTATATTTGTCTCTTACCTTATCTTGGGATTAGTTTTCTATAACTTCATCCCAATATTATAACAATATTTTCAAACACAATTTAGGATTGTCCTCAAACTTTATAGTTTGTCTACATGGTTACTTATGGATTTTCTTCAACAAGTTATCCTTTGATTTTTGTTGTAGTGATTTTTCAATCTTTTTACGGTTAATTCCTTTAACATATTCATCAATGGATTGTTTTAATGTTCATATTGAGTGTCCTATATTTCCATAAAATAATTATATTCTACCATTCAACATGAAATCTTTTTGATATATGTTGGTGTTCTTGTTTCTATATTTTTATTCTTCTTTTCAACTAAGGATAACTCACCAAAATTCTTGACACACATCTTGGAAATTTTATTATTAGAATGATACTCATGATTCTTTACCATGGTTTTCTTATCTCATTTGTTAATATTTTTGTTATTATTGCCTCATTTGTTTCAATTTCATTCTTTAATGATTTATAATTTCCAACCTCTTCACTATGGAAACTACCATTCTAAACAACATAGATTTCTTCAAGAATTTAAAATCTAATTGATGTACAAATATTTCCTCAATAATCTATATATGTTTCATCTTCACAAAAATTCTCTCTATCACTATTGTCCTTCCTCTTCAACTAGTAGCTGAAAAATTATTCCAATATTTCATAACCTTGTTCCCAATCATGTAGTGGCCCTTACAATATACCAAAAATCATGATCATTTCCACTGTGAGAAATTGTGTCCAAAATTACAATCATGTTGTTTTTTATTCTTTCTCACTCACTAATAGGGAATTTTTATGGTAATATCTTCTCATACAATTTATTAAAACTACCACAAATATTTTGGTAGGCTATATATCATTCTTATTTAATAAAAATTAAAAATTAATGTTTCAAACATTCACTATACATAATAAAAAATTATTACATATAATATTTTCAAATTTGTATGGTACATTTTCATTTCATGATACTTTAGATTTATCATTAGATGATCTGAGAATGTTTTCTTCCACCAAATAAAGGTATTTGAACATAATAATCCACCTAATTTGTTTATGTGGGATTAACATTCCTCTGAGGTTATTTTTAATATCTTTATTCCATGGTTTCCAAATTATTTAATTTAATTACATGATCCATGAATTTAATATTTGGGATGTTTTTCTCATCCACCATTATTTTAAATTTTTCATCACATTATTTCCTCATCTTTTCACCAGACTCCTTTTCTTATAGTATATGATTATGATTTTCAACATGTCTTTAGCCATAGGTTTATTATTTTTTACAAAATACTTCTTCAGATAAAAGGATTCATTCTTCGATATTATTATTTGATTCTTCTCATGATTAATTTATTCTCAAATTTAGACCATATCCCTTGTACCCCCTCATTCATTATATTATGTCTCCGGCCTATTTATAGGGATCAATACATGATTGTATCCATTAATTCAAATATTTCCCCATCATTTTATTGTTTTTATATAAGTGGGTATTCTACTCCTAAATATTTTCAAAAATGTGGCAAATAAATGACACAATTTATTTTGGAAAAAATTGTAATTAAAAAATTCTAGACTAATTCATTTAATAAATCCTAAAAAATTTCACCTTCACCAGTGGTACATGTTCTATTTGAATTCATGATAGATTTTTAATGATCATTACTGATTCTTTGGGATACTATTTTTCTTTATTTTGAGATGGCCACATTCTCATCATTGGTTACTTCAAGGGATATATTATCAAAATAAATATTATAATTAACTATAAATTAATTACATTTTATTTGTATAGATTCATTATTCTATCTTTTATTATATGATTCTTTTTTAAAATTATTCCCTTTTATTTTGTTCTTATACTTCAGGGATGTAGAAGGTATATCTTCTTATGTTGCATTTATGGGACCTATAAAGCTTCCTAAAATTTAAACTCCATAAAGACTTTGAAAATAAAAATAAAATTTTTCAAAATAAAAATAAAAAATGTGATACCAAAAGAAATGGGACCTTTTTATAATTCAAATTATTAGTATCACACAGGGATCTATCCAACACTGATACAAGGGTGAATTAATATTGATATTCTTTTAACCAATTTTGAACTTTTATCCCTTTTTAACTCTTTAATTATTTAGTTAGTTTCTCTTTCTCTTTATTTTTATTCTTCTCCATTGGATTGTATGTATGAAAATAATAAATAATATTGAAAAAAATAAGAACGCCAAAAAAATTTAGGAGGTTTTATATGTAAGGATAACTATGTCCTTGATGATTGATTTTTCTTATCCTAAACAAACACTATTTCCCTCTTATTATCATGTAAATAATGATAAAGGTTATGACATAGAACTCCTTATCTGGGAGCTTATCATGTCTATTGTTGCTGTATATAATATAATTGACTTTCACATATCTAAAGAAAGATCACCATTATTGGCTCACACCCCTCCCATATTTTATAGATTTATCTTTTTCCTCAGTTATTGTAATCAGATGGGCTATATCAAGATTCCCCATATATCTATGAATATGATTGTATGTTTTTTTACTGAACTTCCAAACATGGAACACGGTCTATAATAGTACATCTGAAGTCAATATTTTTTATACTTCAGCACAAAATATAATGATTTTAGGCTAGCCTTATCAATTTATCCTTCTACATATTTTTATTCATTACTTTGAAAGGATTGTTGTAGCATTGGATCTCCTTCTTCTAACTTTGATATCACAGTTTTGGTAGGTTCATGTAGAGTATGGTATCTATCTCTTCATCCATAGTGCATAATAATTTCACAAGAACATGTTATTTTTATTTTACTTGGAAGTATATAGTATACAGAATGTTTGATAACTTATCACTCATTTTCCATCGAGTAATTGAAAATATATATCCATGAATTTCTCATGAATATTCATTCCATAATAATTGTGGAACTCTACTTAGATTTAGAAATACTTACCACAATAAAACTAATTCACAATCAAGCCATGATTTTAATCCTAAATATATATTCACACATATTCTAGACTAGTCCAATGATAAGTAAAAAACACACATAATAAGTATCTTTCTTTTCCACTTCATCTCACAAGAACTTCTATAGTTTTAAGTTTTTCATTATGATGTTTTTCAACCAGAAATATCACTATGTTTTTTCCTATAGTGTTTTCTGCTATCCTTGGAGAAACTATACCAATTCCAGCTAATATATCATTCATCTTCATTCCCCGCAACATGGTTTATCTTACTATTAATGACATATCATTAGTATCATAATATTTCCACATCAATTGCATAGAATTTTCATCAATATATTTTTTCTCATTTATTTAAATATAAAATCTGGAGAAATTATAAATTTAATTCAATATAATTCATTAAAATTTAGTCTGTTTGGAATTCATATGGAATATAAAAGTCATAGAAAATATTAAATTCAAATTAAATCTTCTTATATTTGTAATATTTTGTTAAATTTTAATTTCATGTGACTTGTAGATCCAGGAAAAACAATGAGGTCTTATAAAAACTATGATGTATTATAAAATAATCAATTTCATAAAAAATGAATGAGAAGTTATATTAAATATAGGAATACATATTAAAGCCATGTTATCATTATGACATATACATGTTTCAAATTTTTGATCAAAAATTCCATACATAATAAAATTACTCTAGGACTTTTTCAACTCATATATATAGAACTCGATAATATCAAAAATATTATAGATAGTGTTGATACATCCATTAGTAGTTATCTTGTATTTATTTAATAGTGACAAAGTAATAATCACACTTGTTTTAAACATAATTTAATCATATCTCCATATAATGTTGAACTTATGTTAGCAACAATGATGGATCATGTCAAATATGATTTATGTTTATCTATATATAAAACACCTAGTAGAATAATATTTCAATAATAGAATCATTGGAAATAAAATGATCTACTCTAATTGAATAAGAAATTATTAAATACCAATGGAATCATCTTCACCCTTTTCCATATGTATAATGGAATAAACTATTTCACATAATATTTTTCACACAACCAGTGATGGAAGCAACACTTCCAATATTCAAGCCATTCCACCTTCTCACACATGATTGTGGATCCTCACAAAAAAATATCCACATGCTTGGGTCTAACCTTTTCTTTGAGGTTTTACTACATCATATCATATTAAGATATTACATGTTTCCTCTTCATTGAAAATAAATACAGTTAATATAAAAACTGGGTTCATCATATTCTCCACACCCTTTCAATAAAAGTTCTAGTTATAATTAAAACTATTTAATTATTATTAAGATTCGTACATATAATATTTTCATTCATAACAACCTTTTTCTTGAAAATTTTCTAGAAAATTCTTTTGGTGTACTCGCGTTTGTTTTCTGACCTCATGAATTTCAGTTTATATCATGTCTACCTTTCAACCATGGATTTCCACAGAAAAAGGACTATGAGCACGTATGATTTATTTTATAAGAATTATACACATATTATCCACATTTATTCATTAATTAATGTCACAATATAATATAAACCATTGTGGGAGTAATAAGGGGAGGTCCTCAAACATCTAAATTCACATGTTACATCATTATGAATTTTAGTGTTCTTTCTCTCATGTTTAATGTCACGTTTTATTTATTACCAAGTTTGAAATTATTGAAACTTATAAAGTCTGAATGATCTATCATTGTAATAAATTATTCACTAAAAAATTTCTACCTTTCTCATTAAAGTTACTAAGCTTAATGTTTCATAAATATAATCATCAAGAAATTGATGATCTAGTAAGTGTAGCCCAAACTACCATTCGATTTAGATAATGTGGGTCATCCTTTGAACCTCTAAATATAACCAAGGGACCCAAAGTGATTTTCAACACCCCATTTAAAAATATTTTTCGATACCAATATTTATCTAACTATTCAACAAATAATAAGATTCATATAAAGTCATAGAATATAAGAACAACATTTAACATAAGGAAAATTGAATTTTATAATTGAACTGTAAGATATCCCATTTCCAAAAATAACAAGAGCTTGATCATCTGCTAGATTCACCATTCTAAAAATATTGGTTACGGAATTTAGTTATACCCTTTTTTACTTCAGGACTGATAGTATGATTAAAAATATATTATCTAAGATTCTACCAGAGTGTTAGTACGCAAGAGTAAAGTTTTACTACTCTCATTTGTTTAATATGTGGAACTTAGTCGTTCAAAATTTGATCTTATATAATTTAATTTGAGTTTAGGAAAATATTTATTATGATGTTCCATTTTATCATGATAAAAAAATAGTGGCCTAGGTCTGGTAGATTTAACACTACTCAACTCTCTTTACTTATCTTTTAATCCACTATGAATTATTTTATGAGGTGATAACTCTCTTCACTATGTACTAAATACATTTTTGGAAGGTTCTTAAATATAAATCCTTTAAATAACATCGTTAATAATCATGTTCCATATATCATCAAATATAGGTTCACATTTTATATAGGAGTTACTTAATAATGTTATTATTGCATCCCAGGATTACAGTAATGGTAACAGTAGTGATATATCTCAAATATCATTTATGGATGTCAAATTTATTGAATCAAGATTAATTCATATCAAGTTTAAATAATTCACATGATCTGTAATATAGTATCCATCTCATAGAATACTACTAACTAGCTTTCACAACAAATAAAACTTGTTAATGGAAGTTCACTTCTCATACATATCTTCTAAGGAAGATATAAACTACATTTTAGAGTTTTTATCCTGGATTTTTAGAACTGCATTCCAGGATAATGACATCTTCCACAAACCGACAACCTTTATATCCAGTATATCCCATTATCTTTTACCAATATTATCTAGTTTAACAATTTTCAACCAAAACATATAGATCATTATGGATGAGATATTACTCTAAAATAATTCCCTGGAATCCAAAACTCATTCCATATTATTTTTTTAACTGAACCTTTTTATCTTCTGATTCCATCACCTTTTTAAATAATGAATCTAAATAAATATATATATATATATATATATATATATATTAAATTATACTTTTTGTTGTGTAAATATTTTATCCTCTGATAACTACTTCTATAAAAACAATTATTGAGGAACACAAACATCAATAACCAGATGTTTGTTCACTACAATATTATATGTGCTGAAATCATGTCACTAGATTGGACTATCCAAACATTATTTTATTAAAATGTAGTGTAATAACTTCCCCCAAATCACTACACTTATTTTAAATAACTAATTTATTGTTAATACAAACTTTGAAAAATATTCAAATAAAAAACAAGAATGTAAATTAAATAATATATTGAAAGTATGAAGTTTCACATGATTCAGAATTTGTCACTACATCCATGGAAGAATAATCACATATAATTATTTCATCAGAAGTAAACAATGGTCACAATCATCTTGTTCTGCAATACATATAGATCATCAACTCGAATAATTTCACTGTAGTTCAAAATGTTTTCAAAACCACCTTTTATAGAGGGTCGAAACCATTCAAATTTTTTCACTATCCTCATATATTCATAGAGGTCTATATATTGAAAACTGAAACTACTAATTCCCTATATATTCCCTTGGCCTAACATCAAATCACTAATATATCAACAGTGATCCTACACATCACTCCTTTCCTAAAAACTCTATGATGGGAGTTGTTCAAATATAGAATCACCCCTCATTGTAGTAATCTAATAATCTAAAAAACATCAGGTGAACCGATCTTCATGAATTAAAACATTCAAAATTCCCAGCTTCTAAAAAAATCATAGCCAACCCACTAAATCCTACAACCACTGACATTATAATACCAAATATCCAACTAAATTTATTACTTCTAGACAAAATATTTTGTCACTTGAAGCAACATCACAATCCGAATATGTTTCACATGTGGTTTGGTTAGTTTAAAATTTATATCATTAAATAATTTCCTAAAATGATAAAAAAAAAATAATTTTAGTTTCTTTTTAATGTATAATGAAAAATTATAAAAGAAATCATACTAAATTCATGGATGAATATTTTATAAAATCCTACATGTTTTAAAAAATATCTAATAAGTTTCTCAAAAATTATATAAGGAAATGTTTTAATTAATTTTGTTCTTAATTTATAATCCTTAATCCTATATTTTGAAATCATGTGGATAAAAAAATATTTTTATTCCAAGAAATGAAATTTCTTATAATTCAACATAAGATTAATTTCAATTAAATTTTTCAATGCTTTACCCATATATGGAAATCAATGGAAAAACAATTACAAAAAAATTAAATCCTCCAGAAAAATATCTAATAATAATTTAATATTATCAAATAAAATCACTTTCATGTGTCTTTGAATGGTATATAGTGTATTGAAAAAAATGAAACACTTTTAAAGAAAAACATGTCATAATGATAGGTTAATTTTTAATTTTATTATTCTTAATGTGCAATGGAAACGTGGAAGAATCATAGGAATCCATAAAAAATGAAATAATGGGTTTCTCTTGAAAATATTTCAGGTATTTTTTTGATCAACGATAAAAGAAAATGATCTTGTATTATGATCTGATTTATTTTCTTATAGCTAATGGAAAATCTCCTACTATTTCAGATTCTCATATAGACAAATTCATGTTTTTTCATTCTTCATAATATTGGTTTTGGATTTTTTTAGTCACTATGTAGATTGGGATGACCCATTGAGAATCAAAAAAGGGTAGATGATCTTGGCCACTAAAATTATTTAAATTTCTATTTTTTCCAATTTCATCATTGTTTTCTTCTGAATCCACTGAGGATTCATATATATTTTTACATCACCTTTAAAGAGAGTTTTGTTCATAAAAATTTTATATTTGAGTCTATTAATGTCTCATAAACTTTTTAATATAACTTTTCTCATGTTTCCTGAACAAGATGAGCAGTTTAAATTATATATTAGGGAAAATGTTGTTAGATATATTTATTTATAGAATTTTCTATATTATTAAAAACACATATTTCAAATATCATGTTAGTGGGTTTGATTATAAATATGGGGGATTAATAAAAAATGAAAATAAATGGTTTTGATTTACCTAAATAGAATATATATTATACACAAAAACTGAAGTATAATATTATTTATTATTGAGTAAACAATTTAATCATATATTGAAATTAGAATTTACCTCATCCTTAGATTCATTCATTGCACTCCTAGGTTACACCCAAATGTCTTTAATAGAATTTTATAATCTTTATTTGTTACCCAATTTAAAAAATTTCTCTAACAAAATTGATTCCTTACATAAAAAAATTCATCATAGATTGAAAGTATAAAATAAGAGGGATAAAATTAATGGTAATTTATAAAATCAATGATATTTAGGTGGGTAATTTTTTTCCAAATATCTTTATTAATGTATTGTTATATGAAATAATGATTTTATTTTTTTAGTATTGTATTCCAAAAATTATTATTTACTAATCTGGTATCTTGAATTCTACTATTGATAACATAGAAATTAGAAGTATATATGAAATTTTAAAATACTACCAAAAATAAATTTTAGACCCATGAATTGCAAGGTAGTGGATTTTATAGCTAGTTGAACAACCACTCTTATCGACTTCATCTGAAACATCTAGAAATAATTAATGATTTAATTAATCATAAAATTTATATAAAATTGAAGACCACTTAATGAATCTATAAAAGTAAAAAATCCAATTATGTGTCGAATAGAATGTTTTCATAGAACATGATTTTTTTTGGGAATTTATGGTGTGATTAATACTAAAACAAAAAATTCCTATCTTTGTTAAGTCTCTCATTCCCTTGAAGACATATTTTCATTTTTCAAAATTCCTTAAGTAATTTATCTCATTTGGGAAACTTTTTTATGGATTCAATAATAGCTATATTATTCTCAAGATTTTTTAAAAAAATCCAGAATTTTTTTTAATCTCTTCCACTTCAATTTTATTTGATTACACCATTATTGAGTGAAATTTAATGAAATTTTTGATTTTTTCCATGGATTATTTTTCACATTTTTTCCTATATTTATATAATTTTTTTAACATGTATCTTTATCTTCCTCAAGGATTTTATTGGACTATGGGGAACAATGTTTTGTGTGGGGAGTAGTTTTTTTCCAATATTGGATTTTATTATTCTCACATAGACTTAATATTATGAATTATTTGTTATAAAAATTTCTCCAATTTTTTTTTCTTTATTTCTAAAAGTCTTGTCAAATAAATTTTCAGTTATTTTATCTTATTTCGTAACCCCAGAATGATTAAATATGGTTGGTTTTGTATTTGAAGTTAAGTACTTTTTAAATAATGATCTTGAAATTTATTCTTTTGAAATGGTTGTGGTTTGAAAGGTTTATTGGTTCTACGGTTTCATTATTTATTTAGAGTGGTGGATGTTACTGAAATATTTATTGGGAAGGTATCCTGGTCAGATGTTTTTGGCTTATAATCCTATTATATACTTGATATTCATTGATCCATTATTTTTTATTCATGTTCTATTAAAAATATATTTTTTGGTAATTCTCAATATAATACTCAATATCATGTATTTCAGAAAATTAATTAGTGAAATTATTTAGAAAAAAACACTATATACCATTATTGGAGTAGGTTATTCATTAGATTCCTTAAGATCCAGTATAATAAGTAGTTATATTCACTAATAAAGATTAGTTTTTATTAAGTTTATTAAGAATATCTTGTGTTATTCACTCATCTTTCCCTAGTTTATCTTACACCAAAGTACTATGAATTTTAGGTTATCTTCGTAATCAATCATCTGGATTCAAATAGTGATTTTTCAATCAATCATCCTACGAATGACATATCCAGAAAAATATTATCACTACAGAAAATTACATGATAGAAGAAAATTATGTTATGGTACTCCTCAATAGCATAGTGTGCACAACATGCATAAATATTTTTAAACATTTTCGGTAACAAATATACGGTTTCCCCATATTATTTTATGATTGTATATATATCCATCCTTAAGGAATTTATCCTTGTGGTTGGGAAGAATCATTGAAGAAAACAACTTTGATGTCCATCAAAGTTGTGTGATTATTCTAGTTGTAGGTCAGACAAACATTCCATTACTAATCCTTCAAGAGATAAGGTAAATTATCTCAACTTCCCTTGATCCCAATCTACTCCTCTAGAAAACAATGTTTTATAAACTATGATGAATTATTAGATATTCCTATTTGGATATTGAACTGAAAAATCAATAAACATATACAGAATTGGGTTATATGTGTTTTGAGTTCAAAAGGATCCTGTAAAATTAAAATAAAAATGATGTTTTTTATATAATATGTGGTTCTAATAGTTTTTTTATGATATTCTATAATGATTTCAAATTTCAAATCGAAGTCATCACTATAATTTTTACTTGATTGGGTTTGTGTAATGTTACCAAATTCAAATAGTACATTTTTAATATTCCACAACACTATATCTGGAAATATAATGTTCTAGTCTATCTCTAAATCTAATGTGAATAAGTTTCCAATATTATATCAAGTCATGAAAGTAACGGGTTTAGTAAATTTTTATGGGTTTGAAACTACCTCCCCAATAATGATGCCACGTTTTGAACCCACTTATCATCGGGTGTGGGAATTGAAGTTAAAACCAATGGATTGAAATATAGCATATTTGAACCAAAATTTTATATCTAAGATGATGATAAAATCTGTTTTTTCATTATCTTCTAAAAAAGGGGTGTTGGATAAAATTGTTTTTAGAGAATTTAGAAAATATTCAAAATTATAGTTATTGTAAAGTTCATGAGTAATGATTGTTCTTGGAGTTAGATTACATGTTTTTATACTATCCTAGAATTACAATTATTAATTTGTTTTTTCTTATTAATGAACTAGTGGAAGAATACATAATCCCTTATCCTTCACCTATGGTTGAGAGTAAGTGTGATTAATAATGTAGAAATGATCTATACTGGTCAATATTTTTTCCTATATTTATATTCAATCATTAATCATTTTCTATGAAATATCAACAATAAACAATCTATAATCACTTTGTAAACTCCCTATCATGTTAATATATCCAAAAAAATTAATGGATAACTATCCAACTTAGAAAAAATGCATTATTATTTTCTAAATACTTCAGTAAAAAACTATTCATATTCCATTTTTTATAAGTAAGATTAAGTGGAGTAAGAATTATATTTCATAACCCCGGTAGTAGATGTTTAATTGTGATAAAAAAATTTAACACAATATCATATATTATCATAATATTACTAAAATCCAGGATTAATTAATAGAAAAGTAATTTTTATTTAGAATAATAATACTCAAGAAAAAAACAAAATGTCTTTTTCCCCATTTCTCCAATCACCAAATGTGTTTTATCCTTTAATATTAATGGTCATAGTCATTCAAGGTCTAAGAAAAATGGAGAAAATATAACATAACTTTCTCAAAAACTGAAATCCCCCTCTTCCATGTGGTCCAAGGCCCTTTAAATATATTTTCAATTCCTCCCTTGGATTTTTTAATAATTCTACATGTGGTTATATTTTTGGTATCCCAATGATTTATATTTTGAATATTTTCTTTGAGATCTTATGTTTTCTAAATATATGACCTTTTTAATTCTTTCTACCCTAGATCAAATGAAAATTGTATTTTATGCTTCCTTATTTCATAATTTGGTTATTCATTTACATTCAAATATCCCATTGTCGTCTTCTTAGTTTGCATGAGTTCCCCATAGAATAAATATGATCATATCATCTATAGTTCTTTATAATTAACAAAAAATTAATTTATATACATGATATATACCATTATCTTAATTTTTACAGGGATATTATCTTATGCATCCTATTTCAATCAGTATATATAGATGAGCCATATTACTTAAATTATAAAACCATATGTATTCCTTTATCGTTACTAGTAATTCTTCTGTATCACTGAATTGAATAACATGTATCTGGGGAAGTTTGGAGATAAATATTACATACCCCATAGATGATTTTGAATGAATATTATGTATTATAAGGAACAAAACTCCTCATTTCATAGAACTAAAGGAAAATTTCTTATGTATCAGGTGTGTTTCTGCCTTATTTTTTTTATTTCCAAGGAAAATTATTTTTTAACCACTATTTCAGCTGAGTTTTTCATGTGTATTCCCTTGAAGACTTCAAAGTTAATATTATATAAAGACTTTAAAAAGTTTCCATTCCCTGCATATATTAAGCATCAGTTGTGGGAACTCCAAATTTCATAAATTCATGTCTATATTTAAACTTACGTAATATTCTTTCCCATATTTTTCTCTTATATACTAATCATGTAACACCCCAATATTTTGGGGATTTATTTTTTTAATTAATTTATCCTTTTTTATATTTATAATTTTACACAACATTGAAATAAGTTTCTTTTATACTAAAGAACTATGTTTGGCTTGCATTATAAGAAAAACCATGTTAATAATTCACTAAATGAAAAATAATGTTTATATTTACCTATATGAAACATTGAGGTCATCTTTTGTTACACAAAATAATGGGTTTCCTTGATTTCTTAAATAAGATGGAAGACCGACTTTTACTGAACAATAATATGTCAAAATGTAATTATTTAATATAATAATATATAACATGGACTTTAAATTACAGTTTGTGACTAATATTTATTAATTTATCAAAATATATTGTTTAAAAAAAATATAATATGAATTCAACGAATAATGATTAATTAAAAATGAATATGAAAACTAATTGAATATAAAAAAATATTGACATGGTCTTCAAGGTATTTTACCATGATAAATTAAATTTATTAGTGAGTGATATTAGTCTAATATATATTTAATATATTCAGTAAAATAGTATTTATATCCATCAACTATATTTGATATACATAAGATAAGGACAAACCTAATTTTATGTTCAAAACCCTTTATTTTTTATGAATGTAGTTTTTCTTCCTTTTGATGGAGATCTCATTATAAATGTTTTTTTGGAAATCTTATAAAATTAATATGTCAAAATAACCTTCATAATTTAATGTGTAAAATATTAATTATGTTAGGATAAATACTTTTTATTTTCTAAGATGTTTCATTTTTTAATGAATAATGAAAAATACTAAATTTTAGTTCAAAACTGCTTTTTCATATAATTTATTTATATAGTAAAACTATATTTTGAATTGGTTTAAAGGTTTAATTATATAATATTTTTATCAATTAATCCAATTTAGGTCATTATAAACTATTTCACATTGAAATTTGAAATAAAAAATTAGGAAACATATTATCATTTCCACTTTAAAACCCGCAGTTTCGTCATGTTAATGGGATTAATTTAAAATTAATTTCTACTAATTATGTAATTGGAAATTGTAAAAATGGATTAAATATTTTTAATAATAATAATTTATAATTTCTAGTAGGTTGAATTTAATTTTTTACCAAAATTATTTGAGAAATTAATTAAACATAATTACATTGCTTAAGGTAAAAGTATGCATAAGTGAAGACTAAATATTAAATTTAAGACTCAAAACAACCTATAAACTTGAACAATATCCATTTTATGGCCATAAATTTACCCGATACTCAATTTTATAAAAATTTGTGTATTATTGGATCAACTTGTGTGATGAAAAACAATGGTGGAATTCTATCTTCAAATATATACAACACTGTAACTCCACCACCTCTAGAAAACGGCCTCCAATCCTCCAACATCCTCACACCAATAAAGCCCCATTGATCACATAAATTCTTCTAAAATAGGATCCCAACATCCCTCCATTACTCATAAAATTCTCCAATTATGAATAAATCATTCAATTAATCCTTTTATCACAAACCAAAAGAAGTATCCTGATTAAGAGGTAACGTCTTCTCTCAAGATCTTTTCTTTTATTTCCTTTCTCCACCCCTCCACAATCATTATTCTAGGATATTATAACAACACCAATATCCAAAATATACTAGGATTTTTTATTCTATGCTATTCACATACACATAAACTAGACTCTATTATATGGGTAGCAAACATATTGTTTACATGTATGATGAACTACCTCCTCACTAAATGATAATTTTTCATTTTACTTTTACTGCCTACCATGGTGGAATTTAAGATAGAAAATATATTTATATATCTCAAATATTATATTGATTTTTTATTTAATATTTTTTATTTTTAAAATTCATATAATTTTACATTCCAATTAGATTAATTATGATAATTTCGATTGAGGTAGGGTAGACTACCACCCCCTCAAAGCAATGTGATTTGATCACACACAACATGGAATGTATTAAGGATGATTTTTTTTAATTATATGATAAATAAAATTACAACTATAGATTAATTATATTATATAAATTCATACAAAAATACATATATTTCATTTTATTTTTTTCGTTCAATACAACTATAAAAAGAGAAACATAGTTCATGCGTACATATGGCTTACTATCTCTAGGAAAAATGTATTATATTTCATAATTATATATTATATAGATTATTATAATACACATATATTTAATATAAATGTTTTTCATATCATTTGTTTAAATTATTTAATCATTATATATGTATAAGTGCTGAAGATATAATAAATTAATAAACATGCAAAGAACAAAGTGGATATTACCTGAAGTGAAACCTTAACATAGGATTTTTAACAATAGGGTAACATAATTTCATAATAAAACCATATATAGAATTATATATAAAAATATGGTACATTAAACCAATTATAATTAATTTATATTTATTGTATAGGTGGTTTGAATGAGTACAATGAGAGTTAAGACTCTAGGTAAGGGAATTTCAACTCACTTTTATTTTCATAAGACACGAGCCTTCATCACAACTCACTTATTTTGTGTGGTGAAAGTACTGAAAAATAATGTATCATATTTATAGTAAACATAAATTTATGGTTATTCACAAAACCATTTTATGATATTTATTCCATGGGGTATAAGTTTCAAATGTTACCAAATTGGTAAGACTGTTTTGCCTCAATTGTTTTCTTTGAGTCACATGTTCTATTATAAGCCTACTTCTTTTGAGTTTTATATACTTCTATTTGACATTCTATATCATGAATCTACTTATTTTAGTGATATTTTATGATTAATATAATTTACTTTTCTTATATAGAGTGTTTGATCCCAGGTTACCTACTGATAATAGATTATTGAAATAATCTCTTCATTTATCAATATTATTTATATTTATGATTCTATTGATGAAATATAATGATAAATATCTCAATAAAACTATTTATTTTAATTATAATATATATATTCAAGATATATCCATGTATTTGGATGATTTTTTCACTCTTTTTTTAATAATACAATTTTGAAATTGTTTTTAATATTTCCCAACCTTACCCTCTCTTCGGTCATAAATCTATATTCCTTCAAACCCATGTTTTCTAAAAAGGGATTCCAAAAATATTAAAATATTATCCTATAATATTTAAAATACATTTTTACCCATTTTTATTTTTTCAAATAATTTTAAAGGAATCAAGATTTAACTTTCTGAACCAGTCATTTTTCTTACCATTTTACCATGCAGAAATAATGTTATTTTTACCTCAAACGGCATGTAAGGATTTACCCACCATCATTTCTGTAATGGTTACTTTCCATGTTTAAAATGATAATTTTTCATAAAATCTTTTTAAAAGTGATTATCAAGGAAAATTATTTTTATAATACTTTCATGATTCTTTAATAAGTTTTCATGTTAAATGTTTTTCAAAACATTTTCATTAATTCTTTATATTATTTGTAATTTTTTTACCAGAAATGGTGTTCAAAACTTTTTCAAAACACATTCGTTGGTTTTCATTTATAAGGGGTTTCAAAACATTTTCAAGAATTCATTATATGTTTTCAAAGAAAATATTTTTTAACCTTTTTTGAAGCTTATTTTATAATTTATCAATGAAAATGTTTTATTAAAATACTTTAAATAATATTTTATAAGTTTTGAAGAAAAAAGGTTCTCAAAATGATTTTAAGAATTCTTTCCATCTTTTCAAGTTATTTTCTGGGAAACTTATACTAAAATGGTTTTATGTATTTAAAATAATTTTTCAATGAAGAAGTGATATTTCCCTCAACAAACGTTTTTAAAAGATATTTAAAAATTATTTTCCATATAGGATGACATTTGATGTTGTTACTTAGGAATATCTATGAAATTATATAAAGGTTCTATTAATAATATTTCTATGAATAGGGTATGATTAATTTCATGTAATTCATGAAATATGTTTTTGTTTTAGAGGTTATATGTTTATGAAATCCATTTAAATTTCACAGGATAAGCTCTTGATGAATTGATTATGAAACATGTATCTTTTTCATAAGATTATGATATGATTTCATTTTTATGACACCCATTTCATTTAATGGGTTATGATATAATCATTTCAGATTTTTTGGAACAATTATGTATGATTTAATTGTTATATGGGCGGGGTTTATATCTTCCTCCAATGAATTGGATAAAGATTTATATATCATGAGATAGACTAAAATTGTCTAGGGTGTGAACCTTGACTAGGAAAATTGTCATTGGAGTGATCCTTGACTACAAAGATAACAAGAGGAGTGAACTCATGCTACAAAGATGGCCATAGTAGTGAAACATGACTACAATTATGTAATGGGGATTTAAACCATACTACTAAGATGTTCTTGGTATCAATGACTTGGATACTATGGAAATCATATTATATGATTATGTGTCCACCAATATTATATGTTTTATTCTTATATTATCCATTCATTACTTATGTTCTTTATTTCATTATGATTCAAGTCTTATGAATATCAAATATTTATTCCATTATTATTTTATATAATATTTTCTATGTAGGTTATGGTCTTCTATATTTAGGTTCAGGTTATCATACCCCTATTCACATATTTATGATTACTTGTCTCCCCTATTTACCCTTACTGTGAATATGAGATAACCCCTTTTTATGATTCCTTCCCTAGGTTATGATGATATATATTTTTTTATGTGTATATGAAGGGTAGTGGTAAAGAAGAAAATAGTGGGAGATAATGTAGCTCACTTATATACCGGTGTTCATGTTTCCATGTTTCTAAATAAATTAGACTAGTAGGGTCTTTTGGGGTCTGTTTGCATATTTTTTAACTATTCTATCAATGTTATATAATGTTAATGTTTGATAATTAAGGGTTTTTATAGTTGGTATCAGAAAAAATATTTAGTTATCCTTTGGTAAGTAGGATGAGAAAACATTAGGGAGATTCCTACGTATATTTATAAGGATATGTCAAGGGATGTATCTAAGGACAAGTATAAGGATGAGTCAACATTTAAGAAAATGTCCTCGAATTTTAATAAAAGATAAAGTGAGTGGTTTACATGTAATAAATATATTTTTGGATACTGTAAGTTGATATGACTCTATCAGAGATCTACCATGGGTAACAACTCTAACAAGATGTTTTAGGCCGGACTTGAGATAATCTGGTACACAAAAATCGTTCTTATTGTACACCAAATTTGCCACTCCCAGGGGATATGCTTTGGTAATTCACAAAAATTTCTTGAACCTTCAAGATGGATTTAAATATAAACTGGATAGGAAAAACCTACTATGAACCTAGGGTGTTAGATATTAAGGTGTCATGATTGAGACATCAAATAAGTAATTATTCTTTGGACTATCTAGTTTTCTTCTATGATAAGTAATATAAACACTATGCATCCAGTTTCAGTCAATGGTAGGAACTAGAAAGTACAACATTAATTATTAGTATGATGGACAATATTTTGATGAGAAGTCATGTGTGATGATCACTAGAGTGAATGATTCTATGATCATTACATATCATTTTTCAGAGAACATGATTAACAACATGTACCTTACCAAATTACTGGACTCACCAAGGAAGATATAGAATGTGTTTGAGGAATGTATGGGTAATAGAGACCATAGGGGAAAGAATATTTGGTTAATTTTTTTATATAATGTGGAAAGAATCACATAAGTTAATGACGTAGAGGAATAAGAATATTTTTTGACTATGGTAAATTATGACACATATTAAGTGACTGAAAGGGGAAAATTATGATTTTGGTAAAAGAAATGTATTAAAATATTGGACTCCTAAAGACATCATCGAAGGCTATATTTATTATGTGTATATTAAATATTCATTATGAAACTCAATGTCCCAAGGTGAAATATCTTGAAGGGATCCAGCATGGTTTAGTGAGTAATAGTTACATTTCTGAAGACGAAGAGGCTATAATTTAATGGAAATAGGTATTGTTCAATAGAATGAGGTGGCCTTGTTAATTTCATAAGAATGAAGTGGAATAAAAAAATTATGTGTTTGGAAAAAAAATTATGTTATATGAATGAGAAATATACAAGGATTGTTCTACATATCTTTCTCACTAATTATTTACGAGTTTATGTTGAATGTTTCTGATGGTCTAGTGAAGTGATTTAATGGAAAGGTGATATTTTGAATAAGGTGGGTAACCCTTAATATGTTATTTATGTTAATATAATGTTGTTATGAATATGTAAAGTGGACATTACTGATTACCTTGTAACTAAGTAAGGACTAGTTGACAGGTGTGTCATGTCGTCATTGATAAAGTTTACATTATATATGGATTTAATGATCAAATCCACTATTATTTGGAATAAGGAAAAATTCATGTTTTATAAAAGTATTTATGGTAATTTAGGATAATACAATGTTTCATGGGAATATACCATAAGGGTATTTACATGATTGGAATGTGACAAAAAAATTAACTTTGTGTTATATGGGGGATTAATATTAAGCTTATTTTGTGAATTTCATTATAAATCTATGGATTTACATAATTTATAATGTTTATAAGGTTTACCATTGATTAAATGATTATGTTAAACCATGGAGGAAGTATTTATGTATTGATATTGTTTTGATAACCTTGGATAAAGGGCTATTTTCTGATTAGCCTTATTTCAAGGATGTCCATAATATTTTTTTTGGAAATTATATTAGCATGGTTTTAGAAAAGGACATCATGTATGTAGAGTGATAACCAACCAAGTCTAGCAATGTTGTAGTTAATGAACCCATGACCGAAGAAAAATAAGGGTTTCATGTCTTCCAGTGGCCTATGCAATCCGGGTTAATGTGTAATTATTTTTCAGTTGAATAAATATTAACGATGACCCAATTGAGGAACCTTTTATGTTTATAGATTAATGTATTAATGATATTTATTTTAAATAATATTTAAATAAAAATAGTTATAATTTTAATTCTTTTATGGGCCTTAAACTCTACAATATGTTTCTTTTAGTGCATCTGGAATCGAAGTTAATTTCTGGACATCCATTTCTTGAAGTGATGAATGAATTAGAAATTGATAAAAGCGTAACTTTATAATTTAATTTTTTTATATAAATATATCAAGTAATTATTTTTCATTATATTCTTGGAAAATAAAATAATTAACAAACATTATAATAATGATCAAAAAAATGTGTTGTCTTGATACTTTTTTTTGAGTTGATGGTCTTTTAAATCTTCATAGATTTATGAATTTGAGGCCCTACAAATTTATTTGAATACTCAATTATTTTTTATTGATAATCTCTATCTATCCCTATAAATATTTATGCTTTTACTCCACGTCCAATCTTTACTCCCAACATATGTTCTCTTATGATGAAAACTAGTAATATATTACTATGGGTAACCATTATAGTCTATGAATTTCCATTTTAAGTGATGTTTTATTATACATTTTTATGATGTGGGTTACTATGAATGAAACACTATATTATTAAACATTTGATAACCCAATCAAATTTCAAGGGTGAAATTAATTTTCAGGGGGGTATAATGTAACACCCTGAGAATTTGTGAATTGTTTTTTTTAAATTAATTTGGCATTTTTGATATTTTTCATTTTATGAAGCACTAAAAATATTTTAATTTATTTGAACCATTATGTTTGGTTTTAGTTTTATAAAACACCAAGTTAATAATTAACTACACATAAATAAATTTTAACTTTCTCTACCTAGAACATCGAGTTGAGCTTTTATTACACACAATAATGACATTCATTGATGGCTTTTGTAACATGAAAGATTGTTTTTTACCAAACTATAATATATCAAAATAAAATTATTTTATATAATAAAATATAACTTATCCTTTAAAATGTAGGTTTTTTATAGTATTTATTAATTTTTGTAAATATATGGTTTAAAAAAATATAATATGAATTCATATGATAGAAATTAATTAGAAATGAATATGAAAAATGATTGAATATAAAGGAAAATAATAATATGGTCTCAAAGATGTTTTTCCTTAATAAATTAAATAAATTAGTGATTTATACTAATAAAATATATATTTTATATCTTTAATCAAATATTTTTTATATTCATCCAATATATTTGATATACATAAGATATGAACAAACCCAATTTTATGTTTTAAACATTTATTTATTATAATGGTAGTTTTACCATCTTTTAATATAGAACCAATTTTAAAACCAATTTATGGAAATTTAACTGATTTAATATGTCAAATTAAACATAATAATTTAAATAATACATATGGATTATATTAGGTTAAACTTTTTGTATTTTTCTTTGAAGTTTCATTGTTTAATGAATATTAAAAAATACAGAATTTTAGTTCAAAACTAAATTTTTATCTAATTTATTTATATGGTTAAATTAAATTTTCAAATAGTTTAAAAGTTTAATGAGATTATATTTTAATAAATTAATCTAATGGAGGTCATTGGAACAAATTTACAATAAAAGTGTATATAAAAACATAGAAAACTTTTGATCATTTTTACATTAAAATCCCATAGTGTCGTCTCGTTATCGAGATTAAATTTAAATTTATTTAGGTCACTTATTCTATTTTAATTTAGTGAAATGGATTCCATATTGGGAATAAATATATTTTATAACTAATGATACGTTCAACTTAGTTTTTGACCAAAAATATAAGTGAATGTAATTAAAATTAATTAAACTATTTAAGTTAAAATTAAACTTAACAAACGACTATACCAAAACTTTATGACTCAAAATGACCTAAAACATTTCCAATATCCATTTTATAGACATATTTAGACACTATACTCCCAAAAAATTACATTTTTCTATTATTGGATCAACTTTTAACAAGAAATACGTGGTTGAAATTCTCTCTTTAAATATATACAAGAGCGCCACACCTACTCCACTATAAAAAGAGATCCTCTAATACCACATTCTCTCACCTATGAAGCCCCTTGTATAGACATAAAAATAATAAAATTATCTTCCAACATCCCTAACTTACTCTTAGAATCATACTTTTTGGAATAAATAAATTTAATGAATCATTTTTGCACAATCCAAAATGAGTTATCCGATTAATATGTAAACAGTTATCTCAAGATCATTTCTTTTATTTTCTTTCTATAACCATCCAAAATCTTTATTCAATGATTTTATAAAAACAATTATCCAAATTATAATAGGATTTTTTTATTATATTCTTTCTACATTCACATACACACATCTCTATCTAATAGTTAACAAATTGTTTACTTGTACAGTGAACTACTGCCTCACTAAACTATGATTGTTCATTTATTCTTTACCGCCTCTCATAGAGGACATTATGATGAACAATATATTTATATAATTAATATATTTTATTTATTATGTCTTTAAAAATTTTTATTTCTCTTACAACACATGCATTTTTTACTTTCCATTTTATGTAAATAAAAAAATTAAATTTGAGGAAGTCTGGACTATCGCCCCCTCAAAGCGATGTGACCCATTAACACTCTATGTAGAAAATGTTAAGGATGAGTTTAGTGAAATTATATGATATATATAACATTAATATGATATTACAAACATATATACATATATTTCATCTTTTCCTTTATATCAATACGATAATAAAAATAGAAACAACGTTCATGCGTACATATGGCTTACCGTCTCCAAGAACGGTGTATTTCATTTCATACATATATATTAAAAATATTATTATAATAACAATATAATGAATATAAGTGATATTTATATAATTTTTTAAATTCTTTAATCATGATAAAATTATAACTACTAAAGATATAAAAAATTAAGACACATTTAAAGAACAAAGTAGACATTACCTCAAGTGAGACATTAACATGGGATTGTTAACAAGAGGGTAATATAGGGTCATAATAAAACAATATATGATATTATATTTAATAATATTGTTTCTTTAAAATATTTAAAATAAATTTATATTTATTATACATGTGTTTTTAATGTGTATGATGAGTGTAAAGACACAAGGTAAGGAAATTTCATTTCATTTTTAATTCTAAGACACACATGACTTAATCAACACCCTCTTCCGTTGTCTGGTGTAGGTACTTGTAATGAATTTATTATATGTATACTATACATAAATTTATGTGTGTTAATATATTATTTTTATTATCTATCATCCATGGGTTTTATGTTTCAAAAGTTACCAAATCGATAAGATAGTTTTGTCTCAATTTCCCTTCATTGAGACACATCTATTTTATATAACTATATTTTTTGCAGTGTATATACTTATATATGAAATTTCATGTCATGATTCAAATTATTTTCCTGATATTGTAATTTTAATGTAAATTTCATTTCATACATGTAGTGTATTATCCCAATTTACATATAATGCAAGTTAGAAATATATTTTTCATTTTATAACCACCACATCTGAGTTAAAAAATACTGATATTACTTTTACTTTATCTGGTGATGATTTTGGAGATGAGAATGAAATTAATAATAAATAAATATTTTAATACAACAATATGTTGGATGTAACCGTGAAGGAACCTAAAGTTAAATATAATAATTTTAAAAAGGTATATTCTTAATATTCCAATACTAAAAATTATGTTTCTATTAAAAATGTAAATAATTAAAACCTATTAAAATATAATATATATTTAATATTATAAAATGAGATACTGAGAAAAAAATTAAAACAATTTACAATTAAAACTAATACCATAAATATGATTTTTAGAAGCTATAACCATCCTCAAGATTATAGTGGAATTTTATATACATCTGGATAGCAAATAAATACAGTTAAAAACTATTTTTTCTTTATTCAATGAATAAAAATTAATTATATAAGCTAAAGGGACTTAAATCCAGAAAAATAGTTGTCATTGTTTTAGACCTAAGAATAAATATTTTTCTAAATCACTTAATTATTTATTGAATAATCCAATAAAACAATAGTGTATTTCTCGGTCTTTAATTGATATCCTCTCTATACCCAAGAAAATATTCACACCAAAATCATTTCCTAATTGATTTTATATATAAAAAATACATAAGGTTGAGATAAGTATTATGGTATCTAGACAGTTGATGTTCTAGGCACATGAAAATATACTACATGAGTTTTAAGTGTTTAAAAAAGGTTATGGTTGACATTTCACCTTTAGTGAAAATGTGAAAGGCCAAATAATTGGACTTGGACAAATTGGTAACATGAAAAATATTCTTATTTCTAAAGAATTATTTTTTAATGGGTTGAAATATAATATAACTAGTATATATCAAATATTTGACAATACAATAAATTTTAAATTTAAAAATATTTCATTAAATATTTATGATTGCAATCATGTTTTAGTTTTTAATACATTAAGAAATGAAAATGTTTTTTTATCAATATAGAATCTTTATTTTCCAAAAAAATAACATTTATGTTCTTTTAAAGTAGAAATGTTTTTATAGAATATAAGGATTTTACTTTTTAAAATTAACACTCTTTTTATTCTTAAAAAACGTATTAACTAAAGATATACCCAAACTATAATTTCTCAAAGACAAGGTGTACAATCCATGTTTAAAGGGAATGATACCCAAGATTTATTTATATCCAAAGAAAGTGATTTCAATCTCTCAACCACTTGAATTGGATCACATGGATTTATGTAGACCTTATAGAGTATCTAGTTTAGGTGGAAGTGATTTTCCACATGTGATTGATGATGACTATTCAAGATACATATGGGTATCTTTAGGAGATCAAATGAGTGAATATCCTTTCTATTTTTTCAAAATATTCAAAATATATAGAGAACCTTAGTGAAAATTCCATTAAAACCTGAAGAAGTGACCATGTATATGAATTCGAGAATAAATTCTTTGAATATTTATGTTCACAACATTGTTATAATCATAATTGTTTGTCCCTTGAACCCCTCATCAAATATAGATTATTTAATGAAGAAATTAAAATCATTAAGAAATTTCTAATTCTTTGCTTAGTGAATGTGACTTACTTATAAATATTCAAAATAAAGCTATGATCATTGTTTTTATGTAATTAATATAGTTTTAATTATACTAATCACAGAGAATACTCCTTATGAATTTTTGAAAGTTATAAAACCAAAGTTAAATTACTTTATAGTTTTTAGATATAAACATTATATTTTAAATACCAATGAGAATCTTAAAGACATTACCCCATAGATTTATGAATGGATTTTTATAGGTTATTCAAGAACCATGAAATCATATTGAATTTTTAATTATATATCCAGTATTGGGTATGAATATGTACTTAAAACTTTTTTCGAGACATTTCTACATGAACAATAACTTATAATTCAATATCCAGAGGATAATATATAAAATAGTAATATAAATAAAACCACTTATAATTCTGACAATAATCATTATTCATTTATTAAATATACCAAATAAATATCATATTAATATACCTTACCTTGAATAAAACATGGACGGACCAAGTGTATTGAATACTATAACCATTTTGACCCATAAGTATCACCCTATAGATTTCGTAGTTTGATATCTTGATAGAGGAACTCAATCTAGAGCTTGTCTTAGAAAAAAAATTAACATAAATTCTTCATGTCTCAGTTGGAACATAAAAAATTTACTGATGAAACAAGTGTTGATCATTTGTAGATATATATTCTAGAATATTTGAATTAGTTTTAATGAAATAAATTTTGGAAACTAATTGAGATTCCTATATCCTACAAAATAACTAACAAAAAATGGGTGGATTGAAATATCTTTCATGAGTTTGGAACAGTAGATATAAACAATGATAGATTTTATCCACAAGGTTATATTCAAGTGGAATATATTTATTATGATGCATGTTTTTCACCAGTATCTAGACATGAGGACATTAGAATAATGCTTAATTATGATTCTAATATTAATTTCAAACCATATCAAATGGATTTAAATATTACATTCAAAAATATTTATATTATTAGGGATTCTTTTTAGGAAAACACTCTCAATTTTCGAACATACATATAAAAAATCATGTTTTCAAACTCTCAAAAGCACTATATGGTTTAAAATTGGATCCTAGATATAATTATTATAGGATTAAAAATATTATTATTAAAAATGAATTTTCAAAAGGTATTAATAATCCTACTTTGATTATAAAATGATTTTAAAAATATATTTATTTTTTAAAAATTATATTAATAATAGTATTTTTTGATTATTTAAAAATTAATTTCATGTTAGATAATAAAATAGTATTATAAATGAATTAATAATGATTTTAATTGGATAATTAAAATTCTTCTTTGGTTTAAAAATTTTTCAAAACAATTATAGTATTGTCTGAAACCAAAGTAAATATCAAAAATATATTTTATTTTTTTTCTTCAATGGAATAAAAGTAAATAATACACTGATGAGTACAAGCTATAAATTAGGTGTGGATAAAACTGGTAAATGTGTTGACTAAACTATATACAGATATATAATTGGGTTTTCACTACACTAAACTAATTTTGGCCAGATATGTTGTTTATATTGGGCGGTAAGATCTATTTCAATTCCGTAGATTTTTATCTATATATTTATATTTAAAAGACTTTTTGTGGTGGGTGATGTGATAAACATGATGCATAGGATGTGGTACAGAAAATTCAGCAATGGTAAAATATTCATATGATGTTCATAACTACTGATGGTTCTACAGTGAAGTTGTTACGCCCGGACTTCGTTGAGGTACAACATTAATTTTAAATTTTTATTTCGTGAATTAATTGCCTGTTTATTTAAATTGCTTGGTTGTAGCATGGGATGAACCCGATACAGGATGCACATTGTGGCGACGATGTGTGCACATGAGCCATAAACCACTCGGCACATAAGTAGGGCAAGGGCGAAGCTGTGCGGCTTTTCCATTTTAACATGCGGTGTCAGTTGCGCGGACTTTTCAAATAGAAGATGATTAACTTCAGTTTTATTATTATTATTTATATTATTATTATTGTTATTATTCTTATTATTATTATTATTATTATTATCATTATTTTTTTATTAATAATTTTATTTTTATTAAAGCCTTTATCTTTATTTTATTGCATTTAGTTCTTTTATTTATTTTATTGGGTTGTTTCCTTTTTTTATTTGTTTTTTATTCTCCCACCCCATACAAACCCTAGCCGCCACCCTATTTCTTCATTTTTTTCTTTTTTTTCCTTTTTCTTCCTCCCCACACATCCCCTATCCTTCTTATTTCTTCACTCTGGCGGCCTCCCTCCTCCCTCACCTTCTCTTCCTCGCTCGGCCATGCCCCTCCATTCTCCCTTTCCCCTCTTCTCTTTTTTTCTCCTTCCCTCCTCTCTTCCCTACTACGCTCACCCTCACCCACCACTCTCCCCTGTTCCCCCTCCCTCATAGCATCTCCCTCACCCGCCGCACTCCCCTTTCCCAGCCTCTCCCCTCACCCGCGTGCTCCCCCTTCCCTTCCCCTTCTCACCCTCTCCACCCGCTGCCTCCCGCACCCCAGGCCCCACCTCCCTGTTCAGCTTCCCCTCCGCCTCCCGCTTCCCGTTCACCAGGTCAGTGCCCTCTTTCCTCTCACTAGACAACAGCCCATCAGTCCCCTCCTCTCCTCCGCTCCACAGCCAGCATCACCCCCCCAACTCCCTTCCTCCTCCCCCTTCCGTCCAGATCGACTAGAAGAAACCTCTTCCTCTTGCTGGACAACAGCCAGCACCCCTCATTCCTCTCGTCGGACAGCAACTCCGCAGGCCGGCGCTCCTCCTTCCTCTCGCCAGACACCGACCTCCCGCACCTTTCTCACGCTGCCAGACCACCTCCCGCACCCCGCTCGTGTAGCCGGACCACTGTGCCACCCCCTCTTTACTTTACAGACATTCCTCAAGGGTTTGTTTTGAATTTTATTTAATTATTTTAATTGGTTTAATTGATATTTGGGTTATTTAATTATTAATGCAATTGTTTATGTTTTAATTAATTAATTTATTATTATTAAATTTGTTATTTATTTTATTTATTTGAATTGGTTAAATTGATAAATAAATTATTTTATTTGATAAAATTTTAATTAATTTAATTGATTATTATTAAATTTGTTAATCATCTTATTTAATTGAAATTGTTAAATTGTTAATTAATTTGTTTACTTATTATTAAATTTGTAATCATCTTATTTTATTGAAATTTTTAAATTGTTAATTAATTAATTTAGTTAGATTTGCAGTTCTATACTTGTTATTCAACTAATTTAATTGTTTTGGTTTAATTTTTAATTAATTAATTTAATTATTATTGAAACTTTTTAATGGTGAACTGAATTATTTATTTGCTGATGTTTATTTTTCATTTTTTATAGACCCCTAATTTTTAACTGGGTTGGAATTGAGGTTATTTGATCCACTTTTTAGGACCTTTTTGACGACTTTATATGGTGCGACCGTTGCACAACGGGTGTTTTGTGCTGTGTCTCTTCTCGTACCTATTTGAGCTGGGTGGTTTCGCATGCTTAGGGAATTTGATCATTAAGTCTGCTGGTTTTATTAATTTAATATGTCTTTTATTTAAATTATGTAGTGAGTTTTTGGTTTACTGGTAGAGCATGGTGTTTTACCATTATTAGTGGGTTATTTAGATTTTCGGGTCTATACCATGTTGCGCCTTGGTTTTGAACAAATGCAGCTGGTGGAATTTGATTCTTGCTAGAATTTTAGTGTGCGTTTGATAAGATTTTGCATTGTTTATTGGGTTGTTTTATTTTCTTAAAACTTATAAACCAATTTTCCAAATGTTTGATAAACTTTAGTTTGGTTCTCGAAATTTCGTGGTTCTTGCATGTTGTGAGGTTCTATGTTGCTTGTTGTGCCTTAACCTTGATGAGTAGGGTGAACTTTGAATATTGAGCACAAAAGGGGAAGCCTAGGTACTAGGTGGGTGGACTAGACTAGCATTCTAGTGATACAGGAGTGGCCTCATCCCATTTTCACTTAGCCAGATTGATGCTTACAACATTAACTAAACATTTGATGGTGACTGGAGACCAATATGGTAGGATGTGTTTCCCTGCCAGTGGCTCATGCACGGGAAATGTATGATATGGTTCACCGAGACGTGAGGTTCTAGGGTCCCGCATGGCTTTAGTACTTTAGGGCCTCTCCCACTTTTTTTTACTCCTGTGCGATTATATACTCATCACTGGTTGGTTTTGGTGACATCTGTGGTTTCAAAAGGTAAGAATGTGTTTTTTCTTTCTGTACCAAAAACCCCTTTTTCCTATTTTAAAACTGTCTTCCTGTCTTTAAAACTGTTTCAATAAAAATATTATTGCATTTATTTATTTTCTCTAATGTTTTATCTAGCAAACTGCTTTGGTCATCTAACCCTTTTTATGCAGAATCATTTTCCTGGTGCTAACATACTGAGTGATTGTTCACAACCTACTTACAGCCTTGCATGTAAGTAGATCTGATTATGTCGGATGTTGGAAAATGCCATGGTTTTGAGCACGGTGGTCCAAGTTGTTAGTTGAATCATCTGGTTTGGCGCTGGTGGTAGAGTCCTGACAGTGACATTCTTCCGTCAAGTGATTGTTGCTGCTTTGGTTTTTGGTCACCTTCATTTGGGAGTTAGACGTGGCTGAGTTTTAATTTCTCTTTTGTTGAGACTCGTTTATGCTGTTTTTTTAAAACTTCTATTTGTAATGTTGATTTCTGAATTCAGTTTAATTATGGTTTGCTTTTGGTTGTTGTAAGAGTAAATCGTTCCCAAAAATTATAAATTTATACACTGGCACTTATGCCAGACCTTGGGGATAGGGAATTCCCTTCGGGCCTTGTCGTGTGCCAGGTCGAGCGCCGAGTTGATGGAGACCCGATTCAGTTCGTGAAAAAATGGTATCATAGGGAGGTTGAGCTCTTGGTTTATGTTTTTTTTGGGATGAGTTGGGTAATAAAGAAGTTGGGACTGTCAGGGCTCGGAATTCATGTTGCTAGTGGGGTGCCTAGCCAGCGCGCCTCGTGACAGATACTGAGTCACCATTGGATGTCAGGGTACTTGTTTGACTTCTTTTCTAGGTGGGACGTACAGGCTGCAGACTATACGTGGACGCTAGGCAGGAAAGTATAGTTTTTATGTGAAGTTGTTTTTTCATGTTTAGTTTATTGATTATTATTTATCTTACTGAAAAAAATTGGTTCCTCTTGAGATATGTGATATTGATGGTATTCCTTTATGACTATTGCCCTTTAGAGCAAGATGCCTCCCCAGAGAGCTCCCATGCACCCACGGGAGGAAGCCGGAGAGAGTTCTCCAGCGCATCTTGATAAAAGATTGGTAAAGGCTATGGTCCATGTCGTTCAGTCTTTGGGACAAGGGGAGACTCCTGCCCCCACCCATATTCTAGCTAGAGGGGAAGAATCTGGCTCCAGGAAGGATAGAGCTCAGGAGTTTCTAAGGAACAAACCTCCTTCATTCCGAGGTATTTTATAACCTCAGGAGGCAGAGGAACAACTTGAAAAGATAGAATGCATGTTTGAATTCCATGACATGCCTGAGGAAGTCAAGGTGAAGTGTGCATCGTTCCAGCTAGAGGGTTCCATTCGCAAATAGTTGGAATCAGTGGTCCAGGCTGGGAAACATGATCACATGATTTGGAAAGATTTCAAGGATATCTTCAATGAGAAGTATTGTCCAGAGTTCATAGCCTTTGCTAGATCTTGGGAGTTCATTGAGATTTCGAAGGGAAATCAGATAGTTATGGAATATGCGAACCGCTTCGCTAAGCTGGTGCGGTACGCACCTCAGATAGTTTCGATCGAATTCTTGAAATCTCGGGTGTTTGAGAAGGGCCTTCGACTAGAAATCCACTCTCAGGTTTACTTATTCAAGTTGAAGACTTATTCCGAGGTGGTCTATCATGCTTGCATGGCCGAGATTGACCAAAGAGGAATGTTGGGGTTTTCTGGATCAGTGTTAGGCTTTGGTAGTGGTAGTTCCTCAGAAAAGAAGAGGATGCGTGTTAAGCAGTGGAAGAAGAGTGGTGGTGGCTCAGGCCATCCCTCTAGGAAAAAATCATCTGAGGCTTCTGATTTGAGGCCCATTGTGTGCCATTAGTGCGGAAAGGAAGGGCACATCCGACCTGCGTGTCCACATCCTCTCAGACCTTGCTATGGGTGTGGAGTCATAGGGCACCTATAACATTTATGTGGGACTGTACGCCCTTACCAGAGTGGGAATTGATCTGTGGCTTCCCAGGGTGTATTATTGCTGTCAGAGCTGACCAGGATGCCGGGATCTCGGTTCGGTGGTCATGGTGGCAGTACCGGATCATCTTCTGGGCAAAGCCAGATTTGGTCGGAGACGCAGGCGAGCTGTCATTCACAGGCAGGGACCAGAATTTTTCATGTTGTGGATGAGGCACTAGCGGGATATGATGTAGGTCCTTTGACTGTTTGAGGTAACATTCTAGTTGCATCTTCTATAGATATAGTTTTATTTGATACTGGTGCTTCAGTTTCTTTTATATCTGCTCGCCTTGTAAATCTGCTGAACCTACCATCCGAGTTGTTATCGTTTGTTATGGAGTTGGCAACGCCGTTGGGGAAAAAGAGGGTGGAAGGCCTTAGGTTCCCATCGTGTGCACTCTCTACGTCAGGAGTTGAGATGGAATGGAATTTATTGGTCCTTGACATGGACCTATTTGATGTGATCCTTGGTATGGACTGGCTGGTGTGCTTTCAGGCGCAAATTGATTGCTATCGGTGCCGAGTCAGTTTTACGGCACCGGATGGGGATCCTCAGATATATCATGGAGAATGGGATCCTCGGTCGGGATGCGCGGGACCTCCACTCCCTGAGTTGGTAAATATTGCTTATTAGTTGTCGTAGCTCGCACTAGAAGACGATGGTGGTGTTTTGGGTTACCTCATGTAGTGGATGAGTTCCCAGAGGTCTTCCCAGATGATTTTTCTAGCTTACCCCCAAAGGGGGATGTGGAGTTCTTGGATGAGTTGGCACCAGGAACACAACCTATATCTGTTCCCTAATATCTCATGGCCCCCACCAAATTGATGGAATTAAAGATACAGTTGGATGATTTGGAATCCAAAGGATTCATTCGCCCGAGCGTCTCTCCTTGGGCTTCCCCAGTTCTTTTCGCGAAGAAGGACGATGGAACCCTCCAGTTGTGCATTGATTACAGGAAATTGAACAAGTTAACAATCCAAAATAGATACCCTTTGCCCCGGATTGATGATTTGTTCGACCAGCTGAAGGGGGAAAAGTGGTTCTCTAAAATCAATTTGCGTTCGGGATACCACCAGCTCAGGGTGAGATAACAGATATCCCGAAGACGGATTTCTGATGCAGGTACGGTCACTTTGATTACTTAGTCATGTCTTTTGGATTGACATATTCCCCTGCAGTTTTCATGTAACTCATGAATAGGTTGTTCCACCAAATATCTCGACTCATTTTTCGTGGTATTCATGGATGACATCCTGGTTTATTCTGGATCTGAGGAGGATCATGAGCATCACCTACATGTTGTTTTGAGCACTTTGTGAGGCCATCGCCTGTATGCCAAACTCTCGAAATCCTCATTCATGATCAGGGAAGTGAAGTTTCTGGGGCATGTCGTCTCAGAACAAGGGGTTTCAGTGGATCCTAAGAAGATTAGGGCAGTGATGTCATGGGAGCATCCGAGAAATGTGTTTGAGATCAAGAGTTTTCTAGCATGGCTGGTTATTACAGGCGCTTTGTCTGGGACATCTCGCGGATTGCCTCCCCCATGACGGCACTCACCCGGAAATAGGTGAAGTTTGAGTGGAGAACATAGTGTCAGGAATCCATTGAGGAGTTGAAGAGGAGTTTGACCACTGCACCTGTGCTGAACTTACCAGAGTCAGGAAAGGGCTGTGTGGTTTAGTGTGATGCTTCAGGTACGGGCCTTGGATGTGTGCTCATGCAGGATGACCATGTTGTGGCTTATGGTTCTTGCCAGCTCTGGCCGCATGAGAAGAATTATACGACTCACGACTTAGATTTGGTAGTGGTGATTCATGCCTTGAAGAAATGGTGTCACTATCTCTTTGGGGAGAAGTTTGTGGTCTATTCTGACCATAAGATCCTGGCCTACATTTTCTCTCATAATGATCTCAATTTGAGGCAGTGCTGCTGGGTCGAGTACCTGTAGGGTTTTGATTTTGATATTTTCTATACCCCTGGTAAGGGTAATGTGGTAGCTGACGCATTGAGCAGAAAAGTACCAGTGCAGGCATTGAGGAAGTCTAGCGATGAGTGGAATTTGATGGGGCTCTTCGCCCAGATGCACTTGGAGAGTAGGGAGCATAGTAGAGGTACTTTCTTGGCTAGCATTCAGCTGACTCCTGGTCTTCTGGATTTGATTCAGCGGGAGAAGCCCGGTGATGAGCTGTGTCAGCGATCTATGCAGTTTCTTCATGGTGGGGAGACTCCTTCAGTTTGTTCCTTGTCTTCCCATAGGGTCTTGTGCTTCAAGGTTCGTGTCATGGTGCCATTGTCTCTGTGGAAGGTGGTGATGCAGGATAGCCATCAGTCTTAGTGGGCCATCCATCATGGAACCACCAAGATTTATTACGATGTTCGCCATCATTTCTGGTGACCAGGCATGAGACGGGACATAGCCAACTTTGTATCGAGATGCTACACTTTCCAGCAAGTGAAAGAAGAGCATCAGAGACCATCTGGCCTACTCCATCCATTACCCATTCCTACCTGGAAGTGGGGTGAGGTATCCATGGAATTCATTATTGAATTTCCTCGTACACCTCGGGGTAGGAATGCTATCTGGGTAGTGATTGACCGCTTAAACAAGCCATTTCAATTTATCCCGATCATAGATACAAAGAAGGTAAATGAGCTGGGCCGCTTGTATGTTCAGGAGGTGGTCAGACTTCATGTTGTGCCGTCGGAAGTTGTTTCTGAAAGGGACCCCTGCTTTACATCTCAGTTTTGGGGAGTCCTCTAGAAGGCTGTGGGGTCACATATCAAGATGAGCACGACATACCATCCTCAGACCGATGGCCAGACGGAGCGGGCGAATCAGATTCTCGAAGACATGCTCTGAGCACGTGGGTTAGATTTTGGAGGCTCATGGGATAGCCATTTGGGATTGGTTGAGTTTTTTTATAATAACAGTTACCAGGATTCCATAAGAATGATACCCTTTGAGGTGCCCTATGGCTGTCCTTGTCGGTCTCCTCTGTGTTGGGCTGAGGTAGGTGAGACATCGCTCTTGGGGCCGAGCCTTATTCAAGAGACGTCTGAGAAGGTCAAGCTAATTAGGCAGCGGTTTTTGACAGATCAGAGTCGCCACAAGTATTATGAAAATCAGAGGTGGCATGATCTTGAGTTTTTAGTGGGGGACAGAGTGTTCCTGAAAGTGGCCCCTCGCTTGGGTCACCATCGTTTGGGGAACTAGGGGAAGTTGACACTGAGGTATGTCGGACCTTTCGAGATACTTGAGCAGACTGGAAAGGTGGAATACAGGTTAGCTTTGCCCTCGTAGTTGATTTTGATTCACGGCGTATTCATGTCTCCCAACTAAAGAAGTACAACCCCGATCCGTCGCATGTGATGAATTCAGAGGAGATGGAGATAGAGTCTGACTTATTTGTGTTTGAGTGACTAGTGCGGATAGGGGATTCTCAGGAGAAGGTGCTACGTGGAAATTCCATTCCTCTAGTCCGTATTCTCTGGTAGCACGAGAATGATGAGCACGAGACTTGGAAGCGGAAGTCGTCGGTTGAGCAGGAGTACCCATTTCTATTCTCCGATCAGGCATCGAGCGAGTTTATGAGGGCGGAAAGTTTCCAGGGTGGGGAGAATTTCCACGCCTGGACTTCATTGAGGTACAACATTCATTTTGAATTTTTATTTCATGAATTAATTTCCTGTTTGTTTAAATTTCTCAGTTTTAGCACGGGCTGAACCCGATTCGGGTTTCCCGTTGTGGAGACGATGTGTTCGCGTGAGCCGTACACCGCTCGACGCACGGGCAGGGCACGGGTGAAGCCATGCGGCTTTTCCATTTTAACATGCGGTGTCCGTTACAAGGACGTTTCAAATATCGGATGATTAACTTCATTTTTATTATTATTATTATTATTATTATTATTGTTATTATTCTTATTCTTATTATTAATATTATTGTCAGTATTTTTATTATTATTAATTTTATTATTATTAAAGCCTTTATCATTATTTTATTTCATTTAGTTCTTTTATTTATTGTATTGGGTTATTTCCTTTTTTATTTGTTTTTTTAATTCTCCCCCCCCCCATACAAACCCTAGCCGCCACCCTATTGCTTCCTTTTTTAATTTTCTTTTTCCTTTTTTCCTCCTTTTTCTTCCTCCCCACGCATCCCCTCTCCTTCTTCTCTCTTAACTCTTGCGGCCTCCCTCCTCCCTCACCCTCTCTTCCTCGCTTGGCCACGCCCCTCCCTTTTCCCTTCTCCATCTTCTCTTCTTTTCTCCTTCCCCCCTCCTCTCTTCCCTACTGAACTCACCCTCACCCGCTGCTCTCCCCTGTTCCCCCTCCCTCACAGCCTCTCCCTCACCTACTGCACTCCCCTTTCCCAGCCTCTCCCCTCACACATTCACTCCCCCTTCCCTTCCCCTTCTCACCCTCTCCGCCCGCTGCCTCTCGCACCCCAGGTTGTGCCTCCCCATTCGGCCGTCGCTCCGCCTGCTTCCTCCCGCTCACCAGGACGGCGCCCTCTTTCCTCTCACCGGACAATAGCCCAGCAGGCCCCTCCTCTCCTCGGCTCCACGTCCAGCCTCCCCCTAACTCCCTTCACCCACTCCTCTTCTAGCCGGACTAACTAGCAGCAACCTCTTCCTCTTACCGGACAACAGTCGGCGCCCCTCCTTCCTCTCGTCGGATAGAAATTCCGCAGGCCGGCACTCCTTCTCGCTGGACAGTGACCTCACACACCCTACTCGCATTGCCGGACCACCTCCTGCACCCCACTCGCACTGCCGGAACGCCGTTCCACCCCCTCTTCACTTCCCCAACTTTCCGCAAGGGTTTGTTTTAAATTTTATTTAATTATTTTAATTGGTTTAATTGATATTTCGGTTATTTAATTATTAATAAAATTGTTTAATAGTTAATTAATTAATTTATTGTTATTAAATTTTTTTAATTATTTTATTTATTTGAATTGGTTAAATTGATAATTAAATTATTTAATTTTATAAATTGTTTATTAATTTAATTGATTGTTATTAAAAAATTTAATCATCTTATTTAATTGAAATTTTTAAATTGTTAATTAATTTATTTAGTTATTATTAAATTTTAATCATCTTATTTAATTGAAATAGTTAAATTGTTAATTAATTTATTTAGTTAGTTTTGGAGTTTTATACTTATTAATAAACTTATTTAATTGTTTTGGTTTAATTGTTAATTAATTTATTTAATTATTATTGAACATGTTTAACGGTGAACTGAATTATTTAATTGCTGATGTTTATTTTTCTTTTTTTTATGGACCGCTGATGATTCACTGGGTTGGAATTGAGGTTATTTGATCCCCTGTTTTAGGATATATTTTTCGATTTCATACGGTACGACCGTTGCACAACAGAATTTCTGCGCCGTGTCACTTCTCGTACCTATTTGAGGTAGGTGGTTTCGCATTCTTGGGGAATTTTATCATTTAGACTGCTGGTTTGATTAATTTAATATGTCTTTTATTTAAATGCTGTTGTGAGTTGTCAGTTGATTGGTATAGCTTGGTCTTTTACCTTTATTAGTGTCTTATTTAGATTTTCGGGTATATACCGTGTTGCGCCTTGGTTTTGAACAAATGCAGCAGAAGGAATTTGATCCTTGCTAGAATTTTAGTGTGTGTTCGAGTGGGTTTTTCATTGTTTATTGTGTTGTTTTATTTTCTTAAAACTTATAAACAAATTTTCCAAATGTTTTATAAACTTTAGTTTGGTTCTTGAAATTTCATGGTTCTTGGATGTTGTGAGGTTCTATGTTTCATGTTTTGCCTTGACCTTGATGAGTAGGATGAACTTTGAATATTGAGCACAAAAGGGGAAGCATGGGTACTAGGTGGGAAGACTAGACTAGTGTGCTAGTAATACGAGAGTGGCCTCGGCCCAGTTTCACTTAGCGGCATTGACGCTTACAACACTAACTAAACATTTGATGATGATTAGATACCACTACGGTAGGAGGTGTTTCCCTGATGGTGGCTCGTGCACGGGAAATGTATGATATGGTTCACCGAGACGTGAGGTTCTAGGGTCCCACACAGCTTTTGTACTTTAGGGCCTCTCCCACTTTTTTTTCTCCTGTATGATTATATACTCATCACTGGTTTGTTTTGGTGTCTTCTGTGGTTTCAAAAGGAAAGAATGTTTTTTTATTTCAGTACCAAAAACCCCATTTCCTATTTTAAAACTGTCTTCAGGTATTTAAAACTCTTTCCATCAAAATATTATTGCATTTATTTATTTTCTCTACAATTTGAACCCGAAAACTGCTTTGGTCATCTAACCCTTTTTATGCGTAATATTTTTTCCTGGTTCCATCCTATTGAGAGATTGATCACACCCTACTTACACCCTTGGGTGTAAGTAGATCTGATTATGTCTGATGCAGGGAAATGCCAGGGTTTTGAGCACGGTGGTCCGAGTTGTTAGTTGACTCATCTGGTTTTGCGCTGGTGGAAGAGGCCACACATTGACATTCTTCCATCAGGTGACAGTTACTGCTTTGGTTTTTGGTCTCCTTCTTTTGGGAGTTAGTCATGGTTGAGTTGTATTTTATCTTTTGTTGAGACTTGTTTATGATATTTTTTATAACTTGTGTTTGTAATGTTGATTTCGGAATTTAGTTTACTTATGGTTTGCTCTGGTTGTTGTATGTGTAAATCGTTCCCAAAAATTCTAAATTTATACACGGGCACTTGTGCCAGCCCGTGGGGATAGGGAACGCCCTTCGGGCATTACCGCGGGACGGGTCGGGCACCGAGTTGATGGAGACCTGATTCGGTTCGTGATAGAAGTAATAAAAGTTCTGAAAGTTTAAAAAATATAATGTTCATAATGTTGGTAACCAAGCTCAGGGACTCATGCACTATTATCTAGGTTTTTAGGGGAGCAGATATAACTTGTTTGACTAGTCGTTCTTAGTATATTAATGCGTGGGACCTTTAGTGAAATGTGTTATTCATCTCATAATTTATTGGGGAGTTTATAATTTGTGGAGGATTTTATTATTTTGTAAATTATTTATCACATGTAATCTTCTAGTTATAAAAAATGAAATTAGTGATGTTTCTCCACTATGAATGTAAGAAATGTTCTAAATCCTATTAAATAATCCATGTTCTTTTTCTACATTCTATTTTTACAATTAATGCTTTACCCTTGAATGTTATTCTATTAAAAAAATTATTGAGGAATGTGAGAGGAATAATTTTGGTAGTGCATATATCATAGTGAATACCAGCATCTTGTACGCACAATCATGGGGAAGTGAACTTTTAGATATCAATTATCCAATATACATAGTCATAATTCTGTAATATTCTTTTGTAATGGAATGAGAGAATATAGTGGTTTTATCAGAAGCATGGAAATCCACCTTTACACATTTTATCATTCTCTAACATGTGTAATCAAAGGTGTTCAACTTTCATTGGTTGATCACACCTGTAGGAGTTTCGTAAGGACATCAGATAAAGGAAATATCTAGATCGATATATTCAATTGAGTGAATTTTGGATTTTATAAAATGAAAATTGAATAACATGTTATTTAGAAGGACTTGGAAGTCATTTTTTCTATAATAAATCTAGTTCTAGTAGAGAAACATGAATGCTATCACATTACTATAAATGCACAAGATCTTGTTAGAATGTCTCTTAGATGGAATGTATCTTTCAATATTCAATATAATGAGTCTATAATGGCAGTTAATAAGGCATCGGTATATATTTATGAAACAATAATGTCCATAAATAAATTTATCTTATTTTGAAGACTATTTAGATTAAGGTCTTTGGAAGTAATACTAGTGCCAAATAATGTTAATGACTTCATCATCATTTGTGAGTAACTCTAATCAGTAAAGGTAATTTTTTTTGATGAAGTATGGGAATTTTTACTCTTATTTTCACTTATGAATGTCTAGGATAAAATTTCTTCTATATTTTGTAACTTGAGTGAAAAAATATACTTAATGTTTTTTGATATTTGGAATTTGAAACTAAATAATGAATTTTTGTTAGGGGACATTTAGGCAATATCTAGTAGTTCCCATAATATGGATGAAAAAGAATATTCACGTCAACAAAAAGAATATACAAAATAATTCATCATATGATAAGTCTCATGAATGTCGATGAGAAAAGAGGTGAGGAAAGTCAGTTGGTCCTGATCCAATCTACTATAAATGTAGGAATAAAGGATATATCATGAAATATTTCAAACATCATATTGAAAACACTAGACAAATATTAATTATTAGTAGTTCATATTTTATTTACACAATGGAAGATTACAAGACTTATGTACAAAGAACATCCACTCCATTAGAATAATGGGTGATTGATTCTAGAGCCTCCCATCATTCAATAGGTGATCAACGTTGTATAATAAATTATGAATTTGTGAAGTTTGGGAAAGCCTATCTAGTGGATGGTGAAGCCCTATTAGTTTTTGGAAAAGGATATATCAACATCTGAATAAAGAATGGTGAATTTAAGAAGCTATTGGATGTTCAAAACCCTGATCTATAATAGAATATAAATTCTTTAGATAGTTATATGATGATGGTTTTTAACTATCATCAATAATGGGGTCTCGAAAGTGACTCAGGGATCCATGTTGATTTCAAAACGAGTAATATATGGGACTTTTTACATTATATAAAAATAGATTAAAATGAAATGGTAAAAAGTTATATATATTTTATGATATAAATATATAACATTATTGGTCTAGTAACATCATTGAGAAGAACATGAATGTTATAATGGTTAAGGGAATACTGAATATTTATCGCATGGAAATAAGAAATTGTGAATGTTATGAGTCAGGAAAGAAGAACTGAGTGTCTTTAAACATATATGGTCAAAACCTAGGACCAAAATTTAGATATTCTAAAATAAAATGTTTAGAGACCTACCTCAATTTAGTACTATAGTGGTTGCCCTTACATTTTGACTTTCATTAATGATAGTATATGGTAATTATGGAATTACATATTGAATCAAAAGATTCTATTATTGTAGGGGTTTATTTAGTAGAAATAATTTGAAGAAATGGAGTGTGGATATAAGCTAAAATTGAATCTAAATGGACAACATTGTTAAGTACACCAGACACAACTTCTAGAATTTATGAATGAGGTAAGGAATAATGAATGAGAATTTTTTACCTAGAACTCTATAACAGAATATACGGGATAAAATAATTAATACGAATCTATTAAATAAATCTAGGGGCATGAGGTTACACTAGGGAATGCCAAAGCCGATTTTGGTTGAGTCACACAACACAAAATATTATCTTTCCTAAATATGTCTTGAATCAATAGTTAGGAATGAAAATCCAAATGAGTTATGTTTTGGAAAATGACCAAAAGTTCATAAACTCAGAGTTATTGGTATTTTTTCCAATCAATATGTAAATTTTAATGAGGTGGAGAATATAATTCATAATCGAAAATGTGTTTTATCCTTGGTTATAGAGATGAAAATTTTGGATATCTGTAATTTCTCAGCCTCGGTTCCACACAATGGTGTCCCGAGTTAGTCTAGTACATGTCCTCAAGTGGGCCAATCCATATTTCTGGGGCATATGACTAGAATATAGGGTCAATATTGATCATGGGGTGACTATATCCACTTTATCAAAGTACACAAACATGGGGAAAATAAGAATAACCAATGATATAATAAACCACCAGCCGAACCAGAATCACATGATGACCAAAATAAGAAATACAATATCCAAAACTAAATACTATATATGTTATGACAACATGGGTCGAGTGTAAATTTGAAAACCCAAAAAAATAATAAATATGCTGAAAAACCCCATGATGGTCCTAAAACGAAGTCTAGTTGCCTCATCAAATCTCTATCTCGACTCATTCATCCAATAGAGGGATTTTTCCCTTATCCATTTTTACATCCAAGAAATCTATTTGGGTGTTGATCAGGTAGTTTGATTTGGGTGTGGGTATAACTCAGTCAGCCACCACTAATGTAATCAAAGACAATATCTAGTAAAAATTGTGTATGCAGTTATATAAAGAATAAATACCATCAATAAAATAAACATTTTACATTTATTCAATTAATATTTTTTAACCACACACACCCCCTAGTTCTCGAGGACACCTGGACTCTCAACAACTACTATGGGCCATACAATAGTCAGAACTATCCATAAGGGATATCACATATCTAAGTGTTACTATTTCCATTCTTCATCTCAATTCATATCGAAATTCCATTGTAATAACTCATTATTTGAATTTACTTCAGAATTACATTATAACATTCATCAACTCAATTCTCATCTGAATTTCATTTCTATCCTTCATTGTCTCAATACTCATATGAATTTCATTATTACTGTTCATTATCATAATTCACATTTAAATTTTAATGTTATAATTCTTTATCTTAATTTAAATATTAATTCCACTATTACCATCCATCGTCTCAATTAAAACCTTAATTCTATTATTACCATTAATCATCCAAATTCACATATGAATTCCATTATTTACACTCATTGTCTCAATTCTCATATATCAAAATATAATAATATCACATGTATCATAGGAGAACAACAAATTAATTCACTAATTAATTAATCCAATTAAATCATTTCATATTCATATCATTCCAATAGGTAATTCAACAATTAATTATTCACACCCACTCCATTAATAAATCCATAAATTAATTAATCACATCAATTCCATTAATATATTCATCAATTATTTAATCACATCAATTTCATTTATTAATTTAATAATTAGTTATTAAATTATTGAAACCCAACATACACACGATTAATTCAAAAATTATTTATTTTAATTTAATCAATTAAATATCCCCAATTTCACAATCCCTCAATCAATTAATTGACCAAATTAATTAATTAAATTTAAGGAACTCAATTACTAATCATCCAATATATATTCTAAAATTAAACCCCTTAAATTGTAATAAAAAATTTATGATTTGAATTATAAAACACCTTCCTCAATTCGTTGATAAACACTCTCCAATGGAAATCCCCAAATTGAAGTTGAAAAATGGTGAAGATGGAGATATTGAATAGAAACTTAGGTTCCATGATAAACAAATATTGATCCAAAAATCCTATATCTACATCCAAAAAATCATAGATCTAGATCCTAAAAATATAGTTTAACATCCCTTTAAATGATCAGGGGGTATGGGAGAGAAGAAGGAAACCACATGGGATATGATCCTCTTTCTAGGAGGGGTTTGGATCTTTAATCTACCATTCAAATCACAAATAATGGAGGTTGGGAGCCCTATGAATTCATCTAGGATCCTGCAAATATAATAGGAATAATATATTACAATGTTAGTGTCAATATTGTGTGTAAAATCAAGGTTTGGGAGATTTTATATCTAATTTTTGGTTAATTTAATAGTTTTGCATGGTTTCCTGGGCATAGGTGCATGGTTTTCCAAAATGTGTGACTTAACCATGTGCCTCTTCAAGGGGATGATTGTTTTTTCATAAGATGGTGTATGGTTGGATAATCCATGTGTAATCTATGTGATTATTATATGTTTGGGTACACATAGGTTTTTAGGATGGGGTACACGATTTGGGAATACTGTGCACCAAACGTGTACTTTCCCTCTTCTTTAAAAAATTCACTATTTTCACCCGCACACACCCCAAGATACATCCCAAATTAAAATTACTCAAACAAGGAAAAAAATTTAACTGAAAAAAAAATCCTGGGACATCTCCATAAAAGGTTAGGATCTTATCGACTCCCCACATTATAATAGCGCATCCTCAATCTATACTCACAAGTATATCAAAGATTCTTTGTCAAAAAGATCAGGCCACTGAGCCCACACATCCTCTTCTCTTTGGCATTAATACTCTTGCACAAATACATATTACCACACTACATGAACTATTGAAACGGTATTTTCCAGTAACACTTTATCACTTTAATCCAAAACACATATCAGATGCTCCTCAAAGTATGCATCACTCTAAATCTCAACATCATTCACATCGATAAGATGAGAAGGTTCAGGGTGATACTGCCAAAGTTGTGACACATAAAAAAATCATTCATAGAATTGTATCTCTATAGAAGAGTCAATTACTACACCACTGACCTGATTATTTCCTCAATATACAATGGTCCAACAGACCTGGGTAGAAACATTCCTTACCTCCATATCCTGTGGTGACCCAATCTAGGTGACACCCAAAGGAATACATGATCACCCTCTATAATCTATAGGGATCATCTAAGTCTACCAGCATACGACTTCTGTTTTCTCTAAGACATTTTCATATGTTTCCAAATCGATTGAACCAGATCTACTATCTCATCCATGAGACTCGGTCCCAACAAATCTGAATAGCGTCCCTCAATCAAACATAGAGGTGATCTGCATGGCCTACCATAAAGTGATCACATGGTGACATCTAAATTCTATCATGATAAATGTTGTTATAGGAAAACTATACTAAATCTATGTACTTATCCCAAGACCTACCAATTTATAGGACACACACCCGAAGCATTTTCTCAAGAACCTGTTTTATACACTATGGGTTCCCATCTATCTATGGGTGGAAACCATATGCAACAAAACATGTGTACCAGGCACCTTCTTTAAGTCCAACCAAAAGTATGAAATTAAGATTTATTAAAGGATTGAAACTATTTTCTGTGGTGCCCCATGTATATGAACTACCTCTCTAGCATACAAATCCCCCAACTTCTCTATAGAAAAAGTCTCATATACCAGAAAAAAAATTGTTGCATTTATGAATCGGTCCAAAATCGCCTAGATAGTGTTGTTCTTTTGAGGAGTCCTCAAGATACCCACCCAAAATTTCTTATTAACATCATCCCAATTTCCTTCTGGAATAGTAAACAGATGTAGTAAACCACCAGGTCATTGATTCTCTTCCTTCACCCATTGAGAGGTGTAGCATCGTGTCACCAAAACTCTTATCTTCTTTTCTATTCCCAGCGACATAAAGTGCTGATGTATGTCACAATCCATTTTTATCAAATTGGATGTATTTCTCACTTAGAGGAATGAAATTCATACATAATCTCCTAACAAATACTTAAAGGAACAACTCTTTGATTCCAAACATAGATGATCACATCCATATCTATAGTCTAATCTGATGGTGAATCTCTCCCTTTAAGGCTTTCTCTCAAAGCCCATAATTCGGAATCCTCATATTTCCACTCCCTGATCCATCTCATAATGTTTGGACTTCCCAAAAAATGGTATGAATTTCATATTCTCTTGAATCTCCAAAACCACAACAAGCTTGTTAGCCAGTAAAATTATTATCTTGCACTCAGAACTAGTCTATTGAACAACATGATTCTAGGTGTCTCTTCTTAAATCTTCAACAATACTATTCCCATTATCGAGTTTATATGCTAGCTTAAAATTGACATTCTATATTTACTCAACCATTATCCTCTACTAAAAATAGAAATTTTTAATAAAAAAGATACACTATAAGATATTGTGATTCGTATACCTAGTAAACCTTTTCCCAATATATTATTGTTTTTCCAAAACTTTAAAGAATAAATAAAAAATGATAAATCAACTTTATGTATAGGTTAGTTCTATTAATGTGGCCTTAACTACCAATACCCATACATCACAACATAATCTCTTCATATCAACACTCCTTTGAGTATGTCCCATAAGCATCAAAAATATATAGTCCCCACATGTATTGTTGAGGATCAAGATTGGTGTTGATGTCATGTGATTCTCCAACTTATAGAAATCATTATCACATGCTTTTGACCATACAAAATTTATCCCCATCTTATTGAAGCCCAAAATAAGTTCTTAAAATGTGTATAATTCTTCTATGAACCTATTATAATATCAATATAACCCCAGAAATATATGGATATCATTAATGTTTTTGGTTTTCTCCAAGGATACAACTGCTAGAAACTTCTATGTGTCCAATGATAGAAATGTGACCAATGAAGTGTACGTGGTCATTCCAAAACTGACACTTATATAGAATTTCATATATCCAATCCTATCACATTGGACTATGGATGGTGTCAATATTACGGGAAATATCATCATGAGTCTTATAGTACATCAAGATGTCATCAAAAAACACTAACAAAAAATGATCCATATATGAATGGAATATTATGATCATCAAGGCCATATTTATTGTAGGATAATTCATCAAAAAAAAATGAAATTTCAATGAACTCATATAGGCCATACCTAGTTCAGAAAGCAGCCTAAGGTATATCAAATGTTTTAACTCTCAACTGACGATACCCTAATATCATGTCGATCTTAGGGAAAACCCAATATCCTTTCAATTGGTGAAATAGATCATGATACATATATGATGATTCAATTTCATCACATTAATCTGATTTGTCTTTTGGTAATTGATACATAAGGGTAGATTCACAACATTCTTATTAGAAAAAAACACTAGAGAATCCCATTGAAACAAACTCGTATGGATAAATACTATATCCATCAATTATTCGAGATGATACATGAACTATGCAAGCTCTATTGGTGTCATTCCATATGGTGGAATGGAAACTGAATCCTCCCCCGGTATGATCTCAATCATAAATTAGACATATCTCTCATGTGGATGCTCAGAGAGGTATTTTGGAAAAACATCTTGAAGCCCATCCACTTCAGTTTGAAATGAATCTTTCTTTACACCTAAAATAATGAGAAATAGACTAGATTCTTGGGTAGTGAGTTCCACCCATTATCGATGAACTTTACATGAAAAACCCACCAGGATATCCCACAATCCTTGTGAATATATTTTTCAATTATAGGGGGTGTAAAATCCACTCTATTCTAATAAAAATCAATATGGGTTCATTACTCCACTAACTAGTACCGATTATTAGTTTTAAGCATGAGCTGACAATTATATAAACATCCCCTAGAAAATGATAGTCCTAAACCTTGACTGAAGACCCATTTCTCAAACATATTTCCCTAAACCATACCTCTAAAGGTGTATCTGTCCTCGTCAGCCAACTCAAAACACTAACTCCAGGCTCAACCCATTTACACGTTATAGAGATATAAAAGAATGAGAGGAACCAGTATCAAATAAAGCACAATCTAATATATAAGCTACAAGAATTGTACCTCTCACTATCAATGGTATAACCTCAATACACTCCAGTGTAGGATGAACTAAATTTAATTGTCTTTCCCCTCTTCCCTGTGATGCAATTTGAGATCCCTAAGCTACACCAATCTAATAATATGGTCACTATTTCCCAGAACTATTGATTCCATTTCCTCTACCACGACGACAATTATAAATCCATCCACTATCCTAAAATGTTTTAAAATGTCCTCTTGTAACACTCTAATTCTTCCTAGATACTCCATTATTACCTATTTTCCATGGGTATCTACAAAACTTTTGAACATATCTAGTCCCTTTATAAGATTGAAACTTTACCGATGGTTGGGGACACCACATATGATATTGTCTCAACCTACCACACTGGTGACAGCCCTTCTAGGTAAGATCCTGAGTAACTGATCCTTCCCCATGTCCACTCTTCCTATTATCCCCCTAGATTACACACTCATAGTGATGCTTCCTGCTTTAAGGGAACATACCTCATGATCATCTAGTAGTAACCATTTTTCCTTCACTAGAATCCTCCATTAGTTTACCCTGAGCTATTATATCCTGATCCACTACCTCAGCAAATTTTTTTAACCAAATGAAGTTTTCTTGGGACCTAATACCCAATTTATGATCGTCCTATAAATGCATTTTCCTAGATATCTCATCATGAACCATCACTAGAGCAAAGCACTGCAAGTCTGTAAAGATTCAAACATAGTTTGTCACCTCCCCTGAGTCAACTGCATGAACATAGCTTCTCTCTCTTGTCTCATTGTCTTTGGATTTTATCACATTAGGAACTTATAACAACCAAAAAGTTTATCAATGGAAATCCATTTCTTATAATTATTTCATATATTATTGTAAAAAATCATATTAATAACATAACAGAAGATTTATAAATGGATAAATAAGGAAATAAGCTGTATTTCTAAAAGTTAAGAAAACTATACTGATGAAATAGTTTCTTGACCCTGTGAATAGTAATTTGAACCTTATGAACAGTAAATCAGCCCAATGAATATTAAGCACACCCATAAATTATAAATAATATTTATTAATTTTATAAATAAAGTATGATATAATTATATCATTGTATAAGTAAATAAATGTTTTAGAAATTATTCATTAAATTTTGTTATTTTTAGAAAAAAAAGAAGTATTTATTTTATGTTTTTAACTATCATAATGTTTTGAAAGAAAATATAATTCTAAAAAATTTAATCATAAATTTATATTTTCTTATCTTGTGATTATAATATAATTTTATGAGACCTTAATTAATTTTCCAAAGTGTTACAAATTCAGTTATAATTTTAAAATTGGTATTTTCCAAGGTAATAATTATTTTAATTAAAAATTAAATTTCTCATATTTAAAAAATTATTTTCATAAAATTGAGTTCATTTTTTATTTCTACATGTTGAAAATTCGTTGGGTTTAATTTTTGGTATTTTTTGGAAAAACATCCATTTTTTTTGAATAATAAAATATGCTAATTTACGGAATAAGATAAATAGATGATTTCTTGATTCATAGATGATGTATACATTATTTAATCCCATAATCTCAAACTATCCTTTTTTATTTTAATATTTTTTATTATAATTATCAAACAATACATATTATTGAGGAAAAATGATAAAATAATGAATAAAATAATGATAAAACACTTCTCTCCTCCACTGTAAATACCACCTCTCACCAAATCTTCTCCTCACTCTTATATAGATTTGAGACATGTCAAAATTCTATTCAAATTACTTCCCAAAAATATCCTCCACACTCATGATATCTTGTTCTCCCCAAAATACCAAAACCATTTCCCTAATGAGGTTATCAAGGAGGAAAAAGTCATGATGTAAATTGCACTTTTCTTTTATTTTCTTTTATTTTCAAGTTATTTTTTTCTTATTCTCTCCTCAGCTACCGTAATTAAAATAGAATGAAAAATCTAGTAACATACATATAATATAATTTTATTTTGTTTCTAGAATAATCCATCATCAATTCTTTCCCCCTCAATTTTTTTCAAAAAATGAAACATTGTCTGTGATTTGTTATTTTATCACATTCAAGGACGATGATTTTTCAATTTCTGTTACCATTTTCAAGGCTGGTCATGATTCCATTTTTATGTTCAAACCATAATATAATATATTTAATTCATCTCATGTTTTTTTACAGAACCATTATATATATATGATATTAGATAATAGAACAAAACAAGTTCGTTGTGATCGAAAAACTGATAAAATTAATCTAAATGGTTATCATTAACATGTTATCTAATGATTCATCCACATATATGTAAACAAAATAATATATAAGATAACTCAAATTTATTTAATTCCATTAATAACATAAAAATTCAATTTTATATAATTATAATCATTATACATGAACTTCCATAGTCTTATTCAAGAGAACCAATCATGAAAACTAGGAAAAAGAACACTCCCAAATGATGAAATTAAATTCTATAACTCATAAAAAATAACATAAATGATCTTTATAAAACAATAATTAATTTAATTAATGCATAAAATGTTATTTACTTTTAAATTATTTAATTTAATTTGATTATCTAGGACATTATGATCAAGTGCATAACACCTTCGGACATAAGGTAAATGTTCTTTTTTGAACCTCGTTTTTTCCTTTTGGTTTCTCTTTCTCACTGTTTAACCCAATGTAATTCCTATTTTATTTTACAAACATATTCTAAATTATTATTCTATGTTCCAAAATACAATTCATGTATTATCATTGTTTTTTTATGGGGAAATACATGTTTTGAAAAGGTTCCCTTCTCAATTCTTCCAATAAGCATACCTAATTAAAGGGAAAATCCGGGTTTCCTACCCATTTTAAATTACACAACATATTATATTTTAAGACACAATTATTTTTCAAAATTAACTCATTTTATCAGGAAACGTTATCATTGTTTAATTTGGGTTGTATACAAACAATTATGGATTTTCCATTAAACCGTACTGAAATGTTTTATTTCTAAAGTTTCTTAAACACTTTTTCCACATCATTTTTATATAACATATAATAATTTATACCTATATAAACTAAAAAAATTTCTTTTAAAGATTATATTTCTCCTATCGTGGACACTGTTAAGATATTACCTTCTTATAATCCCTTTAACATGATTATGATACCCAATTATTTCCATTGGTAACCCTTGTGTTCATGTTTGATGGATTATGTATGGTTCTTTATTTAGAAAAAATATTAATGAAAATATTATTATGGGAGTTCTGAGATAGTGCTCTAATTAATTGGGTAATTTTTAGTCTCGTGATAATCCATGTGAAATGGTCTTGGTTGTTAGCCTTGACTCGTGCTCCATGTGAAACAGTCATATTGGTTAGATTTGACTCGTGATTCTCCAGGTTCAATGAACCAAGAATCATGCTATGTAATGTTTTAGGTTTCTTCAAAATTACTAAAATTCACTGATTATATGATCTGAGGTTATATATTCTGTGGATCCATATTTTTAATCATGTTCTATGCCTTTTTATATCATTATGTTATGTCTTATAACCGTTATATTGAGCATTATTTCAATGGTTATTTCCTTACATGTATTTTTTTATCATCTATTTTTTTTATGTATTCCCCCAAGTCATCTTATGTGGATATAAGATCTCAAGGAATTTTGTATCTCTTTATGAATAATAAATAGAACTTTTTTATTTTTCGAATCATGATATTTAATTATGTAACCAATTTCCAAGACACTAGACTTTATGATCCTTTTATTGTAATTTGATGTTTAATTATGATTAAAATCATTTAATGATATGTGTAAAAGGATACTGGCTCTATCTAATACCATTAGTAGGAACCATTTGGTAAGACTATGTATGAGAAAACATTCCTAAATTTTGGTTAGTATAGATTGTTTAGTTTATCAAGAAAATGCATTCATGTATGGATTCTAAAATTGGATGTGGTTTATTTATAGATGTACCTAGGTGTAACAATTCTGAGAAGGTGTTTTTGTCCTGACTCTTGGTAACCTAGTACACAATAATTAGCCTTACTGTACACCTAGTTTGATACTCTTGGGGGTTATGATTTGGTAAATTCATAAGATCATTCAGAACAATTTATTCATGAATTTCTTGAAGGAATTCATTTTTTATTCATTTTTTATAATACCAATTTTAAGAGTTAAAGGGGAACTAGTACATGGCCCATAGGCTTGGTGAAATTACAGGTCCCGAAGACCATAAAATAATTCATCCTAGACAATGACTACTTGAAACTACCCCTCCCCTGCTTCTCCCTTGTGATCAGCACTCCAACTTCATGTGACTGATTAGCTAGCTATAATGTGTAGGGATAGATAGGACTGGTACCGATGTTAAAGTGATACCCTCTCAATTTTCCAATTCCGATTAGCTATACTCTAGTGAATTATCCTTCTCTAAATCCTCATCTAGGGCCTTGTTCATTATAATTCATACTGGTAAATCTACAATCATGTGTCCTGAAGTTCATGAGGTGGAATAAGGGCCTAGAGGAGGCCTAAATTCATTAAGGTGACCCGAAGGCCTTAATGGACCGAAGGCATTGGGAGGACCGAATTCCTTAATGGACCTGGGGACCAAACCTGTTTCCCAAAGGCCTAAACGGGTGAATACTTCCAACTACTATAGTACCAAATTGTAACATCTATAGTAATGGTTGTAGTGATTTCTACAGTACTACTATAGTGACCTGGAAAAATTACTCCACCTGGATTTGATCTCGGGTCTCTTGGATCCACTTGAGGAGTCCTCACCAACCAGTCTAAGGCTGATGTACATTATGAACCTTTATTAAAGGAACAAAAATTTACTACAATAATATATGTTAGGAACAATACCATGGAAATCCTATATTTAAACCTAGTGAATTTCAGGTTATGATATAATTTTCCTTTACATGTTTATCCATTTATGTTGAAATTCTATTTTTACATGTTTATTATCTATATAATCAAGCCCCCAAATTATACTTTCTTTTTCTTATTTAATGGAAGGGAATAGAATAAGTCATGAAAACAATAAATGTGATAGGAAATGTGATGACTGGCCAATTGATATTCCAAATATGATGGTAATGGGTTCTCAAAATATCATGATAGTACTTTCTCAACTGGCCTAGGTTGTGAATAATAACATGAATCACATGGAACTCCCTCCTCATCATAAGTGATATAATGTTTTGGTTAAATCCTTTATATGGAAAATTACTCCTGTTTTTGTCGATATTCTCATCTACTCCTTGAATAATAGTTGATTAACTCCATTGAAAATATATTTTTTTTCTTCCAGTGCTTAGAAGAAATGAAAGTTGTGCTAGCGGTCTATCATTTTTACAGGGAAACTGATTAGTGATGGACACAGTTCATGAGAAAAAATTCCATGGATGAAATTGATTCCATGGAATGGAAATGTTTCAAGAAATGTTTTTTCAAAAAATATTTTACATTAAAACCTCCGTCTCAATATGGAAAGAGAGTTCCTTATACTTAATAATGAGTAAGATGAGTCTATTAGTGGGTATGAAGCAAAATTTACAAGTCATGCATGATATGCCCCCACCATTTCCATGAACACAAAAAGAAAGGGTTGTCACTTATTTAGTCTAATAAATATGAGTCTAAAAATCATTGGTGATTCGATAATTTAATATCTATTAAGAGAATGTATGTTGTTCCCTTAAGGTAGAAATAGAGATTAGAGACTCTTAGTGGTCTCATGGGTCCAGTGACAAAAAGAGGGAAATGAAGTCTATAATGGGTGGACCAATAGAAAATCCCATGATTAAAATAAAACCCAATATATCACATGTCAAAATTGTTAGAATAAGCATATTGGGAACTATTTAAATGGATCCAGTAAATGCATCAAATGTGGAAGAATAGGGAATATGGCTAATAACTACTGAAAGATATGAAGAATCCATCTAATGTTGAAGAAGAAGGAAGGGTTCAGATCAACACTTAGCATATATTTCATTGTTAAAACTACAAGTAACATGAAAATTATGTGAACCATTACCCCAATCCATGGCCTTTTGGATGAAATTAATAACAACAACCTCCATGTTTTCATGGATGGGAATATGTTATCACTAATGCTGAAGTGGATCCCAAAAATGATGTGGCGACAGGTACATTGATTATTCACTCTTGAATAGTGATAGTTCTATTTGATTCTAGTTCTACACATTCATTCATATACTGTATTTTTAGTATAACTAGTCAAACACCACCTCAAAAAATAGAGGTTTGGTTGTCTGTGAGAATGGTAAATGGTGAAATTATTGTATCGAGAGTTTATAACTCCTCCATCGTTAATGTTTGTGAACTAAACCTTCCATCAAATCATATAATAATCCCTATGGTAGAGTTTAATATTATAATGGGCATGGGTTTTCTTCTTTACATAAAACCAGCATCCATTACTGAGAATGGGATATGACTCTCTATATCCTGAATCATCCTTCAATTCTATACTAGTGTAAGGAGGAAGATTAATATATTTCATAATAATTGTCTCAAATGTGGATGATTCTTCTTTATGAGAAAAACTATATATCCGAAATGATTGATACAAAGGAGATTATCATGCTTGAAGACATACCTATTGTGATAGACTACACTGATGTATTCCTTCAAGAGTTTCCTCGTCTTCCTTTTGACCAAGAGGTTGATTTCTCAATTAAACTTATTCCTGGATATCTGCCTATATCAAATACAACTTATAAACTATTCATCTTTGATCTAAAAGAACTAAAGAAACAGTTACAAGAGAATCTGTCAGGGGATTTATATGATTTTGTGGTTCACCATGGGGTGAAAAAGTCCTATTTATCAAGAACAAGGGTGGATCAATTCACCTCTACATTGATTATAATGAGCTCAATAAAATCATGATAATGAATAATTATCCCCTCCCAGGGATAGATGACTTGTTTGATCATCTACATGGGTCCATTTATTTCTCTAAGGAGGATCTTTAGCTAGGGGATCACCAATTAAAGGTTTGAAAGGAATATATTCCCCGGAATACCTTTCGAATGAGGTATGAGAACTAATATTTCATAGTGATACCCTTCATACCCACTAATATTATATAAATTTTCATGTATTTAATAAATACAGTCTTTAGAAATTACCTTGACAAATTTTTGGTTGTCTTTACTAATGATATTCTAATATACTATAATAGAATGGAGGAATATAAGAAGCATTTGAATACTATGTTGAATACTTTTTGAAGGGAAGGCATTATGAAATTTACAGTAAATGTGAGTTATAGACGAAAGAGGTATCATTCCTAGTGTATGTTATCACTAGAAATAAATATCTATAGACCCTTTGAAGACAAATGAAATGGGAGAGTGTACTAGGACAACATCTGTAATAGAGATCTATAGTTTCCTTGGTCTAGTAAGAAATTATCGATGATATGGGAAGAACATCACATGATTTTTAAAACCCACTAACGAAGATATCATGGAAGGGAGTAGAGTTTTTCTAGATGATGGAATGTGAAGACTACATCAAACTGTTGAAAAAGAGGCATACCACTGCACCAGTGATCACACTACTGACAATTGTGAAACTCTTTATATTATACAGTGATGCTTCAAATAATTTTTGAGGATATTTATTGATACAAAATGATAAAACGATAGGCTAAACCTCATGGTTGTTGAAAATCCATGAGAAAAAACCATCCTATACATGATATAGAGTGTAGCTATGATATTTTGAGTTGAAAATATGGTTGAATTATCTCTATGGGGAGAAGTGTTAGGTATATAATGATCACAAGAGTCTCATATATATATTCACACAGAAGGAGATTAATATGTTCTAGAAAATATAGATATTTTTCATCAATGATTATGACTACTCAATCCTTTACCTTCAAGGTATGGAAAATAAGGTGGAAGATGATCTATATAGAAATGATGCTAGTATTTATCAATAATGATAATTGAGAGAGATCCAATCTTCTTATATTTTCATAGGATGGAGATAGGAATCGTTAAGGAAGGAACACCATCAATCCTTTCAAAAATGGTTTCTAAACCATCCCTTATGGAAAAAAATAACGGATTATCAAAGGAATGATATGGAAATATAGAAAAATGTAGAATATATAAGAAAGGGGAGATCCTTATAGTTTAAAATTGATGAGGAAGGAGTCGTAAGATCTCAATCACAGTTTTGTGTACCAATTGATCTAGAGATAAATATGGAGCTTCTGAATAACACACATAGACCAACCTTCTCTATTCACCCCAGGAGCATAATGATGTATCGAGATCTCTGAGAAAACTATTGGTTAGAGAATATGTAGAAATATATAACTTAATATGAATCCATGTTCTTGGTATGTATTAAATTTGAGGCTCAAAGACAAAATTCTAAGGGGATGATGCAACCAATAACTATACCTACATTGAAGTTAAAGAACATTTCAATGAAATGTTTCCCTAGACATCCAACGTTATCCAAAGAAAAAAATACAATATGGGTTGTTGTGTATCAACATACAAATATATATCAATTTATATCAATTCAAGAGGGATTCACACTATATCAAATTGAATGGATATACATCAAACAAGTTGTAACGATGAATGGAGTACCTCTATCAATTATATCTGATCGAGATGAAATTATCACCTCCATGATCTGGAAATTCCCCAATATGCTTGACGGATTTAGCTGAACATCAGTATGGACTATCATCCTCAAACCGAGGTAAAATCTAAGAGGACTACTAATACATGGGAAGACATGTTAAGAGAATTTGCTATGGACTTAAAAGGAGAATGGGGAAATCATCTTCTAATGGTCAAATTCTCCTACAATAATAGTTTCTACTCAAGCATCAAAATGGATCCATAGGATTCCAATTATAGGAGAAGATGTAGAACACCAAAATATTGGGATGAATTCATTAAAGTTAAGATGTTAGGTCTTGAAATGGTTAATGAAATAGTGTAGAAGTTGAAAACTATTCAGTATCACATCAAGGAATTCCAAAGTCTATAGAAGAGCTATACAGACAGTTGTCGGTGGGACCTAGAGTTTATTATTGGAGGCATGGTATTCCTCCCTATATCTCTATGGAAAATGATCGTGATATTTTTGGTAAAAAAAAAAAGATGAGTCCCAGGTACATCGTCCCCTTCGAGATACTTGATCGTGTCGGAGAAGGGGCCTATCTACTTGCACTTCCACCTACCATGCCTCATGTACACGATATATTCAACATATCCTTCATAATGAAGTATATAATGAATCTTTCACATAAATTGAATTATGATTTTCTATAGTAGGAGAATGATCTATCATATTAGGAGTGTCCATTGAAGATCTCTAACTATAGAGATAATTTTCTATGCACCAAAACTACTCACCTAGTCAAAGTATAATAGTGTAACCTTCAACATTAAGAGGAAACATTGGAACCAGAGGAAGTGACAATGGATAAGTACCCTCACCTAGTTTCCCCATAGTAGTTAAAACAATATTTTGAGGTTAAATTTTACTTAAGGGGGAAAGAATATAACAACCCAATAATTTATGAATGGAAATCCCTTTATTATAATTATGTCTTCTAGTATAATAAAAATCACATTAATAACAAAACAAAAACATTTTAAATGAATAATTAATAAAATAAGAGGTATTTCTAAAAGTTACAAAACGTAGATTAATGAAATCGTATCTTGACATTAGGAATAGTTTTATGAACCTTATGAATAGTAAATCATCCAAATGATTTTTCAACACCCATGAAAGTAAAATATAAATTTTAGGCTTATTATAAATTAAAATATAATATAATTATATCATAGTATATGTAAATAATTTTTCTAGAAATTATTAATTAATTGTTGATATTTTTATAAAAAATAAGTATTTATTTTGAATTTTATAATTAATATAATATTTTAAAAGAATCATTATTTACAAAAAATGTACTAATAGATTAATATTGTTTTATCTTATTATTATAACATAATTTTATAAGACATTAATTAATTTTTCCCAGTGTTACAAAATCAGTTATAATTTTAAAATTTGAATTTTCCAAGTAAATAAAGTTTCTAATTAAAAATTAAATTTCTCATATTAATAAAAATATGTTCATAAAATGGAGTTCATTTTGTAATTATATAAATCAAAAAATGGTTATGGTGAATTTTGGGTATTTTTTGGAAAAACATAATTTTTTTAATAGTAAAATATGATAATTTACCGTATAAGCTAAATACATGATTTATTGAGTCACAGATTATGTATGGATAATGTAAGCCCAAAATATCAAATTATCTATTATTATTTTAATATTTTTATGATAATTATAAAACATTTTATAGTCTTGAGGCCAAATAATTAAACGATGAGTAAAATAATGAGAAAGCACCCCTCCCCTCCACTATATATACCACCCCTTACGACCTCTTCTCCCCACACCTCTAAAGCTTTGAGACTTGTCCAAATTATACTCAAATCACTTCCAAAACTACTATTAGTTGTCCATAAGCTCTATTCCTAATAAAATAACATAATCCTTTTCCAAAAGTATGATCTAAAAGTGGATAAATTCGAGAGGTAAATTCCTCTTTCCTTTTATTTTATTTTCATTCCAAGTTATTTATTTTATTATTCTCTCCACACCTCCCCTCATAAAAATTTCTTGATTACTACAAAAAAATAATATATTGGAATTTTATTGTGTTTCTTTAATAATACATTGTCAATTATTTCCCTTCTCATTTTTTTCCGAAAAATGAAAACATCATTCATTAGGTGTTAATTTATCAAATTCAAGAAGGACGGGTTTTAAATTACTATTAATATCTTAAAGTCTAGTCATGAAACCATTTTTTTGGTTGAAATAGAATATAATATATGTATTATGTATTATGTATTGCTTTTGAATCATTATATAAATTGGATATTAAATAATAGAACGAAACTAGTTCGTTGTGATAAAAAAATCTCTAAAATCAATGTAAATGATTATCATTAACATGTTATCTAATGATTCCTACTGAAATATAGAAAAAATAATATATATAAGAAATAAGTGTTATGTATTTCCATCAATAACATATAATTTAAATTATTTAGAAGTATACCAATTCTACATGACCTTCCATATTCACATACAGGTGAAACGATTATGAAAACCAAGAAAACAAACACTCCTGGACAATGAAATTAATCATTATAACTCATCAAAAAACACATGAATGATATTAATAAAAATATAATGAATCAAATAAATATATATAATTTTGATTCTATTAAAATTAATTAATTTAATTTTATTATCTAGGAAATTATGATCAAGTGCAGAACACTATCCGACATATGGTAAGGGATCCTTTCCAAACCTCTATATTTCCTTCGGGTCACACTTTATCTATATTTACACAAATGTAATTCCTATTTAATTTTATTTACATATTATAAATTATTTTCTGATTTTCTAGACTCTTGTATCCATGTAGTATCATCTTTATTTTATGGGGATGTATATGTTTTAAAACGTTTCTTTTCTTAATCCTTCACGATAAGCAAGCCCTATTGAAGGGAACTCCCCAATTTCTTACTCATTTTAAATTGCACTACATAATCTATTTTAATGCACAATTATTAACCTAAAACCACTAATTTTGTGATTAAAAACATTCATAGTTCAACTTTTGGATTATAAAAATAAATTTATTCCTTTTTCATTTTAAATAATCTCCAATGATTTCCCTTAAATAGTACTAAAATGTTTTATTTCTAACATTTCTTAAAAACACTTTTGAATTAAGTTTGACATCACTTATCATGATATAATTCTATATTCCCTTATGAATTTCAATTTAATATTTAAATAAATCCCATCATAGACACCATTATGATATTCCCTTTCGATATGCCTTTTGATAGGATTATGATACAAAATTCTTTCAATGGGTAACCATTATGTTTATGTTTGATTTATTTTGTATGATTATTCATATTGAAATAATATACATTAATATGTTCTGATTGGTGTTCCAAGATATATCTTCAATTAATTGGGTAATTTTTTGTCTCATGATATGTCATATGCAATGGTCATGGTTGATAGCCTTGACCTGTGATCATTCTGCAATAGTCTTAGTGGTTGGACTTGACTCGTGCTTGTTCATATGCAATGTGCCTTAAATAATGATAAGTCATGTTTTATATTGCTTCCACATTTCTAGTATTCTATTATTATATAATAACATGTTCTATATGTTAGGATCTTATAGGTTTAATCTTGTTCATTTCCTTTTTATATCATTATGTTATGACCTCTAACCCTTGTGTTAAGCTATATTTTAATGTTTATTTTCATACTAGGATTTTTATCCAATTACTTTTATCATGTATTACCCTAAGTTATCATATATATGTAAGGTCTTCAAATAATTTAATATCTTTTTATGAAGATTAATTAGAAGATGTTCTGATTTTGGAATCGTCGTGTTTAATTGTGCACCAAATCTCCAAGACACTAGACTTTAAAATCATTGTCTTGTAATTTGGTGTTTAATTATGCATAAAATCATGTAATGATATGCATGAAAGGATATGTTCTCTATTTTACTTCCACAAAAAATCCATCCAATCCATCTCATATTTCTACCCTGTCCAAGACTTAACATTCCACTAGAACTTCTCTGATCCTCCCAACAGGTATGTGGCCAACTGGAACCTCTTCTTTAATAGGAGTCTCTAAATAGAAAAGTATAGTTTGGATGGACTAAATCCATAGCTCTTCTGCATTAGTTATACACTCTTCAGTAAACATTTGGGGGTTCTATAAATGAAACACCCATGTAATATCATTCATACTCTTCACAACCTTCCATGGGTCTCTTTCCATTAATTTCATAAACTGAGAAATTATCTCATGGATCTCCACTCTGAATTCCACACCCGAAACTACTGGTGCTTTAGGTTTCACCACTAGAGGATCATCTTCAGTCATTTCTTCCTTTTATCATATCAATAATCATCATTGTTGAGGCATATCTCTATAATAATAAACATACATATCAGGACACATAACACAACTTTATCAAATTTCCGTTATAAGAAGTCACACTAAGGTACTACAAGACCATTCCCAAAACACTTGCACTAGGTCAAAACAAAGGCTCTATCACTACCATTAACCATTAGACGTCAAGGTCATGTTTGAATAGTTAAATACATTATCAAATTATGGTTTCTAATTAGAAACCCATTTATTCACAAATTTCATCATTTTAAAATTCTCAATTTCCCATTTCTAACCATTTTTTCATTTTAGTTTCACAAGAAATGAAAACATTTCATGTTCAACAACATACCTAAAACTCATTTAGCCAAGTAGTTCTAAAATTATACATGTCATAAAATAATACAGAGTTCATAAAATGATTCATTCATACTCAAATATCATGCCATTATGATCTATGATCCAAATATCAAAAAATCTGAGTAACAATAATCACATCACACACAAATTTCATCACTCGAGGTGAAATAGCATCAACTAAAAAAACAAACATTAATAACAAAAATCCCACCTTGGGAACCACAACTTTACCCTTGTAAATGGGTTTGATACTCCCATGAACTAGATTTTAACTAAGCCTCAACTAATCCTATTATTCTTTCTAACATTCCGAAATAGTAAGATAAAAGAAAAGAATGTAAAACTCATCTAATACCACTTTGAAACATCCTGTAATGGTTTACACACCCCGGTTCCCTAAGATGGTCTGCTACATGACCTCAAAAAAGCCTCCCCATACACATGAGGATGCCGACTAGTAACAAGCTTTAACATCAATCATGGGGAGAATATATCCTCTATATAAAAGTAGCACAACTGTAGAAAAATTTGAATAACCAGTGATATAACCAATAACAAAAAAATAGAATCACATGATGACTAAAATAAGAAATAAAATATCCAAAACTAATCATAAGATATATCATACTGATGCATCTCAACTATAAATTTGAAAACCCCAAAATAAATAAAGAGACTACCAATGACCATGTGGGTCCCAAATCCAAGCATAATTCCCTCATTCAAACTCAATATCAATTAAACCATCCAACACATGGCCTTTGCCATTAACTTGTCCTGCAACCAATAAAACTATCTATTTACTGTAACACCCTAGGTAAATAAAGAATAGAAATTTTCATATTTATCCATATTTGTGAATAAAATATTAATATGACTTTAAAGGGGATGCAATGCTCGATGGCGTACCCAACACGCAACAACGAGTTTCTTGGGAATCTTATGTTGCACTCTAATAATAAAATAATATTATTTTAAATGGTAGTTAACATGTAGCCATTGTACTGGCGGGAATGGATATAAATAACTAAAATATGATTATATATGTTTTTTAATGTTTTTTACATTTATCCAATAAAAGCTAAAGGCTTAAAATACGGAAAGAAATCAATTCTAGGCTTTTATACCCTAATTTTCACTAAAGGTTCACTTATCACCTTTTGATGACGAACTGTCATTAAATATAGTTTTGATCACTCTTATAAATTATTTTGGACCAAATAAAACTCTTCTATATAATTTGGACATCAAAATTTACATTGTGTAAATTTTTGGTATCTTTCTGATAAAGTTCATTTTTTAATGAATAGTGTAAAATGTTGTATTTTAATTCAAAACCTCTTTTTTAATCTAATTTATTTATATGATTAGATTATCTTTTTAATTGGTTTTAAAGTGAAATTAGAATATATTTTTACCATTTAATCCAATGGTGGTCATTGGAATTAATTTCACTTTGAAATTAAGCTTAAACTGGTGTCAATCTTTTGATACTTATTGTTTTATAAAAACACGCTCTTTTCTCTGACAGCGGGAATTAATTATTAAATTAATTAATGTGACTTATATGTTTTGAATTTTGTAAAATAGACTTCATTTTTGAATTCGGAATATCAAAAATAGCTTAGGGTGAATTTTTGGTAATTTTATGAAAAACATCATTTTTTGATGAATAGTGAAACAACTAAGTGGTAATTATAAAAGCTAATTTTTCATTTAAATGAAATTTTACCACTTATGTGTTTTGAATTTCAAAAATCCGACATACATGGTTGTCATTAAGAAGTAAAATGTGGTTCAATGGGATAAAAATAATTTTTTGGTGAATAGTAACTTATTATGTTTTTAATCGCGTTTAGTGGTAATTAGTGTAGTTTAAGGTAAAAATAATTCTTTAATAAAATGAAATGAACTTGACACATGTCCCAACCTCATTGGTTGGGTCATGGCCGACCATGAAAATCCATGGGTCAACTTGGGGACCCCATGGATCCACATTTGTTGGGAAATGACATAAATTACTTTTTATTTAATGTTAAAGTGAAAATGACACAAACATAATATGTTTTACAAAAACAATTTTTAAGTCGGGTTATACAAGTCCAAATTTTGATTATAAATATTCATTGGAAAGATAAAAATATTTCCTATATCATATTATTTCTTTTATAATTTTTAGACATTAAAGAAATTAAATTATTTATGACATAATAATGATGCATTGATGACATCATTATTTGACGATTTAATTAAAATGGAAAGATAATGAAAAATATACAACCTACACATGGCCAAAACCAATTGGATGAGTGTATTTCGATGCCTTATCACCTTATCCAAGAATTATATCAATGGGGGACCTTTTGAAACCGAAACACATTTTCAAATAAAGTAATATTTCTTACTTTCCAAAAGTGCCCCTCCTCTCCTCTTATAAAAGGCCCCCACCTCTACCTCTTTTCCCACACTCCTCAAGCCTTTGGCTCGGCCAAACCCTTCCCATTTACTCTCTCCACATCCCTCCGCTCATCCTAGAGGTTTCCCTTTGGGCAGAATACTTACAAAGGAAGCCTTTAGGCTCAAATCAAAAGGAGTTACACTTTTAAAGGTAATTCATTCTCTCATGTTCATTTGTTTTATTTTGCTTTTCCAACCCCCTAAACTCTTTTTATTTATTTCTTTTTAAACAACACCAGTATCTTACATATACTAGGATGTTGTTATAATATTTATTCGAGGTACACTCTCACACAACTACATAAAATGGTTAAAGAACATACGGTTTCCGTGGATGGCGAAATTCTGCCTCCTGAAACGATGATTGTTCAATACTCATTTAACACCTTAAAAGGTGGCCATTATGATGTCACTATTTTTATATATGATATATAATATGTTTATGTTTTACTTATTCTTCTGTATTTATCATTTGTGTCTTACCTTTATGGTTTCCATTATGGATATACGCGATATCTTCATTTTAGGAAGTACGGATTACCGCCCCCTCAAAGTGATTTGATTCGTTAAATACCATATGTGGGACGTATAAAGGATGGAACTATGATATTATATATGATATTATACTGTAATTATAATATACCTTTATATAAATATGATTCCATTCTATAAAATATAAAATAGAAATGAAAGTAGCGTTCATGCGTACGTACGGCTTACCGTCTCCATGAACGGTTCATTTCATTTCTTTCCTCTAAATGATTATGTGATATTATAAATACATGTATATGCTGGATATATATGATATATATGATATCCAAATCAGGAATTTCATTCTGGATATAACTAACCTTTGGCCACATGAACAACATGTAATTGTAAGAAGTCCACTTTCGACTTAAGAACCAAATATCGGCAAAACAAACATGATTAACTTAAATGATTAAATAATGTTTATAACATGGTAATAAGTGATATAAAAGGAATAATGAACTTGATAAAGGTTCTTAAGGAAGTATAAATTAACTCAAGTTTATTATCAGGATATTAAAGAGCGATCGAGTCAAGTCGGACCCGAGGTAAGGGATCCTACACCTCTCTTTCTTTTTAAGTACACTCTTTTATGTCATTCCTTTTAAAGCTCATATTTATTGTTATTGGGATGTTATTTTATATTAATCTTACTGTAATTTTTATGTTCATGTGATGAGAGACCCTATTCTCTCTCATCAATCCATTTTGGAAGTTTTGAGTGGCGCCGTTAGGCTGCCGAATTTTCGTAAGGGATTTTTCATCTCACTTTTATTCTCATGAGATTTATGCTACATTTGCCACAAATTCCATTGAGTGGTGTATGTAATGCCCATTATTATACTATTTGTGTAATACAATTTTGTTTATGAGTATTTACATCAATGATCTATTTTCCTTCTTTCATGGGGTGTATGTTTTGAAAGATATCCAAGTCGGTAAGGGAACCTTTCACCCTCCTCTTTTTTAAAAGACTTCTTTTGTTGGGTCTTCTAATTTACATATTGTTATGTTGGGATATGTTCTCATATATCCTTATTGATGTCAATTTTATGTCCATGTGATGAGATACACTTTTTATCTCTCATCAACTCATTTTGATGTGATGCCGTTAGGCTGTCAAGGGAACTTTTTAACCCAATTTCGATTTCTTTGGGTTCAACATGTAGTCATTGAATATGTCATCCATTGAATATGTGTGAATGACCTTTTATTGTTTTACACTTAATATCCACTTATATTGGGTGTATTTATATTTGTCACACATATTTTGAGATTGATTTGTCCTTAATTTAAGGATACCTTCTTTATAAGGGATTTCATCACATTTGACATTTCTATTGAGGGTTCATTGTTGTTATGCACCAATTCACTCTTATATGGTGTGTATACTGTCCTTTGACATATTATATCATGAATCATTTTATTCTCATGATATTATAAAGTTCGGATTAAATGTAATTCCGCTATTATTTGTATTCAAGAGTCTCTCATTTTGTTAAAAACTCGTTAACAAAAATATCATTTTTAAATGTTTTAAAGATTTATTATTCTAAATCTTTATCTTTAATGTCCATGTTTTCAAAATGGTTTTCAGTATTTATTTATATAAACATTAATGTTTTAAAATTATAATTCCATTAAAAGCTTCAAAGTGGTATGGGACACTTTGATTCAAAAATCTCTTTTAATTGGTTTTAAAAATGGATTGATTAATTCAATATCTGGGAATTATTTATTGTGATTGCAAATGAAATATTGTTATTGAAATGTTTATATTTTCCATATTTTATGTGTAATAATGGTACTTGGACATTATGACGGGTGGTGCCGTGAATACCAGGACGGGTGGTTACGTTATAACCTCCAATGCATTGGGTATGGAAGTCGGCCGTATGGCTATTCCATTAAGTATGTATGGAAATTGGCCATATGGCTATTCCATTAAGTGATATGTGTGGAAGTCGACCGTATGGTTATTCCACTTAAGTATGTTTATGTCCCAAGTTACCTTTATATATGTTATGTGTTCTTTATATGGGTTTTATGGTAATCCTTTGGTTACAAAAAGGTACATAATGATACTTTATTCAGTGAAGAGTTTTTACTACTTCATGAAGGTGGAAAGTATTACATTGATAAAGTATTCATGGATTACTTTTTGTTTTGAAAAACTAACAGTTTTCATTCTTTGTGTATCCCTTACTGAGCTTCTTATGCTCATCCCAAGTTTTTGAAATGTTTTTTCACAGGACTTAGCGTGGAATAGGGTCAAGGATGGGATCAAGGGAAAGTCATGCTACCTAAAACATGGGACTATACATGTTTCTTTTTAAGAGTTTTTATTTTATGTAAATTTAGTAGAAGTGACTACATTGTAATCTTTTGAGATGTAATAGTTATGTCCTAATTCTCTAAAACTCTAAACCTGAAAAGATCCTCAACGTGTAATCTTGTGATAACTCAAGATTGTGTAAGGTTTAAGGCTGGGGCCTTATAGTTGGTATCAAAGGTCGGTTTAGATAACTTTAGAGGTTAGGGTATTCTTTAAGCATAAGTGACATTACCATAATGGTTAGGATTTCATAAAGAGTCCTAGTTTTAGATAAAGTGAATGAGTAAGTATATCTTAGTGTTTACCTTTCTCATTAGTACATGATGCTTTGGTTGATATACTCACACTGACATTTCTGTTTTTAGTGATTGGCTGGATCTCGTAGGCACCAAAGTGAAAATTGGTTTGAAGGAAACTATGGTGGTTCTCTGATTAAGAGACTCGATGAAATGGGGTATTGAATGAGGAAAATCGTGGTTGTTCTAAACCAACTATCAAGGAGTCATGATCAACCACGTGAACCTTGCTATGTTCTCTAATGCATCATGTACGAGATGACCAATCGATGTGGAAGTTCAGGTAATAATTAAAAAGGTAACCATTAGGGTTTATATGATCCTTACTTTTGAGGTAATTATGGGTTACTCTATGATATGATGGAAAAAGAATGGAATGAGATAAACTTGAGGTTAAAATATGTTATGATTATTTTTGAATATTTTATCTCATTTTGGGGAATGTTTTAAGAATTATATAGTTTTGGAAAAAGGACAACACGCAGACCGTGTGACAACCCGTCGCGTCGGACAAAGCTGCGGGAATTGAACCCCCAACCAAAGTGCGACTGGTATTTATCGCCTACTACTGGACTACGTGAAGTCCCTGGTTAGTTTAACTGATTATTTTTAGTTATATGATTTTATGAATTAAGAGTAAGTTGATTTTGGGTTATTTAGGAAAATGATTAACCTATCATGGAGGATATGTGATTAGGTTAATTACTTTTCAATAAGAGACTTTAGGAGGAACTGATTTTGTTTGGAGATAAATGTTACGATTTGACTTGGAAGACTATGTGACTAAATCCTTCAAATATTTGGGTTTCAATATTATATTGGTTTACTTTGAAGAATTTTATGGATAAATTATTTATCGGATGGTCCTCATTGAACTTTGGGTTTTGTTGGACAAATTTAGGAGATTAAGAATAGATTTTCTTTTTATAAGGGGTTATCCTTTTCTGGATTATCTGACCTTGTACTAACCTTTTTGGTTTTGGTTTTGGTTAAAGCCTAAAGAGATGGTATGTATATAGTTATCTTTTGTGGATTAGGTGATTCTCTAGAAGTTGATTATAGTACTCTTAATGCGAACAAGTCTCCCTAAATACTCGTCTTTTGGAAAAAAATATGAGTTTGATTAAGGAATCTAGTAAAAGTTTAAAGTCAACATGATAAGTGATTATGTTTCCTTATGAATAAATTCCTCAATAAAAATTAACTTAAAACAAAAATGTTTTCTATTAACTTTTCCTACTGGGGAACCCAACACCGTTTAACCCATCACAAGTTTGTGATTTTCTCGTGGTTAACTTTCTCCTAAACGTGTTTTCTATCACTCTCCATCAAAACATGACCCTTTGTTTTTTCCTCCATGTCCATATTTTCATACTTGGAATCCTATTATGGGTTAACTCGGGTGACCTCTGTGCTTATCTTTCTTTATTTTAAAGTGGTTGTTTTACCGACTCTTCTTCCGATGCGGGACTTTCAAGGATGTTTCCAAGCGCAATTTTAAAATTGCGAGGACGCAATTCCCAAAAGGGGGGAAGGATGTAACACCCTAGGTAAATAAAGAATAGACATTTTCATATTTATCCATATTTGTGAATAAAATATTAATATGACTTTAAAGGGGATGCAATGCTCGATGGCGTACCCAACACGCAACAAAGAGTTTCTTTGGAATCTTATGTTGCACTCTAATAATAAAATAATATTATTTTAAATGGTAGTTAACATGTAGCCGTTGTACTGGCGGGAATGGATAGAAATAACTAAAATATGATTATATATGTTTTTAATGTTTTTTACATTTATCCAATAAAAGCTAAAGGCTTAAAATACGGAAAGAAATCAATTCTAAGCTTTTATACCCTAATTTTCACTAAAGGTTCACTTATCACATTTTGATGGCGAACTGTCATTAAATATAGTTTTGATCACTCTTATACATTATTTTGGACCAAATAAAACTCTTCTATAGAATTTGGACATCAAAATTTACATTGTGTAAATTTTTGGTATCTTTCTGATAAAGTTCATTTTTTAATGAATAGTGTAAAATGTTGTATTTTAATTCAAAACCTCTTTTTTAGTCTAATTTATTTATATGATTAGATTATCTTTTTAATTGGTTTTAAAGTGAAATTAGAATATATTTTTACCATTTAATCCAATGGTGGTCATTGGAATTAATTTCACTTTGAAATTAGACTTAAATTGGTGTCAATCTTTTGATACTTATTGTTTTATAAAAACACGCTCTTTGCTCTGACAGCGGGAATTAATTATTAAATTAATTAATGTGACTTATATGTTTTTAATTTTGTAAAATAGACTTTATTTTTGAATTCGGAATATCAAAAATAGCTTAGGGTGAATTTTTGGTAATTTTATGAAAAACATCAATTTTTGATGAATAGTGAAACCACTAAGTGGTAATTATAAAAGCTGATTTTTAATTTAAATGAAATTTTACCACTTATGTGTTTTGAATTTCAAAAATACGACATACATGGTTGTCATTAAGAAGTAAAATGTGGTTCAATGGGATAAAAATAATTTTTTGGTGAATAGTAACTTATTATGTTTTTAATCGCGTTTAGTGGTAATTAGTGTAGTTTAAGGTAAAAATAATTCTTTAATAAAATGAAATGAACTTGACACATGTCCCAACCTCATTGATTGTGTCATGGCCGACCATGACAAGCCATGGGTCAACTTGGGGACCCGATGGATCCACTTTTGTTGGGAAATGACATAAATTACGTTTTATTTAATGTTAAAGTGAAAATGACACAAACATAATATGTTTTACGAAAACAATTTTTAAGTTGGGTTATACAAGTCTAAATTTTGATTATAAATAGTCATTGGAAATCTAAAAAGATTTCCTATATCATATTATTTTTTCTTATAATTTTTAGACATTAATGAAATTAAATTATTTATGACATAATAATGATGCAGTGATGACATCATTATTTGACGATTTAATTAAAATGGAAAGATAATGAAAAATATACAACCTACACATGGCCAAAACCAATTGGATGAGTGTATTTCGATTCCTTATCACCTTATCCAAGAATTATATCAATGTGGGACCTTTTGAAACCGAAACACATTTTCAAATAATGTAATATTTCTTACTTTCCAAAAGTGCCCCTCCTCTCCTCTTATAAAAGGCCCCCACCTCTACCTCTTTTCCCACACTCCTCAAGCCTTTGGCTCGGCCAACCCCTGCCCATTTACTCTCTCCACATCCCTACCCTCATCCTAGAGGTTTCCCTTTGGGCATAATACTTACAAAGGAAGCCTTTAGGCTCAAATCAAAAGGAGTTACACTTTTAAAGGTAATTCATTCTCTCATGTTCATTTGTTTTATTTTGCTTCTCCAACCCACTGAACTCTTTTTATTTATTTCTTTTGTAACAACACCAGTATCTTCCATATACTAGGATGTTGTTATAATATTTATTCGAGCTACACTCTCACACAACTACATCAAATGGTTAATGAACATACGGTTTCCGTGGATGGAGAAATTCTGCCTCCCGAAACGATGATTGTTCAATACTCATTTAACACCTTCAAAGGTGGCCATTATGATGTCACTATTTTTATATATAATATTTAATATGTTTATGTTTTACTTATGCTACTGTATTTTTCATTTGTGTCTTACCTTTATAGTTTCCATTATGGGTATACGCGATATCTTCATTTTAGGAAGTGCGGATTACCGCCCCCTCAAATTGATTTGATTCGTTTAATACCATATGTGGGACGTATAAAGGATGGAACTATGATATTGTATATGATATTATACTTTAATTATAATATACCTTTATATAATTATGATTCCATTCTATAAAATATGAAATAGAAATGAAAGGAGCATTCATGCGTACGTACGGCTTACCGTCTCCATGAACGGTGCATTTCATTTCTTTCCTCTAAATGATTATGTGATATTATAAATACATGTATATGCTGGATATATATGATATATATGATATCCAAATCAGGAATGTCATTCTGGATATAACTAACCTTTGGCCACACGAACAACATGTAATTGTAAGAAGTCCACTTTCGACTTAAGAACCAAATATCGGCAAAACAAACATGATTAACTTAAATGATTAATAATGTTTATAACATGGTAATAAGTGATATAAAAGGAATAATGAACTTGATAAAGGTTCTTAAGGAAGTAGAAATTAACTCAAGTTTATTATTCAGGAGATTAAAGAACGATCGAGTCAAGTCGGACCCGAGGTAAGGGATCGTACACCTCTCTTTCTTTTTAAGTACACTCTTTTATGTCATTCCTTTTAAAGCTCATATTTATTGTTATTGGGATGTTCTTTTATATTAATCTTACTGTAATTATTATTTTCATGTGATGAGAGACCCTATTCTCTCTCATCAATCCATTTTGGAAGTTTTGAGTGGCGCCGTTAGGCTGCCGAATTTTCGTAAGGGATTTTTCATCTCACTTTTATTCTCGTGAGATTTATGCTACATTTGCCACAAATTCCATTGAGTGGTGTATGTACTGCCCATTATTCTACTATTTGTGTAATATAATTTTGTTTATGAGTATTTACATCAATGATCTATTGTCCTTCTTTCATGGGGTGTATGTTTTGAAAGATACCCAAGTCGGTAAGGGAACCTTTCACCCTCCTCTTTTTTAAAAGACTTATTTTGTTGGGTCTTTTAATTTACATATTGTTATGTTGGGATATGTTCTCATATATCCTTATTGATGTCAATTTTATGTCCAAGTGATGAGATACACTTTTTATCTCTCATCAACTCATTTTGATGTGATGCCGTTAGGCTGTCAAGGGAACTTTTTAACCCAATTTCGATTTCTTTGGGTTCAACATGTAGTCATTGAATATGTCATCCATTGAATATGTGTGAATGAACTTTTATTGTTTTACACTTAATATCCACTTATATTGGGTGTATTTATATTTGTCACACATATTTTGAGATTGATTTGTCTTTAATTTAAGGATACCTTCTTTATAAGGGATTTCATCACATTTGACATTTCTATTGAGGGTTCATTGTTGTTATGCACCAATTCACTCTTATATGGTGTGTATACTGTCCTTTGACATATTATATCATGAATACTTTTATTCTCATGATATTATAAAGTTCGGATTAAATGTTATTCCACTATTATTTGTATTCAAGAGTCTCTCATTTTGTTAAAAACTCTTTAACAAAAATATCATTTTTAAATGTTTTAAAGATTTATTATTCTAAATCTTTATCTTTAATGTCCATGTTTTCAAAATGGTTTTCAGTATTTATTTATATGGACATTAATGTTTTAAGATTATTGAAGTTCACTGTGTTACATTTTTTGTCAATGAGGCATGAAGTTGTCTTGGAATGAATGGAAGTCAAGGAATGTTAAGATGTGAATGACAAAGGTTGTGATGGTGTTGGTGATGAAGAGAGAATGGCCATAGTACTAAGATGCATGTCACTTAGGAGATTCACTAAGTGACATAGGAGATGATGGTTGAAACATTCTCTAAGAAAATCAGACGATTGTTGAGCTTCTCTTTAAGTTCAAAGAACTTGTATCAACTGGATACAATGTCACAACATGATTGAAGACCATGCATTGTAGTGACAATGCATGAGGTGTTGAAGAAGATCCATCCACAAGACCTAAGTAGATGAAGTGAGCTAAAGAAGTCCATGCACTATCACTTAGTGCATGAGAATTAGAAGAAGATCCAATTGATCTCTGATTAGATCAATGAAGCACATTGAAGAAGTTTATGTGATTCAAGAGCTCGGTTGATGAAGAACCTTCGGGAATTCCCTCCTAAGTGAAGATTATTTGTTTAAGAAGAATGGAGGAATTCTAATGAAGAAGAAGAATAGAAATGTGGGAGAAGAGAAGAAATGGAGAAGAAGAGTTGTGGCACATGGCATTTTACACTTAGTCCTTATACAAAGTACATAGTGTTTAAGTAGGCAAAAAATATGCCACCAAGGGCCAGCCTTAAGGGTTCAACCCCCAAGGCACATGTGGGCCTAAGGCGCCACGCCCAAGGGGGGATCCCATGTGGCCAGCCCGAGAGGCAGGGGGCCGTGTGTAAGCCCCCGAGGACACGCGGTGGTGAAACCAGCGCGCCCGAGGTGCATAGTGGGCGCTAGGAGCGCGCTCGCAGGAGCAGAGAGTGGGCGCAGAGCGCGCCCGCAGGGAGAACACGGTGCGGGGCGGCACCGTGGAGGGAGAAGATTCAATTGAGGGTGCTGGGGGAGCGGCATATTGATAAAGCGCGGATAAACCGCAAGAGGTTTCGATGTGGGACGCGGAAAAATTTCCGCGGAGCGATCCTGGCCGCACGATCGATCGCGCGCCAGATCTCGGCCGCACATCTAATCCGCGGCAAGGCGATCTGATCGCGGCCGTCTGATGTATTTCAAACGCCCGATCCAACGGCCGGCGAGTCGTCCTCTTCCCCGAGCTCGGCTGAGGCCTCCCCGCGCATTCCCTCAGCCTCCGTTCGAACCAGAGGCATCCCGAACGATGTTTTCGAGATTGCGGCCACCATTTTCGAAGCTGAGGTGTCCCTCGTGATCGTCTCTCCACACCGAACCGAACCATGCTTAAAAATGGGCTTGCATGCAACGAGAGGAGAATTCGAAGTTCGGCCGAGGCAAGAGAATCTGCCGAGGCTATGAATGGTTCGTGCTTTGCATAAATGGGCCTAAACAGAGGCCATGCACATGTTAAAATGCATGCACGTGAAGAAAGCCGAAACATAAGTTATCCCGCGTGAAATAAAAAGAAAAACAAGATTCACAGAATCTTGAAAACCCGAAAAACTCGGGGATTTGAGTTGTATCTCTACGCGGATGAGCTCTCTGCCTCGCCTATAAAAGAAGAGCCCAAGGCTCCAAAGAAGCTTTCTGAATCTTTGTTGAAGATCTGAAGTCCCGCGAAGCCTCGGTGCTTAGCGAAGAACAGCCTGCGCGCACCACTTGCGCGGCAGTGAAGCCCGGAGCACCACTTGCTCCATTTGGTTCCTTTTGCGCATCCCTTGCGCGAAAGAAGAAAAGAGGAGTCCCCTGTGCGCTAATCCTTGCGCGGCAGGAAGAACCGGGGTTACACCAAGCCTTGCGCACCCTTGGTTGGAGCCCGCGGCTTAAGCACTTGCGCGGAAGTGGCCACCCGAGGCCTTGCGCGCCTTGCACTGGTTGCACCCTTGAGGCTTGCGTGGTTGGTGAAGTGAAAGAACACACCCTTTGGGTGTATGTGCAAACAAGAACAAAGAAGGGGCCCTGGCAGTGTGTGTGCAAGTGGGTGAAGTGAAGACCACCACATCCCTTGTGTGTGTGTGCCAAGTGAGGAGAACTTCCTACGGGAAGTAGCTTGTGCAAAGAGGGAGAACCCAAGGCTTAGTGCCTTTGTGTGAAAATTGAGCAAGGAAGGTCGTGGCCTTGTGGGTGCACACATTAAAGAACAAGAACACCCTATGGCCATTTAAGTGTGTGCCAAGTGCTAAGAAGACCACACATTGTGTGTGAAGTGAAAAAGTCCGAGAGGAAGTGTGTGCAAGTGGAATAGGCCGTAGCCAAGTGTGTGTAAGTGAATAAGGCCAAAGACCACACCTAGTTGTGTGAAAAGTGGAGAACCTTGTGTATGCAAATTGAAGAACACACCTTGAGTGTGTGTGTGCAAACAAGAAACAAGTTGGCCGAACCTAAGTGTGTGCAATAAGAAGTGTGTATACACTTAGAAGAAATAAGGAGTGACCCACACTAAAGTAGAACACACATTTATGTGTGTAATCAAAATTGAATAAAGTGTGTGAAGAAGTGAGAAGTTGGTGTGTGCTTAAAGATAATACACCCTTTGTGGGTTTATTGCACGGAGAAGAAGAAGGGGAGTGCATGCATGCATGCATGCACGTGCACACGTGAACAGTGCTAAATCAGTGGTGTGCATTTGAGTTGACCAAGACTGAAAGTTCTTGAAGAATATTTTGAGAAGGCCATTCAATCACTGCATGAAGAGACAGAGTTTCCATGCACTCAGTGCATGAAGTTGAAGTGAACTGAGACTGGACCAGACTGAAGTTAAAGACATCATTTGTCTGAGTAGTCAGTAGTTGGAGAGAAGCCAGGTCATCCTTAGAAGAAGGTGATAAAGCCTGAGCAAGACGAGAAGACCTGATCATCACAAGTGATCAGAGGTACAGAGCAAGGCCAGCAGTCTTTATCCCAGACTGCTGAGGATACTTGAAGAAGCTTAAAGTGAAGAAGAGCTACTCGTGTGACTCGAGGAGCCAGGAGAAGACCCTGTGGGACTCAGGGAGAAGAAGTCTTCAGTGGGATTCTGGAGCAGGCCAGTGGGACTCTGGTAACACTGTGGGACGTAGTATAAAGACCCTCCTGTGGGACTCAGGAGAGATACAGTGGGACTCTATATCGACCATTGTAATTTTAACAGGTTATAATGGAAAATCCATGCTGGGAGAGCATGGAAAGGATGTAGGCCTTTGGTGCCGAACCTTGTAAATCCTTATGTCCTATGCCTTTTCATTACTGCATAATCCGGGAAAGGTTGAGAGATACAAGAAGAGTGGATCGAGGCTTTAACCAGCCATAGAGGTTTAATTGATAAGGAATCAATTAGTAAAAAGTTTTAAGGGATCACTGATTCACCCCCTCCCCCTCTCAGTGATTCACACTGATCTGGGCACTTCAATTGGTATCAGAGCGAGGTTACCTGTAAAAGATCCAAGGGAGTCTTTATGAAGTGCAGATTTGAGGAAATGAGTGACCAGCCTCAAATGGAGATATCTGCCAAGACTCAGAAAAATAGAAAGAAGAAACAGGTCAAGAAGATGAAGAAAGCCTGTCCTAGCTGTGATAAAGTTGGAACAATGAATGATCTTCAAAGTGCAATCGAATATCTTCAGAAGACTGTCCCCATGGAAGTGGCAAAGTGTATAGCTACAGGCATCCATGATCTTCAAGAAGAAAAATCATAGTTAGAAGAAGAAGCCAATGATATGGAAGATCAGCTGGCTAAAAGGGTTGGCATAACCAACACTCTCAGAAAGCTGGTAAATGCCAAAGATGAAATAGTATCTCTTTGCAATGAAAGATATGAAGACACTGCTGAAGAATTGCAAAGAAGCCTTTCTGAGAAAGAATTCTTTATGATAATAGTCAAAGATGTGTTTCATGCACTGGAGAAGTTTCACAAAGTGTCAATGATTGTCAGAGATGCTCAACTTGAAGACAAAGTAAACAGGGTGAAGGAGCTTGACAATTCATTACAAGAAATGAAGAAAGTGCATGAAGACCAGATGAAACAACTGGTGGAGAATTGGGAAGGAAAGATAAGAACTATTGAGGATGAGAAGAACTCCCTCAATATGAAGTGCTTAGAACTAGAAGTGATATTGACAAATCTGCAATCACCCAAAGCTGAAACCTCCCAGTCAGCTGGTAGAAGACATGTTTCTACTCAAGTATGCTTTGAGCAGGATGATTCTGAGATAAAGACATCCTCTAATAAAAGTGAAACATCTTCTAAAAATAAGGTACCATCCATACCATCTTGTACTGATTCTTCTAATTGTGTTTCCACAAAAAGTGCAGGATGGAAGAATAATTCCAAACAAATATGGATGAAGACAGTAAAGAAGCAGGGCTCTCCTGAAACAACACAACTTGTCAAGAAAAGTACCCAGCAATCAGAAGTACACAAGAGGTCAAGATTTGTGGGTCAATGTTGGTGTTGTAACAAGTATGGGCATTGTGCAAAGGATTGTTGGTACAATCCACTGAATTCCAAAGCACAGAGGAATCCCATGCCTAGGGGGAGTAAGCCAGAAGAAAAGAAGCAGCATCCATAGGTCCAAAGACATCTGTTTACTGCAAATAGATTTGGATTACATGACAACATCTGGGATGATTACAAAAGTGGTCAAATAGATACATGTCAATCTTCAACTGTATCCAGAGATCAAAAGAAGAAAAGATCACAGAACCTGGCTCAGAAATAATCCTTGGGAAGCAAACAGAAGAGAGGTGACAATGCTCCCAAGATGATGTTGAGAAATGAAGAGAAGTCCTTGGAGTCTGAGTCCAAGAAGGGTGATGCATCCAGAAGGACCACCAAGAAATGCTTCTACTGTGGGAAGAAAGGACATATCATGGATCTTTGTAAAGAAGCCATGAAATTTAATAGAAGCCAACTGCACTAAAAAAGACAATCAATCCAGAAGAAGCAGAAGGGATTGATTGAAAAAAAGTTGCCTAAGAGAGGTAGCTTGACAGCATCAAAGGAACCATGTGGAACTTCCAAAACTGAGGCCACTCTTCCAAATGATTTACTAGTCATATGGCCAAATCAGTTTCAACTTGCCAAAGATCTGAAAAGAGCTGAAGATGAAGTTCTGGAAATTGCTAAGGCAAGAGGGAAGAAGAATATTTCACATGAAGATGTATTGAGAACCACACCAGCACAAACATCATTGAAGATCAAATGTGCAAGTGTGAAGAATGGTGAAAATGGGGCATCTCGGTTGAGAGAATCTTCTCAACCTTGTTGTTCACATTGATGAACCAAGGAGGTTCCATCTTATTCCCTTATACTCTTGGTATATACATGTGCTTACATTGCAGGGAATTGAAGATGATGATCATTCTCAGCTAGAGGATGGTTTGGATTGAATGGAGTGCACCCCTTGAGGGGGAGCCAATCTGAAGAAGATGATGTTCTGAAATTAATATCATCTTAAGAAAATGGATGAATGGGGGAGCTTTATCTTTGCACCTGAACTGTCTAATGAGTTTTGTGAAGTTGTGCAGGATTTAGCAAATTCATTGTTACATCTGAAAAATTTCAAACCCCCAAGCATGATCTCACATGTGTAGAGAATTGAGGACAACATTGAAAAATCTTGGTTATATCACTCTTGTTTTCTACACCGGGTTAGCCCAAATAGACTTAGAGTTGATTTACTAAAGGTTCTTTTCTAAAGAAGAACATGTGGCATCATCCCTCTCTTAGTGATTTTCAAGAAGATGCTATTCGAAGGGAGGAAGAGATTTTTGAAAAAGTGAACCACACCACACCTTTGCATTTGATTTCCAATAAGGGGGAGAAAATATTGGCACACATATTGACCCATTCATATGTTCTGAAGGAGTGTATTGACAACAAATACAAAGGGGGAGATTGAAGTGCACTGTGTTGCATTTGTTGTCAATGAGGCATGAAGTTGTCTTGGAATGAATGGAAGTCAAGGAATGTTAAGATGCGAATGACAAAGGTTGTGATGGTGTTGGTGATGAAGAGAGAATGGCCATAGTACTAAGATGCATGTCACTTAGGAGATTCACTAAGTGACATAGGATATGATGGTTGAAACATTCTCTAAGAAAATCAGACGATTGTTGAGCTGCTCTTTATGTTCAAAGAACTTGTATCAACTGGATACAATGTCACAACATGATTGAAGACCATGCATTGTAGTGACAATGCATGAGGTGTTGAAGAAGATCCATCCACAAGACCTAAGAGGATGAAGTGAGCTAAAGAAGTCCATGCACTATCACTTAGTGCATGAGAATTAGAAGAAGATCCAATTGATCTCTGATTAGATCAATGAAGCACATTGAAGAAGTTTATGTGATTCAAGAGCTCGGTTGATGAAGAACCTTCGGGAATTCCCTCCTAAGTGAAGATTATTTGTTTAAGAAGAATGGAGGAATTATAATGAAGAAGAAGAATAGAAATGTGGGAGAAGAGAAGAAATGGAGAAGAAGAGTTGTGGCACATGGCATTTACACTTAGTCCTTATACAAAGTACTTAGTGTTTAAGTAGGCAAAAAATATGCCACCAAGGGCCAGCCTTAAGGGTTCAACCCCCAAGGCACATGTGGGCCTAAGGCGCCACGCCCAAGGGGGGATCCCATGTGGCCAGCCCGAGAGGCAGGGGGCCGTGTGTAATCCCCCGAGGACACGCGGTGGTGAAACCCGTGCGCCCGAGGTGCATAGTGGGCGCTAGGAGCGCGCCCGCAGGAGCAGAGAGTGGGCGCAGAGCGCGCCCGCAGGGAGAACACGGTGCGGGGCGGCACCGTGGAGGGAGAAGATTCAATTGAGGGTGCTGGGGGAGCGGCATATTGATAAAGCGCAGATAAACCGTGAGAGGTTTCGATGTGGGACGCGGAAAAATTCCCGCGGAGCGATCCTGGCCGCACGATCGATCGCGCGCCAGATCTCGTCCGCACATCTGATCCGCGGCAAGGCGATCTGATCGCGGCCATCCGATGTATTTCAAACGCCCGATCCAACGGCTGGCGAGTCGACCTCTTCCCCGAGCTCGGCTGAGGCCTCCCCGCGCATTCCCGCAGCCTCCGTTCGAACCAGAGGCATCCCGAACGATGTTTTCGAGATTGCGGCCACCATTTTCGAAGCTGAGGTGTCCCTCGTGATCGTCTCTCCACACCGAACCGAACCATGCTTAAAAATGGGCTTGCATGCAACGAGAGGAGAATTCGTAGTTCGGACGAGGCAAGAGAATCTGCCGAGGCTATGAATGGTTCTTGCTTTGCATAAATGGGCCTAAACAGAGGCCATGCACATGTTAAAATGCATGCACGTGAAGAAAGCCGAAACATAAGTTAACCCGCGTGAAATAAAAAGAAAAACAAGATTCACAGAATCTTGAAAACCCGAAAAACTCGGGGATTTGAGTTGTATCTCTACGCGGATGAGCTCTCTGCCTCGCCTATAAAAGAAGAGCCCAAGGCTCCAAAGAAGCTTGCTGAATCTTTGTTGAAGATCTGAAGTCCCGCGAAGCCTCGGTGCTTAGCGAAGAACAGCCTGCGCGCACCACTTGCGCGGCAGTGAAGCCCGGAGCACCCCTTGCTCCGTTTGGTTCCTTTTGCGCATCCCTTGCGCGAAAGAAGAAAAGAGGAGTCCCCTGCACGCTAATCCTTGCGCGGCAGGAAGAACCGGGGTTACACCAAGCCTTGCGCACCCTTGGTTGGAGCACGCGGCTTAAGCACTTGCGCGGCAGTGGCCACCCGAGGCCTTGCGCGCCTTGCACTGGTTGCACCCTTGAGGCTTGCGCGGTTGGTGAAGTGAAAGAACACACCCTTTGGGTGTATGTGCAAACAAGAACAAAGAAGGGGCCGTGGCAGTGTGTGTGCAAGTGGGTGAAGTGAAGACCACCACATCCCTTGTGTGTGTGTGCCAAGTGAGGAGAACGCCCTACGGGAAGTAGCTTGTGCAAAGAGGGAGAACCCAAGGCTTAGTGCCTTTGTGTGAAAATTGAGCAAGGATGGTCGTGGCCTTGTGGGTGCACACATTAAAGAACAAGAACACCCTATGGCCATTTAAGTGTGTTCCAAGTGCTAAGAAGACCACACATTGTGTGTGAAGTGAAAAAGGCCGAGAGGAAGTGTGTGCAAGTGGAATAGGCCGTAGCCAAGTGTGTTTAAGTGAATAAGGCCAAATACCACACCTAGTTGTGTGAAAAGTGGAGAACCTTGTGTATGCAAATTGAAGAACACACCTTGAGTGTGTGTGTGCAAACAAGAAACAAGTTGGCCGAACCTAAGTGTGTGCACTAAGAAGTGTGTATACACTTAGAAGAAATAAGGAGTGACCCACACTAAAGTAGAACACACATTTATGTGTGTAATCAAAATTGAATAAAGTGTGTGAAGAAGTGAGAAGTTGGTGTGTGCTTAAAGATACTACACCCTTTGGGGGTTTATTGCACCGAGAAGAAGAAGGGGAGTTCATGCATGCATGCATGCACGTGCACACGTGAACAGTGCTAAATCAGTGGTGTGCATTTGAGTTGACCAAGACTGAAAGTTCATGAAGAATATTTTGAGAAGGCCATGCAATCACTGCATGAAGAGACAGAGTTGCCATGAACTCAGTGCATGAAGTTGAAGTGAACTGAGACTGGACCAGACTGAAGTTAAAGACATCATTTGTCTGAGTAGTCAGTAGTTGGAGAGAAGCCAGGTCATCCTTAGAAGAAGGTGATAAAGCCTGAGCAAGACGAGAAGACCTGATCATCACAAGTGATCAGAGGCACAGAGCAAGGCCAGCAGTCTTTATCCCAGACTGCTGAGGATACTTGAAGAAGCTTAAAGTGAAGAAGAGCTACTCGTGTGACTCGAGGAGCCAGGAGAAGACCCTGTGGGACTCAGGGAGAAGAAGTCTTCAGTGGGATTCTGGAGCAGGCCAGTGGGACTCTGGTAACACTGTGGGACGCAGTATAAAGACCCTCCTGTGGGACTCAGGAGATATACAGTGGGACTCTGTATCGACCATTGTAATTTTAACAGGTTATAATGGAAAATCCATGCTGGGAGAGCATGGCAAGGATGTAGGCCTTTGGTGCCGAACCTTGTAAATCCTTGTGTCCTGTGCCTTTTCATTACTGCATAATCCGGGAAAGGTTGAGAGATACAAGAAGAGTGGATCGAGGCTTTAACCAGCCATAGAGGTTTAATTGATAAGGAATCAATTAGTAAAAAGTTTTAAGGGATAACTGATTCACCCCTCCCCCTCTCAGTGATTCACACTGATCTGGGCACTTCAATTATAATTACATTAAATGCTTCAAAGTGGTATGGGACACTTTGATTCAAAAATCTCTTTTAATTGGTTTTAAAAATGGATTTATTAATTCAATATCTGGGAATTATTTATTGTGATTGCAAATGAAATATTGTTATTGAAATGTTTATATTTTCCATATTTTATGTGTAATAATGGTACTTGGACATTATGACGGGTGGTGCCGTGAATACCAGGATGGGTGGTTACGTTATAACCTCCAATGCATTGGGTATGGAAGTCGGCCGTATGGCTATTCCATTAAGTATGTATGGAAATTGGCCGTATGGCTATTCCATTAAGTGATATGTGTGGAAGTCGACCGTATGGTTATTCCACTTAAGTATGTTTATATCCCAAGTTACCTTTATATATGTTATGTGTTCTTTATATGGGTTTTATGGTAATCCTTTGGTTACAAAAAGGTACATAATGATACTTTATTCAGTGAAGAGTTTTTACTACTTCATGAAGGTGGAAAGTATTACATTGATAAAGTATTCATGGATTACTTGTTGTTTTGAAAAACTAACAGTTTTCATTCTTTGTGTATCCCTTACTGAGCTTCTTATGCTCATCTCAAGTTTTTGAAATGTTTTTTCATAGGACTTAGCGTGGAATAGGGTCAAGGATGGGATAAAGGGAAAGTCATGCTACCTAAAACATGGGACTATACATGTTTCTTTTTAAGAGTTTTTATTTTATGTAAATTTAGTAGAAGTGACTAATTTGTAATCTTTTGAGACGTAATAGTTATGTCCTAATTCTCTAAAACTCTAAACCTGAAAAGATCCTCAACGTGTAATCTTGTGATAACTCAAGATTATGTAGGGTTTAAGGCTGGGGCCTTATATTTACCAATCAGAAAGCCTATGTAGGATGTGGGTAAAACTCATTATTTGACCGCCAACTATATATAAAACAATATTTGTCAAAATAGTGTATGCAGTTTTATAAAGAATAAATATCAGTAATAAAGTAAGTAATATTATATTTATTTAGTTACACTTTATTTAACAACAAAAACCATTGGGTTCTAAATGACTCAAGAACTCTTAATACCTTATTCAGCCAATGATGTAGTCTGAACTTCCGCAAGGGATATCATATATCTAAATTTCATGGTTACCAATCAACATCTCAATCCATATCATTATGTAATTGTTAGCACTAATTATCTAAATTGACATCTTAACACCATTTTTACCATTCATCATCTCAATTCACATATGAATTCCATTATTACCATTCAATATTACAATTCATAGATGAATGATATTGTTACCATTCATTGCAACAATTCATAGATGATTGACATTATTACCATTCATTGTATTAATTCACATATGAAGGCCATTTTTTCCATTCATCTTCTCTAATCACATATGAATTTCATTGTTACCGTTCATCATCTCAATTCATATCTGAATTCCATTGTTATCATTCATCATCTCAAATAACATATGAATTACATTGTTACTATTCCTTTTTTCAATTCACATATTTCACAATATCACGATATCACAGATATCAAAATTTCACAAATAATTAATCCACCAATTAATTAATATAATTCAAAAATTACATATTCATATCATTCAATTAATTAAATAAAAAATTAATTATTAATAAAAATTCAAATAATTAATCAAACAATTAATTAATCATATAAATTCCATTAATAATTTAATCAATTAATTAATCACAACAAATATATTAACAAATTCAATAATTAATTAACCAAATTCTACAAACTGAATATACCCATAATTAAATCGATAATTATTTGTTTTAATTCAATCATTTTCATATCCACATGTTCACAATCACTCAATTAATTACTTTAACAAATTAATTATTTCAATTTTAGAAACTCATTTTCAAATCATACAAAATATATTATACAATTACATATAGAAAATCGGAATCAGGACTTAGAGATTGAATTATATAGACCATCAACCTCAATTCGTTGACAAATTCTCTCTAATGGAAATCCCCAATTTGAAATGAAACAACCATGATGAACAAGATGTAAAATAGAAAACTAAAATCCAAGACCAAAAAATCAACATCCAATAACCCTATATCTAGATCCAACAAACCTATATCAAGATTTTACAAAATATATGACAAAATCCCTCAAGAATGTGATGGAGAGATGGAAGGAAGAAGGAACCCAAATGGGATAAGATTTTATTAATAAGAGGGGTGAATATATTCAACCCACCCTTATAATTATGGATAATGAATTTTGGGAGGCCTTATAATTCAACTAATGGCCTCAAAAAATTATAGGAATTGAATATTCTTGAGTTAGGTTTAATTTTAGGTTAAAATGGGGGGTTTAAGAATTAAAAATAAAAATTTCAAGATAATTAAAAAGTTATGCACTATTTCCTAGGTAGGGGAACATGATTTTTCAAACTGAACACCTTAACTGTGCTCCTAATATAGGGGAGGTACACAGTTTCATCTATGATAATGCAGATCTTGATAAACTGTGTGTCATCTGTGGAAATCCACATTGTTTGGGTTCACATAGTTTGTTGGGCTAGGGTGAATCGTTTTGGAAAGCCATGGGCCAACTGTGAAATTTCCCACTTCCTTAAAAATTCTAAAATTTCACACAAACGTACCCTAAGATTCAACCTATATGAAAATTACTCAAAAAATTAAAAATGGTGCCTAAAAACAGTCTTGGACATATCTAGTAATGGTTGGGAATATATAATATCACATATGGGATGTTGATAGAAAACAATTCATCAAATTTATGGATATTTTCATTGATAAAATACTTTTTTTAAGGAATGGAACTTTTTTAAGTGGGGTGTTAAAGGAAAATAAACTATTGATTTTTATCTTGATCAGATTACAACTATCTCATAAAAACTAGTGAACTCTGATATAGGTGATGAAGTCACTAGAAGACAAGATATAAGATCATAAAAAAATTAATGTTCAAGAGTATCTAAATCATGAGTTGGAGCACGATAATTATGTTCCCAAATAAGTAAAAGTTATAGAAGTTAAGGTATCTATAGTAAAAGCATATCCATGCAGTGTAGTTCAACAAATTCAGCTAAGGAGATCGACAAGAAGTAAAAGACTAGTTAAGAGCGATATAGTGGATTAGAATTTTCTACTCTTAATGGATATAGGAGAACCAAATAATATAGAATATGTATTTTTACATAGTGAATAAGTTGTGGGATTCAAACATGAATGAGGAGACAAATTTATTAAAGTTGAATGGAACATGGGATATAGATGAACGTCTATAGGTTAAAAAGATAGTTGAGAACAAGTGGGTTTACTAGATTAAGGAAGAATCTAATAGAAATAAACGTTAAAAGGAATGGTTGGTGGTTAAAGGGTTTCAATAGAAGGAATGTGTATGTTTTTTATAAATGTTATCATAAGTATTTAAATAGTATACCAACTAAACTATGTTAATCAGGGTTAAAAATCATATATACATACAGAATATGGATATCAAGAATAATTTCATTTATGGTGAGTTGGCAGAGGAGATATAAATGAAATAACTAATAGGTTTTCAATAGAAAGGAACCATAATTTTGAATATAATCTGAATAAAATCCTATATGGTCTGAAACAGACCACTTGGTAATGGAACAAGAGTTCAATTCATCTATGTATAAATAAGGGTTAATCATGTGTAATAGTGGTCCTTTCTGTTATCAGTAGTAATCAGATGATGGTATATTCAATATGTTTTTTTAATATGCGAATTAAATATTTATTTATGGATTGAATACTCGAGAAATATGAAATTTTATGTTTGATTTACTACATCACACCATTTTATTTCATTAATATTTTGACTACATGGAACAAAAAAATTGATCTTTTAATGTTTAGATTCTTTAAAATCAGGAACTCCAGATATGAAAACATAAAAAATTATTGTAATTAACCTAAAATGATTCTTAATTGGTTCATCATATGTTATATATACTTCTTCTCATAACTTGGGGATATACATCAAAGAAAATTGGTGGGCATAAGTCATAGTAAGGGGAAATATTTACATATATTCATGAGGAATATCAATAAGACTATGAAAAATATCCTTAAAGAATAAGAAATGCAAAAAAAGAGGCATATAATAAAAAAAAGAACATAACTCATAACATGTAAATGTCTCTTGAACATTTATTATAGACATGCATAAACATATTACCAATTTTAATCACTGAGGTGTCAGAAATGAAAATTATCAAAGTTATACACCAAGGTATCGTAAAACATATCATATATGGAGGTAAAATTCTTTACCCATATCATTGGAGAACTATCAGTAAAAACCCTTAATATGTCATATTTAATTTTATCAACATATATAATAATAATATATTTCATAAATAACCCATGTATAATAACAAACCGGTTTTATATCAAATTCATGCCATTTTAAAAGCGCTTAAAAACATGATCATTATTTAATTTTTATCTAACAGAAATAGAAAGAGGGATTAATGTATGTTAATACTAGAATAAAATATATCATCTTTAAATATATATTTAAATCCACCTATAAATTATGGAGGTTTGGTTATTCACGAAATGAAAATAAAAAAGAATTTCTTAAGGATAAGGGATAAATTTTTAGATGTGAATTTGGCAGTATAATGGGTATAAAACGTCGTTTTACAAAAGCATAAAATGGGAGGGTAAATGGGTATCCCATTGATAATAAATAATTATTAAATAATGGAATTTTAATAATGGTAATATAATATGTTAACCATAACATTTAAAATTCATATATGAAAATAGGTTCTTGAATCAAAGAGAAAAGATGGATAATTCCCTTACCATGAAGAGTTACTCGTAAATCATAAGTAATGGAACCTCGGGGGATTGATAACACATTTGGAAGACTACTTGGGAGGTTAAATAACCAAATATTATTTTTAGATGGATTTTCAGTGAATCTAAATTGATAAATGTGTGGGTATTTATAGCGAAAGTGTAGGATTTATTTAATAACTTACAAATATAGGCCTTGGGAATCTGGGTTGTGATAAATGAAAACCCATGGGATTGACCATAAATTTTCCCATTGTTTTTAGAATTTGGGACATATTTTTATTATTTTATCCGATAATAATAGAACATCATATTATATGACATTTTTTGTAGGTAAAATTAATGTTTTCAAGGAATGATGTTTTTAAAGAAAAAGTTTCCATTTTAGACTTTGGAAAGTAGATTTTAGGTTTGGAAATATATTAAAATATATTAAAATAATTGATATTCATAAATTTACATAGTTAGAGTCGTGGAATATGGTAAACTAATTATTAAATCATTATGACATAATTTTGATGTCATTAAACATATTGATAACACAAAACTATATTTTTACTATTCTTGAAAAAATAAAATATTTTAGAAATTTTATCATCAATTAACCCTAAACTAAATTCAATGTGATTATTTCATTAATGATGTTTATTTTATCATAATAATTATCTAATTATGAGAACATTAACTTTTAACTATAGAAAACATTACTTATTAAAATAATTGTTTGTTTAAAATTCATAGTAATATTTCTAACACTTAAAAATATTTAATGATATAATACAATTTTTTTATCATTTAAATTTATCTAAATTTTTTTATCACAATATTGTATTAAAATAATTTTTATTAATAGTACCTATGTTTATCATAAAAAATTATATCTTCTCTGAAATGTACAATTCGGGCCAGAAAATTCCATTTACCATATTCCATCTCAATTAAGACTATATTTTTTTAAGAAAAACTATACTTAAAAATAATTGATGAATATGAATTTTATTTATACAAAGTAATTACACTTTATGTAACTAATTTTGAGAAATTTAACCTCATATAACTCCCATGTATGACCTAATGGTAAGGTGTGTGATGGTAATAGATTCTTGGGGTGGCTCAACTAACATCGACTGAGTGGTAATTTCAACTAACATGAACTTATCCTACAAGAAATTTTATTTAACATTCACTTGTTGAATCATGTATTGTGATTCGTCAAGTGAAACCCCCAATGATGTTCCCTCCCTTTCAATTTCTAACAAATGGACTTCTTATGACATGACTCTACTGGTTCAGGTTATCACTTATCCTTTATGTTTTAATTATCCTTTCAAATTTCTTTTAATTTACACTAATTACAACAATTAAATTATTGTCAATAGTATTGTTTCCAATGTTCAAATTGACCAATAGTCATATTTGACCAATGGTCATATAATTTTAGTATCCTGATAGACAAATTTCTTTTGATACTCACTTAATTAGTAAATAAATGTGCTTTTTTTGTATAATATAATACCACACACATTTTTAAGCAAAGAATATCATTTAAAAAGTCTGGGTCATTATAATATTACCCCCTTAAAAAATTTCATCCCTGAAATTTCAAATCATTATCTCAGTTGATAAATTTGTGGGTACATATTTCAAATTTTCTTATCTAGTTACCATGTCGCTTATTTATATCTATGGTTCCTCCATAATAGTTCAAAAAAGTTGGTTGTCTTATTTAATTAACCTTATCTCTATGATCAATGATCTCCATCATATTTTTCTCATAGGATAGGTATTATTCTATTTATACAACCTCTGGATTCAGTACATGTGATAGGTCAGGTATGTACTTCCTTAATAGATATAAATGGAATACATGAGGAACTTGAGTTAGAATTTTTGGGTGGTCAAGTCGATTGTCCACTGATCCTTTGTAATCTAGGATTTCATAGGGGCCAATATACCTAGGGATAAGCTACCATTTCTTCCCAGACTATATGAATCTCTTCCATGGTTATATTCAGATGAAAAAGTGTCACTAAAAAAATAAGAATTTTAATCAGTGGTTATCATCATATCTCTTCTGAAAAACCATTATATGTTGTTGGATGGAATGAACCTTTTCGGTCTTCCCTTTCACAATATGTAGCCCAAAATTATTTCTCTCACCAACATTATCCCAAAAAGTATGATTTCTATATCACTTACCATATTGATCGTCATAGGGTTCCATTTGAATACTTTATTGGAAGTTTTTGTTGTATGATAACTATACTAATTGGAGATTTTGATCCCATAAACCTGTAAATTCTTTTCAAAATTTTCTCAACATGGCCTCATGTGTTTGAATATTCCTTTTAGATTGAACCTTAGTTTAGGGGTGATAGGTCATATTGAAATTCAATTTGGTAATAACATCATGTTGAATACCTGAACATAATTTTTACGTGAACCTTGGATCATGATAAAAAATGATAGAAATTTGCAGTACGTGAAACCTAACCACATCTGTTATGTAAATCATAGCAAGTTGGTCAAGAGAAAAATATACTCGAAAAGCGATGAAATATGCAGTGTTGGTGAGTTTTTAAACTATAATGCATATAAAATTATCTCCTTTGGATATTCTTAGGATATCAGTGATAAATTCCATAGTGATATTTTCCCACATTCATGTTGGTATGGATAGTCGTTTCAATGCCCCTATAGTAAGTTGTCACTCTTCCTCCACTTATTGACACACCAAGAACCTTATAGTGTTGCCATAAATATACCATTTCATGTTATCTAACCAATAATGATCATGAAGTCCCTATACATATTATGGATTCTCAAATGTATAGATAATATAGATTTATAGTCTTCATCCATCAATTATTTATCTATCATTGGAATACATGGAACACATAGCCTTGTAAAAAAATTAGTAAACCTTATTGATCAATATTGAACTCAAAAAAATTCTAATTCTTCATATTATATACCTTCTTTTGTAATAAAGGATCTTCTTTATGAGATATCTTGACATTCTCTAGTAATGATGTTTGAGAGATCTCATTTCATAGGATTTATGATGTCACTACATCATCATTCCCATGTAAAATATTACTAGGCCCTTGATCAATGGTTATCCTTGAATACTCATCATTTCCAATAAAATAGGGAAATTCATAATTTATGAATCTGTGAATCGTTTTTCTCTTCTTGGGTGATAATGGATTGAACAATAATATTCTTTAAGAAGTTTCACCCATTGCCTCTTCCACATGTTAAATTGCTTTTTTGTGAAAGCATACTTCAATCAGTGGTTTTATGTGTATATATATAATTTCTAACCATAATGATAGTGCTTATATATCATTAGAGAAAAAATAACATTAGCTAGCACCAGGTCATGTGTAAGATAATTCGACTCATAGGGATTTAAATATCAAGATGTATAAGAAATCACCTTTTCATTTTCAATGAGAACTAACCCAATCACTTTCAGATATGCATCGATAAAAATATTGAATCCCTCCCCGATAGATGGTAGATTTAACCTAGGTGGAGTAACCAATCTCTCCTTCAGATCTTGGAAACTTTATTTAAACTCCTTTTTCTATATTAAATTATCCCCTTTTCAAGTTAACTTAATTAGTTGATTATAAATTCAAGAAAAAGTTTCAAAAACCTATTATAATATTCTACTAAACCAAGGAAACTACTAGTATTCGTTACTATTTTAAGAGGCCACTCCTCTATAACCTTTAACATTGTAGGGCTAACTGAAATTCCTTCATTAGTTACAATGTTCCCTAAGAAAGTAACTTTTTATAACCAAAATAAACATTTTATGAACATTTCATATAGCCTCTAATTCTTTATAGTTTTTAATATAACCCTTATATTATCCTCATGATCCTAAAAAATATTATAATGTATTAGAATATCATCAATAAAAACTACCACAATTGATGATAACCAGATAAAAGATACATATTGGAGAATAATTAATCCCCAAGAAGATTGTAAAATAAATCATCAATCCTTGGGAGAGGGTACTTGTTCTTCAATGTGATCCTATTGTGTTCTCTATAATCATTTTATAGCCACATTGATCGATCTTTCATTTTCATAGAGAGAATAAGTTCTCCCCAAGGAGGCATACCTGTTTAGACAAACCCATTCTTCAAAATATATTTAGGTTGTTTATTTAATTTCTCTATCTTTATATTTACCATTCTTATAAAATCCTTGGTAAATAAATAATAATAAATTTTCATATTTATATATATTTTTGAATTAAATGTTATTTTTAATTTAAAGGGGATTCTATGTTCGATGGCTTACCTGATACACAACAACAGGTTTTTTTGAAATCTTACGTTGGACACTAATAATATAATATTATTATTTTAAAAGGTACATAATGCCGAGCCATTCTATTGATGGAAATGAATATAAATAATTAAAATATGATTGTATATGTTTGTTAAATGTTTTTATATTTATCCAATAAAAGTTAGAGGCTTAAAATAAAAAAGGAATTTGATTTTAAGCATAAATACTCTAATATTCATTAAAGGGTCGATTTACCGCCTTTTGATGAAGAACCCTCATTAAATATAGTGTTGGTACTTTTTATATGTTATATTTGACAAAATAATATTCTTCATTATAATCGGAACATCAAAATTGACATTGGGTAATATTTTGGGATTTTTCTGATAAAAATCATTTTTTTGATGAATAATGAAAAATACTGTATTTTAATTCAAAACTATGATTCAATATAATTTATTTATGTTATTTTATTATATTTTTAATTTGTTTTAAAGTGTAATTAGATAATATTTTTACCATTTAATCCTATTTTGGTCATTGGAATTTATTTTAATTTGGAATTGGACATTAACATGTGTCAATCTTTTGATAGTTATTATTTCTTAAGAACACGCTATTTGTTTTAACAACGGGAATTAATTTCAAATTAATTAATACCACTTTTATGTTTTCAATTTGGAAAATTAGACATCATTTTTTAATTCTGAATATTAAATAAAGCTTAGGCTGAAGTTTCGGTATTTTTCTAAAAAACATCAATTTTTAATGAATAGTGAAACCACTTAGTAGTAGTAAAAATAGTGACTTTTACATTTAAATAAAATTTTACCACTTCTATGAGTTGAATTTTAATAATCCTAGAGACATGGTTAATTTCAAGTAGTAAAATGTGGTTTAATAAGAAGAAAATAATTTTTGGTGAACCGAAACTTTTGACTTTTATTTAACACGGTTAAAGGTAAATAGGGTAATTCAAGGGAAAAAGTATATTATAATAATACAAAATTACATTAAAACTTGTTCTAACCTTATTGGATGAGTCATGGCCGACCATGGGAATCCTTGGGACGCTTTTTAGACCCCATGGAGCCTCTTGAGAGTTATAATGACTCTTTATATTAATTTATTTAAAGAAAAGCCAAAAATGACACAAACAAATATCTTTTAGTAAATTAATTTTTACATAGGGATATATAAGTAAAATTTTAGACTATAAATATTATTTTTAAATCTAAATATATTTCATACATCATGGTATTTTTTTATAAGTTTTAGAAATCATATAAATTAAATTATTTATGACACAATAATGAATCAGTGTTTACCTCAATAATAAATGATTTAAATAAATTATATTATAATGATTGAAATATTAAACAAAACATGTCCAATTATTATTGTATGATTTTATTTCGAATATTAGTCATCTTATATTCTAATTTAATGTGTTTTGGACCTTTTGAATTTAATGATAAGATTATAATAAAATAATATTTTCACACTTTCCTAAAGAGCCCATCCTCCCCCTTATAAAAGAAGACCACTTCTAACCAATTATTCACCCATATCAAGCCTTTTGGCTCGTCCAAAATCATCCCAATTAAGCTCTCTACATCACTCTACCCCATATATAATCATTACCTTAGTCAGAATTAACTTCAAGAAGTCCTTTTGATTTAAACAAAAGGGAGTTTCCCTAATTAAAGGTAATGGTTTCTCTTAAATTCATTTCTTTTATTTTACTTCTCCAACCCCGTGAACTCTTTTTATTCCATTATTTTGTAACAACACCATTATATTAAATATACTATAATGTTTTTATAACAATTATTTGAGCTAAACTTACACACACCTCCATCTAATGGGCGAAGAACATAATGTTTCTATCGATGGAAAACTAACGCCTCACGAAACGATGATTGTTCGATTATCTCCTACCGCCTCTAATGGTGGCCATTATGATTGAAATTTATTTATATATAATGTTTATTATGTTTATATTTTCTCTATTATTCAGTAATTTTCATTTAAAAACACACATTTATGCTTTCCAATATGTGTGACCACGATAATTTCATTTAAGGAAGTGTGGACTACCACCCGCTCAATGTGATATGATTCGTTCATGACATCCATGGAACGTATAAAGGATAGAGTTAATTAAATTATATAAAAAATATATCGTATGATATTATACAGTAATAATAATATAACTATGTATCATTATGATTTAATTCCATTAAAATAAAAAATAGAAATGAAAGTAGTGTTCATGTGTATGTACGACTTACCTTCTCCAGGAAAGGTGCATTTCATTTCTTATCTCCAAATTTTATATACTGTAATTGATACATATATATACTGGATATATAATATATATATATATGATATCTAAATCATTTATATCATTCTAGATATAATGGACTTTTGACCACATGGACAAATTGTAATTATAACAAGTTCATTTTCACTCAAGTTTCGAACATCAATAAAATATCCAATATGAACTAAAATAACTAACTAGTTATTAAAGAAAGGTAATAAGTGATATAAAATGAATAATAAAATTTAAAATTTTTCTTAATCAAGTAGAAATTAACTTAGTTTTATTATTCATGAAGAACAAGGAACACACAATAAAATTCAAACTTGAGGTATGGGGTTTCTAATCTCACTTTTAATTCCGTGAGATTTCCATTGTTCACCACTTATTTATTTCATGTGGTGTGTTTAATTCCCATGATTGTATTAATTGTGTAATATATTTTAATTTATGGATATTTACACCATCATTGTATGATCCTTATTTCATGGGTGTATGTTTCGTAAGTTACCAATGTGGTAAGGGAATTACAAATTTCAATTTCCACTCATTCGGATTCACGCATACTTCATTGATTATTTTAATCCAAGATTATGTTTGGAATCACTATTAGTTTTCTTATGTCATATCTTCCACTCCCCTTTCTATGGATATACTTTTGATACACATAATCACTCCATTTATAATTTCTCATGTCATCGATATGATCTTGATAAGAGTAATTTTAACTATATCTCCATTTTTTGAGTTAGATATCCAATTCATTGGTGTTGTTTTTACAAGAATATTTGTGAATGTACTCTGATTTATTTACAATTAATATCCAATCATAATGAGTGTATTTATGTTTTTCATGCATAATTATTTCATTGATTTATCCTTAACCTAAGGATACAGTCTTTATATGATATTTCATATCAATTTACATTCCATTAAGACTTCTTTGTTGTCATAAACCAAATCACTTTTATATGGTGTATATAATGTAATTTGACACAGTATATCATGAATCCCTTTATTCTCATGATATTAAAAAGTTTTCATTACCTCAATTATTTTTATTCAAGTTTTCATCTTTTGGTTAGGAACTCTAACTAAAATATCATTTTAAATGTTTTAAACATTTATTATTATAAATCTTTCTCTTCAATGTACATGTATTATAAATGGTTTTAAGGATTTATTCATATGGACATTAATGTTTTTGAATTAAAATTCCATTTAAAAGTTTCGAAGTGGTATGGGACACTTTGATTCATGATTATATTTTAAACAGATTCTTGATAAATATTGAGACTTTTAAATGCTTTCAAGAAAATGGGGATATTTATCTCAAATAGTTTTGATGATTATTTTCATCTATGTCAATATCATTCATTATTATCTATTGAGGTTAATATGCTACAATAAAATCATCCATATTGTATTTAATGAGTTATGTTTGACTGTGTATGTGCTATTTTTATACCATTCATGTTTTGGGGATAAATTATTGACATTTCATAGACTAGTTTTAATACGAATGTTTTTGTTATGTTTAAAACTTTTCATATGAGGAATGAATTGTACTTAGTAAGTGATGGGCGGGGCATGCTATAGCTCCACAATGCATCAGTAGGTCTCATGAGACAAACTAGTGTCTTGGAACAAGGCATTGATAAAATATTATATGTAGTTTTGGCACAAGGCCTGGACAATGTGGTTATGATAGTCTGGAATTATGCATTCCATCATTATGAAAGTGCTTGTTGATATTTCATGTTATCATTTGACTTGTAGAATATCCATGTGAATATGAAAATGGAATTATTTGATTTTATCTTTTCCATATTATTCTGAAGTTGATGTTTAAAATGCCTTTGTTCTAGTCTTATACACTGCCGTAAATGTTTATGCTTATTTATGAAAGTTTTTTCTATAATGTTATCCCTACTGAGCATCTGAGCTCATCCCTTTCTATGTTATATTTTCGCAGGATGCAAAAAATTATATTATTACTGACTTCTAGGGATATTCTATGGGATATCAGTGTTGTATATGGAGACAATATTGTTTTAGTTTTCCATTTTATGATGTAATGTAAACCTTATGAATGTATCTAGTACTTCCAAGGCTACTAAACTAATAGGTCTTTCGAGACATGATCTTTTATGATCATGCTAATGATATGTAATAATACACCGACTCTGGGATTCTGGGGTCAGGGCATTACAGTTGGTATAATAGGAAGTTTATTACAAACCTTGGAAACTAGATTTAGATAAAATTTGATTAGAGAACATATCCCTAAGATATACTTTGAGAATAAGTATAAAATAACTTCCTGAAATTTTGGTATTTTAGAGATTTTGTGAGTTTCCAAATAAATAAATCCATGTCTGGATACGAGCAGGTAGAGGTGGCCCTGACACAGATGTACCTAGGGGTAAAACTCGAAAACACTTCATTAATCTAGAATCAAATGGGAACTGATGTACGATAACGGGCCTTACTGCACTATTAGTTATGACACTCCCAGGGGAAATTCTCAGGATAATTTACATTTTCTTTACAAACCACTTTGAAGGATGTTAATATAAGTTGAGAATAAATAACCTTGGATAATACTAGGGTTTTTTTATTGAAAATAAGGTTTGATGATATTTTCTAAATAATTTTATGACTATTCTTACTCACACAATATTTTCTAGTTTTAGTTAATGGATGGATTCCAAGGAAGTCATACAAACTTTGATAATGATGTACAAGGTGAGAACGATGGTGGAAATGGGAAGCAAAATGGAATTTTGATAGGCGTAAAAGATATCGTGATCATGAAAAATCAGTTTTTCAAAAATATGATCAACAACATATATATTAACCAACTCCGAGAATAAACAAAGAAGAGAAAGGTGATGAGTGATAAGAGATCCGGCAGTGGATACCATGGAGAAAATAATCCTCAATTTCCATCATGCAGGAAATTTGGAAGGAGACACCTAGGATAGTGTCTCAATGGAACCAAGAAATGATTTATGTGTTGGAAATAAGGACATAAAGTGAAGAATTTCTGGGGAAAATGAAGATTACTATGGAAGAAAATAAAAATGGTCCCAAGAATAAATTTACAATCATTTTCCATAAATGTAGGGGACCTGGCCATTACCAGAGTGAGTTCCCTATTCTGTAGGATATTTTATTGGTCAAAGAATAAGTTATGTGGAAATAAATGGTCGGAGAAATTTTTAAAATTTTTAATGCTCCTTATTTATGGGATTACTTTGGAATATATTTTTCATGTATTTGTAACCCTGCAGTTTTTCATGTGAAAATGATATTTGAGGAAGAATTTTCATTTCTTTTTTAGATATAGTTATTAATATCCATTACGTTTTATATGATCATTGGGTTTGAGGCAATTAAAAGTTATTATATTTTTCGATGAAAATGTAAGGTTTGAGATAACATTTGTGGTAAAATTATGTTATGGTTATTTTCTAGAATTTATCTCATTTTGGTAATGTTATAAAATATAGTTTTTGAAAAAGGAAAACATACAAACCGTGTGACAACCCATCGCATCGGACAAAGCTGTGTGAATCGAACCCACAACCAGAGTGTGATTGGGATTTATCGCCTACCACTGGACTACGTGAAGTCCCTGGTTAGTACGACTGATTATTTTTAGTTAAATGATTTTATTGATCAATAATAAGTTTATTTGGGATCTTATGTCTTATCAAATGAATACCCTTAGTATAGGAAAAAATTTTACTGATTAAGTGATAGAATGTTATTAGAATGACGTTCTCTTTGTTGGGAACACTATATTCCCAAGGAAAATAGAATACTATGGGATTTCATCTGAAGTGTAATGGTGGATTTTATATATGTTTTTATTGTTGATTTATAGTGATTTGGGTTATTTATGGAAATGATTAACATATAATTGAGAATATGTGATTAGGATAATTACATTTAAGTATGTGACTTTAAGAGTAGTTTATGACATTTGGAGATACAAATTGATGTGGAAGACTATGTAATCAAATTCATCTATGTTTTTTGTTTCAAATTTTGTTTAGATTCTATTGATGGATTTAAAAGACAATTTTTTATTTAATGGTATTTATTGATCTTTGGGTATTGTTGGTTTAATTTTAGAAATTATGATTAGTATTTCTTTCTCTAAAGGATTATCCTTTTTGGGGATCATCTGATCTTGTACTAATAATTGTGGTGGTGGTTAATCTCTAAAGTCAAGGTAAATATATTTTTTATCTTTTGTGGATCATGTGATTCTCTAGAAGTTGATTCCATCTCTTCCAGTGTGACTAAGTCATCATGAATACTCATCGTTTGAAAAAAAGATGAGTTGGTGGTAGAAATTTATGAAAGAATGCAACTCTATGTAAAAAGTAATTATATCTCTTTATGTTCTTAGCCAATATCATTAATAAATTCCTCAACTTTATTAAATGGAACATAAAAAAAATAATAAGTTATCTGTTTTCTTTTCCTATTGGGAAACTAATGACCATTTATCACATCACAAGTTTGTGATTTTCTTGTTGTTAACTTTCTTCTAATCATGTTTTATATCCCTCTCCATCAGAACTTGAAACTTTTTTTTCTCCTCTATATCCATGTTTTCATGGAATACTAGTATCTGTTGTCTCAGGTAACATTTTTACTACTCTTAATTTATTTTAACGTGATAGTTTTATTGACTCTTTTTTTGATGTGGTGCTTTCAATGATGTTTCCGAGCCCAATTTTAAAATTGTGAGGACGCAATTCCCAAAAGGGGGGAAGGATGTAACATCCTGGATAATAAAGAATATACATATTCATATTTATTAATATTTTTGAATTAAATGTTAATTTTAATTTAAATGGGATGTTATGTTTGATGGCTTACCCGATACACAACAATAGGTTTCTTTGAAATCTTACGTTGCACACTAATAATATAATATTATTATTTTAAATGGTACTTAACGTCGGGCCATTTTATTGGTGGAAATGAATATAAATAACTAAAATATGATTATATATTTTTTTAAATGTTTTTAAATTTATCCAATAAATGTTAGAGGCTTAAAATAAGAAATGAATTCGATTTTAAGCATAAATACTCTAAAATTCATTAAAGGGACGATTTACTGCATTTTAATGGAGAACCCTCATTAGTTATAGTTTTCATCCTTTTTATATGTTGTATTTTACAAAATAATATTCTTCATTAGAATCGGAATATCAAAATTTACTTTGGGTAAATTTTTTGTATTTTTCTGATAAAATTCATTTTTCTGATGAATAGTGAAAAATACTGTATTTTAATTCAAAACTGTGTTTTAATATAATTTATTTATATTGTTATAATATCTTTTTAATTTTTTTAATGTTTAATTAGAATATATTTTTACCATTTAATCAAATGTTGGTCATTGGAATTAATTTCACTTTGAAATTGGACATAAATAAGTGTCAATTTTTTGATAGTTATTATTTCCTAAAAACATGCTATTTGTTTTGACAACGGGAATTAATTTTTAATTATTTAATTCCACTTTAATGTTTTGAATTTTTTTCAAATAGACATCATTTTTGAATTCGGAATATCAAATGAATCTTAGGCTGAGATTTTGGTATTTTACTAAAAAACATCAATTTTTGATTAATAGTGAAACCACTTAGTAGTAGTTAAAAAAGTGAATTTTACATTTAAATGAAATTTTTCTGCTTCAATTAGTTGAATTTCAAAAATTCTAGAGACACGGTTAATATCAATAAGTCAAATATGGCTTAATAAGATGAAAATAATATTTTGTGAATAGTAACTTTTGACTTATTTAATGCAGATAAAGGTAAATAGGGTAATTTAAGGTAAAAAATATATTATAATAATATAAAAATTACCATAACACTTTTACTAACCTTATTTGATGATTCATGGCTGACCATGGGCATCCTTTGGTCGATTTTGGGACCCCATGGATCCACTTGAGTGTGATTATGACTCTTTAGATTAATTAATTTAATGAAAATCCAAAAATGACACAAATAAATATCTTTTAATAATTTAAATTTTACATGGGGATATATAAGTTATATTAACAACTATAAATATTCATTGGAATGCTCAAAATATTTCCAACATCAATGATTTTTTTAATAATTTTCAGACATCAAATAAATTATTTTATTTATGACACAATAATGATGAAGTGTTTAGCTCATTAATAAATGATTTAAATAAATAATATTATAATGATTAAACTATTATAAAAAACATGTCCTATTATGATTGGATGATTTTATTTCGAATATTAGTCATAGTTTCTTCAACTATAATGTGTTTTTGACCTTTTGAAACCAAATATAAGTTTATAATAAAATAATAGTTTCACACTTCCCTAAAGAGCCCCTCCTCTCCCTTATAAAAGGATAACACTTCTAACAAATTATTCACACATATAAAGCCTTTTGGCTCCTCCAACCTCTACTAATAAACCTCCCTACATCCCTATCCTCCACCTAGAATCCTTACCTTAGGTAGAAGGCACTTCATGAAGTCTTTTTGATTCAAACCAAATAGAGTTACCCAAATTAAAGGTAACAGTTTCCCTTAAATTTATTTCTTTTATTTCAATTATCCAACCCCATGAACTCTTTTTATTCCTTTATTTTGTGACAACACCAGTATCTTACATATACTAGGATGTTGTTATAAGAAGGATTTGAGCTACACTTACACACACCTCCATCTAATGGGTGAAGAACATAATGTTTCTGTGGATGGAAAACTAACGCCTCACGAAACGATGATTATTCGATTATCTCCTATCGCCTCTTATGGTGGCCATTATGATGGCACTGTATTTATATATTATTTATATTATGTTTATTTTTTCTCTATTCTTATGTAATTTTCATTTAAAAACACACCTTTATGCTTTCCAATATGTGTAACCACGATAATTTCATTTGAGGAACTGTGGACTACCACCCCCTCAAGGTGCATTGATCCGTTCATGACATTCATGGAAAAAATAAAGGATAGAGTTAATTAAATTATTTAAAGCATATATAATATGATATTATACTGTAATTATAATATTCCTATGTATCATTATGTTTTAATTCCATTAAAATAAAAAATATAAATGAAATTAGCATTCATGCGTACGTAGAACTTACCGTCTCCATGAAAGGTGCATTTAATTTCTTATCTCCAAATGTTATGTACTGTTTTAAATATGTACTTGTAATGGATATATAATATATATATATATGATATCTAAATAATTTATATCATTCTGGAGATAATTGACTTTTTACCACATGGAAAAATTGTAATTATAACATGTTCATTTTTGACTCAAGTTACGAACATCAATAAAATAACCAATATGAACTCAAATAACAATAAAATTATTATAGAAAGGTAATAAGTTATATGAAATGGATAATAAAATTGGAAATTTTTCTTAATCAAGTAGAAATTAACTTAAGTTTATTATTCAGTAACAACAAGGAACACACAAGACAATTCGGACATGAGGTAAGGGGTTTCTTATCTCACATTAAATTCGGTGAGATTTCCATTGTTCACCACTAATTTATTGCATGTGGTGTGTTTACTTCCCATTATTGTATTAATTGTTTAATATAACATAATTTATGGATATTTACATCATCATTTTATGATCCTTATTTCATGGGTGTATGTTTTGTGAGTTACTAAATTGGTAAGGGAATTACAAATTTCAATTTCCACTTATTCGGCTTTACGCATACTTCATTGATTATTTTAATCCCTTATTATTTATAGAATCACTATTAATTTTCTTATGTCATTATTTACACTCCCCTCTCTATGGATATACTTTTTATACACATAATTAATCTATTGATAATTTCTCAAGTCATCGATATGAACATGATAAGAGTAATTTTAACTCAATCTCCATTTGTTGAGTTTAATATCCAATTCATTGGTGTTGTTTTTACAAGAATATGTGTGAATGTCCTATAATTTATTTACACTGAATATCCAATCATATTGAGTGTATTTATATTTTTCATTCATAATTATGTCATTGATTTATCCTTCACCTAATGATACAGTTTATATAAGATATTTCATCTCAATTTACATTCCATTGAGACTTATTTATTGTTATACACCAAATCACTTTTATATGGTGTATATAATGTACGTTGACTTAATATATCATTAATCCCTTTATTCTCAAGATATTACATTGTTTTTATTACCTCAATTATTTGTATTCAAGTGTCTCTCTTTTTGTTAGGAACTCTAACTAAAATATCATTTTAAATGTTTTAAAAATTTATTATTCTAAATCATTCTCTTCAATGTCCATGTTTTAAAAATGGTTTTAAGGATTTATTCATATGGACATTAAAGTTGTTAAATTAAAATTCCTTTTAAATGTTTCGAAGTGTTATGGGACACATTTATTCGAAAATCTATTTTAAATTGATTCTTGATAAATAGTGAGACTTTTAAATGTTTTCAAGAAAAGGGGGATATTTATCTCAAATAGTTTTAATGGTTATTTTAATATATGTAAATATCATTCATTTTTCTCTATTGAGGTTAATATATTACAATATAATCTTCCATATTGTATTGAATGTGTTATGTTTGACTGTGCATGTGCTATTTTTATACCATTCATGGTTTGTGGATAATATATTGACATTTTATATGCTAGTTTTAATATGAATATTTATGTTATGTTTCAAAATTTTCATATAAGGAATGAATTGGACTTAGTAACTGACGGGTGGAGCCCACTATAGATCTTCGATTCATCAATAGTTCTCATTAGACAAACTACTGTCTTGGCATAAGGCCTTGACAAAATCTTATTTGTAGTCTTGGCACAAGGCCTTGAATATGTGGTTATGATAGTATAGAAATATGCATTCCCTAATTATGAAAGTGCTTATTGATACTTCATGTGATCATTCGACTAGTAGAATATCCATGTGAATAAGTAAATGGAATTATTTGATTTTATCATTTCCATATTATGTTGAAGTTCAAGTTTAAAAGGATTTTGTTCTAGTGTTATACACTACCTTAAATGTTTATGCTTATTTATAAATGTTTCTACTATAATTTCATCCTTACTGAGCATCTGAGATCACCCCTTTCTATGTTTTATTTTCCCAGGATTTAAGAAGTATAGTATGACTGACCTCCAATAATAGTCTATGGGATCTCAGCGTTGTCTATGGAGACATTGTTGTTTTAGTTTTCCATTTTATGATGTAATCTAATCCTTATGAGTATATCTAGTACTTACAATGCTACTAAACTAATCTGTCATTCGAGAATTGATCTTTTTTGATCATGCCAATGATACATAATAATGCACTGACTCGGGGCTTTTGGGGTCGGGGTATTACAGTTATATATGGGGTATGTGATATCAGATTGAATCCAGTTATGAGTTCAATGGAGTGATCTACCTCTATTTCTTGGAGAGGTCTAGGGAACTCCTTAGAAATACGACAATGTAATCTTGAATTATGGGGAAATTTTCCATTCTTATACTTTTATTTTCATCTTCCCCATCTCCAATCATCTCCATAAATAAGGCTACGGTAGGTTCTTCTTGATGAAGCTCAGGTCGTGATATATCTCCTTTGAATGTAACAGTTTTTTGTCCATTCAAGACTACTGAGATTTAATTTCTTCTGTAGTTTATCATAGAATTATAATATTAGATATAGTCCACACAAAGTATAATTTAGAATTCCATCATTGGAATGACTACAATATTTCCAATTATAATATTCATTACAAATTCAATACTAGAGTTTCTATACACTATTTAAGCTTATATAATATCTCCAGAAGTCTTGACTGATAACTCTAATTTTAGAAGATATGGGATTGATTCTCTATTCTTGGAAAACTTTGAAGAAATAAATGAATTTTAAAACCATAATCAAACTAAGTATATTCTATATTTGAGAGAAAAATGATAGTACCTTAGATCACATCATTTAAAGCATCTACTTTAGCCGTTGTGATAGAAAATTTCAGAACATTCTCTCTTGTCATATGTTGAGGTTGATAGTGATTACACTCCATTACACTCTGATTTGAACACTGATAGGGAAAAGTTCCCAAGCTATCCACCCTTATAGAATTATACTTCAGGCTATGTTTCCACCATATTACATTTTTACATACTATTGAAATGTTGAGGCTTCACCTCACTATGATATTTCTGTGCTATATAGACAACTCTTCCACACCTGTAATGTTTTCCACTCCTGAGAAAGTAGTTCCCAATGTTCTTCTACCAGCATTTTTTGCATGTTGAAGGTTTCTATTGATTTTCTCATATTTTATTATCAATGTTAATCCCTAATTTTTTCTCCCAATATATCTTATTTCTGTTCACTTTATATGACCATTGTGTCTCTTTGAACTCCAATTCATCCATTATATAACTCTAAACTATCTCATCATAGTTTTCATAATCTTTATTGGGTAGATTCCACTATATATGGGGTTGTAGTCCACTGAAAAATCTATCAACATTTCCATTATAATCCATAACAAATATAAATGTGTAACATTAATGTCTTGAAAATTTCATCTCATAGATTCCCATTAATTCATTATTTATCTTCTTAAAATATAGGAATTCTTTCTCCATTTTTGTTCACATTGAATTGGGAAAATATTTATTAAAAAAAGATTTCTCAGATCTCTTCCCACTCCATAAAATTAAAATCCATTATTGGCTTTTTTATTAATAATCTTCCACTACTGATCATATTTTCCCTCTAAGTGGTAAATATATAGGGTGAAATTTTCTTTCTATAAATATAAGAGTATTTAATAGTTTTTTTATATAGATATTATCCATTATTTAGTAACTAATTGGCCAATAGATCCACTAAAATAAGGTGGTCATTGATTCATGAATAAATCAATATAATTTTTCCACCATCAAGTTGAATCTATTCTATCAACTTCTTTCAAGTTATTAGTCATAAATGAGGTTAATTGATTCATCATTCTCATGATGTTTTCCATTCCATATTTCATTAGTGGTCCATAAGCACATTGTCTGTTGCGCTCATCATTTATGTGGTTCCCCTTGTGTCCCACCATTTTCAAAATAATAAAACCATAGTAAGATTCATGTTTCTTTTAAGAATATTATATTTCTAAAATAATTTTGTATCTTAAAACATAGTGATTAAATATTTTATTCTTTACCAAAAAAATACATTTTCTATAAATCCATTATAATGTTTCATAAAAATATTATCATTACAAAAAAAATCCCCTGAGATTATCAAATGAGGATGGTGGAGAGGCCAGTTACTTTATACCATTTACCATTAATGTCAAGATCAAAGTGGTGTTTTCGGGTGTTACCCACTAATCCATATTTTCCCAAGCGACATCTACTTATTCATATCCAAATATTTATTTCATTGCTCAGAAGCCTCTTACTTAATACTTCATCAAAATGCTATGATATTTATCATATATTTAAACTCATACCTAGGGTTATTTTTTATTTTTTTATATCCTAATTTCCATAAATAAATAAACATTCCATTCAAACCAACTATAGAATACAGACTTTTATTACATAATCAATCTCTTACATGGAACAAAACGTGTGATCTTTTAAAGTTCATTTTCATGGAAATTAGGAATATAATATAAGAAAATATAACAAAAATATTATAATACACCTGAAATTATTCTTAATAGATTCATCCTAAATATATTTCCTTCCTATCATATCCTAAGGACATACTTCAAAGGGGTGATCATAAGGACCAGTAAGGGAAATGTTTACATATATTCATGAGGAATATCAATAAGAACATGAGAAATAACATTGTTTGTCGGAGTGGATACTCAAGTGGGGGGTGAATTGAGTTCCAATTAAAAATTTCTATTTAAAAGACTTATACTAAAAATCCCCCAATTTAAATAACAAGATAAACTATAGTGAATTTTTAATACAGTTAAGGTTCGGTTAGGTTCTCAAGAGATTGATTTGTTCTTAGTTAATATAATCTAAAGATTAGATTAGCTTTTAAAAATAACCTACTGGGTTACAATAAATACAAACACTTTCTAGTTTAACTATCAGAGTAACTTTAAAATTGATTTTTATTTTATGAACATAGAAAAAAAATATAAGATACGGTTTATAATGAAATAGGATGCACAAAAGGTTTAACCAAGAGGTTCAGTATAAGCCGAGACTTAGTCCTCTGAAACAGTTTTATATAAACTATGATCCAAACCCTAGATCGGGGTTTACAACACTACTTAGACAGTCCAGGTCCTCAGACCTCTACCACAGTTCAACATGGGAAAGCAACAATAAAAACAGCTCATAGTAAGTCCATGTCCTCATACCTATAACACTATCCGTAGTGGGATACAAGAGTGTAAGGGAAATATTGAGTGAGGATTTAAAAATACTCAAGTTCAGCACATGAGACAGTGTGTGCCTAAAAATACAGAGCACACACACTACTCAAAATTTAAATAACTAAAAGGAAATATAGATAAAAAAATAGAGATGTGTTTACAATTCTCTACGTGTTTTTAGTGAAGCTATGGACTCCTTGGATTGATACAGATAAAGCTTTGAGTACTTCTCAGGTTTTTTGTCAATAAAAATAGAGTGTCGTTTTTGTATTTGACTTCCAGGTCCAGGTTGATCAGTCTGATCAGCATGAGTATAGGTGAAATCGTTGGAGCTCATTTCTCCTTGAATTTTCAGGTTCTATAGATTCATTATGTATTCTTATTTATTCTTCTATGCATGTAATTCCTTGTGTATCTCCAGAAAATTATATCGTATGTGCATGGAAGGACTGATCGATCTATCGTTAGTAGTTCAAGGTTCCCTTTTATATATCTTTTTCTCTGAAAATGGGAATGATTACCTTTTTATAGGTACGAGGTACAATTTCCTAATATTAAACAGACAGTAATTAATTAATATAATTTTCATTAAAAGCACCAAATATGACTGTTGTTAATAAACAAACAAAAGTAGGGTTTAAGGATATGGTGACTGGTTTCGATCGGTAGCTCCTAGAATCAGTGAGCTTGTATCGTTGGACTTGAGTTAGTAGGTCTGTAATGGTAGTTGTTACTCTTTATTATAGTAGACTATGTATCAGTGAATGTGACTCTTTATCATTAAGTCATCTTATCAATGGCTCTTCTGTAAAGGTATCATTCTTGTATAGGTGGATTTCTCCATCGGTAACTCACAAATATCAGTAGCTTCTTGGTGAATCTATCTGTATCAGTATACTTCATATTGGTAGCTATCTTTTTGTATCGGTAGACTTCATATTGCTATCTATCTATTTGTATTGGTAGAATTCATATCGGTAGCTATTTGTTTCTATCAGTAGATCTTATATCGGTGATCTTTGCTTATCGGTAGACTATGTCTGTATCGGTGACTCAAAAACATAATACTTATTTGTTCTATGAAAATCATATCCAGAGTGAGTTATTATTATTTAAAAATATTTATAAACATATATAAACATTGATTAACATATTCCAATGATTATTTTGATATTTTTTTCAACATAATTTAACATATATATAGGATTATCAAAACATATTAAAACATAATTGAGATTAGCAAAACAGTTGAGGTCAACAATCCCCCCATTTTGATAATCACAAATTATGGTAATTTTCTCCAAAATAATCATTAATATATCTGTTTAAAAAACATTGGGTCTCACTTCTCAATGAGAGTAATTACATTTTCAAATGTATTCGAGGTATGAAACAACTGTATCAAAGGTAGAATATATTATTCTCAAATATGATCATATTTCTCCCCCTCTGTGATTAGATATAATTAGTAAACAATGGATTAGAGAAGTAACAGAAGGTAAAAAAGAATAAGATCATATATATTTCTTGGGGAAAAAATATAGTTAAATACAAAATTGAGGCAAAAATAGTACAATTGATTCCTATAAAATATCTTAGCCACTATTAAATCCTCCTCCTCAGCATATGATTTGGATTTTCCCTTGAAATCAGAAGTGGATTTAGGATGGGTAGATGCAGGTGGTGGATTGGGAACACCAGTGATAATCAAAGGAGGTCGATATACTGATACAGTGCATGGCCTATAATGTAGAGCCCTCTAAGTGATCATAGAAGAGAGACTTCTGATTGCTTGAGCTGGTGTCATTTGAGGAATAGAGGTAGACTGAGCAAAGGCAGGTAGAGGTGGAGGTAAAATGATAGGGGTACTGTCTACAAGAAAAAATAGCAGAAAAAAATTCCTAATGTCCATAATGATTCCTCATCCTCTTTCCATAGTATAGATAAAGTCATCCTTGTTCTCCATAAACTTGTCTAGAGAAAGAGTCAATTCTATGAGCATGCTTACTCATTCTCTGAAATCATGAGTGACTGGAAGTAGTTTCATGTCCTCTAACAGATGTTTGAAATGATTTTTCTACTAATGTTTAGTGTAGACCCTTTGTAAATAATAGTCCACTTTGTATTTTACCTCTTTATGAGAAGAAGTGGCCTCTCTCCTAAAATTCCGAACAATTTTCCCTATATCCCTAGTGGTAGTCACCACTTGGGTCAAGGCAACAGAGTCTACAGAGCCACTGGTGAAAGACTGCCCAATCTCTTCTCTCATCACAGCTCAAATCCGATCAATATCCAAAGAAGTCCTGGAAGTAATAAGAGGTGAAAAAGTAAAGGCTACTACTTCCGTGAAAGATTTAGTTAGCCCATTAATGAGATTTTTGACAACCGAGTCCTGGGTGCTGACATGCTGCTCCATAGAAAACTTAATTCCCACAAAAAGGGATACCATCTGGCTAACTACACTTTTTACAAATGCCAAATCCTTGTCTCCTTGACATTTAGATCTCATATAAGACTCCATAGAGACAGCTAATTTCTTTATAGATTCAGCATCCTCTGCCAAGATTGAAACATGATTGTGGCAGGTCTTGACTTCATCCAAAACACCAGATACTGATTCCGTCATCAGAGATTGAATATATGATACTAAATAGGTTTCCATTATTCTCATTTATTCTATAAAACATGTCTTAATATCATATTTCTACTTTTCTAGATCATATTTTCTTACTATATCCTTAGGTAAAGTTTCAGAAAGGAGATTTTAAAAGACAGTAGGTCTACTGATGGGTGTCTCAACTTCTGAATCAGGATAGTCCAACCAAAAAACTACAAAACCTGGGTCATTGGCCTATTCCCTAATCTCATGAGCTAATAAAACAGCTCTATGTATGGTGGGATGCTCCCCCTCAATTTGTGAATTTTCTTATACATGTACGTCAATATTAGCTTGAGCAGGGAGGTCTTTCTTAGAAGAACTTTCCTCAACTCTTTACACATTAGGTTTCCCAACTTGGGGTAAATGAAGAATTGATGCAGGTATGTCTACTTCAAAAATTTCGTTAGTAGGAATTGAGGAGTACCCAATTAGTGGACTAAGACTCAAGTAGGCAGAAACAGATGCTTCATTTTGAGATTCTTGTTCTTCCTCATTCTCTGGACTATGCTGGTCTTCTTCATCAATATGGGCTTTTTCATTGCTTATTCCCAGCCCGGTTTACATTCCCAATGATACAACTTCAACAACTAGATGTGGAGGCATGTTTGGATCCCCTCCATCATCTATAGAGGTATCCTTCTCATCAGTATCATCACTATACTACGGTTCTTCTTCATCAATTCCTAGACCTAGATCTCTTCTGTCTCTTGGCCTATTGGGATAGTCAACAGGTTTGAACTTATCAAACACCTTCTCATCATCAATAACCCATTTCCTTCTCCATGGGTTCCATCCAATCATCATATACTTTCAGATTTTGCTTGTGATGCATAAATTGTTTCTCACAACTACTATCTCATCCTGAGACCCAGTTACTCCATTCACCATCATCATTACCTAAATCAACATTGAAAAGAATAAAGCATTGGATTTTAAATTAGGACTGTTAATATCATCAATTTTAATCATCAACAGCCTACACATATTTACCTTGACACCATGCCTTAGCAGATGCAACAAATAAAAATCGTGGTATCTCAGATTTTCAAAGTCCCCTCTTCTTGGACATAGCACATGTTCGATGAATTTGAATAACAATCGGTTTTCTCCATCCATCTCAGCAGCCACTACCTTTCATTGTTTTCCACTACCGGTGAGGTATTTCAAAGAAACCTCATAGTCAAAAATGTAATTGGTAGAAGGTATTGTCTTCATGTTATACCCAAATACACCCTCATGTGAGACTTTCAGATATTCATCCCATGCAATAGAAAAAACAATTTCCATGCCATTCACTAACGAAACCATTCTGTTTTCTACTTCAGACTTCTTAAAATGAACAAAAACATTCAAATCCATAACCAAATTTGGATAATGAGGTCCATTATTGTTTTTAAAACATTCGATCCATCCTTGTTCCTCCAATACTTATAAAACCAATGACTTTCTAGGCAAGATCCATTCCTCACTGAGTTCCTTTTTGAATACTACATCTCTATTCTGCAAATGCGGGTTCACTACACGCTTCCACGAACTTAATATACATTCACTTACACTACTTTCACATCCTATTTTCTTCTTCTTCACACTTTTCGCATCACCATCATCCCTGAATATTGTGATTTTTGTTCATTCCATCTCCAATCAAAGAACATAGGGCTACTGGTAATGAGGTAGTGCAAGAAGTGAGGATTGATGAGAGGAGAGTTTTCGGTGGATTGAAATGTGACTAAGGCTTAGATTTTATCATTTAAGATTCAAAATTTAATAAATAGAATTATAGTGAAAACAATAAGAGTTTTAGAAAAAGAAAATGATAAATAGGTAGTGCATGACATATCGGTGACAATTACCTGTGAGAACCCTAACGGTGTGGTTTATCTATCGGTGAGGTTTCTCTAGTTGTGAGGTGTCTCTATCGGTGAGGTTTTTCTAGCGGTGAGCTTTTCATAAGATTGGGCTTTTCTTAACAGTGATTTTTTCTTAGTGGTGAAGTTTTCATAGCGGTGAGGTTTTCCTAGCAGTGAGGTTTTCCTAATGGTGAGGTTTTTCTAGCAGTGATGTTTTCTTAGCGATGAGGTTTTCTATGCAGTGACGTTTTGGATAAATGTGAGGATTTGGATAATAGTGAGGATTTGGCTAATGGTGAGGATTTGGATAATAGTGAGGATTTGGATAATGGTGATGATTTGGCTAACGGTGAGGATTTACTTCTACAAAGTCCATCATTCCTAACTCATTTCTAATGTAACTTAACCTATCTGAACTTAAAGGCTTGGTGAATATTTCAGCTAATTAATGTTTAGTACCTATTAATTCAAGAGTAATATCACCATTTTGGTAATGATCACACAAAAAGTGGTGCCTTACATCAATGTGTTTGGTCCTAGAGTGAGATATAAGATATATAGAGATATTGATCGCACTAGTGTTATAATAGTTTATAGATACATGTCTAAACTGATATCCATAGACCAATAATATATGTTTCATCCACAGAATTTGGGCACAGTAACAACCAGCAACAATATATTATGCCTCAGATGTAGACAATGCAACATAATTCTAGTTTTTTATACACCATGATATCAGGGACATACCTTGAATATGACATGTTCGAGAAGTGCTTTTTTATCTAACTTACAACCAGCAAAGTCAGCATCTGAATAACTTATTAAATAGAATGATTTTCCTTTTAGATAAAATAATACTAAGTTAGTAGTATGTTTATTATATATGAAAATTCTTTTAACAGTAAGAAAGTGTGACTCTTTTGGATTATCTTAAATTTTTTCACACATAAACATACAAAACATAATGTCTGGTTGACTAGCAGTAAGATAGTGTAGACTTCCTATCATACCTTTTTAGTTGGTTTGATCCACTGGTTTTCCAGTTTCATCAGCATCCAACTTACATGTGATACTCATGGGTGTGTCATTACCCTTACTACTATCCAAACCAAAACTTTTTAAAATATCATTTTTATATTTACTCTGATTTAAGATAATACCATTTTCATTTTGAAAAACATGAAATCCAAGAAAATATTTTAGTTCACCCATTAAACTCATTTCAAATTCGTCTTGAAAACTCTTTTAAAAATCAATACAAAATTCATTTTTAGAAGATCCAAAAATAATATCATCAACATATATTTGTACTATCAAAAATTATTTGGAAATTATTTTAATAAAGATATTCAGATCAACAATCCCTTTAGAAAAACCTTTTAAAATAAGAGAACTACTAATTTTATCATACCAAGCTCGTGGGGATTGTTTTAATCCTACAAATCTTTAGAAATAATAAAAACATGATTTGGAAAATGATTATTATTAAATCTAGGTGGTTGTTCAACAAAATCATCCTCAATTGTAAAACCATTTATAAAATCCATTTTAATAACCATTTGATATAACATGAAATTCAGATGAGCAGCATAGGTAAGTAGAATCAATATATATTCTAATATAGCTACAGGTGTAGAGGTTTTTTCATAGTATATTCATTCCTCTTGATTATATCCTTGTGCAGGTAGTCTTTCTTTGTTCTTAATTATATTTCTAGACTCATTAACTTTATTCATAAAAACCCATTTAGTGCCTATGGTCAAAGTGTCCTTAGGTCTGTCAACTAATTCCCAGAATTTGTTTTGTTCAAATTGATTTAATTCTTCTTACATAAGCATTACCCAAAATTCATCATTGATTGCATCATTGATGTTATTAGGTTCTAACTATGAATGAAAATCTTGATGTTCAACCTGGTTTCTTAGAGAAGCTCTAGTCTGTGTCCCTCTATCAAGATTACCTACAACAACATCTAAGGGATGATTCTTTATAATCCTAGTTGATCTGGTAAATGTAGGACTATAAATTTCAAGTTCCTCTCTAGGTTCGAGTTCATCAGAAGAAAATTCAGGAATATTTCCAGAACTAGTTTTCTTTACAATAGGTTCACTGAAATTATCACTAAGATTAAGAATAGACAAATCTTCTTCAAGATTTTCACGAAAAGGTTTAGGTTCATGCGGATCAGTTTCATCAAATTTGATGTGAATAGATTTTTCCACACATTTAGATATTTTATTAAAAACTCTATAGGCTTTTCTAGTTAAATAATAACCAAGAAAAATTCATTTATCACTTTTAGATGAAAATTTATCCAGAATATCTTTAGAATTGAAAATAAATACTTTGCAACCAAAAACTCTGAAGTAAATAACTTTAGGATTTCTATTACTCCATAATTTATAAGGGGTATTTCTAAGAATAGGTCTAATCAAGACTCTATTTATAATATAAAAAGTTTTTTTGACAGCTTCAACCCAAAAATAAACAGGTAACTCATATTCATTTAGCATAGTCCTTGAAATTTCTTGAAGTGTTTTATTTCTTCTTTCTGCTACACCATTCTATTGAGGTGTTCTAGGGGTAGAGAAATTATGATTGAATCCATTTTGTGAGCAGTATGATTCAAATTCATGATTTTAATACTCACAATCAAGATCACTTCTCAAGTTTTTAATCTTAATTCCACTATGGTTTTCTACATACTAGCAGTATTTCATAAAGCAGGAACAAGCTTCACTTTTGTGAGCTTGAAAATACACACAAGTATATCTAGAAAACTCATCTACAAGAACATAGACATAGTGCTTCCCATCTAAACCAAAAACATTGGATGGTCCAAATAAATCCATGTGAACCAACTAGAGAGGTTGAGAAGTTGAAACTTCTTTCTTTGATTTAAAAGACACTTAATGTTTCTTTCCCTTTTGACAGGGAGTACAAAACATTGTCTAGTGGTAATTTAAGTTGAGTTAGGTCTCTAAATAAATTTTTCTTAGTATGTTTTTTAAGTGAATGTATATAACAATGTCATAATATTCTATTCCTATTCTAGGATAATTCATGATAATCATTTAACTATGTAATATTTTTCTTAGCTAAAGAGTTTAAATCCACAGCAGAAACATTTTCATTTCGTAAGGAAGAAAACCTTAAAACATTATTAGAATTAAAAACATTACAAGAATAATTTTCAAACATAACATTAAATATATACTCACACAACTTAGAAATTCTAAACATATTATATTTTAGTCCATCAACATGTAAAACTTTAGAAATTAAAATAGAATCAGTGTTACCAATTTGGCCTAAGCCGATGATTTTTCCTTCTGAGTTATCGCCAAAGGTGACATGACCTCCATCAACTTTGACTAAGATTTTAAAACATGAGAAGTATCCTATCATATGTCTTGAACATCCACTGTCCATGTACCATGTCTTCTGATAGGAACTTTTTAAACAGGATTCTTACAAAAATGGTTTAGACAAAATATTATTTGGTACCTGGATTTTCTTGGGTCCAGACATGTTATCAAGAAAAACTTTTGGTACCCATATTTGTCTAATGGGTTTCATATAATCAATAGATTCAAAATACTTTGAAATATAATCATTTTTTGATCTATAAATATGTGAATAACTAGTTGAGACATAACAATTTCTAGAACTGGAACTACTAGTAAACTGTCCAGTTTTTGGAATATATCAATTTTTTTTTCTGTCTCTGTCCAGGTTGATAGTATAACCCAGTGGTATACTTTGATGTTACTTTTTCCCCTAGAATTTGCGTAATAGTGTTCTTTCCATTAGAAAATGTTTCCAAATCATTATTTAGTTCCTCATTGGACACTTTGAGTTTAGTATTTTCTTTTAACTGCTGAGCATTCTTTTCCATTTCTACTTCTATTGCAGATTTGACAGAGCTATTTAAAGCATGTTGATTCTTAAAGGTTTTATACTTGTCTTTTATCTCGTTGCAAGTATCTTCTATCGTGTTACAATATTAAAATAACTCTTCAGTAGACATGTTTTTATAATTAGAATTAGAATCATCTCTTGAATAATAAGAATTCAAAACAAGAGTATCCAATGTTACCTCAGATGTATTTGTCATGAAACACATATTAGATTTTTGAGATTTTTCATCCTGATTGGAATCAGAATCACTTGACCTGTCTTCTGAAGCACTCTAATTTTCTTTCATAGCTTTCGTATTTTTCTTGTCCTTGTAATCACATTTCTTCTTGTATTTTAACACAAGACAGTTTGCTTTCACATGTCCTTTCCTCTTGCATTCATAGCAGACTATGTCATCACTTTTATCAGTCCTTTTCCAATCCTTCATCCAATAACCTTTATTGTCATACTTTCCCTTGTAATTGGGTTTTCTGAAAAACTTCTTATTTCTATAAAACTTCTTAAATCATCTGGCTATCTGAGCCATTTTATCATCACTGTTTGATGCACATTCATCACAGCTTGAACTATCAATTTCACTTTGAATTTTCCCATTTTCCTTATTTTTTGAAGCAGAAGTCTTGAAAGCTACAGACTTCTTTATTGGTTCATCATCTTCTTCCTTGTTTACATTTAGTTCTTCTTCATATATCATTAATTTACCAATGTGTTCCTTGACCGGAAAATCACTAATGTCAGAAGATTATCAAATTGAAACTGATGTGCCTCTCCATCTTCCTAGTAGACATCTAAGTATCCTCATGATTTTCTCTTTTATAGGAACATCTTTTCCAAGTGAGCTCATTGTATTTACAATTTCCTCAAACCTGAGATACATGTCAGAAATTGGTTCATCATGCTTTATTTTAAAATTATCATACATAATAGTGTAGGTATTAAATCTCATTTCATTAACATTTTTTGTTCCCTCATGTGAAATAGCCAAAGTATCCCAGATTTCATAAGCAGTCTTACATGTATATATTTGATTAAATTATTCATCTTCTAAAGCACAATACAGAGCATTCATTTCTTTACAATTATTATTGTATGCAACTTTAGTATGTTCATCCCAAGTAGTTCTTTCAATTTCATGAATCTTATATTGAGTCTCTATAGTAGTCCAGATATCAAATCCCATACTTTATAAATGAATTTTCATTTATAGTTTCTATTGGGCATAATTAACACCATTAAAAAAAGGTGTCTTGTTGGTTACTTCACCCTATAATCTATTATCCATAATAAAATTTTAGCAAATATATTGAAAGAGATAAAAATTTAGAAAAAACATAAATTTGGAGATCATTAAGATACAAATAAAATCACAGTTAAATAAAAACCTTCCAAAATAGGGTGCTTGGAAATACTTTATTAATAAAAACCTCTGATACCAAATGGTGGTTAGAGTGGATACTCAATAGGGGGTGAATTGAGTTCCAATTTAAAATTTCAATTTATAATATTAATACGAAAAATCCCCAAATATAAATAACAAATTAAACTGTAGTGAATTTGTAATACAGTAAAGGTTCAGTTAGGTTACCAAGAGATTGATTAGTTCTTAGTTAATCTAATCTGAAGATTAGATTCGATTTTGAAACTAACCTACTAGGTTATAATAAATAAAAACACTTGGTAGTTTAACTATCAGAGTAACTTTAAAATAGATTTGTATTTAAAGTACTTAGTAGTAGAATATACGATATAGTTTAAAATGAAATAGGATGCACAACATTTTTAATCAAGAGGTTCAGTATCAATCCAAGACTTAGTCCTCTTAAACAGATTTACATAAACTATGATCCACACCCTGGATCGGGGTTTACAACAGTACTATGACTTTCCAGCTCCTCAGACCTCTACCAAAGTTCTACGTGGGAATGAAACAATAACAACAGCTCACAGGTTGTCCTGGTCCTCAGACCTCTAACACTATCCACAGTGGGATACAATAGTATAAGGGAAATATTTAGTGAAGATTTAGGAATCCTTCAGTTCAACACTGGAGAAAGTGTCTGCCTAAAAATACAGAGCACCCACAATTCTCAAAATGTAAATAAATAAAACAAAATATTGCTAAAAAATAGAGATTAGTTTATATTTCTCTATGTGTTTTGAGTGAAGCTCTGGACACCTTGGATTGACGCAGATGAATCTTTGAGTCCTTCTCTGGTTTTTGGTTAAGAAAAAAAGAGTGTTATTTTTTTATTTGACATCCAGGTCCAGGTTGATTAGTCTGACCAGATTGAGTATAGGTGAAATCATTGGATCTCTTTTCTCCATGAATGTTTAGGTTCTACAGATATAGTATGTATTCTTCCTTCTTATTCTATGTATGTAAGTACTTGTGTATCTCCAAAATATTGTCTCGTATGTGCATGGATATATTGATCGATCTCTCTTTAGTAGTTCAAGGTTCCCTTTTATACTTCATTAGCTTCGACAATGGGAATGATTACCTTTTTACAGGTACGAGGTATGGTTTCTTGAAATTCAATAGATATTAATTAATTAATAGTAGTTTCATTAAAAGCACCAAATTTGGCCATTGTTAATAACAAAACATAATTAGGGTTTAGAGATATAGTGACCGATTTCCATTGGTAGCTCTCAGTATCACTGAGCTTGTATCGGTGGACCTGAGTCAGTAGGTCTGTAACAGTAGCTATTATTATTTATAACGGTTGACTATGTATCAGTGACAGTGACTCTATATCGGTAGCTCCACTTATTAGTGGCTCTTCGGTAAAGGTAGAATTCTTGTATCGGTGGCTTTCTCCATTGTTAACTCACCTATATCAGTAGCTTCGTGGTGGATTTGTCTGTATCTGTAGACTTCATATCGGTAGTTGTATGTTTGTATCGATAGACTTCATATCGGTAGCTCTCTATCTGTATCGTATACTTTATATCGGTAGCTGTCTGTTTGTTTTGGTAGCTCTTGATTATAATAGTAGACTATGTCTATCAGTGATCTTTTCTTATCGGTATACTATTCCTGTATCGGTGACTCAAAGACATAATACTTATCTGTTCTATGAAAATCATATCCAGAGTGAGTTAGTATTATTTCAAATTATGTATAAATATAGATAAACATTTATTAACATATTCCAATGATTATTTTTATAGTTTTTTCGACAAAATTTATCATATAGATATGATTATCAAAACATATTAAAACATAATTGAGCTTTGAAAAACAGGTGATGTCAACAAACATTATGAAATGAGAAATACAAAGACAAGAATATAATAATAAAAATAACATAAGTAATGTCCTAGAAATTTGGATACAATATCTATTTTATACATTCCTAATAATATAATCAATGTTAATAACCAAGGTGTCATAAATGAAAATATCCAATTTTATTGACCAAGGTAGCGTAAAACATATCATATATATATATTAAATAATTTATCCAATACATTGGAGTAATATCAAAGTAAAACATTCATATTTATTATTTAATTTGATTCACATATATCATAATAAAATATATCCTAAATAACTCATGGGTAATAAAAAAATGGGGTTCATATCAAAATCAAGACGTTTCAAAGGATCTTAAAAACATGGTCGTTATGTCATTTTCAAATGAAAAAAAATTGTATTTTTAATTCATGTATATTAATACTATAATAAAATAAATCATCATTAATTCTGGGTGAATTCCCCTAGAAAATAAATTTTTTTGGTTGATCACAAAATTAAAATGAAAGATAATCTCATAAGAATATGAGAGAAATTTTGAGAAGTAAATCCATCAGCAAAATGGGTATAAAACATAGTTATAGAAAAGAGTAAATGATAGGAAAAAGGGGATCCCATTGATATATAATAATATTTTAGTATTCTTATGATTATAAGGGTAATATAATAGAGTAACCAAAACATTTTTGAAGACATATATGAAAAGAGCTTCTTGAATCCAAGGGAAAAGAAGGATAATTTCCATAACATGAAGAGTTGCTCCTAAATCTAGCGAAATGGAACCTTGGGAACTTAAGGAAAATTTCGTAGGAATCATTCTGAGGTAAAAAACGAAAAAATTCATTGAGTATGGATCTTTAGTGATATGAAATTGAGAAATGGGTTGGTATTTATAGCCAAATTGGATTATTCTTTAAAATATTCCAAATATAGTCCATGGAAATATAGGTTATTGAAAATGAGAAAACATGGTCTTTCCAATTATTTTGGACATTTGGGACATTATTTATGTCATTTTAACACAAAATAAATGAAAATAAAATTATATTACTACATTGGGAATGGAACAGTACCATTTTGAAGAAATGTTGTTTTTAATGAAAACAGATTCCATTTTTGACATTGGAAAGTAAGTTATAGGTTTGAAAATTGATTAATATATATTAAAATAATTTATATTTATAGAATAAAATATTTTGAGACATAGATTATGGTTAAATAATTATAAAATCATTTTTACGTAATTATGATGTCATTAAACATACCAAAAAAAAAGAAACTGTCTTTTTACTTTTCATGGAAAAACAAAATATTTTAGAAAATTCAAATAAATTCTCCCTAAATTAAATTAATCATTATAAATTTAAAAAGGATGTTTATTATTCCGTAATAACTATATAAATTTGATAAAGTTAAATTTTATCTAAAAAATTCATTCTTTATAAAAAAAATAGCAGGTCGAAAATACGTAGTAAAATATCTAACACTTAAAAATATTTATTGAATTCCATTATTTAAAACATATATATTTAAATAATTTTTTTTATATAAAAATAATTTTAAAAAATAATTTTTATTCATATTAATTTAGTTTATTATAAAAATTTATATTTTTTCTAAAAGTTATTATTTGTGTTTGAAGTGTCAATTTATCAAATTCTATCTCAACTAAAACTATATTTTATTAAGAAAAAATATTCCTAAAACAGAATTTTTAGAATAATAATTCTATTTTGAAAAAATAATTACACTTTAAGTCACTAATTCTGGGTCACCTAACCCCTTATAAACTTGTGTATGACTTAAGGGTATGGTTTGTGATGGAGATAATTTCATGGGAAAACTCAACTAACATCGACCGAGTATTAATTTCTACTAACATGAACAACTCCCATATGAGATTTCATTTAAACATAACTTATTGAATCTCATCTTCAGGTTAGTCCATCAAAATTCAAGTGATAGTACAACCCTCCCAAGTTTTGAAAAATGGGATTTATATGGTATGACTCAACTGGTTGAGGTCATTTGCTTCTCATTTTTGTGTTAATTATCTTTTTTAATTTTTAATTAAAAACACTAATTATAACATTAAAATTATTATCAAGAGTAAATTTTTCAATTGTCAAATTGACCAATATTCATATTGGACCAACATTCATTTGGTGGTCAAATACTGATTGTAAATTTTCCATTTATAATCACTTTATTAATAAATAGATACAGTTTTATTTTGTAAAATATAACTCAACACACATTTCTAGGAAACAGATATCATTTATAATGTCTTGTTCATTACATGATTTGTCGATAAATTTTGAAATTAAATATCTTGTATAGGAAAGAAATTATTTGGATAAAGATCAAGAGAGACAAGAAATATATGAATTTTTTTCAATATCATAAATATTATATCAAGAGTATAAAATAAATGGTTTGGGACTACAAGAAGTAATCCACTCTTAACTCCTCTTGTTGGTCATATTAATTGTTCTATGTCACAAGCACCAAAAAATTATTTTGAGGCTAAGTACATGGAAAATGTAAAATATGAATTAGGGGTTATAAGTTTTATCTATTTAATGTTTTTTTTCATCTATAAATTTACCTTGTAGTTAGAGTTATGGATTATTGTATGGAGAGTAATATGAATGTACATTGGGAGGGATTCTTTGATATTTGAAAGGATTTAAAACTAAATCTCTATGATATTGAATATATGAACCATTTCTAGGATTATAAGACTCCAAATTTTTGGTGGCATTAATATAAGAAAAATTATAATAAGTTTTGTGATTAATTTTAGAGGTATGGATATAATTTATTCATCAAGGTATAAAAACATGTCACTCTATGTTCTATGAAAGAAGAGTGCGTAGATACAACAGAATTTGGGAAAGAAATGGAATTGTTGAAGAAATTGTAAAATAATCTAGGAATTGTTTAATTTAAATTATCATTTTTATATGATAGCTAAATTTACATTTACATGGTTAAAATTTGGTGATCCATGCTCAGAAAAATTATATTCAATTGAAGTATCATTTAGTCAAAATATAGAGGAAAATATTTTAAGATAAAAATGATATAAGGAGTCCAAAATCTTACTATCATGTAAACCAAGGTTGTAATTCAAGAAATCATGATGAATCATCGATCCTTAGTGGGACTTAGGTGACTGAAGGATTTAATGGTAAATATCATTTAATTATATATTTTAGATAGCTTTCAAGATTCCCTAATATAATATTCAAGTGGGATATTGTTGGGAATATTATTCTATTTTCATTCCCTAGATAATTATCCATCAGAATTACATTCATCATAATTTCATATAATAGATGATGGATTAAATGTGATGTGCAATCCTTGGTTGTAGTACATTCCTAATGGAATTAGCTTTATTATAAGTGTATATCTACCAATGGTTATATGTTGAATCACTGGGAGTTCAATAATTTTAGTAATGTTGATGTGTCAAAAAGTTAATATCCATTCTCTTGAGGTCATTCCTTATGATTCGGGATTTCAAGGGAGTAGGTATTACTTGTTTGATTAGTTTTTCATAAAATATATGTGTGTGGAACATTCAGTTCAATGTATGGTTAAAACGAAATTTATTAGAGAGATGATAAGTTATAGAGGTTAGAATTATTTTCTAACTATTTTTAATCACTTATAATCTTCTAGTTATAATAAAATAAAGTATTAGTGTGTTTCTACGAAATATTTAGTGCATAATCTAAATGATGTTAAATGGTTTGGGCTCTTTATCAACATTCTATTTTTTTCATTTCATGTTTTACCATTGATTGTTTTTGGTACATTTTTTACTTATACAATTTTGTGTGTGGGGACATTGTTGTGTAGTGGGTGGGGTGCATGAACTACCTATATATGGTGGATCCAGTCAAAGGGAAGAATCCACAAAAAAATCACTATATAAAGTCTCATGCGTGTGTTATTCTAGTGTTCTATTTTATGATAATACATTTATATTATTAGAATTTGGGGGATTGGTTTTTCATATGTTTTCTTTCCAAAATAGTTTAGTGTCTGCATGTGTTTGTTCTTTCAAGAAATCCCTAAATAATCTCATTAAAAAACTCAAAATAATTTTTAAATACCTCAAAAATATAACAAATATTGGATTATATTACTCTATATGAAATATATTTAAGTTAGTTAGTTATTCTAATACATATTTTTGTGTTAATGTGTTAGATAGGAAAAAAACCACTAACACGTGTCATGTTTTGGGAAATTGTATATTTTCTTGGTGTAGTAAATAACATAATATTTTTTCATTGTTTGTAGTGGCAGATGAGACCATCATTGTTCAAAGTTTTTGTACAAAGATACTATATATGTGACAAATATTAATAGACTATTGTTATCAATTTTGAAATTTCCCTATAAATTCTGACAATAAATGTGTGATTAAAATTTTAGAGAATGAGGTTTCTCAATCAAGGACTAAACACATTGTTATAAAGCATCAAATTTGAGTGACTATTCTCAAAAGTTGGATATCACCCTATAGTTCAAAGGTAATGAGAGTCACCTCCCAAGTATTTTTAGAAAACCATTCAACATTTAAATATTAAATTACATCATTCATTATTTTGAAATGATTAATTAGTATGATTTTTATTTTATTACATTAAGATTAATCGGTTAGTTATTCTATTTTTTAAAGGTCACACCAAACCAGAAGGATGAATTAGTTTTAAGGTAAGGTTGCATAATAGGTCCAACAACAGTTTTATGGAAACCTATTATAAATTTTGTTCATATTCTAGATCAAGATACTATAAATCACAACCTACCTTGAAGATTTACTCATTTGGTATTTCAATCTCCTATGTTGCATCAATATTTCACAAGGTTAATAGTTAGAAAATTTACCAAAATACATTTCACACAGTTACCCAAGGCATCATTCAGGTCAGATTAAATTTTAATATAAATATATATGTTTCCTCTGTCTTAATGTTTAAATACATATATAATTTTAAGTATTCCTAAATCCGAATAAGAATCAATTTCCTCTCTTGAATCCTTAAAACACTTTAATTTAAAAATCACTATATTTCAAGATATTCCTTATATAGACCCTTAGATTTGAAAACTTCAAATCTCAGTGGATGATGTTTTGGATGAAGCTCTAGACTTTTATTTCACCACTTTTAGGTTCATATTCCTTGAAGATATGGAAAATACCATCCAAACACCTATCAAACCTATCAGGCCACATATTTTATCTTGATTGGTCATTTCTAAATAAAAAATTAAATACAAAATGGTGGAGAACATGTAAGACACTAGTTTAAAATTATTTTTAAAAGAGAAATTTGATTTCTTGGATTAGTAAGTAAAACAATCCATTTTATCCAAGTTCATTATTGGATTTTTATTTAAACATGAAACATGAAATGGGTGGTTTGAATAATTTCACCATGACATATATGAATGGAAAATGTTTTCGATTTTCTTCCCAAATTTAGGAGATATACTGGAAGATTCCTCAAAAATGAGATCATGAGGACTACCTATAACTCCCTAACATCAGTAACTAAGGTCTAGTGGTTGTTTAACTAAATTTTCATAAAATTAATGGGATCAAATTATGAAGTATTGAATAGTTTAATGTTATTAAAATTTCAGATATCTCTATGATTCTCAAATTATACTGGAAAATATGAAAAAAAACATAAAATTATTGTGAGAACATAATTATTTATTCTATTATATCCCAAAATCCATTTTTATATACTTTATTGGTATCCTAGGAACAGTAAAACATAATAATGGTTGGGGTGAGATTATAAATAAGGGAAAATGTACAATAAAATAAATTATAGAATAAATAAAGTATGAATACTATGGTTGAGATACATAATAATGAAATATTCCATAAACTAATATCATAAATGTTTAATATATCAATTGTAATATAACTAATCACATGGATTCTAATAACTAGTTTAATAATCATAGAAAGAATAATATCAGACATTATAATCTTACCATCATGGCCTTATTTCAAGACATCATATATAAATGGGCAAGGAGTATGAAAAATACCCAAAATATGTTTTCTCATAAGATCTATTGATTCATTGAAGATCTATAATGGTATTCTCCAATAACTTACTTATTCTAATACATTCATCATATGAAAGGTGAGAATAACAATTCAATACCTAATAAACATAAACATTCTTATTGAAAATATAGAATATTAATTGGTAATACTTCCTCAATCCATAAATATAACATCATAATAAGACATATAGATTAATATGGTGAAAGGAATTAATATATTATATCCATAGTATAGTATTTTATTCATCAAAATATGTCAACATAGATGAAAATTTATTAAAAATATCACTCAAATATTTCTTGAGAAAAATGTTATTATCATTTTGAAATCAAATATATTAAAATAAAAAATCGTCTAATATATTATGTAAAAACTATCTGTAAATATAAAATATAACCCATAATGTATTATTTGAATAAAATAGAATCCATTGTGGTGGGAAAAGGTGGTCATGCGGTATACATTAAAACAACGATTATGTCCACACCTTCAATAAATAGGGCTTCATTCAAAATAGGATATGAATGATCCTTTTAAACTTTTGTATAGAAATGCATACTTGGGTAAAAATTTATTTATTCAATAATTTCATAATATTAAAAATTCGTGAATTTTTTTTAAAACATTATGGAAAAAGAACGAAAAATATTTCTGACTGAATAAAAAAACAATGATAGATTTCCTTAAAAAAATTATTTCTAAATTTTGAGTACATATATGGAGTAAAATTAAAGGGAATAAATTAATTTATATAAATAACCAAGATATAATTAAATTAATGGAATTTGAAATATAAATATCATATAATTCATCCAACATAACCTTAAACATTAACAATCCTGAATAAGGATGATATTGTGAGCAAAACCCTTACCTCAAACCCAACTTGCTTTTTAAGTGATTTTAACCTCATATATAAGAAATTTCAATTATTTTTAATTCTATAATATATATATATATATATATATTTGATATCAAATCTTACTCATTTATATCATTTTGAAATTATTTTAAAAAAGTCATTAGTAAAAACATCATTTTCTGGAGTTAACTTTCTCATTTGTTTCATGTAAGTTTTGACTTGATAGTTTTGGTCCTTGTATATTCATCATGGTTCCATAATATTCTTCATCATAATTATGAAATAAATGAAATTTGTTTTCATTAAATCCATTATTATGTTCATCTATTTTAGGTTTTTATAGAACATGAATTTCATCTATTTGTGAGGCACTAGTCTACACGTATGCTCGAACCATGGTTTTATTTCCCATTTGAGGGAAAATGATATGGGTAATGGTTATTAAATTTAAAAAATAACATATTAGTATATGTAAGAAATTTATTTTATTACATTGAAATTTTTAGGAATGTATTAAGAATATGAAATAATACATCAAATGAAAGAGATCAATTAAGATTATTACCTCCTCTTTAAGAAAGCTCCCATGAATATCTTCTTAATATCCCAAAGGATAGTATTTGGAGGAGACCAAAACCTATATAATTTGGATAATTATTTTTTGAAGAGTTTATTTTAAGGTTTCTTAGATATGTGACTCAAGATAGTGTAAATAGTATAGGATATATGGTTTCCTTTTATAGGGAAGAAAAGGACAAACTTGGAATTACTTAAAAGAATTAAATATAATAAATCATTTTTCATTTGAAAGTGGAACCAAGTGGTCAATGTTTAAAAATTAATATATTTTAAGGTTTAAATACCTTAATCAATTAAAATTTACACATTTTTATGTTTAATTTTAAACATTATATTTTTATTAACCCCCTTTTTAACCAATTTTTACATCAATAATGGTAAAAAAAATTAAAAAATAAAGGGATCTAGATTTACTTATAATAGAAAAAATTGGATGAAAAATATTCGAGGGATGAAATTTTTCACTATATCAAATACATATTTTCATATTTTAATATTTTTTTTTATTTTTAAATCATTTTATAAAATATTATTTATCATAAAGTACCATAATAGTAATTTTAAGAACTATTCATATATTGTGAATTTAAATACATCAAAATAGAAATAAACCTCCAATGTAAAATCCTTAAAAATTTATTATACATTATTACTAACCGTTATATTATTGTTACAACATAATTCATCAAAACAATATTTCTTTTCATGTTTTTAAAATCATTTACAAATAAATTTCTACTACTTGCACAGAAAATATGTTAACATTGTGAAAAAATTAGAAAAAATATATCATCACAAAATAATAAAAATTAATAAAAAAAATAAAAATATATTATTTATGTTAAAAATAATATTATATATTAATTTATAAAATCTTCTTATATGCATCTGATCATATAATATAGATTAAAAGTAAGAGAGTTAAATTTTGTACTTATCCTGTATTTAAAATAATATAAATGTAATAATTAAAGGATAGTGGTATGAAATTTCCACGAATTAAAAGATAATCTACTTAAGTTCTAAGGTAAACAAAAAAAATAAAAAATTTATGTTTTTTTTGATTTTTGTGTCGTATCTCAGAGTTTGAAACCTGTTTTACAAGTTTTACCCATTCATGTGTGAAACATATTTTCCAGATTTACTATTTATAATGACCAAAAATTAAAGGTTCCTACTGACAAAATTTAAACTACTAATTTTAATTATGGAATAAATTTTTCAAGTTTCAATTTCTAGAATTTTTTTAAATTAATTTTAATATAAATGAAAAAAACGTGACAAAAAATGTTTTCAAAAAAATGTGTTTTGAACATAAAATTTTATTAAACCAAATGAAATTATAATTTTTAATCCTATTTTAATAATTGTATTATATATAATTAAATTAGACTTATTTTAATTTAATATAAAGTTCAATACTTATTTTTACTTTTAATATACTTGATTTAATGAGAATAAATGCCAGTTTTACAAAAATTGGTCTTCTCACTATCCTCTAAAAAATAATTTTTTTCGAAGAATACTAAAAATTCAACCTAAGATAATATTTTCATGATTATATAAAAAATTATATTCATTTCCACCCATAAAATATCTATAATTCTGTAATTATGTTTTTGATAACATTTTGTAATAAATCTATGTATATTTTGTTATTATTTCATTAGAAATAAAATATTACATACTATAATTAAATCTTATGTGATATCTTCCTAACCCTTCAAAACATTTGTCCTAGAAATTTCTATAATATCACCTCATAAAAAATTTTGATAGTTCATCATTATAACTTCTTTAGGATACCACATTACATCTTATATCATATTATTTCTCCAAAATACATTTACTAGTAATGTAGTCTGATTACACAACGCTTATTCCTCAGTGTTAAAAATCTTGAGAGGGTCTTCATAGTACAATAAATACAGATAAAATTATATTACCTCATATGTGATCAATTTTTTTATAGAATTTAATTTATAAATAAATATATATTTAACATATCATGAAGTTTAAATCAGTATGTCGTAATTTATAAACAGTGGTAAAAAAAGATCCATCTATTTTCATAATTTCATGAGGATTTATGTTCCTTGAACATAGCTTCCCTTTATTTCTTAACATTACAACACCTTTTTAAGGAGATACCATCAATAAAACATAATCCCCCACATGACATTATAAATACTTTTTTATGTTATTATTATACCTTTTTGTCATCTTTTTTTCTGTCATAATATGATTCAAAATAATATTTAATTCTAAATTTATCTACTCAATAAGATCTGAGCCAACAAGATTCCTTTCACCAACATCATCCAAAAAAGATAGAGTGTGACACCTCTTGTTATGTATTTCCTTATATGGTTTTGTTTTAATTCTTTAATTGAGGATATTATTATATTATACTTCCACACAAAGTAAATAATGATCCCACATACCTTGAAAGTTATGTGAGGGTGACCTCAATATGTATTTTTATGTCTAAATAGTCCTCACAGACATTCCACCAGTTTTAAGATAATGGGAATTGGTCAAATATTATCTCAAATTTCTGAGCCTTCTAAAGACTCTTCCATAATTTCAATAAAATCCTTGGATCAAGATTGAATACAATGTAATGATTTTCACCATGAATTCTAAATACATAATTAATATATAGTCACTAGAGGCACTCAAGAGTTTGATCTTCTTTTACTATGAAGAAATGTGAATAATTGGTAAGCTGATCAACAATAACCCATCTAGAATCATTCATTATAATAGTAATTGTTAATTTAGTGAAAAATACCTTATTAATATCACCCCATTACCACACTAGAATTGGTAGAGTTTTAATGACTTCTTAAAAATATCTTCTCGCATCCGTTACCTATAGCAAAACCAAGAATCCTGATACATAGACTACAATTTTCCATTTAATATTATCCCACTAAAATAGTTCCTCCAAATCTCGATAGCTTTTGGTTCTAACATAGAGTATGGTGAAATTTAAGGTGTGAGATTAATCTAATAATTCTCTTTTCAGCTTAGGAACGAATTGAATAGTTAGCCTCTTTCTAAATTTCAAAATATCATCCTCATATATGAAGTATATAAACATCCAATAATTTAAAAATATAATTATGAATATTATCATAGTTAATCTGAAAAGTTTTTATTTTCTCTAATAAAGATATATTTAAAATAACATGGAATATATTTAAAGTGGATTCCTTATACCAAATTAATTATGTGGTTTTATTAACAATACATATATATAGTTTTTTATATAATTTTTTTTATCTCACCATGATAATGTTGATACTTCTATGTCCACTATTTTTACCGTAATTTCATTACATTACATGTCACATCAATGAGTTATAGAAGATCTAAGGATATAATGTGAACATTGAGCTACTATGATAGTAATAATAAAGTAATATCCTATGGTATAATTATATAATACTGACATAACATAGATAATGTGTCACTATCAGGTGTTGTGGGATCGTAAGTATTGAGATTTCTTCTCATGAAGTTCACACATGGTGAACTTTAATAGTTTAGAACATGAGGATAGAACCACTATTAGAACACCATTTGTTTTAGGTGAAATTTGTTTTCCTATCTAGGGACATGTGTATTGGTCTTCTTGATTGATATCATTATCAATGTGTGGAATTTTATCACGTTCATTGAAAGAAGGAGAAAACTATGATAATGAAGTCATTAATAGGTAAATTTTGTTGGCTGCATCATTGGTGCTATGATATTGGTTGAATGGTCAAGATAAGATTTCCCTCTACTAAGTTGATGATGTGATATCTCAGGCATTGGTTTATTAGGATGGTATTACCTTTATAAATCCATGTCCATTGTAGTTTAAGGTAAATCCGTCCAAATAGATCAATAAAAGCAAGAAAAGATGATTACACAAGTGTGTGTCCTCTCTTTAAGGGCCTTGATAACTATTCCAAGTTTTGTTCATGTTTTATCGATCCCAATTAAATAAATAAATTCATTACTATTCACCTAAAGAATTATTGGGTTGAATTAATTTATTAAATTTATTTTAAATTGATTAATAAAATATAAACATTAATATTATATGAATGATATTACATTTATATTCTTGGTTCCCCTAATATTTTCAGGAGTTACGAGAAGATTTAATGACTTGAGTTTACCACATAATATATATAATATAGATTATAGGTGTGTGAAAAAATATATATAATATTTATCTCATAGTATGTTACTAATAATTAATTATTTATATCACTTATTTAGTGGATGCCTAATGCATGGGTTCGAGGAACCCTACCTGGGTATTTTGAACATCTGCTATATAAGTGGAGAGAAACTAATTCCAATGGAAAATTAATTTGACGGAAATTGAGAGCTTCTCTACCCTCCTAGGAACTAGGGAGAGAATCATTATATCTAATAAAATGATCCATGTTTGGATTTTTGAATTGAAGGTGGTGGATCAGGGTGATTGTTGGGTGTAGAATTGATATTTGGAACTCTACTCTAGCACCCAAAATCCATGAAATGGTGTATTTTTAGATTCAAGATGTGTGTGTGTATTATCTAGAGGGATTTAGTGTTGGACCCTTTAAGAAATGGTCACTGAAATCCTTAAAAAATGTGCATGATTCAAATAGAAATTAGTTTTTTATTATTTTAATTTTATATGCATCGATTAAACCATATAAGTTAATCACACCGCACTGGTTAACATATCACCAAATGTGATGATGTTTTCATCACTTCGTTGATGAAAATTTTGAAATCCCACAACCCATCATCTTCCATTATGCACCTAGTACGAACAATTGGTATCAAAGGGATCACGTGGTTTTCTCAGTCAAGATAAATTGTTTTTTATTAAATTTATGTAGAGGGTATTACAATGGTCTCAAATGATCCACCCTCATGTCAATGTGATCATGGAAAGCCTTGTTATGACTATCTAGAAAAACAATTTTGGATATAAAGTAGTGTATTGTTTTTCAGAGATGAATATTTTAGTTTTTAAAAAGTCATTAAAGAACATGATATATAAATTACAATATATTTGATTTTGTATTTAGGTTTTTTGGTGGCCCCCTTTTTTTAGGTCAGGAACTGACTGGTATTAAAGCAAGAAAATGATAAATTATGATGGAAATAATTTCAACTAAATTTGTGTAATTGAAAGACAAATTAAAAAATTAAAACATAATAATATTTAAATATTATATCATTTTTTTCTTTCTAGAGAATAATAAAAAATTGGGGGTTCTTATTTTTACTGGTGAAATGAATTTTTTAAATAATAAGACTAGTTATTCTTGAGTTTGGTTCTATCAAAGAAAATAAAATAAAAATTAATAGCCAGTTTTGGTTTTTTCTACAAGCCTAAATATAGGATTTAATTAAAGAATTAAAAAATGGAAATAAAAAGAAATTAAAAATTTACCAAGACCTATGAGGATCTCCTCCCTCTTCCCTAGGCTCTATCTCCTCCCTCGACATCTCCTATTCGTGGTTTGCAAAACAGACCATCCCAAGTCCACCCTATCCCCTTGAAAAGGTTGAATTTGGTCTCTCTAATCCTTCTCATTTAAAATCCACCTCACGGACCTAACTTCTAATCCCAAGATCGACTGGCTCATCATCATGGCACTTTTGTCAGTGTATTATCAACCAACCAAGGATACCTCTCCTAGATCCACATCGATTAAGCATTTCGTATATCACTCACTTGGAGCTGAATACCCCGGTTGTGCATCCTTTCCTGAAGATTGAACCACAACCCATCGAGTGGGACATCACCATCACAACTATCGAGATCAGAACACACTCTTCCACTAACAACTCCCCCCCCACCACCACCACCACCAACACCCAACCCCACCCTGTCTAACCAATGTTTATCACACCCCACTCCATTCCTGGATGAACCACCCAGATCCAACACAGACTTCCCTCTATACACCCTACTCTTGAGTGTCAGCCATCCACACACCATAGCTGAGCATCAGATATCTGTACCAGAAATCGCTACCAACTGAGGTCAAAGGTATCCCATGCCTCCAGTTTCATAGGTTCTACGTGATGATTTTTCCCTGAAATGGATAGAGTGGGTCACCCAGACCCAGAATGGGTCTGGGCAGAACTGCTCAGCCAAAACAGGATTTACCAGGCCCTAATGGGTCCTCTAGGTTATGACCAAGTCTGTGAAGGGCATGTTCATGGTTTTCAGGGACTAAGATAAATTAATATAATCAAGATTAATTAATTTAATTGATTTAATTTTTGTTTTAAATTAAATTAATTAAAATTATTTTTCATTGGAAATTAATAATATTGAATAATTTAATTATTATTTAAATTTAGTATTAAATTAAATTAATTATTTAAATTTACATTAAGGAATTAAAATTAAATTAAAAATGAGAAAAAATAAAATAATTTATTTCAATTTATTTAAATATAATTAATTTATTTCAATACGCCCCACTTTTAAAATTTATTGAAATTTAATTTTTATCATGCCTCAGTTTATTATGCCAACTATTCTTGAACAATCTGACTGAGCATAAGCATGTCTGGATGTTTTTTTTAATTATTTATAAAATTTAATTATCGTAATATATAAGTAATTCAATGATGGCATGTGCATCATATTTATGTAAAATATGTATAAGGGCATGTATGTCCAATTTATCTATTATACACTACAACCTGGAACTCCCACACCTAGGAACAAATATATTTTTACGTGGGCGATGACATTTTCTGACAGAAACCCAGCCATGTCAAGATGGTACACTAGACAAGAATTATTTACACTAGATTGGGGTGAACTATAATGACATTTAGGACTCAACTAGGTTATAGTACCCCTAGGTTATGGTTGATTCAACCAATATTATATTCTCAGGACCATTTGGGTATATTATTTCCTTTGTGCATTTTTTCTTTTTTTCATATTTGATATGAGTTCACATTAAATAATAAACAAGACAAAATGAATAAGGATATGAATTATGTATTTTTATTAATGAAAATTATGGTTTGAGTGTGAAAACATAAATTGAACATATTTAATAGAAATGGATTACATTCGTAATGAAATAATAAAATCTCTTAAATATATATCAGGTCGTAAAGCATTTTGCTGCTCAAATTTGAACAAAATCAGTTATTTGAGGTGATTGTCAACCAAATTTGAGGGTTCCTCCTACTACAAGGGATTTCTCTTGATATTAATTGGTAGAAATGATTGAGGGTGGTAGTAAAGAATTAGAAAAAGAATGATTTCTATAACTTGAGAGGCAAAGAATTGAGGGAATCGAGGATACAATTCTGATAAGTTGGGTATATACTCTATAGTTCAAGGAAGTACAAGTGAATGTGACAGGTTAGCCTAGTTCCAACATAGAAACTCTCCATGTAGTATAATAGCCAAATCTTGTGTACTATGAGGGGATGTTTCAAGGATCCCTCCCTCTAGAATACAGAAGTGATAGGGTATTCTAAATTAAATAGTGAGTGATATTGAGTATTGATAAAATAGTGGTAGACGTTAAATGATTTGATAATTAATTACTAAAAAAGTCTAAAATATAATAAATATAAAAAACCAACTTCTATATTTTTTTTATCATAAATGGTAATCACCAAAAACACAAGAACATTATCAATGTGATCTATATTGGAAAAAAATCATGATTTTACATAACTTCTTTGAGTAGTGTAGGTTCTTGTACCTAGTAATATGATAAAACTATTTATGTTATGGAATCCTAGTATCCTACTAAGCATCCTCAGAGATTTAGTGAGGAGGATAAAGATAATAGTAAAATCATATAGATTATGAAATAGATGTATAGTGCCTTAGGTATTAATTTATATCCATCCATATGAAAAAAATGCATTTGAATGAAGATTCCTAGAAATTTTTGACTCATATCCAATAATTATATCAGAAATGATCAAGGAAAGAATGTTCTAAGAAATCCAATTCATTTTATAATTGAATGCTAGAAGAAGGAAATCAGGCATGAATTCATGTACTCAAGATGATCAGGTATATTAATAGGCTTTAAGAAGTTTGGTTCAAACGATACTATGAACTATAAAATGGTCTCATTATTTTCTATTTACCATAAATTTAGTTGACTATCATTATTAATTACAGCATGAATGACATGAAAAAGTCGCTCCCATATATTTTTCCATTATATTTCTAATCTGATAAGGATATAAAGAATACCAGTTCTACAATCCTTATAGTTCAAAATGGGAGTAAGGGATAGGATATAGAGTCTAAGTTTATGTCTAAGTTGAAGACATTGATTCTCCATCCTTAAAATAAACATGGATAAAAATGAATTGCATTGATGATAAAGCTATATTCTTTTTATGTGGAAGGAATTCCTAGTAAAAGATGAATTGTAGAGCTGGGAAGAAGAAGTAATGTGACATGTATAATTCAACTATTGTTTTTATTTAATGGACTCATCATGTTTCTACAAGTATTATTTCTGATAAGGAATTTCTCTCACAAAAATTTATTTATATACAATAACTAAGTAGATTCATGAAAAATTCAATGGGATAAGTAGATATTCAGGATGAAAATGCTGTCATTCTAGTAGCCTTAGTAGTGGGAGATTATCAGTGTAGTTTACCTAGAGGTTTGTTTCTTGAAATGAATAATTATTAATATTTACCTTCATTTACTAGAAGCATAATAAGAGTATCCAATATAGAAAATATGGTATTTTATTTCATGTTTGTAATTAAATGTTTTCTCTTTTATAGGGAAAACAAGTGATATAGGATGGAGAATATTTAAAATGGATTATATATATAGAAACTTGAAAACTCTACAAATAAAATCAATGAAAACCCCACTAACCATGACTCATGTAACACCCACCTATGGAACTTCTGATTTGGTCATGTAAATGAGAAGCGATTAAAAAATTATATCCAAGTGGGTATTTAAACAAAGTTGAGATAAAACCATTTCATGTATGTCACACTTATTTACAGGGTATGATGAAAAAATTACACATCCATAGGAGGGAGAATGAGCCAATGAATTATGGGAATTAATTCCTACTAACGTATGTGGTCCTTTTCCCATAGAATCAAGAGATGATTTATTTGTGATTCATTACTTTAACTAGTGAAAATAGTAGGTATGGGTATATGTAGTTATTGTGTTATAATTCATATTCCATTCATATGGTAAGGAATATTTGAATTGAATATAAAATCCATTTGTAATAAGATTAAGGAACATCACATAGAAATGGGTGGTGAGTATCTTTATTTGGATTTCATTGATAATTTAAAAGATTGTGGGATGGTACCCAACCATTCTCCCCTTTATAAACCAAAGTGGATTGGTGTTTTTGAAAATACTAATAATACCTTTCTTGGAATGGATAGATTAATAATGTGTTAAAAAACTCATCCATTATCCTTTTGTGGACACTCCATGAAGGCAGTGTCATATACCCTTAATCAAGTACCTACTAAAGTGACATATGGGATTTCATATGAGATTTTGCATGGAGAGAATCCCAATATATCACACATACATCTATGGGGATGTGATTATTTTTATCACGATTATACGTAGTGAAAAATTACTATCCTGAAGCTTTAAGTACATCCTTACAGGTTATCTTAATTAAACAAAAGGATATTACCTATATAATCCTTAAGAAAAAAATGTAACTGTGGTATGAAACTACACATTTATAGAATGGAAACAAAACTCTAATGGAAATATTTTTAGAAATATTTATATCAAATAAGTTAATTCTATATATTCAGAAGATTTTATTTGAAAAAAAATTCCATAAGAAATAGGGGTAGATGAATATGTTCCCAATATAAAAGTACTGTGTATCTCAACACAAGAGGTTAGTGAACTAGACCATTATTTTTTTATTATAACTGATTCAAGTGACACATTACTCCTTGAGGATGATGAACCTATAACCTTTAAGTTATTAGTGGAAGGAAATGATGATTCAATATAGCATGATTCCATGCATTATGAGATAAATTCCATGTATCAAAACCAATTTTGGATTTTGGGAGACCTTCCAACTAAATTAAAATCTATTTTTTTGAAATGGATAATCAATAAAAATTAGGACATTGATAGTATGTTAAATACCTATAAAGAAAGTCTAGTATCGGACGGTTTTAGGAAACATCAATGCATCGACTACGATGAAACCTTCTCACTAGTAGCAATGATGAAATCCATCATAATATGTCTTGCAATAGCATCCTTCCATGATTATGATATTTGGATGATGTATGTAAAAACTAATTTTCTATATAGAAATTTTGTTGAATAAATCTATATGATAAAACCCAAATGTTTTTTAGGTCAAATACTGAAAATAATGTGTTAAACCTTTAGACATAAATTAATGGTTTAATGCTGGCATTGAAATCATGGAATATTCATTTTAATGAGGCCATATGAGAATTTGATTTTGTGAGAAAAAAAATTATCCTTCATTATATGATAAGGTTGATTAGAATATCATCATTTTTTCTAGTATTATATGTTTATGGAATATTAATTATGTGAAATGAAGTGCAAGTGATATAGTCAATTAAGACTTGGTTAAATATATGCTTCTCCATTAAAGACATGGGTAAAGTAACCTGAATTCTATGGATCAATTTATATTGAGATATATCTTAGTGTACTCGAGGGATAATTTAATCTATATATATTTACAAGGTAATCAAAAGATAAAATATGGAAAAAATATAACAGAGAAGTTTTTTCCCTTGTCACATGGTATCAATCTCTCTAATAAAATATGTTCACAATTCCAAGAGGAGATTAAAATAATTAGTAGAATCCCTTATTCATAGAATATGGGATTTTGATGTATTTCATGCTATATAATAGGTTTTATGTTTCCTTTTCCTTAATAATAGTTGGAGTATATAAAGATAATCCATCATAGTTTCATTGGGAAGTTGTCAAAACTATCTTAATGTATTTGTGGGGTAAAAAGAATATGTTCTGGGTTTATGGAAGAGTGTAGGATCTTGTAGTGAGTGGATACAATGATGAAACATTCTAGAAAAATCATGATGATATGAAATCATATGGAAGTTACATTTTTTTATTGAATGGTGGTGTAGTAAGATAGTAAAGCTTGAATAAACCTACGGTCACTGATTCAACAGTACAATTAGATTATATAGCATCTATAAATGTATCTAGGGATGAAGTTTGGATATTTAGATATGTCTTATTCATTGGTGTTTTTCCTAGTAGTTCCAAACCAATTAAAAAAATTTAATTATCACTTTGGTGGTGTTTCATTCTAATGAGACATATTCACAACATAGGACAATGCATATACATTATAATTTTCATCTCTTGATGGGTTTTACTCAAATAGGTGAAGTCACAGTTAGCAAAGTAGTCATAGAGGACAATGTGTAATAACCCATAACTGAAACCATATCACAATAGATTAATGATTCTCATGTGAGAGCTACTGTATTGAAACTTATTAGAATATGTATCTAGAGAAACTGGAGTATTGAAAGTGGATTCCCTATACCCAATTGAGGATTTAGTTTGATTACCACTACATGTATATAGTATAATATATATATATATATATATATACATTCATGTTATTATCATATCATTATAGTTTGAATAATTCTGAATCCACTATATATTATGGTAATGTATGTATACTACATATAATATCAAAGGGTTATAGAAGATCCCATGATATAATGAGAACCTATAGGTACTATTACATTCATCTTAATTTAATTTCCTATGGTCTAGTGACATCATTCTGATAGGACACAGATGATGTGTAACTATCACATGTGAGGGGATCATAATCATTGTCAATCCTTCTCAATAAGTTCTCACATGGTGGAATCTAGTAGTTTAGATCATGAGGATTGACCATCCAATAAGAACCCTACATGTTTTGGGTGACTTTGGTTATTCTTATCTATGGACAATTGTATTGGTCTCTGGAATCAATATCATTATCAATGTGATGTATTTTATTTAATAATTTTATGTAAGGAGAAAACAATTAAAATGAATCCATGTAGAGGTAGTTTGTGTTGGGTGCATCACTGTTGGTATGGTATTGGTTGAATGATCAAGATAGAATTTTTCACTTTCAAGTTGAAGATGTTATATCTCAGTCCTAGTTGTTCAAGAGGTTAATACCTTCAAAAATACATGGTCATTATAGTGGAAGGTAAATCCATCTACAAAGATTGAAAAATAAAAAAACAAGAAAGGATGATGAAACAAGTGTGTGTACTACATTATGAGATATCATATGATAAGGATATTCTATTACACTGTGCATGTTTTTAGGTTGGTTGTCATTGTTATAAATATTTATTATTTCATTAAGGGACCTAAGGTGTGGTTAGTATCTTCTCTTGGACTATGAATATTATTCACTATTATTGAGACAATTGCCTAGAGGGTCACACAGAATATCACATTCGTGAAATGTTCCCTATTCAGGTGAATGTGAATGAAGGACATTGTGGGCCCCACCTTAGTGCTTGTGGGTTTTCTCAGTTTTTTATCACTAATAAATAAATACATTTACTATTATTCAAGTAAAAAATAATTACGTTGAATTTATTTATTAAATGTATTTGAATGTTTTTTGTAAATATGATAATTACTATTATATGAACTAATATTATTTCAATATAATATGTTCATTTAATATTTATGAGAATTACGTGTAGAGTTAGTGACTCATATTTATCATTTAATATATTTAATAAATATTACATGTATTTGATATAAAATAAATAATATTTATGGAAATGTAAGTTAGTCATAATTAATTATTTATATCACTAAATTAGTGGATGTTTAATGCATCGGGGTGGGCAACCCTAACTGGGTATTTTGAGTATCCACTATATAAGTAGAGAGATGATGATTCCAATAGAAGTTTCATTCGTATGAAATTCAGAGCTTTTCTGTCCTCCTTGATTATAGAAATAGAATAACTAAATCCATGTTAATGATCCATGTTCTCCTTTGTGAAATGAAGGCAGAAGAATGTGGTTTATCATTGTGAAATAAAAGAGATAGTCGAAGCTTTGTGCAAGCACCCATAATTTGATGAATGGAACACACCAATATTTGAGAGGTGTGTCTGTGCGACCTAGAGGGATTTGGTATTTGATACTTCAAGAAATAGTCACCAGTGAATTAGGAAAAACATTTGTGAATCAAATCAAAATTAGGTATTCGTTATTTTAATTTTATATGCTTTGATTAAACCACATGAGATCCTCATAGTATATCAGGAATCTTATCGAAAAAGAAAATAATTTTTTTGTCACTCTGGTGATGAAAATTTCTAAATTCCATACCCCATTTTCGTTTATTTTATTCCATGGTACCAATACAATAATTATGATGTTCCCATTCCTTAATTATTCTCTTATCCAAATTTAATAAATTCATTATTATAGGAATTTTTTATCATCATTTTAGTTAAAAATTTACGATCTTTCTAACTCAATGCATCATCCACCTCATTTTTTTTACCATGGTGGTAGTGTATTTAGAAATCATAATCATTGGGTAGTTGTAACTATAAAATTTTCATCATATTTACATCTTTCTATAAGAATATATATTTCACAATTTTGTGATATATATATATATATATATTTATATTTCACATCTTTCACCATTTAGTTATTTCCCTAATATCTTCACTGTAATGATTACCAGTGCTAACTCAATATCTTGGGTTGAATAATTATCTTCATGAATACTTAATTTATTTCATTCATAGGAAAAAGCTCTATCATTCTATATAAGGATATATCCAAGTAATTTCTTCAATGCATTGCTATATATCATAAATGTATCCCATCGTCTTGGTAAATTAAATATTGATGAACTGACCAATCACACCTTTAATTATTCAAAACATTCCTTAATTTATTATAACCATATGATCTAAACCTCTTTACATGTTAATATTTTAACAGGTAATCTAATCAAGGAATTTTTTTAAATAAACATTATACTAACCTACTAATCCACAGAAATTACATATCACATTTGTATTCATTGATGTTTCTCATTATATCATTTCCTTTGTCTTTGAAGGACCAATTGATATACCATCCATTAAGAAAATATGTCCATGAAAATAAACTTCATGAGGTTTTAATTTCCATTTTCTAAACTTCCCATATAACTTATTTTACCTTGGAGTCTTAATAATGATTCACAATTAAATCTTTTCTAATAATATATTTTAGAGTATATCAATATAACATTAATAAATCTGATAAAAAAATAATTTAGATAGTCCTTGAATACATATTTCTACAAATCCATAAAAAATGGGTATATTAATCAATAAAAATTTAATTATTTGAAATTCATAATGTTCATACCCTAAACAAAATAAAATATTTGTAATATCCACCGTCCGTACTTGCAGTTTATTATCTCTAGAAAAAAGATAAATATTTGGAAAATATAGAGTTCCATAATGTTAATCAAATAATTAATCAGTGTGTGGAAAATGATACCTGCTATTTATAGACATAAAATTGATTTACCTATAATCAATTAACAACATTGTACACCCATGTTTATTCTTCAAAAAGAACAGGGGATCCCCATAGTGAAACACTAGTGTGTATAAATATCTGATAAAGAAAATATTGTACTTCATTCATTATTTTTACTAATTCTATGGTTTACATCCTATAGGGAGTCTTAAATATAGGTTTTGAATCATAGATGAGATCAATGTAGAACTCAATATTATTCATAGGTTTTTGTCCAGGTAGTTCGTTAATAAACACATCAATGTATTTTTATATAATAGTCACATCATATATTCTAAGTATACACATTCCATTCAGAAGTTGTTTCTTTTATTATTCTATATGAATTTCATTATGGGGAGCTAATGGTGTTGGATTTAGACTTGATTCACATGATATTGTCTCCCCTCTAAAGATGATGGATTCTATATATCAATCTAAAATTATAATCTCCTTGTATTATAAATAATTTTTTACATTATAATTTGAAATCCAATCCATACTAATGATTATATATAATTAAACTGTAGTAATAATGATAAATTATAAAAATATAGTTAGCCAATGTGTCATAATGAGAACTCACAGAAATATCCTTATTTTTTGGGGAATTTTACAAAGAAACTTGATTGATAATTCCCTTATTAAGGTGCTAGAGAATTTTATAATTTTCTTAGAAAACATGGAAAATTTAATAGAGTGTGAAGATAAAAATTCAAATAAATAATTAAATATATCTGATTCTATGATCAACATACCTTCCCCTACATCATTAAAAACTTCAACCGCAGTTTAGTGATCGCATAATCTTGGCATTTCACCCTTTTCTTTCTATAAGGAAAATTCCTTTAAATCTAGGGGAATTCATTCAAATAGAACACCATTATATTACAGTTGAATAATTTAACATTATAAACTTATCTCATGGAATTTCAATAATTATATTGATGATATTTCTCTTTACACTTGAGGTGAACTCTCATTCCATGCAATAATTTTCTTTGTAGTTTCTATCCAAAAGTATTACATGTTGTAGATTTCACCCTTACCGTCTTCAATTTCTTCATATTTAATTTTTCTAGAGTGCTCAGTGGCCCACTTCTTTTATTTTTTTCCTTCAACCAAATAATACTTGGTGAAATCATTCTCTTTATTGATGGAACTACATATTATATCCACATATATAGAATATTTTTGAGAGACTAATTCCCTTTGAAGGATAGGATTTATCGTATAAAATAAACAATAAATATTACTCCATGGATTATATAGCTAATCTCATACATCAGTTATTAACCATGTAAATTTTTCCTCACATTAGAAATATCATCAATATCATTTTTTCATAGATTGACGAATTTCTATTCCATATCAACTCGTTTCCGATATGTAATGTATTTTTTGAATAATATGTGATGATTTTTTTCATTGAATTATTATATATTTCCTCAGACTCTTAGTGTTATAAATTAATTACCATCATTGATAAGTGTCTCCCATGAGACTATAAACTGTCATGATGACATTACCTCATTCACTACTTCCTAAAGTAATAAATGAATTCTCTATGGACATGATCGTTTTCATAGATACTAATGGATTAGTAGTCCTATTTATTAATGAAGTTTTTTATGCAATAAGTGGTCTAGCATTATTACCCAATGTTGGGGTCAGCAGGTTAATCCATATAATCATGATTATTTATCATTTCTTGAGTCAACATCCCCAATATTGTTATATTTTACTCATCTCTATCCCAATCTCTATCTTCATTGTCATACCTAGGATGTAAATACCTACCAAGATTATTTTTATTGATATAGTTAACATTATCTCAATAGGGATACATTTTTAAAAAATGGAATTTAATATGTTAGATCATAACATTATGAATTTTAAATCATAGTATATGATCTAAATATATTGTAATAGTAAAATTAAATTGAAAATTTTTTCATTGAAAAAATTAGAATCATAAGAATAGTATCATTGGAAATATCATCAAATCATAAAAATATTTACAAATAATTTATAATTGTTTATAAAGAGTGTAAATAAATCAAAGAATATCCCCTCTGGAGTGTTTATCTAGGTGAGTAGTCTTATTCCCTTCAGCAAGCACGGATGTTGATCGAGTAAATTTTTAACCCGCCCTACTTAGAGTTTTTACCATTTGAGAATTTGTTCCACATCCATATCCACATTCAAATACCCAAATATGTATTTTACTTATATGAAAACCGCATCATCTCTATTTTAGTGAAATTTATGATATTATATTCTACTTAGACTTATACTCAGAGTGTTTTATATGGTCATGTTCTCTAATCATTGACTTCATTAATCTATTTTCCAAGGATTATACTAAATAAGTTGTACCAAACATTTCATAAATAAATATTACATATTATTTTATCCATATTCATTATATATCATTATGATCCATGCCTGAACCATACTGTTTTAATGTCTTTGGAAACAGGGATATATAAAAAACTGTTATATAAAATATCCAAATCATCTCACACATATTTCATCACAAGTATATCCCTTCTTATACATATCATACCTAAACAATTCTTTTTATCACGTGGAAAATGAAATATAATAAAGGGAGATCATAGATGCTTGGTAAAGGTAAAAAAGGGATATATCAATGATCATTTATGTATAACATTAGCATGATGGTATGACAACATGATCTTAACATTCAATATTCATACCCACCATTTAATAAATCATAATCATGTTTAATGGAATAAATCATAACTGATAATAGAATATGTATCATAATGAAATCAAAGAATGTGATCCATAAGAGCATAAAAGTTTCTTAAGATCATGTCATAAAAGAGTTACATAAAATTTTGAATAATCATAACAATAAAAATATTATGTCAAGGATACCTATCAAGACATTAATAATATGTTATTACTAGGATAACCACCCATTTACCTACTTTTTGATAGGGATAAACTCTTACCTACCTTCTTTTGATCTGAGGATAACCTCTCGTATACCCTATTTTAGGATTGGGAGAACCTCTTATGTTCCATTTTAGATCAAAAAACATTCATATTTACCCAAATAATTATAGAGATATAATGAAACAACGTGTCACATAATCATAATTCTTTCAAACACATTCCATAGATAATGAATACATTTATCACTCCATCATAACATAACTGCTAGAAAAGAAAATGGCTTTCGTCAATATTTCAGTATCATAACCATAAACCATCTAGATAAAAAATAATGTTAATATAATAGAATCATATCCTTATAGATTCAAAATTAACATAAAAGGATGTTATCATAGATAAAAAATCCTTTTAAATACTACTCAAACATTTCATGATGAAAATACCCATTTCATTTTGAAATCACTGATATAAAATCAAAAAATTACCAAACAATTAAGGAATAAATTATATTTTAAATTAACAATGGAAACATGAAATGTAAGATTTAAATATTTTATGGGTTTTGATAGTGGGAAATTATAGTCTTACTCTTTATATTAAAACATATATTCCTTTAATATTTTTAATGAAATGTTAAAAGTACTTTGTTTTGAAAAAGATAATTAGATGACTTTAAAAAACATTATAGAAGTTAAAAAATGGATAAAATTTAATTTGAAAAGTCATATTAAAATAGTAGAAATATTTCTATAAAATTTTAAATAAAATACGGACAAGGAAGAAAAAGATTCCCAATTTAATAATAAAACAATTTCAAATTCCCATAAAACAATTATGTCATCCTATTGAGTATTTATAGAGGAAAATGAAATGAAAACATATATTATCTATAAATAAAAATATTATAAGAAAATAAATAATATTTTGGCGATAATTATTAAATAATTTCATCATTAGAAATTTAATCATGAACAATCATGGTAAAAATGAGATTATAATGTAAAACTATTACCTCATGTTTGACTTACTTCATATGCACTCTAACCTCATGTATAGTAAATTTAGTTTTATAATAATTATATAAAATAACCATACTAATACTTATAATTTCTTATATGTTCTACTTATAATATTTCAAAACCAATTTATTAATAATTATTTATTAAAATCATTGTTTTAGGGTGTTGACTGTGTTGTTTCTCATTACAGTTTTGGTTCACCTGTTTCCATCCTTCTAAATTGATCATGCTTCTATCTTATCATAAATAATTATCATATAATAAATATAAAATATGTTTTCTTAATAAATTATTATAAACAACCATGAAATATTATGAAGTGAAATGAATCATATTGCTATGTGGAGGCGGTAGTCCGCACGTACCAATGCGCGATACTTTCATTTGTCATTTGATGGGAAGTAAGTGGAAAATAGTTGTGAACTATTAATAATTGAAAAATGTCATATTTATCATACTATGATAATAATATTATGATGGATACAATAGTTTTATAGATTTTGTAAGAAGAAATAAAATTAAATGTTCTCATTAAGATTTATACCACTTCGTCGAGAAAACACATGTGCCTTACATCTTCAGCATTGAAAGAATGCTATTCTGATCAATCTAGGACCTCTATGTCATGTTAAGGTATTTTAGGATGGTATTATGGTAGGTATTTTTTGATATATATGTATTGAAATATTTAATAAGTGATAATATGAGGTTTAATTCTTTATGTAATGGGAGAGGAACCCTGAAATCACCTAAAGTATTAAAGTAATTTACATTAATTCTCAAATTCATGTGTCTATAAATTGATATATTTTGAATATATGATGGGTATAATTCTATGAAATTTCATAAAATTATATTTATACATTTTTAGGTGTTTTTAACCCTTATCACTATGTTCTGTCCTCCTCCCCCCTTCCAACACACACTAACCATTTTTATGATTACCACGATATCAATGTTTTTACACTTTAGTGGTAGTAAATGTGAATATAAAACTAAATGTGTATCATAAATGAAAAATGTTAGATATTAATGACCATATCCTATTCACTATTATAAATTTTAAATCTTAATGAATTTTAAATCATATAATAAAATATTATTTAATATAAGATATCAATAAAGTCATTATTGGGACTATTTACATAATTTGAATGTAAAGACAAAATGATAGAATATGAATTTGAATAAAAACATTGAAAAAAAACTAATATGTTATATTTATCTAAATATTAAATATAACACAATAATTTATCCAAATTGTCTTACTTTGAATATTTTTAAAATTAACTGTTTTATTTTTCTATTACTTAAATAATATACTCTTTCAATGTTGTGTAATAATTTAATGAAATTATTACATCAATCAAAATTAAAAATATATGAACATGATTAAAATATTATTAATATTTCAAATAACCATTTATATTCAAACATAATCTCATTTTATCCTTATAAAAAAATATTTTAATTGTTAAAATATTGAGGGTGGTGTTTGGGATTTTTCTTTACATAAAATAATATTAAGAGATTATAAAATAAAAATGGAACCATGTTGACATACCTTAAAATATTGTTGATAATTTTAAAAATAAAGTCATAAAATGAAAATGAATCAATTTTTTGATGGATTTTTAAAGCCATATCGCATTATTTATTACCTTAATTACTCAATTTACTCTTACATAGGTGATGAATATTTACCATGGTTGCTATTCATAATGACAAAAAATGAAGTAAAATTATTTAAAAAAATTAAATGATTATTACAAATATAGAATCTATTTCTCCAGATTAAACATCTTTATGTGTAAGATGTTCATTTTAAAATAAGGACACAAAACAAAATGAAACTCATATTTTATATGTTTTTAATTATAAAATGAGATTTATTCTTCTCCCATGTCTACTAAAAACCATTATATGAATGTTAAAAAAAATTATATAATCTATACATTTGATTAAAATATTTTATCAACAATGATTAATTTAATTTGTTATGATAAAAAACACATTGTTTGCATAATAATAGTATTTTAGAAAAATGATTCTTTTTTCTATCTAATGATTCTAAAAATTAATAAACATTGAATTCATTTTATACATGGGTAAAAAATATGTTTTTTTAAATTTAGTTAGTTCTGTTAATACCTAGTAATCAAACATCAAGGTGATCACTATCAGATTAAATTATAATATTTCAATAGTATAATAAGGGTTTTTAAAACATAATGTTGCGTTTAGGTTAAGCTATCTAATAATTCATGTTTATTTAGAATAAAATGGAGATAAAATATTAGGGTGTTATATATTGTAACTCTAAAATTAATTACACACATAAAATTATGTCACTCTAATATAGAAAAATGAGTTTATCAATATTTCATCACATCCTCAAGTTCCCTAGTTGTTTTTTTGAATTTCTATTTCCACTATAGAACCTTAACCAAGTGAGTAGTCTTGTCTCATTGAAATTTATCTCTATGGACCAGGATTTATACAATTATTGTTCTTATGAAAGATCATGTTCCAATGGTACAACCTATAATTTCAGTACATGTGAATGATCAAGTATTTATTTCCCCATGATGGATATATGGAACACATCTAGAACATGATAGAGTTTTGGTGTAAGAGAAAAGGGATAAGAAACAACCCATAAAAGATCAAGAATATTAAATGTAAAAATATTCCTAGTGATTAGTTTTACATTATTTATGAATCTCATAACCTTCTTCATTGTAGAAATTCCTAGGAATACCCTCTCACCAACTTTGAATTTCTTATCTTCCTAGTGATTGTCAGCATAACTCTCTCATCAACTCCAAGCCAATTTTATGTGTTGTGCAATGGATCTAACCTTTCCTTACATTTCCTCAGTTATTTTATGATCCAATATATTTTATTCACTAACTACGTCCCATCATGTATGAGTTCTACACATATTTTCATATTAGTCTTCAAAAAGGACCATCTGAATGCTTGATTGAAAGTTATTGTTATAATATAACTCAACTAGATTATGGTATTGGGCATTAAAACCATTGAAATTTATAGAACAAGATCTTAACATATTCTCTTTGGTTTAAATGGTTTTCTTAAACTGATAATATTTTTTTACAATGATAAGTAGCACTGAAACATGACCATGTATCTAGATCTGGAGGATGACTTCTTCAAAACATTGAGGTAAAACTTGAATATAAATAAAATATAATAGAGTACGGTACTCCATGAAACATTACCAATTTCTTAATGAATATTTTTTCCAGATGATCAAGAGAGACATATTCACCGATCTTAAGGAAATGAGTTGATTTCCTAAGGTGATCGACTACAATCCAAATAGTATTATGGCCTTTATATTTTTTAGGGAGTCTGATAATGAAATATGTTGTGATGTTTTTCAATATCTTATCTATTATATGTAATTGTTTTAACATCCCATTAGAATTTTGGCTCTCTAACTTAACTTACTAAGATACCAAGAACCAAGATACATAATCTATAATATCTCTCTTTATGTTTTCCCATAAAAAATACTCTTTCACATCTCAATACATCATCATAATGATAGTATTAATAGATAATGATGATCTATGAATATCATCTAATATTTCCTTTTCAACTCTGGTATTTACTGGACACACACTTATCTTCTAAGACATATCATTCCATCATAATCAAATTTGAACTTGGGAATAGTTCTCCCCTACTTTTGTAGTTCTATATCTTCCTTATGTTACTCTTTAATATTCACATAGATAGATATTAAAATACTCATTGGGGAAAGATAATATTTCTCCCCTTCTTTCATGATTTCATGATCTATATTTTACAAATTTAAAAATGGTGAATATTTTTTATCCTCATCATAATTAAGATAGCATTATATGTTCAACTCAAAGAATCATCAACGTTATTATTCTTCCCATGGTGGTAATGTGTTGAGAATTTGTAATATTTAATCAACTAAAAATATATTATTTAGAATATATTAATATTTTTTGAAATTATATAAATGTTAAAATTTTATGATCAATATATTTGTCGCACCTTTCTTTGTAAATATAATACCTTCATATTCTTAATGGAAAAATCACCATAGCAATCTTTAAATCCTGAGTCTGGTAATTGTATTATTCAAACATCAATTATCAGAGATATAAGTTGTCCTTATAGAATTCTATATGAGGATTCATCCAAGACCCTTCTTCGATACATCATTATATATCACAAACCCTTCTCCCTTATAGGGTAATTTGAGAATATTTGTACTAAAACACCATCTTTATAGTTCCATGAAATTTTTATCATATTCATCAGTCCAAACTAATTTAACTTACTTCCATGATAAATTGTATAATGGATTATATATCCACGATAAAATCATCATAAACAATCAATAATATAAATCTAAACTAGAAAAACTATAGATCTTAGTCACTGTGGTTTTTTTGGGACAATGTTCATCAACATATTTATTTTATGGATCCATCGATATTCACTCACTTGAGAATATATTATCCTAAAAGGAAACTACATGTAGCCAAAATTTACACTTTGTAAATTTTTAATGTAGTTTGTCCTTTCATAGGGTCTTCAGTACAATTCCAAAGTGGTCTCCATGGACTTCCTTTCTCTTTGAATATATAATATTATTATCAATAATGACTACCACGAATTGATCACGGTATTATCTAAAGAAACTAATAATTAAATCCTTGAATATAGTGAGGGTATTGGAAATTCCAAATGACATTAATATAAATTGATAGTTTCCATAACACATATAGGATGTTATCTTTGGTATGTATTCAATTTTTTCCCTGAATTGATAGTATGTGGATGGAATATCTATCTTGTAAAAATCGTGATATCTTCATCATTTATTGAAAAAAATCATCAATATGGGTTATAGGATACATATTATTTATTTTGGTATTGTTAAGTTATCAATAATCCATGAAAAGTCACATTGATCTACCATTGTTATTAAAAAAATAATTGGTACACCATATAGTGACACACTTGGCCAAATGAATCCCATATCAATATTCTCCTAGAGTTACTTCTTTAACTCATATAAGTCAATTGGGTCCATTCTATTTTCATTCATTTAATAAGTTGTTGAAATTAGCATGATTTCTATTGAAAACTAAACTTCATGATTTGGAGGAAGTCTAGAAAACTATTTTGGAAATACACCAAAAAAAATTACATACAATTGGAATATCCTATATATTGAGTTTCTCTCCAACAATCTCATATAAATACTCTCTTTTAATAGGACTCAAGTCCCATGAAACTAATTTTGTCCCATTATATGTTCATATTTATCCTCACATCAATAGACAATCTGATGTTGGTTCCGAATATCAAATGTGACTTCCCTTTATTGGAAACTAATATGGACTTAATATAAATAAAGATAATGAATTATCAAAATAACATCCAATTAAACCAGTGGGTAATGATTTTTATTTTTGAGAAACACATTCCCACAAAATTTATTCATATAAGAATCATAGACTTTATATTTTATCATTATACCATTAATAGTGTTCACTTATAATTCAACATCAAATCATTGGGGTGGTATTGGGATACTCTTAAAGAGTTATTCAAATATAAAATACGATAAGATATTTAATCAAATAATATATAATATGTTCTATATGGGATGGTAACTGTACCTTTCACCACATCATTTTCATACCCCGCATTATAAATAGTGACCACATGAGATTTTTCTTTGTCACTCGGCTTAAGAGTTTGTAAACATTGATCATCATCATTAACCCTCAGATTAAAGAAATAAATATCATAATGTCTATACCCAATTAAATTGAAACATAGTATTATTGGAAGTATATTTTGTGGTGAATTTTCACTCCCTATATCATTAGATATACTCTTCTCATCACTTCAGTATCTAATTTTTTAATGAAATTCCTTTCCACACTTATATAATTTACTAGTCCACTTAAGATAATTTTCTCAATGTTTCATTCAATACTTTTTTCATAATGGAAGTCTTATCTTCTTCCCTCTCTGTTTTTTATTTTTTTTATTATTTCCTTTGAATTACATATTTCATTTCTTATCAGAACAATGACATTGATAGGTAACTCTAATATTCATTTCTAACTTGATAGTGCATCAAGTGATTTATTCATAAATACTAAAGTCCCTTATGGATAAATCCTTCTAAATAAATGGTTTTAGGCAACCAAATAGTTGATCAATCATATTTACAGTTCAATTATAATTCTAGAAGTATACATATAATGTCCTGTAAAATTTTCATTATAGTTACTAATAGATCCAGCATCCCTCCGCTTTACTTCAATGAATTCATTCTCCATTTACATATAAAGAATGTGAATAAAGTACTTATTGAAAAATAACCTTCTAAACTCATGTCACTACTTAGTGTAAATATTTTCTATTTTATTTGTGTTCTTTATTAGAGTCCACCATTGATCTGATTTATCTTCCATTTGATAAACATCCAAAATAACATTTTCATGCTTTGAGGATTGGAGAGCTGAAAAGATATTTTGAATGGTACTCATTAATTACTCAGAAACTAGTGGATTATTGGACCCACTAAAATAATTTTGATGACACATCATGAAGGACATAGATGAAAATTATTCCCTCCTTTACATATATGTAATATCAACGTTATTCATGTATTGAGGATGTTTTGTAAGCATAGTAATAATATTTTTTATTCCATCTCCCATAAAATTTGTTTATTTAGTAGGAAATTAATTTACTTTTTCATCGCATTCAATATTTACATGGTTATTTCAAGTTAGAATAATTAATCACAATGAAAAAATAAACATTTGAGAAACAATAATCATAGTGAGAAACCATATAACAATGTAAAAGAATTCCTAGGATTTCTAAATCCTGACTTATTCTTTTCAATATAATACATATTATATTTAACCTAGCTTATTAACAAGCATCATATATTCAAACTAATTAGATTAATTTATTAGGAAAATGTGAATTAACAAATGCATGTCCCCTGAGAGTGCTTGGCTAGGTGTGTATTCTTGGTTCCACTCATCACGCACTAGTAATGATCAGTTCAATATGCAATCTACTCCATTTGGAATTGTTACCCCTATGGGAATTTTGTCCCAGAAAAATGAACTTATAGTGTCTAGATATGTATATATTTTATAAATAAACAATACTAATTTATTTATCATAACATAGGTTGTTCTCTATACATTGGTTTATCCTTAGAATACACACAAAATATTTCTCATTTTAGTTTACAAAAATAACGTTACCTTTCACTAATACCAATTGAGGTAAGCCAAGAAATTAATGCATGAATATTACATATTATTAGATGAATATTAGTTACATTCTATTATGATGCATTCAATAAACACAATTTTTTATTATCTTTAGACTCTTAGATACATTAAAAACTTATAGAGAAAATACCTACATCTTCCCCAAGTTAGTTCTTCACAATTATAACCCTTATTAGACATATCATACTTAAAGAATTTCTTCGTATCTTGGTGAAAACTAAACATTATAAAGGGTGAAATCATATTATTAGCAATGGTAAACAATGGAGACATGTGACACATTATTATTGTATAACAAGAATATTATATTCAGTAGTGCGTATGATATATAACAACGTGCTTAAATAAACCACGAAATATTATTATTAAAAAATGATCAATATAATCTAGCAATTGAATTAGAGGGTATGAATAATAATAACCACATTTTAAAATATCTATATATATAAAGGTCCTACTCAACAAAAATGGGTTAATTTAATTGTAGCAAATAAGAATTCAATTTTTTGTAGAGTTATATAATGTTTCAAAATTTTGTTACCTTCAAATATGTTTTCTACTACATTTGATGAGATTTTTTTTCTAAACTATTTCATTTTTAAAAAAAATTTGATGTAAAATAAATTATTTTTTTAATAAAAATTTAAAAAAATATATTAGTTATTTTTTAATAAATTTCAATAATGATTTATTTTTTGATAAATAGTAAAAAATTATGATTCTTATTGAAAATAGTATTCTTGTTTTATGAATTTAAAAACATTCATTTTGTTATAAAATGTTTTAAAAATAAAATTAGTTCTGTTATATTGTTTATAATCCAATTATGTACATTTTAATCTATTTTATGGTTAATTTTTTTATAAAAATATGTTTATACTTAAAAATGTATTTTTTTGAAAAACATTTTTTATTACATTCTATTTTTTATCGTTGATTTATTTCTTCCACATATAGAAATCTAATATTTAATACATGATTACATATTTTTATTTAGGAGCTCCAATTTTTTTAAATATGTACCTATTATTTTTGGTCAATTTTAATAGTAGCCCTGGTAAATTTTGATTTCCACGGTAAAGGTAAAATGGGTTAATTATGGTTAAAATTAATGTTATAAGGTCCCAAAATTTTCCCAAAAATTCCTTTATTCCATTTTATTGGATATATTAAATTATATAAATAAAAATTATAATATATAGAATTTTTTATATATTCTATCTTTATAATGATATTTTTTTATTTAACGAAAATTAAAAGATGTCATTATCTTGACTTTAATATTTTAAATATTTTATCATAATGATAAAAATAGGTTATGTTAGGCTGTAAATATTTATTTCAATGATAAATTAACAATATTTATTTAACTAATTTGTTTTTAATTTTTATTTATTCAGTTATTACCCAAATTGCCTTATGTAATGCCGACACATTATTTATTCAATTAATAAAAAAATAAAATAAATACTTTTAGAAAGGCTAAAAGTAATAAAAATTATATTAATAATTTGGTACCATTAATGTTTTTGAAAACTTTTAAATATTATGGATGTTTTAAGGAGTTATATTCTAATTCATGCTTTTCAATTATCTCATTAAATTCAAATTAAAAGAATATTTTCAAAACTGACATTAATGATATTATATGAAACTAATATTTTATTAAATTATTTAAAAATAGATAAATAGGATGATTTAAATAACATATGGTCTAAATTATAATTCCTTATTCATTTATGAACCAATTTTTTCCTTATAATTAAAATCATAATCCTTTAAGAGTGAAAAAGTCATTTCTGTAGGTAAGGTTAAAATTGGTTAACTAATGAGTCAAAATGAAAGATAATGTTTAAAACACCACTTAAACTTATAAAAATTTTACTTCTTAATGGTATTATGACCTTAAACTACCTTATCCTATAATATATATCTATTTTGTAAGAAATTGTCGAGATAATTAATTTTTTATATTTTAATCTTTTTAGAAATACCAAGAGTTACCCTCGCGTCAATTATAAAAGGACCCCCCCCCCATCCATTCTATTCATTTCTCCACATTGAGCTTATTATATCAATAATAACCTGAATTTATATATAAAATAATACTTATACAAATTATATTTGTTATTTTTTCCCCAAAAGATTAACCCTATGATTCTTCAGGGAATATCTAATGAAGTTCTTTCATAAAATAGGTAATCAACTTAACTAATAATGTTCATTTTACATCATATTTTACTCATTTCAAATATCTTTTATTTATCATAAAATCATAAATTCAATATCATAAATATACATAAATGTAATGATGGTTATTAAACTACCATTATTCTCCCTCTCTTATCAAATAGTAAGCTATGTATCCCTCATGCATACGTATGGATTACCGTATCCACATAAAGGTACAATTCATTTTTCATCATAATAATTCTTGTATAGGTATAATTATAGGATCAATGATTATATATTATATTGATAAAATAATTTTAATTCTATAATGATAATAACTAATAAACCTTCTTATTATCCAATCTGTTGGAAAATGATAATGTCATTCATGCGTACATGTGGACTACCACATCCACAAAGTGATGTTATTCGTTTTTCATTTTTTAATTACATGGATTTAAATAATGAAAATTTTCATGAATATACATGAAATTTATGATATAATAATAATTTTATAAGATTTAATTTTTATCCATATTTATTTCATTTAGTCCATCCAAAAGTGATAATAACATCACATGTATATACTATTTACCATCTCAATGAACCGTGTAATTCATTTTTTTCATTAAATTTCTTGGATGGATATAAATAAATATATAATAAATATATATGATATTTATATAATTATTAATATTCTGGAAATTATTTAACCATGATCAAAGTTTAAGGACCAGAACTTCCAAACTGAAATTCTCATGAAAGATATATCAATTAACACTTGAAAATGATAATAATGAATTGTTAATAAGTGGGTGTTAAAATTTTATTAGTGGATAATATATGATATTATAATTATATAAATGAATCATTTATATAGTTATAATAAATTTAAATATATTATGCATAAGGTTAGAGAACTTTCTGAGCAAGTGGAACTTGAGGAATGTAATTTTTGTCTTACTTTTCTTTCTGTTAAACACATGCCATATCCACAACTTATTTCTTTTGTAAAGTGTATATAATCACCATGAATGTATTTTATGAGTATTAACCTAAAATATATTGGGATATTCATATACATATAAGGTTTTTTCATTCTTGAGGTTATTATTTGAATGTTACCAAAGTGGTTAGGGATTTACATCTCAATTTTACTTTTGTGAGAAAGAAGACATATTTACCAGTTTTTTTCTTTTATGTAGTGTGTATATTTCACATGAAGATTCATTTTATGATGATTTTAATGAATATAATTGGTATTACAAAAAATATATATATGGTTATCTCTTTCAGGAATCTTTTATTTAAATCTTACAAATGTGGTATGGGATTTTGGCTTTAATCCTGTTTTAATTTGGATTATTTAACTTGGAATATCCATTGAGGAAATTATATGGACCTTATATGAAAAAAAACCATTTAATTTTATTCTAATATGATTATTTCTAGTTAATACATGTTTTACATTAATTTTCCTCACTTTATGTTTTCAATATACCTAAATAATCTTTTAAGTAAAATCATGCATGTTTTACAATTCAGTCAGAAATCCTTTTTCATCCATATACATGTTTTCTCTATAATATTTCTAAAAATGTTTTATTATTCTCATATTAATTTTTCAATTAATTTTCATCAATGTTTAATTTTCAATAAAAATGATTCAAATAAATTTTTATTTCATTTTCTGAATGACGTACTTTTTTATTTTTTAACAAAAGTGTGAAATAAAAGATTTCTTTTAATATATGAATCATTAAAATAATCCATACCATAATGAAAACTAAATTATGTTAATATTAATTGGAAATTATTTTGATATAATATTTTTTCAACAATATTTTAAAATTTTAAATATTTTAAAAAGTTTTTTCATTCAATAAATTTTCTAATGATTATTTTAAGGTAATCTTAATATATGATAACATCCTTTTATGTTAATTATTTGTTAATAGTGATATGATCTGATAATAAAATCCTTATTATTTCTATATATGAATTTTTTATTATTATAATGATATGTTTACAAGACCCATTTATTTTCCATGGGCTATTCATGGTTTAAATTATAAAATGCTAATGAAATACATTTTATTTACAGTGGTTATGATATGATGTTATGAGGAATATGTCATGATATTTCCAAGAATATACATTTGTTGTTCATTATATTTTGGGTGGTCTTAGAATTATATTTTCCTCATTTTAATTGTGTAATGTATTATATCTCATGAGATAAATATACGAAACACATTGATGTTTATGATCTAGTATAGAAAACAAGTTGATGTGATTTATAAAATATGGGAAACCATTTGATGTGATTGATAGACATAGGGAAAATAATTATTTGTGGATGATCCACTATGGGCAATAAGTTTTGATGCTTGATCTATTATGATTTGGTAAAAAATGTTCGATTCTTAGTCTACTGTGATTTGATGGTTTTAGTAATTAAACTTGACATGTGAAATGGTTTCTGTAATTTTGATGGTGCCACACTTATAAGAAATGAACATATTGTTCATGATTTATTTTTTATTATTCCTCACTCTTTTGATAAATTGATTTTAAAATGATAGTGTTTTATTCCCTGTCTCATGTTTACGATCGCTGATATATTGAGTATAAAATTTGAAATTTATGTTCATGATCTCATACCCTTATTCTTTTCTTATTCTTCCACATGATCATAGATTATTATCTCCTATGTTTAAACATAATGTTCATTTTATTTCACACTTTTGTATGTCTCTTTTCCACAAGTTATGAATAAAGGTTTTAAGTATTAGAATTCTACCAAGGTTCAAGTTATGAAGAATATAGTGGGAGATGATGTAGATCTCTTAAAAACTAGTTTTCTATGTATCCATGGTTCCAAATAAACTAAACCTATATTATTATAGTTTAAATAATAATGTTATTTATTGAATATAAATTTAATAAGATTTAATATTTTTGTATGAAATGACATAGGCTACTATAGTTTGTATTATAGTGGGTTTTAGTTGATTTTTTGAGATTGGGATTAAAAAGCATTGGTAAAAACCATAGTAAAAAGTATTAGTATTAGATAACATCTTAATTTTTTTTGTAAGGAATATATTATATAATTTTTAAAAAAATACATCCCTATCTATGTACTTTATGTGGATTTTATTTTGGAACAATTTAATTTATGAGTATTATTCCCTCAAAATATTCTACTTGATAATATCTCAACCACTATTCTGGTGCACGGTCAGAGTGACTTTGTATCATGACTGATTTGACACCCAGGGATATATAAAATGGATTTCTCACACTTTATTTGAGAACTATTATAATGTATTTTAATAGAAGATGGTCATGTATGACCTATGTCAGAACTAATGTTTCATAGATTTAAATGAAGGTGTCTTGATTTGGAAATACTACAAATATTTTTTCATGATTATAGGGTTTCCCATTATGATTATTGTCTCTTACAGTGTAATTTTTGGTTTTATTAGATGGTGGTATCTATGAGGAATTGCGTTAATGCTAAATTTGATATAAAATGGACTGATTCTCATTATGAGAAAGCAAGTGAACCTAGAGTTAGAATTTAAAACCTTATGATTACTCTTAATAAACTATGTCATTATATGACAAATAATCTCAACATGGGAGAGTTTCATGACATTTATAATAAGAGGAAAATTTAGTTTCATGAATACCATACAAGGAAGAAGACTAAGTGTCGTACATGTCATGTATGTGTAGAGGATATCCCAAGGAAATGTCTCAAAGGAAGCAGAAGATATTTTGAGTATGGGAAGGAAGGATATATAGTAAGAAATTTTGGAGGAAAAATAAAAATTATTGTTAATTAAATAGTTGAGAATAATGTTTTACAGAGGTATTGACAATAGTTGAATGATTTTAATGTAGATAATATGGGAACAATGAAAATAAATTTCCTAAGGGTAAAGCTCCAACGGAGGATGAGGAAGGTTGTATGACTAATGGTTTTATAGTTGATGATAAAGAGACAATAAATTATATATGAAAGGAATGAGTTGTTATGGAATAAGATGATGATTCCTAGTTTATTTTTTAATAATTAAGTGGAATGATTTTTGTTTTTATATATTGGAATTAAATAATTATATTTTAATATTATTTTTATCAATGGTATTCATGTTATATGAATCGTGAAACATTTAATTATTTTTTTGAAGTGGATTTTTTATAAGTATTTACAATAATATTTTTAATGGTCCTGATGACCTAGAAAGGTATTTTAATGGCATGGTGATATTTTATCGAAAAAACATTATTTTGAGAAAGATAACACTTAATTTGTGCCTGATATTGAAATGTTATTTTTTAGTTGTGATAAATATATTATTAATAAATTAAATGGGATAGTATCAATGATAATTATTATTTATATGATGAACATTTAAGACCCCAAGAATCCATGGTACGCTTCTCTTTGAATAATATAGTAGTGTGTGTTGTATACAACCTTGAGTTCTAACACACCACAACCAATCAAACTAGACATTATGAATAGTAGTACCTAATTTATGAAATTTTATAAATTTTGTCTTTTAAAATGTTCTTTATTTTTGGATTCAGAATATTGAATTTATCCTAGGGTGAAATTTTGGAACTTTTCAGATTACATTTATATTTTGATGAATTGTGGAAATTACTAAATTTTCAATAAAAAATACTCTTTTAATCAAAATAATTTATAGTGATAAATTATAATATTTATTGGTTTTATGGTATAATTAGAATATATTTTTACCATTTAATCTAATGGTGGTCATTAGAATTAATTTCACTTTGAAATTGGACATAAACAATTGTCAATCTTTTGATATATACTGTTTCTTAATAACACGCTATTTGTTGTGGCAATAATAATTAATTATTAAATTAATTATTTCAACTTATATGTTTTTAATTTTGTAAAATAGACATAATTTTTGAATTTTGAATATCAAATATAGCTTAGAGTGAATTTGTTGTATTTTTCTGAAAAACTTCAATTTCTGATGAATAGTGAAACCACTAAGTGGTAGTTAAAAAACTGATTTTTCATTTAAATGAAACATTACCACTTCTGTGATTTCATTTTCAAAAATCCGACATAAATGGTTGTCATTAAGAAGTAAAATGTGGTTCAATGGGATTAAAATAATTTTTTGGTGAATAGTAACTTTTATGTTTTATTAATCACAATTAATGGTAATTACTGTAATTTAAGGTAAATATAATGTTATAATAATATTAAATTACCTTTACACTTGCCCTACCATTATTGTATGAGTCATGTCCGACCAATACAATCCATGGGTCAACTTGGGGACCCCATGGAGCCACTTGGGTAAGAAAATGACATTAATAACTTTTTATTTAATGTAAAAATAAAATTGTCACAAACATGTGTAGTTTTACTAAAGAAATTATTACATGGGGTTATATAAGTTAAAATTTATACTATAAATATTCATTATAAATCTAAAAATATTTCCTACATCTTGGTAATTTTTTTATAATTTTTAGACATTAAATAGTTTAAATTTTTTATGACACCATGATGATGCAGTGATTACCACATTAATTAACGATTTAAATAAAATGAAAATATAATGTAAAATATAAGACTTAAAATTGTCAAAAACCTATTGAATGGGTATATTTAGATCCCTTATCACCTTAGCCTCAAAATAAATAAATTTGGGACCTTTGAAATCCGAAAATCACTTCATAATAATGTAACATTTCATTACTTTCCAAGAGCACCCCTCCTCTCCTCTTATAAAAGGCCCCCACCTCTACCACCTTATTCACAACATCGAATCCATTTGGATCAGATAACCTCTGACCAAATAATCTCTCAAAATCCCTATATTACTCTTAGAAGCCTCACTTGTGCAGAAATCTTCCCAAGGAAGCCTTTGGCTCAAATCAAAAAGAGTTACCCAATTTTAAGGTAATGTCTTCTCTTATGTTCTTTTGTTTTATTTTTCTTCTCCAACCCCTTAAACTCTTTTTATTCATTTATTTTTTAACAAAAATAGTATTTTCAATATACTAGGATGTTTTAATGAGAATTATTTTATTTACACTTACACACACCTTCGTCTAATGGTTAAAGAACATATTGTTTCTGTGGGTGGCGAATTACTGCCTCGTGAAATGATGATTGTTCAATATTCTTTTAACACCTCTCATGGTGGCCATTAAGATGAATCTATTTTTATATATGATATATATTATGTTTATGTATTCCTTATGATTATTTATTTTTAATTTATGGCATACCTTTATGACTTCCATTATGGGTAAACTTGATAATTTCATTTTAGGAAGTGCGGACTACCGCCCCCTCAAAGTGATTTGAATCGTTAATTCCATATGTGGGACATGTAAAGGATGGAGTAAATGATATTATATATGATATTATACTGGAATTATAATAAACCTTTATATCATTATGATTTCATTCCATTAAATATGAAATATAAATGAAAGTAGTGTTCATGCATACGTACGGCTTACCATCTCCATGAACGGTGCATTTAATTTCTTACCTCTAAATGTTATGTAATATTATAAATGCATATATATAATGGATATATATTTGATATATATGATATCTACATCATTAATATAATTCTGGATATAATAGATATTTTACCACATGATCAACTTGTAATTATAAGAAGTTTATTTTTTGACTCAAGTACCAAATATCGGCAAAATGACCATTATTAACATAAATAATTACATAATATTCATAACATTGCAATAAGTGATATAAAAGGAATAATGAACTTGAAAAAGTTTCTTAAGAAAGTAGAAATTAACTCTAGTTTATTATTCAGGAGTTTAAAGAACAATCGAGTCAAGTCGGACACGAGGTAAGGGAACTTCTTAACCGAATTTATATTCTTTGGGTTAATCTTCTACATTCAAATTATGTCATGATATTATTATTTACAATATTGTATTTTTACTTTCATTATGTTTACTTATATTGAATACACATAATAGATCTAATTTATTTAAAAAAATGAACTTTGTAAGGGACTTCGTCTCAATCTCCATTCATTGAGGCGTATTTTGTTTTATACAATACTTTCTTTTATACGGTGTATAAACCCCTTTTACTTTTACGTTTATTCAAAAGGAATCTTTTTTATACGAAGAGTTTTACTAAAAGACAAAAGGGAATGTTTTTTTTGTTGTATGTATGCGGTGACAATGACTTCTCTGCCACCGTGACCATTATTTGAGTTTCGGCTTCCTTTATAAGCTATAATTTCTTTAGATTAAAAATAAATACCAAGTTTTAATTTTATTTTATTTTGGTATTGAAAATGGTTTATAAAGTTTTTTTATTATATCAATGTGTTTTATTGATATCTTATGATTGAAATTTGGAAATTTTATGTTTCCTTTATGTATGTTTTATGTGATACGATTATGTTTTAGTTTATGATATGTTTAAACTTGTTCATATGAGGAATGCATTGGACTTAATAAGTGACGGGTGGAGCCCGCTATAGCTTCTCAATGCATCGGTAGGTCTCATGAGACAAACTAGTGTCTTGGCATGAGGCCTTGATAAAATCTTATTTGTAGTCTTGGCATGAGGCCTTGGCTACGTGGTTATGATACTCTGGCATTATGCATTCCATCATTATGAAAGTGGTTATTGATATTTCATGTGATTATTCGACTAGTATAATATCCATGTGAATAAGTAAGTGGCATTATTACATTTTATTTTTTCCATATTATGCTGAAGTTCACGTTCAAAAGGCTTTTGTTTTAGTTATACATTGCCTTAAATGTTTATGTTTATATATGAATGTTTCCGCAATATAGTTATCCTTACTGAGCATCTGAGCTCACCCCTTTCAATGTTTTAATTCTTCCTGTATGTGAAGAAGTATTTTATGAATGACCTGAAAGGATAATATGAGGGGATATGAAGACAAGATTTTGTTGTAGTTTTGTATTACTTTATGATTTAATATAAAACTTATGAATGTATCTAGTGTTTACAGGCTACTAAACTAATCGGTCTTTCGAGACTTGATCTTTGTGATCATGCCAATGTTACGTAATAATGCACCGACTCTGGGTAACTGGGTTCGGAGCATTACAGTTGGTATCAGAGGTAGTTTAGTACTAACCTTGGAAACTAGATTTAGATAAACTCTGATTAGAGAACATAGCCCTAAGATAGACTTTGAGGATTACTATAGAAGAACTTCCTAGATTTTTCAAAATAAATAGATTTTGTGAGTTTTCTGAGAAATACATCCCTGACTGTATACAAGTAGGTAGATGTGGCTCTGACACAGATGTACCTAGGGGTAAAACTCGAAAACACCTCTTTGAGCTAGACTCGAATGGGAACAGGTGCATGATAATGGGCCTTGACGCACTCTTGGTTACGACACGCCCAGGGGATATGCATTGGATAATTCAAGATTTCTTTACAAACCATTATAAAGGGTTTATGAGTATATACATCCTCAAAGAAAAACATTTTTATGATTATGGATTATATCCATAAATAGTTAAATTTATGTTAAGTGTTTTACATGTATAGAATTATGTATTTCGATTCATAAACTAATCTAGTTTATGACATTGTTTAGAAATGGTGCCTAGTGGAAGGAATGAAAACCTTATCAATGCATGCACTCTATGTAGGGATTTCCCTCCTTCTCGAGATAATTATAATGGAGCTGGTGATACAACTAGTGTTGATCAGCTTATCACCATACTGGGACAACACACTCAGGTTATGAATAATAACCTTATTCGAATAGAGCACCCTAATCCGCAACGTGGAGGATCAATGTTAGACCGCTTAATGAGGAAACAACCACCAACATTCAATAGGAGTAAAAATCTCTTAATATCTGAGCAATGGATAATTTCCCTAGAGAAAATATTTCAGGCCTTGGGGAGTAGTGAAAGGGAAAAGGTTATCATGGAAGTTTACCACCTCACTGGAGATGTTGATTAATGGTGGTCATTGATTCAAAATACAAAGGAAGATGAAGAAGTATCACGTATGGAATGGAGAGAGTTCAAAGAGCTTTTCTTAGAAAAAAAACTTTTCTCGTGACCATCGAGCAGATATGGAAAGGCAATTTCTGAGTCTGAGACAAAAGGAGGATGAGAATGTCGTAAAGTATGAGCCTAACTTTACAAGGTTAGTGAGGCATGCAGTAGATTTTATATGTAACCCAAGAATTAAGATTGATCATTTCGTTGATGGGTTAATCCCATTTCTCTATCGAGCATTAGTATCAAAATCTTTCTCAACATACGAAGATATAGTCTCGTGTGCTATCAAGATAGAAAATGAATTATCTATGTCTTATGACAACAATGTAAAGAAAGAGAAGAAGAGAATGATGGAACAAGAGACAGATAATGGGAAAAAGGGAAAGAAGGATTTTCCATTATGCGATAATTGTGGGAATAATCACCCCAGTACTTGCCTAAAAGGAATGGGAGTTTGTTATAAATGTGGAGAAAAAGGTCACCAGGCTCGTGATTGCAAGGGAAACAAAGAGGATATAAATGTTGAATTTTAAAATTCTAGAGAAATGGGGCATTATGAAAATGAATTTCCTAAGAGCCAGGGAAAATTACCTCAGAAAAGGACAAGGGATCAAGGCCATGTTTATGTTGTTACAACAGATGAAGTTGAATAATTATTTTGTTTGTGTTTTTGGACTCAAGAACTATATTATGGTTATAAGAATAATGTGATATATATAAGGATTTTACTACAGTACTTGTTGTTTTCATTAAGGTTTTAATATGATGAAGGTAATAATATTTTTAGTATGTGACAATAAGAGAAAATCTACTTTGTTTTGGAAATATGATGTTACAATTGATTTCGTAATTTAGAGACCTTTTATAGAGAGTATGGACAAAGGTATTTTGGATAACTATAAAGGTTGGAATGGATTAAGTTGAACTTTGGATAGTATTGTTTAAGGTTAAAACATTTATGAAGATTACTTTTGAAATATTATAATACTATACTTTTAGGAAAAGGACAACCAGCAGGTTGGGGGATAACCCATTGCGTCGGACAATGCAGTAGGAATCGAACCCACAACCATAGTGTGACATGCCTTTATTACCTACCACTAGCCTACAAGAAGTCCCTGGTTTTTACAAAAAATATTTCCTAATGAAAATGGTATGTGTTAATATTTGGAACCTTATACAATTATGATAAATAGAATATTTTTGAGTTCTATTACCTTTTGTAGTGAAAGATGGGTTTGTGGTAAAAATTTATTAAAGAATGAAAGTCTACATGACAAGTAAGTATATTTCCTTACGTTCTTAGTAAATCTCCTAAATAAATTCCTCAACTTTCTGAAAGGAAACTTGGAACAAAAATTTTGTCGGTTAACTTTTCCAGTTGGGGAATAAATGACCATTTAACCAATCACAAGTTTGTGATTTTATTGTAGTTAACATTCTCCTAATCCTGTTTTATACAACTCTCCATCAGACCTTGACGGTTTGTTTTTCCTCCATATCCATATTTTCATAGAATCCTAGTATGGTCTATCTTGGGTGACCTTTGTACTTCTCTTTCCTTCTTTTAAAGTTATATTTTTGTAACCCTATTTCCGATGTGGGTTTTCCACAAAGGTATTTTCCATTTTCAACCTTTTATTTTATATGAAATATTTCAAATTGTGAGGACGCAATTTATTGGAGAAAGGGAGAATGTAACACCCCAAGCGTCCATGGTACACTTCTCTTTGAATAATACAGTGGCATGTGTTGTACGCAACCTCGAGTTCTAACACACCACAACCAATCAAACTAGCCATTATGAATAGTAGTACCTACTTTTTGGAATTTTATTAATTTTATCATTCAAAATTGACTTCATTTTTGGATTCGGAATATCGAATTTAGTCTACGGTGAAATTATGGAACTTTTCGGATAACTTTTATATTTTGATGAATAGTGGAAATTACTAAATTTTAATTAAAAACAACTTTTTTAATCAAAATAATTTATAGTGATGAATTATACTATTTATTGGTTTTATGGTATAATTGGAATATATTTTTACCATTTAATCCAATGGTGGTCATTAGAATTAATTTCACTTTGAAATTGGATATAAACAATTGTCTATCTTTTGATATATATTATTTCTTAAAAATAAGATATTTGTTGTGACATCGGGAATTAATTATTAAATTAATTAATTCAAATTATATGTTTTTAATTTTTTATATTAGACATCATTTTTGAATTTTGAATATCAAATATAGATTAGAGTGAATTTTTGGTTTTTTTCTGAAAAACATCAATTTTTTATGAATAGTGAAACCACTAAGTGGTAGTTAAAAAACTGATTTTTCATTTAAATGAAACATTACCAATTCTGTGATTTGATTTTCAAAAATCCGACATACATGGTTTTCATTAAGAAGTAAAATTTGGTTCAATGGGATTAAAATAATTTTTAGTGAATAGTAACTTTTAAGTTTTATTAATCGCGATTAAAGGTAATTAGTGTAATTAAAGGTAAATATAATGTTATAATAATATGAAATTACCATTACACTTGTCCTAACCTTATTGGATAAGTCATGGCCAACCAAGAAAATCCATGGGTTAGCTTGGGGACTGCATGGAGCCACTTGGGTAAGAAATGACATTAATAACTTTTTATTTAAAGTAAAAATAAAATTCTCACTAACATGTGTAGTTTTACTAAAACAATTATTACATGGGGTTATATAAGATAAATTTTAGACTATAAATATTCATTGGAAAGCTGAAAATATTTCATACATCTTGGTAATTTTTTTATTATTTTTAGACATTAAATAGTTTAAATTTTTTATGACACCATGATGATGCAGTGATTACCTCATTAATTAACAATTTAAATAAAATGAAACGGTAATGTAAAATGTAAGACTTACACTTGTCAAAAACATATTGGATGGATATATTTCGATCCCATATCACCTTATCCTCTAAATATATAATTTTGGGACCTTTGAAATCCGAAAAGCACTTGATAATAATGTAACCTTCCATTACATTCCAAGAGTGCCCCTCCTCTCCTCTTATAAAAGCCCCCACCTCTACCACCTTATTCACACCATCAAAGCCATTTGGATCAGCCAAACTCTACCCAAATACTCTCTCAAAATCCATATCTTACTCCTAGAAGCCTCACTTTGGGCAGAAGTCTTCCCAATGAAGCCTTTTTCTCAAATAAAAAAGAGTTACCCGATTTTAAGGTAATGTCTTCTCTTATGTTCTTTTGTTTTATTTTGCTTCTCCAACCCCTTAAACTATTTTTATTACTTTATTTTGTAACAAACCCAGTATCTTCAATATACTAGGATGTTTTTATGAGATTTATTTGATTTACACTTACACAAACCTTCATCTAATGGTTAAAGAACGTGGTGTTTTTGTGGGTGGTGAATTACTGCCTCGCGAAACAATGATTGTTCAATCATCATTTAACACCTCTCATGGTGGCCATTAAGAAGAAACTATTTTTATATATGATATATATTATGTTTATGTATTCATTATTCTTATTTATTTTTTATTTATGGAATATCTTTATGACCTCCATTGTGGGTAAACGCGATAATTTCATTTTAGGAAGTGCAGACTACCGCCCCCTCAAAGTGATTTGAATCGTTAATGCCATATGTGGGACATGTAAAGGATTAAGAAAATGATATTATATATGATATTATACTAGAATTATAATACAACTTTATATCATTATGATTTCATTCCATTAAATATGAAATAGAAATGTAAGTAGCGTTCATGCGTACGTACGGCTTACCGTCTACATGAACGGTGCATTTCATTTCTTACCTCAAAATGTTATGTAATATTATAAATGAATATATATAATGGATATATATTATATATATTATATCTAAATCATCAATATAATTCTGTATATAATGGATATTTTACCACATAAACAACTTGTAATTATAAGAAGTTTATTTTTTGACTCAAGTACCAAAGATCGACAAAACGACCGTTATTAACTTAAATAATTACATAATGATAATAACAAGGTAATAAGTGATATAAACGGAATAATGAACTTGAATAAGGTTCTCAATAAAGTAGAAATTAACTATAATTTATTATTCAGGATGTTAAATAATGATCGAGTTAAGTCGGACCCGGGGTAAGGGAACTTCTTAACCCAATTTCTATTCTTTGGGTTAATCTCCTACATTCAAATTATGTCATGATATTGTTATGTCCAATATTGTATTTGTACTTTCTTTATGTGTACATATAGTGAATACACATAATAGATATAATTTATTTAAAAAATGATCTTTGTAGGGCACTTCATCTCAATCTCCTTTCATTGAGGAATATTTTTTTATACAAAACACTCTTTTATACGGTGTATAAACCCTTATGATTTTTACATTTATTCAAAATTAATCTTTTTTATACGAAGCGTTTTACTAAACGACAAGAGAGAATGTTTTTTTTGTCGTACATATGGGGCGAAAATGACTTCTCCGCCGCTGTGACCATTATTTGAGTTTCGGCTTCCTCTACAAGCTATATCTTTTTTTAGATGAAAAATAAATACCAAGTTTTAATTTTATTTTATTTTGGTATTGAAAATGGTTTTGAAAGTGTTTTTATTATATCAATGTGTTGTATTGATATCTTGTGATTGAAATGTGGAAAAGTTGTGATTCCTTTATGCATGTTTTATGTGATACGATTATGTTTTGGTTTATGATATGTTTAAACCTGTTCATATGAGGAATGAATTGGACTTAATAAGTGACAAGTTGAGCCCGCTATAGGTCCTAGATGCATTGGTAGGTCTCATGAGACAAACTAGTGTCTTGGAACTAGGCCTTGACAAAATCTTATTTTTAGTCTTGGCACGATGCCTTGACTACGTGGTTATGATAGTCTGGAATTATGCATTCCATCATTATGAAAGTTGTTATTGATATTGCCTATGATTATTTGACTAGTAGAATATCTATGTGAATAAGTAAATGGCATTATTTAATTTTATTTTTTCCATATTATACTGACGTTCAAGTTTAAAAGGATTTTGTTTTAGTTAAACATTGCCTTAAATGTTTATGTTTATTTATGAATGTTTCCGCTATATTGTTATCCTTACTGAGCATCTGAGCTCACCCCTTTTAATGTTTTAATTTTTCCAGGATATGAAGGAGTATTTTTTGAATGACCTGAAAGGGATAATATGAGGGGATATGAGGACAAGAGGTTGTTGTAGTTTTTTTTACTTTATGATGTAATATAAAACTTATGAATGTATCTAGTTTTTCAAGGCTATTAAACTAATCGGTCTTTCGAGACATGATCTTTGTGATCATGCCAATGTTACGTAATAATGCACCAACTCTAGGTAACTAGGTTTGGGGTGTTACAGAAAAATTGTTTTATGTTATTATCTGGGGAGTTTATAACAATTTTTGACTTATAGAATATATTCAACAATAAATTATTATTTTATTTTAGGAATGAAGAGGGAGTTAATTTTTGTAATTATGTATGTTTTCCTTATGGTTTTATGGTAAATTAAGGGTATTAACATGTCTCTAGAGAATATATGATCATGTTATTTATATATTTTGTATGTGAAATTTAGAGATAATTTATATTGATTGGGAGTTAATATTATGTTGATTTTGGAAATTTAGTGACCTTATTCCTAATTTTTTTTATTTTTTATTTGGTCAGACATATTTTAGAAGGGTTTTATGGTTTATTACTTATATAATGGATTAAGTATAACTATGGGTGTTTCTATTATGGTTTTAGAAATTAATTTATTATTTCATCATATAATTATTTATCCATATTAGATAACATGTGCTAAAAATATTAGTTTTGAGGGTAAATAGAGATAGAAGTATTGACTTATAATTCTATAATGTATCATACAATTTAAAAAATATAAAATTTAGTGCATAAAACATGAAGAAATAATATTAAATATTAATTTCTTATAGTAAGATATGAAGTGGAAATTGATCAAAGATAAACCAAATGATGAAATTTTACTTATTAAATTTAATTAAATAAAGTTATTAAATTTTATCATGTTATTTATTTTCATATAAAAATAATACATCAAAATTAATAAAATGATCTTGAAGTGAAATTTTATCCTTTTACATTATTTTCAAATGAATTGTTGGTTTTTTCATCCATTAATGAGTCATGGGTTTTTATTGTTAACTTTTTTAATCATGTTCTATATAACTATCTATTAGTAATTGGATATTATTATTCTTCCCCATGTACATATTTTCACATCCGACGAATTTTACCTTATTTTGAAACCTAGTTTTTTTAATTCTATATGACCTTCATATTTCCATTTTCCTCTTTTTCAAAGGAAATTGTGTTTTCCATTTTTATAATGTGTGTTTTCCGCATAATAATTATCAAATGTAAAACCATTGATTACCAAAATCAAGTTCAAATTGTGATGTCACAATTTATTAATTGGTAGGAATTTAACACCCAAATAATTTATAAGAACAACATTTTGTTTGATATCATATACGACACATAACACCAAGTTGAAACAAATCTTAAAATATAGTTATTTAAATATCAGTAGTAAGTTCTTGTTGTTGAATTTATGGGTATGAATAGGGATAAATAAATTAGGAAATATATATAATGTTTCTACTCAATATTAATGTGTTAATTAACTCATATAAAATAAGCAATCAATTTTTTGTCAAAAGTTTTATTATGTTACCTAAATAATTTTCATTTCAATAGGATTTTTATTGATTTTTGTGAGAAAATATTATAATTTAAATTTAAGACTTTTTTAAAATTTAATTTATAAAATTATAATATATTTTACAATAAACATTTCAAAATTATTTTAGACTTAATTTTAAGTAACTTTTGAAAAAAATTTATTTTTCAATGAATATTAAAAAATAATAAATTTTACTAAAAACTATATATTTATTCATGAAATTAAAATTTTACATTTTTATTTAAAATGGTTTGAATGTAAAATAAGTTAAGTAATATTATTTATAATCCAATTATGTTTAATTATAAATAAAATATTATTGAATTTGGTATATTCATATTTTAAAACTTAAAAAGGGATTATTTAGAAAAACTAATTTCATTACACTATTAGTTTTTATCTTAGATTAATTTTTTCAACTTATATAAATTTAATCGAAAAAAATGAATTATGCAATTAGAATTTATAGTTCATAATTTCCAAATAGGACCCCTTTTTTTGTTCAATATGAATAGTAAACATAGTAAATTATTATTAGATCCATAAAGGTAAAATTGGTTAATTTGGTTTAAAAATACTATTAGGGTCCCAAAATCAACCCAAAACATGGCTTTGTTTCATTATAGGGAATATAGTTGACCCTATTAATAATAAATTATAATATATGGCATTTTGGATCCATTTTCCCCTGATAATTACATTTAAAATATTTTGTTTAAATAAAATTACAAAATTTCATTTTCTTGACTTTTATATATCTAATATTTTAGCATAAGGTTAAAAGGATGTTATGTTAGGTTATAAATATTTATTTTAAATATAAAATAATTTTATTTATCATATAAATTTATTTTTAATTTTTAGTTAATGAATAATTATTCTAAATTCTTACGTAATTAAAATATATTATTTATTCAATTAATTGAATAACAGAATAAATTCCTTTAAAATGTAAAATGTATTAAAATTTGGATGAATCATTGAGTTAAAGGAATATTTTATATAATTTTATATTATTATTTATTTTTTAATGTAATATATTACATTTAAATATTTTTCTTTTTGATCTCTTTTAAGTCAAATTAAAAGAATAGTTTCAAAATGGGATTAATGATATTTTATGAAAATAATATTTCATTAAACTATTTAAAAATCATAAAAATATTGAAATATTAAAATTTGGATAATATATGGTCTAAATTATAATAAATTATTCATTTATTAACTAATTGTTACATGAAATGTAAAATTATAACAATTCAAGAGTGAAAAATACATTCTCACAGTTAAGATCTGTATTAGTTAATAGAGGTGTTAAGACAAAATATAAGGTTTAAACCAAAACATAAACCTCAAAAAAATTACTATTTTATGTTATTTAAAAATTAACGACTTTATCCAAGAATCTAAGCCTGTTTAGAGTCATTTTAGTTATATTATAGTTTTATTATATTATAATCTTTTATGAAATTCCAAGAGTTCCCCTTCCCTCAATTATAATAGAGAACCCATCCTTTATCTTATTTACACAACTTTGAGCCTTATAGTTCAAAAATAACCTACCAAATTATCTTATAAATATCCTTATACATATTATATATTTTATGGTCTTCCCCAAAGGCCATCCCTTTAATCCTTAATAGGGTACTTATAGGAATTCTTCTAAAGGAGAGGTAATCGTCTTAACCGATTAAATTGTTTTTTACTTCCTCTTTTTCCTCAAATATTTCTATGTTATTTATGATAACATATTAAATTATGTATAATAAATATAATTTATTTTTATTATGATTATGGAACCACCACTATCCATCCTATTTCCTATTAAATAGGGAGTAAATGTATCCCTTCTGTGTACATATTGTGTACTGTCTCCACATAGCGATAAAATACATTTTACATCACAATATTTTATTTATGGGTTTAATTTTTATATATTATTTTTATAAAATAATTATATTTCATTAATAATAATATATTTTTTACCATCTTACCTTCCAATCTGTTATAAAACGATAATGTTGCTCATAATTACATGTGTACTACCTCCTCCACGAAGCAATGTGCTTCATTTTTCATTTATGATTTACATATATGGTAATAATGAAAAATTTAATGAATATATATGATATATATTATATAAGAATTATTTTTTAAATGTGAATTAAAATTATAATTTCTTTTGTTCTGTTCGTTGAAAAATGAAAATATTGTTCATGCACACGTATATCTTGTTATCTCTAGGAATGGTATAATTCATTTTTCTATCACTGTATTTATGGATTAATCCTATATATATAATAGTATATTTATATCATGATTAACATTTTTATATTATGGAACTAATATTAAATTATATATATCAGAGCAACTTAACTGGAACTCTCATGAAAAATGAAACAATTAACTCCCCAAAATGATATTAATGAATTAATAATGTGTGGGTGTTAAAATGATATAAATGGATAATATTTGATATTATATGTTTGTAAATTATTATTCTATGTAATTATAATATATTTAGATATATTATTCTAGAGGATACAATACTTTCAAAGAAAGTGGATCTTCTTGTAAGGGATATTCTTCTCAGTATTTTTTCTTTGAGACATATGCCATATTAAGCAATTTTTTCTTTTATGTGTTGTATATAATAAATTTTGAAGCTAATAATTTGTTATAATAGAAATAGAGGAAATCATGGATTTCTTTATGTAAATTTGTATTGACATAGTGTCAAAATTCACTTAAGGTTTTCGATTAATGAAGGTTGAATCCTTCATGAAAGGAATGGGTATCACAGAGGTCATTGAAGAATTGAGGAACTTGCCTTCTGTGAAGATGGTAACTTCTATGAAATGAATGTATCTACAAAAATTTCAATGGTGTTTCGTGGTATTTTTTTCCCATGAAGATGGAAAAATTCAAAAAACATACCTCTCCACATTCATGACCCTTACAAATACCTTCCATAAACCAAAATTTAAGTGGGGTGAACCATTAGACTTCTAGAAGATATAAATTTTGGATACATCATATTTCACAAGCCAGATGGGATATGGATTCCAAAAAGTATCCATCACTCATGAAAAAAATATCACGAGTTCTTAAGACACTAACACCATGTTTAAGATGAATTTTTTAAAGTTTCACGAACTTAATGCTAGAGGAAATCCCCTCGTGATTCTTTGGGATTCATGATATAACTATACATTATGAATCCTTCCCAATGGGAACTATTATTTCAGCCTGAGGAAGGGAATTTGTTCTTCATGATGTCCTTAAATTCATGATCTCTATAACCATGATGAGATCCATGACTATTCTGAAACCCATGATCTTCACAAAACCCACATTAAATACCAGTCCATGGAAACTTCTTTATATAGATATACCTTCATTAATGTTGAGTTCTTGATGGTCAAATACCCATTCAAACATGGTTCATTCATTCCATGACCTTCTGCACAATTAGTATCATCAACCCTAATATCTAGACCCTTCATTCAAATTACAGTATGGGCAGTTTTATCACTTATTTTTATTAATCCTATCATCAAAAGTTTGGGACTCTTATATATTTCCTCACCATGACATTGGATGGAACACGGCAGGAACAATGTCATCAAAATATCGGGACTCTTATATATTTCATCATCATGACATTTTTCATGCCTTGTTCCATCCAAAATAATTTTCTAAATAGACACATAATCCCTGATGGTGGCATAATCATGGAAAGAAGCTCACCTTTCCTGGTGTGGAGAACTTATGGAATTTCCTCATGCTCAAATTTTAAATCATCTCCCAAGGAATAAACCCCAAAGATGTTTGATTTTTAAGTATTTGAACTAAATATCCAAAATTCCAAGTCACACTATGTTAAATTTCAGGACAATTTCCTCAACACATGGTGTTAAAATGTTGTCATACCTTGTGCAATGAACATTGGATTCTCCATGTATCACAGTAATGTGTTGATGCCTCACCTATTTGGAATCCCTTATTTATAATCCCCACACCATCCTCTATTTTCACTTCTTCCATGACACAAGCATCCTTAACACATGTTGTTGAACTACATGGACTAGTCATCTCACATGACATTAAACTATGAAATCGAACTATGTGGGTTTTCATTCCTATATCATATCAGGGCATGTAGGATTCCTCTCTGATGAGAAATACTGAAATACATGGGACACCACTATTAGTTTTAATCTTAATACACCAACACTTCCATTAAATATATTTATCATTCCCCTAGGAGGTAACAACCCTGAACTGAAGTCATTTCCCCTGGGAACATACTCAACTTCAAGGATTGAACTCGAAGACACTACTAAATATCACCATCATCATATTATTCTAACTACTACTTTCCCAATACACAAAACTTTTGTGTGCAAACTATCCCCATAAAACATTAAACATATGACCAATCTATCCCCTCATGATTTTGAACATGTGACCAACTTTTCCCTACAAGGCATTAAAATTTTGACCAAGCTATGCTCACAAGACATTAAACCTATGTCCAATATATCCATAAAATATGTCAAACATTTGACAAAACATTCCCCATAATACATTAGAATTATTATTATAATATCCATACAATATGTAAAACCTATGATCACCTAATCTACACAATACATTAAACATGTGATTGTGTCCCCACAAGACCCTAAACCTATGAACCTACTAGGTACATAAGAACATCTACCCCACATAATGAAATTGGTATGACCATAGAAAATACCTCATAAGTCTTATGTCCCTAGTGAAAATTACCTTGGGTCCAATATAGTATTCCTCGGGGTACACACCCAAGATTCCTCATATGTAAGATTCCATCAACATCAAAAAAGAAGGAATTTATAGGTGTCCAACACACCAAATATTTATATATTAAAATATTTTACCAACATCATTATGAGATCTTATAGTTGTTATATTATGTTCTATGATAGAATTAGGGCAATTAACTAGATTCCACCTTGCAAGGGAATCAGTAATAAGCTTCACCAACATGACTTAAATCTACGAGGGATGTTAGGAATAGGAAATAAACTCCAAGTGGGAATCCATATAAGTGGTAAAAGATATCTCATCATCATGATAAAATCATATATAATACATAATCAACTATATATATAGAGTCCACTCATATTTGGGAACCATGAATGATGGGAAAACAAAAAAATCAATTCACGACATCAATGTGTGTCCCTGACAAAAGGTTTCTGAACACAATGGTGAACCTGAAGTGAAACTAATCACCTTTAACATGGATTATATCAGTCACATTGGATGAAACTAGATTTGGGAATCACTAGATCTATAACTTTCTTTTTCAGGTATCACTAAATAAAATTATGGACTGATCATTAAATTATTCTTCTAAAACTGGGAGAAAATGGTGGTTGATGGGAATATATGGTCTGATAGATATTCAACATGTATCCTTACTCCACCATGGAAATAATGGATAATTTTTAAAAATTTTGGAATTTATTTCATCAAGTCTATAATGAAAAATACATTCATTCACCATACATGACCCAAGCTATTGAAATTTTTTGATGAACCAGTGCTAAAACTTATTGGGGGAAAAGAACTAGTGCTACATCAATCATGAAAAAAATACAGTTCTTCCTTGGAGGACACCACTTGTTTATCTTCTAAACATCCTATCCCCATATCCCACTCTATGTTCATCCATGATAAAATCACCAACTCCTTTTTTCCTTAGTTTGAATAAAAAGGTGTAATCCTAACCAAGGACATGAACAGATAGGACCTAGAAGAATCAATACCCTATCAACACCACCACCCCTGAGGGATATGTAGGGGAAAACCCCACAGTTCATGATAGTAAATCATTTTGGGAGCCTCTAACCATATAGTTTTAGTGACTTTCTCCCATATTATTAGGATGTAAGGAATGTTTGGGTTTCACTTATGAAAACCACCACCGAAGAACCACCCAGCAGAGCTCCCACTCGGCCACACCAATAATGCTAACTAGATCCATAGCCCAATGAGAATGATGATATTATCCTTGATCTATCATCCTTATTCTATAACACCTAGAACCAATGATGTTGTCATGCCACAAACACTTCCCAATAGGAGGCCTCTCCCTCAGCTTCTGTGGACCCTGCCACCATTGACACATCACATTGAATCCTCTCAACTACTATGCAAAGGACTATCATTTCCCAAGTGGAATCAATACCCCATCTACCATCTAGGTAGGTTGGGATGACTCTCCACATCATTAGAATTTTTGTGAACTATCATAGTCTACTCAATTATAAAGACTTTCATTATGGAGGTCCTCCCCACAACACCATAAAATAACACAAAGTCCATTCCCAAGTCAATGACTTCGCCTAACTAGAATATATGTCCAAGGGTAGAAGAGAAAAATGTTTTCATGGAGGTCATAACCATTACATCATCCATAGTTCATACCAATGAAATTCACATGATCTGTATTGGCACTCTGAAATGATGGCTAGAACTATATTGATCCAAAAATGATAATTTCCTTTCCAATCAGAAAGAGGAAATAGATACCCCATCTTATATTGATATAGTAATAAAGTTGAAAAACACATTAGAATAATCCTTAACATTCCATGTATGTTCGGCCTATGTAATGCCCCATCTACAAGATATTATGTAGAGAAAGTATGTAACACTACCACCCCAAGTTTCCCAGCCAGCACTAATTGGGGATTGTGGTGATCAAGAACTAGACCCTACCCTATATAATGATTTGGAGAAAGACTTATGTGAGTCCTATCCATTGACTAGATATTGGTTTTGTTATGGAAACCAGTAACCCTATGCTTTACCATACCAGATTTCCTCAGTGGGGACTAGGAAGCATGATTCTACTAGAATATATGTCCTAAATTTAGCTGCTTCTTAGGTTCTAGAAAGATTGTCCAAGAAGAATTGAGAATTTCTATGACGTGCATCACCAGTGTCAGAGGGTTGACAACACAGAGATCCTGGTGGCTCAACACCTTGATTGGTATGAATATCATCATGCTTTTCAATGAATCTATGTTAGAAACCTCATGTTTTATATAATGATGCATGAGGAATCATTCCATGTGTACATCATAATATGGGGGAAGTATGTCACTCTCTGCATCAATCCCATTACAAGGAAACAATGATATTATTAGGCTGATGATCCTGCTGACAATGAAAGTTCATCACTAACCATTGATACCATGATCATTTTCATGATCAATCAAATAGATGATTAGAGAAATTAGTATGATAACAAGTGGTATGATAGAGAAAACCTTCCTTCAGGAGGGATGAAATATCTTGAATACCTTCTAATAGGTTCCCCCGCACATCGGCATAGACAAGCTCTTGGCCTCTAAAGTCCCTAGATAAGGTACTACTACCTACCGATCATTCTCTTCATAATTTTAAACGAGTTTTTGATCCATTCATCTTATCTAAGTTTATTCCAAAGACTGATTTAGTCCCTAAAATGGTAAATTTTCTTTAATATCTTGATGGATTCAAGACACTAACTCCTGATCTCTTCACCAAATAGCTCCCATAGTGAGACAATGTCAAATGAAACAGTGTCACTCCTATAATGGGACATCTAGTCTTTCATGGATAATAACCCAAGTTTGAGGTAGGTTTTCCCACACACATAATTAGGGTTGTGTCTAGTGGCACTTGAAAGCAGCCAAGAAACAACCTTCCTACCGCACCTGAATATTTAGGCATCCCACATTGGGACCACAATATTTGTGGTTCACAAGTTAATATAATGGTCAAGTATTTTATAACTGTTAATCCTAAATAAGATGGCATGATAATCTCTCTCATCTCTCACCTTGAGGCTCTACAAATGGAACAAGTGTTGATCTTTCTTGAAGAAATGTTATATCCAACATGGTTGGATCATAGTTTTCCCCCACAATAATTTGGTAACTCAAGCTTCACCCCATTTAAAATAATTTTTGATCCGCTAATGAACATGGAATGTATAACCTCGTGGTGTGGCCTGATGCTCGAGACACTATAAAAGTTAAAGGATTCCAAGATATAGGGGTTTTTCATACTATTGAGGGACCTGCCTTTATATGGTATGGTTAGATGGTTCCAAGATCTATCATCATCTAGGAGTATCTCTAAAGATAATTCTTCCATTATTTTATCTCAACTCATCACAATACCAACATCACTAACCTATCAATGTGCAAGAAAAAAATTGATGGGTGAGTTACTAATTTTATATCCCTATAGATGGTAAAAATGTACTCCATCAATATATATCACTCCAAAGAATAAAAATTGAAAATGTGTGTGGAGAATTTAAAAGATGAGCTAGTAACCACCCTCATATAACTGATATATTTAGGTGTATTTCGAGTGTTTTTTGATAGAGTACCACATTTGGAAGAATCTTTGTTCTGTAAAAAGAAATGGCCATCCTACTGTAACATCTAGAGCCCGTGAAAAAACCTATGAAGGCTGAATCAATCACAACTATATAGACTGAGGCCCCATAACTATTCCACCTCTAGGAACCACTTCTAAATATGCCCCTCCAATTATATCCTCTTCAAAAATAACATCATCAAAAAAAAATTTCTCAAGACACCCACTAGGGCCATGAAACCAAGAATACTTTCATAGAGCATAATAATATTCCCTACTCATTCATGGAAGAATAGGTCTTAATCTATTTAATATATTCCCTAGAAAATCACATAATAATGTTTTCAAAATGCTGGAGGCCCCAAGATGATTAACATTCTGATTGAGTTAACTAATTCCCACACCAGAGGGTCCTTTTACACAACATTATAGAGTTTTTTATCTTCAAAGAGTGATTTTTATTCAATTATTTTCTCTAGGTCTAGGTAGACCATTAATTATTTGAGTTTGGTGACATACATGAATAGGTAGTATATGTCGATGCCACCCCTGATGGTGATAAAGAAGAAACTGAAGAGTGTTAATAGCCTTCAGATAGTGCTACACAGAAATAAAATGATTGTATATATCAGAAGATTCCCTTTTTTCCAATGGAATTGTCAATGATCACTTCAGAAAACTGGAACCCCTTATGATTTTCACATCTATTCCATCCACTACTTCTATGTCACACCCTTCCAAATATCATAATAATAGGTACAAAAAACACAAGAAAAATTTGATTCCCCTATCAATGAAAAAATCATCCTACACTCTAGGCGAATTTATGCCCTAAAAAATGGGAGAAACCCCAAAAATTAATCCCATTCTAAGATACTACACCAACAATGAACAATAATATGCTTTTCTAAACACCATCAAGCTAGTAGATCATGTAAATATACTCAATAATGAGGGACACCATTGGACTCTTCAAAAACCTAGGTCTGACTCTACTGAAGGAGTCATTGGAATCATGGAAATTGGAAGGACACCTGAGCTAGTAATCCAAAAGAGATGTTTCATGTCCCTGATACCATACAAAGAGCCTCACATAGGGCCCAACACACACAACCTTCTTATTATTCTCTCCATAGCTGGTTGTATTAGTCAATCATGTGGCCTAACCAAAAAGCATCTCGATCAGCCTAAAATGAAATATCAATAACCAAACATGTCAAGTACCATCTGAGCCCCATCACCTCAATTATCTATTTTCACCAACCTCCATGTCATAAAATGACCCTCAGGAAGTACAAATACGACACTTGAAAGGTTGAACAATGTGTTAAAGCATCACTCTAGTCTACCGATGTGACTATCTAAGCTTGATGCACTTTTCTTATCAAATGAGATGTTAGAAAACCTTATTGAGGTGATAAAAATCTCTCTCTAGTCTGAAAATGTCGTATTTTCCACTGAGTCCTACCATACGGAGGATCCTTAACACGATGAATGACAAGTTGTACATTACTTCTCTAAAGAAGATGAGGGTGAAACTATTTAGGGGACCATACGCCCATATTATATCACAGTCCAATTTGATGGCATAGAATGTTGTTGTTTACTAATGGATACAAGCTCTATGATCAATATTATCCCAAAACATGACCTTAATATTCTAGGGATTATGGAAGAAAATTTTACTCCCAGCAATATGACAATTTAGGTTATAAAAAGGGAAAGTAAAAACCAGCATGGAAATATTTAGTTGAAGACCCAATTCAGTGTTCTAGTGGTTAGAACTGGGTTTCTGGTTGTCTCATAGGGCACAAAAAAATAACGCTCTGTTGGGAAGGACCTAGATATGTCTATACGTAGTGGTCCCTTATTCATGTCATCAGTGCCTCAAATAATCCATTTATGGTTGATTAGGGGTACTCCATGGTGATTATTCTCCTTTCAACTATTGTGAAAACCTACTGCCTGAATGACGGGTACAACAAAAGGGAAAAGAAAATTGACCCCAATCGATGAGGATGAGTCTATCAGTCACAAATACAAAATGCGCAATATATAGCACTAACCTTCATTATTACTACATAAAAAGGACGATGAAGGATACATTTATAAGTTCTGAATTGAAATAATAAGTTGTACCTTTATTAGTGATTTATTTTTAGCGTTGATAAATGGTAACATTTATTAGCACATTTTCTAGCATGGATAAAGGTCCATATCATGTGCGTGAGTCCCGCATTGAAATAGTTGATGATTGACTTGTTCTTTATATATGATTTCACTGTAACTCAACCATATATGCCTATTGCAGGGACGAGCCCTAGTATTTATTCTCCACACACATCCATATAGTCACACAGTCATGCGCAACCCTTGTTCCAACTTATACACAAATAGTGGTATGACCCGATCTATTGTTCACCCCTTATATGGGCCTATAAACAGCCCACCCCACCCATAGCCCCATTTTATTATTTCAAACAAATAAAAATAACATTTAATTTAAAGTACTATAAATATTCAAAACTAAAATATGTAAACAAATAAAAAATAAATATGAATAAATTATAAACTATGAAAATTTTATAAATTAAATAATTATTAATTACTTTAATATATATATATATATATATTATAAATATTTTTACATATTACATATAAAATTTATATATATATAATGAATAAATTAAAAAATTATTAAAAATATATAGGTGAACCAGATTTTAATAAATATGAATAAATTTAATAAATATATATATATATTTTAATTATAAATAGTTATAAAAATTATATAGTAAATATAAATATATAAAATTAATAAAATTTAATAATTAAAATAATATTGATGTCTTATTCATTTTTAATTGTTTTCATTCATAATTATTCATTAATATATTCAATATATTTAACATACAAATATATATATATATATATATATCAATATAAATAATATTTCTTAAGTTGCGATTTATATAATACAAATTATTTATGGATATATTAAATAAGTGATATATTTAATGAAAAATGGATTATAATTAAAAATGATATTAATTAAAAACATGACTATTTATATCGAGTAATGGTCATTTAATTGAATGTAAATTGATTTTTCAATTAAACATATATCAAACCTATGTTATGATGATATCCCAAACACAAATACATGATTAATTAATTTTTATATATAATGCACACACATAAAATATTTATGTAATTAATTAAATTTTTTTATAAAAACACAAACACCTAATATTTATATAATTAATTAAAATATTAATATTCATTTTAGAATTTCATTTAGTTACATGATATATTTAACATATTAAGTTTTTATTCAGTAAATTTTATTTATTTATTTTTAATATCATTATAGTTAGTGTTGTTTATTCATTTTTAATATATTGTTTTTGAATTTAATCATTTTCTAATATTTTTCTACGTATATTTATTTACAATGATTTAATATTTTTAAAATTTATTCCTCTTCATTTTTATATATATCCATATTTATTTGATAATTTATTTAACTATCAAAACATAACCAGTTTTCTAATATTTTTAATGTGTACTCATTTAAAAATATTCATTTTCAATAATTTTTTACATTCATGTATTTATGATTATATATTCATTAATAATGGTAAAAATATGTGTAAATAAATATTTTTAAATAAATATGTTTATAAATGTAGATTTATTATATTTAAAAAGTTGTATATTAATAATTATAAATAAATAAATATTATTTTTTTAAAATCTTTATATAATTATAAATAAATAATTATAAATTATAACAAATATATTTAAATAATGACTATATTTACTATATTAATTTCATTATTAATATCCATATTTTTATTTTATTTTTATATATTTATTAAAAATATGTATTTGATTTTAATAAAATTATTTGATGATATAAATATATTTATAATTTTAATTTTATAATAAATATTTTTAAATAAATAATATACATACTATATTTAAATTTATATTTATATTTATTTATTATGGGAATATATATAATTTTATAACTATATATAATGATCTAAAAATATTTATAATTACAAATTTATAATTATAATAATTTAAAAATTTATATATTTATAAATATATTTACAAATTCATATTTTATATATTCATAAAATTATATATTTATAATTATTAATTATTAAATAAATTTTAATTTTTTTTTACAAAATTACAAGTAAATAATTATATATTTAAATAATTGTAAAATTATAATAAATGTTCATAAATAATGAATATATTTAATATATTTTTTGTTATATTTACATATATTTATTAAGTTTATATATATAATGATATAAATAAATTTCTAATTATATATAAATATTTATAAAAATATTTATATATATTTATAATTATTAGTCTTTATCAGCATGAAATAGGCACTCATAAAATCTATCTCTATCTCCATTAATGTTTACCGATGATAATGATACATTTTAGAAATTATAAATCCTTAATACTGGTAGAAGATATATTTATGAGTTATTATTATTTTAGTGTTGATAAAACCCTCCCCGATCTTCTTGAAAGAACCCAATCCAAACAGATTTTTTCTCCCTACTCAAGATCTCATGAAATTAGAATGTTATTGTTGGTCCCCCTTGACATTTTTTTTATATGATTCAAAACTCAAATCTATGGTATGATATTTTTTTCTCCTACTCCCTCTTTTCTTTTTTGTTCAGGTTTAGCACTGTGGGAAAATGCGGTGTTTTCTTCGCTCGGTAGTCGCATGGTTCTATGTTTAGGGTATCTACTCCTTCTCTTTCATTTACACCACATCTATGTTCTTCTTTCTCCTCCCTTACTACTTAACACAATTTTCTAAACCATAGTTGGGTTTATGTTCTAAATTTTTAATGTCTCGGTCCGTAGGGAGTTCTAGTTCTATTTAAGAGCATTGTGTAATTATTATTAGGGTCTTTCTTCATATGTGCATGTTCTTTGTAAGCTACTCCTTGTTCCCCCTTTTTCATAACAAAAAATTGAAGATTTTATTTTTTAACATAGATTTATTTTACGAATTATGAGTATTTAATGAGTAATAGTTATCATTACATAGAAATTTAAATGGTTACAAATTTTTTATTTTTTAAGGAGGGAAGTTTTCATTTTCTACTATTAAATAAAATTTAAATTTTGTGGTATTATTTTATATATCTTATTAAATTAGTAAATATTTTTATTTGGGTAATTTTAATAATTGAAATGGTTTTAGTATATTTTTTATTTATCACAGTGTTTGGTTTTTATTTTCTTGTGTGATTTAATTTTTGATATTTGATATATAAAAATCCAATAGATTTTATTCGATGGGGTTCCCTCTCCAATTATTTATAATTTATGGATTTAACCGTTCATGTTCTTTACTATGATGTTTCATACTACTTTTAATGGAATGAAACAACATATGGTTTGAAATTTTATTATGGAAATCAATTTCAATTTCAAAAAGGCATTAAATAAAAGGTGATTTTAAATGTGTATTCTTAGTAAATATTCCAAAGTCACGTTTTTAACATTAAAAAGAGAGTTGTGAATTATATAACTTCTAAAAAAATTTCAAATATATAATTAGGAAAATTTTATATTTCTGATTGTATTTATACTTTTCATGTATATTGTAACGCCCCGACCCCAGCTACCCAGAGTAGGTGCATTACTTCGTAAAATTGGCATGATCACAAAAGATCACGTCTCGAAAGACTGATTAGTTTGGTAGCCTTGGAAACACTAGATACATTCGTAAACATTACATTACATCAAAAAGTGAAAAACTACAATAACAAAGTCTCCATAGTCCACACTCATATCCTCTTCTGACAATCCCTGCATGTCATTCATAAAATACTCCTTCACATCCTGGAAAATATTAAAACATTGAAAGGGGTGAGCTCAAATGCTCAGTAAGGATAAAAATATTGCGGAAGCTTTTATAAATAAACATTAACATTTAAGGAAATGTATAACTAAAACAAAAGCCTTTTTAAACTTGAACTTCAGCATAATATGGCAAAAATAAAATTAAATAATGCCATTTACTTACTCACATGGATATTCTACTAGTCGAATAATCACAAGCAATATCAATAACCACTTTCATAATGAGAGAATGTATAATGCAAGACATTCTGAAACATTTTGTCAAGGCCTCAGCCAAGACGTCTAAAATGATTAAGGCCTCGGCCAAAACCATAAATCAAATTGGGAAAGGGCCTCAGACAATTCCACGTCTAGTTGTCTCAAGAGACCTACCGATGCATCGAGGAGCTATAGCGGGCTCCACCCGTCACTTATTATGTCCAATACATTCCTCATATGAATAGGTTTAAACATATCATAAACCATAACAAAATTGTATCACATAAAACATGCATAAAGGAAACATAACATTTCCAAATTTCAATCACAAGATATCAATACAACACATTGATATAATAAAAACGCTTTCAAAACCATTTTCAATACCAAAATAAACGAAAGTTAAAACTTTGTATTTATTTTTCATTAAAAAAATGATGGCTTGTAGAGGAAGCCGAAACTCAAATAATGGTCATGGCGGCGGAGAAGTCGTTGTCACCGCATAAGTACGGAAAGAAAAACATTCCCTTTTGTTGTTTAGCAAAACGATTCGTATAAAAAAGATTCCTTTTGAATAAATGTAAAAGTCAAAGGGGTTTATACACCGTATAAAAGAAAGTTGTGTATAAAACCAAATATGCCTCAATGAAAGGAGATTGAGACGAAGTCCTTAAAAAGATCTTTTTTAAAATAAAATAGATCTATTATGTGTATTCACTATAGGTACACATAAAGAAAGTAAAAATACAAAATAAGACATAATAATATCATGACATAATTTGAAAGTAGGTGATTAACCCAAAGAATGGAAGTTGGGTTAAGAAATTCCCTTACCTTGTGTCCGACTTGATTCGACCGTTCTTTAACCTCCTTAATAATAAACTAGAGTTAATATCTACCATTTTCAATTTCATTATCCTTTTTATATCACTTATTACAATGTTATGATCATTATGTAATTATTTAAGTTAATAACGGTCGTTTTGTCGGTTTTTGGTACTTGAGTCAACAATAAACTTCTTATAATTACAAGTTGTTTATGTGGAAGAATATCCATTATCTACAGAATTATATTCATGATTTATATTTCATATATATCATATATATCCAGTATATACATTCATTTATAATATTACGTAACATTTAGAGGTAAGAAATGAAATGCACCGTTCATGGAGACGGTAAGTCGTATGTACGCATGAACGCTACTTTCATTTATATTTTGTATCTAATGGAATGAAATCATAATGATATAAATGTATAATATAATTCCAGTATAATATATTGTATAATACCATTTACTCCATCCTTTATACATCCCACATATGGCATTAACGATTCAAATCACTTTGAGGGGGCGGTAGTCCGCACTTCCAAAAATGAAATTATCGCGTTTACCCATAATGGAAATCATAAATTATGCCATAAATGAGAAATACAGATGAATAAGTAAAACATAAACATATTATATATCATATATAAATATAGTGACATCTTAATGGCCACCTTTGAAGGTGTTATATGAGTGTTGAACAATCATCGTTTCGTGAGGCAGAAATTCTCCATCCACAGAAACCGTATGTTCTTTAACCATTAGATGTAGGTGTGTGTAAGTGTAGCTCAAATACTTCCTATAAAAACATCCTAGTATATTTATGATACTTGTTTTGTTACAAAATAAATGAATAAATGGAGTTAAGGGGTTGGAGAAGAAAAATAAAACAAAACAACATTAGAGAAGACATTACCTCAAAATCGGGTAACTCTTTTTGATTTGAGCCAAAGGCTTCCTTGGGAAGAGTTATGACCCAATTGAGGCTTCTAGGAGTCAGAGGGGGAAGTTGGGAGAGTATTTGGGCAGAGTTTGGCCGAGCCAAATGGATTTAAAGTGTGAATGAGGTGGTAGAGGTGGGGGCCTTTTATAAGTGGAGAGGAGGGGCACTCTTGGAATGTAAGGAAAGTTTACATTATTATACAATGCTTTTCGGATTCTAAAGGTCCCACACTTATATAATTTGTGGATAAGGTGATAAGGGTTCAAAATCTACCCATCCAATAGTCTTTGGACAAGTGTATGCCTTGGATTGTACATTATCTTTTCATTTTATTAAAATCGTTAAATAATGAGGTCATCGCTGCGTCATAATGATTTCATATATAATTTAATTTATTTAATGTCTAAAAATTATAAAAAAACTACTATGATGTAGAAAATCGTTTTAGCTTTCCAATTAATATTTATAGTTAAAAATATGACTTGTATAACCCCATGTAAAAATAATTTTTGTAAAACATTTCATGTTTGTGTCATTTTTTACTTTAACATTAAATAAAAGGTATTTATGTCATTTTCCAAATAAAGTGGCTCCATGGGGTCCCAAAGTTGACCCATGGATTTTCTTGGTCGGACATGGCACATCCAATGAGGGTAGGACATGTGTCATGCTCATCTCATATTATTGAAACATTATTTTTACCTTAAACTACACTAATTACCTCTAATCGCGATTAAGAACTTAAAAGTTACTATTCACCAAAAATTATTTTAATCTCATTGAACCACATTTTACTTTTTAATGACAACCATGTATGTCGGATTTTTGAAAATCAAATCATAGAATTGGTAATATTTCATTTAAACGAAAAATCAGTTATTTAACTACCACTTAGTGGTTTCACTATTCATCAAAAATTGATGTTTTTCAGAACAATGCCAAAATTTCACCCTAAGCTATAATTGATATTCCGAATTCAAAAATTATGTCTATTTTACAAAATTCCAAACATATAAGTTGCATTAATTAATTTTATAATTAATTCCCGCTGTCACAACAATAGCATGTTTTTAAGAAACAATTTATATCAAAAGATTGGCAATTGTTTATGTCCAATTTCAATGTTAAATTAATTATAATGACCACCATTGGATAAAACGGTAAAAATATATTCTAATTATACTTTAAAACCACTAAATAGTATAATTTATCACTATAAATTATTTTAATTAAAAAAGTTGTTTTTAATTAATTTTCACTATTCATAAAAAATTGGATGTTCTCAGAAAATTACAAAAAATTCAACTTTGGATAATTTCAATATTAAGAATACCAAAATGAAGTCCATTTTGAAATATAAAATTTCTATAATTTTAAAAAGTGGTTATTACTATTCATAACGGCTACTTTGATTAGTCGCGGTGTTTTAGAACTCGAAGTTGCGTACAATGCAATCTATTGCATTATTGAATGAGAAGCGTATCATAGAAGCTTGGGGTGTTACATTATCCCCTCCTTAAATAAATTGTGTCCTCTCAATTTGAAACTTATCTTTGAAAATAAATGGTTGAAAAGAGAAAATACCTTTGAGGAAAACCCACATCGGAAATAAGATTAATAAAATTTAGCCTTAATAAGAGGGAAAGGGAAATGAAAAAGTCACCACCCAATTATGATCTCGATTAGGAGAACCTTGGTGGCAATTAGAGACATATAATTGGAGGAAAAACGTAAATATTTGTAGGGAGTGATTGAGGTCATCAATCACAATCAACTGTCAAATTGAGGGCCTCAAATCCTTCAATCTATGTTGATTTAAAATATCATCAGTTCAACAAGACATAAGGTATTAGGATAACACATTTTTTTGTTTTAATATCTCTTTACTAATGTTTAAGAATTAATTTATTCATTGAATAAGAGACAGGTATATTTATATTTATGCTTGACAATTAGAGTTTTAACCTTCAACTCATCTTTCACTCAAAAATATAATAGAACTCAAAAATATTATACTTATCCTAATTGTATAAGGTTCCAAATGTTAACACATACCATTTAGATTAGTAAAATTATTTTTTAATAACCAGGGACTTCCTGTAGGCTAGTGGTATGAAATAAAGGCATGTCGCACTATGGTTGTGGGTTGGATTCCTGCAGCTTTGTCCGACGTGACGGGTTATGCCCCACCCTTCATGTTGTCCATTTCCTAAAACTGTAGTATTATAATATTCCAAAAATAATCTTCATAATTTTTTTAACCTTAAACAATACTATCCAGAGATCAACTTAATCCACTCCAACCTTTATAGTTATCCAAAATACCTCTGTCCAGACTTTCTCTAAAAGGTCTTCTAATTCCAAAATCAACTTTTCAGATTCCCCAAAAAAAGTAAAGTTTCTCTTATTGTCACAAACTAAAAATATAATTACCTTCATCATATTAAAACCTTTCTGAAATCAACAAGTACTTAAGTACAATCCTTATATATATATATCACATTATTCTAATAAACATAATATAATCCATGAGTCCAAAAGCACCAATACATTAGTTATTCTGCTTCAACTATAGTAACAGCATAAGATTGTCCTTGATCCCTTGGCCTTTTCTGAGGTAAGTTTCCCTGACGCTTAGGACATTCATTTGTATAATTCCCCATTTCTATATAATTGTAGAATTCAACATTGATAGCCTCTTTCTTTCCCTTACAATCACGAGACTGGTGACCTTTTTCTCCACATTTGTAACAAACTCTATTTCCTTTTAGGCATGTACCAGGGTGATTCTTCCCACAATTATCACATAATGGAAAATCCTTCTTTCCCTTTTTCCCTTTATCTGTCTCTTGTTCCACTGTTCTATTTTTCTCTTGCTTTACATTGTTGTCATAAGACTTAGAGAATTCCTTTTCTGTCTTGATAGCACATGAGACAATATCTTCGTATGTTGAGAAAGATTGTGATAGTAAAGCTCGACGGAGAAATGGTTTTAACCCATAAAAGAAACGATCAATCTTACCTCTTGGGTTACGTATATAATCTGCAGCATACCTTGCTAACCTTGTAAAGTTGGCCTCATACATTGCGACATTCTCATCCTCCTTTTGTCTCAGACTCAAAAAGTGTCTTTCCATATCTGCTGGATGGTCACGAGGATAGTATTTTTCTAGGAAAATCTCTTTGAACTCCCTCCATTCCATATTCGATACGTCATCATCTTCCTTAGTGTTTTGAATCAATGACCACCATTGATCGACATCTCCAGTGAGGCGGTAAACTGCCATGATAACCTTCTCCCTTTCGCTACTCCCCAAGGTGAGGAATATTTTCTCTAAGGAGTTTATCCATTTCTCAGCTACTAACGGATTTGTACCCCCATTAAATGTTGGTGGTTGTTGCCTCATTAAGCGGTCTAACATTGATCCTCCACGTTGCGGATCTGGGTGCTCCATACGAGTAAGGTTATTATTCATAACCTGAGTGAGTTGTCCCAGTATGGTAATAAGTTGATCAGCACCAGTTGTATCTCCAACTCCACAATAATTATCTTGAGCAGGAGGGAAATCCCTGCACGGAGTGCGTGAATTGATACTGTTTCCATTCCTTCCACTAGGCGCCATTTCTAAACAATGGCATAAACTAGATTAGTTTATGAATCAAAATACATAATTCCATACTTATAAAATACTTAACATAAATTGAACTATTTATGGATATAATCCATAATCATAAAAATATTTTCTTTGAGGAAGTATATACTCATAACCGTTCATAGTGGCTTGTAAATAAAACGAGAATTATCCTAAGCATATCCCCCGGGAGTGTCGTAACCAAGAGTGCAGCAAGGCCCGTTGTCGTGTACCAGTTCCCATTCGAGTCTAGCTCAAAGCGGTATTTTTGGGTTTTACCGCTAGGTACATCTGTGCCAGAGCCGCCTCTACCCGCTCGTATCCAGACAGTGATGTATTCCTCGGAAAACTCACAAAATCTCTACAATAACAAAATTCTAGGAAGTTCTTCTATACTAATCCTCAAAGTCTATCTTTGGGATATGTGCTCTAATCAGAGTTTATCTAAATCTGGCTTCCAAGGTTAGTACTAAACTGCCTCTGATACCTACTGTAACGCCCCGACCCCAGCTACCCAGAGTCGGTGCATTACTTTGTAACATTGGCATGATCACAAAAGATCAAGTCTCGAAAGACCGATTAGTTTAGTAGCCTTGGAAACACTAGATACATTCGTAAACGTTACATTACATCAAAAAGTGAAAAACTACAATAACAAAGTCTCCATAGTCCACACTCATATCCTCTTCTGACAATCCCTGCAGGTCATTCATAAAATATGTCTTCACATCCTGGAAAATATTAAAACATTGAAAGGGGTGAGCTCAGATGCTCAGTAAGGATAACAATATTGCGGAAGCTTTCATAAATAAACATTAACATTTAAGGCAATGTATAACTAAAACAAAAGCCTTTTTAAACTTGAACTTCAGAATAATATGGAAAAAATAAAATTAAATAATGTCATTTACTTACTCACATTGATATTCTACTAGTCGAATAATCACATGCAATATCAATAACCACTTTCATAATGAGTAAATGTATAATTCCAGACATTCTGAAACATTTTGTCAAGGCCTCGACCAAGACGTCTAAAATGATTAAGGTCTCGGCCAAAACCTTAAATCAAATTGGGAAAGGGCCTCGGCCAATTCCACGTCTAGTTGTCTCATGAGACCTACCGATGCATCGAGGAGCTATAGCGGGCTCCACCCGTCACTTATTAAGTCCAATACATTCCTCATATGAATAGGTTTAAACATATCATAAACCATAACATAACCGTATCACATAAAACATGCATAAAGGAAACATAATATTTCCACATTTCAATCACAAGATATCAATACAACACATTGATATAATAAAAATGCTTTCAAAACCATTTTCAATACCAAAATAAAGGAATGTTAAAACTTTGTATTTATTTTTCATTAAAAAAATGATAGCTTGTAGAGGAAGCCGGAACTCAAATAATGGTCACGGCGGAGGAGAAGTCGTTGTCTCCGCATAAGTACGGAAAGAAAAACATTCCCTTTTGTTGTTTAGCAAAACGCTTCATATAAAAGAGATTCCTATTGAATAAACGTAAAAGTCAAAGGGGTTTATACACTGTATAAAAGAAAGTTGTGTATAAAACCAAATATGCCTCAATGAAAGGAGATTGAGAAGAAGTCATTAAAAAGATCATTTTTAAAATAAAATAGATCTATTATGTGTATTCACTATAGGTACACATAAAGAAAGTAAAAATACAAAATAAGACATAATAATATCATGACATAATTTGAAAGTAGGAGATTAATCCAAAGAATGGAAGTTGGGTTAAGAAATTCCCTTACCTTGTGTGCGACTTGATTCGACCATTCTTTAACCTCCTGAATAATAAAATAAAGTTAATATCTACCATTTTCAATTTCATTATCCTTTTCATATCACTTATTACAATGTTATGAACATTATGTAATTATTTAAGTTAATAACGGTCATTTTGTCGGTTTTTGGTACTTGAGTCAACAATAAACTTATTATAATTACAAGTTGTTTATGTGGTAGAATATCCATTATATCCAGAATTATATTCATGATTTATATGTCATATATTTCATATATATCTAGTATATACATTCATTCATAATATTACGTAACATTTAGAGGAATGAAATGAAATGCACCGTTCATGGAGACGGTAAGCCGTACGTACGGATGAACGCTACTTTCATTTCTATTTCGTATCTAATGGAATGAAATAATAATTATATAAATGTATAATATAATTCCAGTATAATATTGTGTATAATACCATTTAATCCATCCTTTATACATCCCACATATGGCATTAACGATTCAAATCACTTTGAGGGGGCGGTAGTTTGCACTTCCTAAAATGAAATTATCGCGTTTACCCATAATGGACTTCATAAAGTATGCCATAAATGAGAAATACAGAAGCATAAGTAAAACATAAGAATATTATATATCATATATAAATATATTGAAATCTTAATGGCCACCTTTGAAGGTGTTATATGAGTGTTGAACAATCATCGTTTCGTGAGGTAGAAATTCACCATCCAGAGAAACTGTATGTTCTTTAACCATTAGATGTAGGTGTGTGTAAGTGTAGCTCAAATCCTTATTATAACAACATACTAGTATATTTAGGATACTGGTGTTGTTACAAAAGAAATTAATAAAAAGAGTTTAGGGGGTTGGAGAAGAAAAATAAAACAAAACAACATTAGAGAAGACATTACCTCAAAATCGGGTAACTCTTTTTTATTTGAGCCAAAGGCTTCCTTGGGAAGAGTTATGCCCAATGTGAGGCTTCTAGGAGTACTAGGGGGAAGTTGGGAGAGTATTTGGGCAGAGGTTGGACGAGCCAAATGGCTTGATAGTGTGTATTAGGTGGTAGAGGTGGGGGCCTTTTATAAGTGGAGAGGAGGGGCACTCTTGGAAAGTAAGGAAAGTTTACATTATTATACAATGCTTTTCGGATTCTAAAGGTCCCACACTTATATAATTCGTGGATAAGGTGATAAGGGTTCTAAATCTACCCATCCAATAGTATTTGGGAAAGTGTAAGCCTTGGATTGTACATTATCGTTTCATTTTATTAAAATGGTTAAATAATGAGGTCATTGCTGCGTCATAATGATGTCATAAATAATTTAATTTATATAATGTCTAAAAATTATAAAAAAATACTATGATGTAGGAAATATTTTTATATTTCCAATGAATATTTATAGTCAAAAATATTACTTGTATAACCCCATGTAAAAATTGTTTTAGTAAAACATTTCATGTTCGTGTCATTTTTTACTTTAACATTAAATAAAAGGTATTTATGTCATTTTCCAACTAAAGTGTCTCCATGGGGTCCCCAAGTTGACCCATGGATTTTATTGGTCGGCCATGGCACATACAATGAGGTTAGGACATGTGTCAAGCTCATCTCATATTATTGAAACATTATTTTTACCTTAAACTACACTAATTACCTCTAATAGCGATTAAGAACTTAAATGTTACTATTCACCAAAAATTATTTTAATCTCATTGAACCACATTTTAATTTTTAATGACAACCATGTATGTCATATTTTTGAAAATCAAATCACAGAATTGGTAATATTTCATTTAAATGAAAAATCAGTTATTTAACTACCACTTAGTGGTTTCACTATTCATCAAAAATTGAAGTTTTTCAGAACAATGCCAAAATTTCACCCTAAGCTATAATTGATATTCCAAATTCAAAAATGTTGTATATTTTACAAAATTCCAAACATATAAGTTGAATTAATTAATTTTATATTTAATTCCCGCTGTCACAACAATAGCGTGTTTTTAAGAAACAATTTATATCAAAAGATTGGCAATTATTTATGTCCAATTTCAATGTTAAATTAATTCTAATGACCACCATTGGATAAAATGGTAAAAATATATTTAATTATACTTTAAAACCACTAAATAGTATAATTTATCACTATAAATTATTTTGATTAAAAAATTTGTTTTTAAGTAATTTTCACTATTCATAAAAAATTGGAAGTTCTCAGAAAATTACAAAAAATTCAACTTTGGATAATTTCGATATTACGAATACAAAAATGAAGTCCATTTTAAAATATAAAATTTCTATAATTTTAAAAGGTGTTTATTACTATTCATAACGTCTACTTTGATTAGTCGCGGTGTTTTAGAACTCGAAGTTGCGTACAATGTAAGCTATTGCATTATTGAATGAGAAGCGTATCATTGAAGCTCGGGGTGTTACATATATATCTAATTTTTATGATTTCCATGTACAGTGATTTCAAAAAATATTACTTTTTGGTATAAAAAATACTTAAATTTTTTTAAATGATTCTTATTGAGAAATGAAATGTTTTAAATAAAGAGTGAATGTTTTTTCCTAATTTATTAACATTAAAAAAAATTAAAGTGTGTCAATGTAATTATTATTGAATAAAGTCTCATTTGTGTATATTTAACTAACTATTATTTTCATATATACAAAAAGACTTATCTAATGAGGTATTGGAATCAGTTTTGAAGTGTTTATAAGTTAAATTTATGGATAAATTTATTTTTTGTGATGTTTTATATTGAATAAAAAGTTTTTAAGCTTTTTTATGTTCAAAATTTATTTATTTATTTGGATTTAAATTTTTTCTTGGAAATAAATTATTTTCTTTATATTTGTCTTAGTTTAATGATTATCTTATTTTTTTTCTTGAAATTTTAATAATATCTTAAAATCAAGGAATGTGATCACTTTTAATCTATTGTAGCCAATCAAATATCTTTGTGTTTCATTTTCCTAAATTCTTTGAACACCGTGGGCATAAGTATTCTTATTTTTCCTTGATATAAATTTTGGATTCACAACCCCATATCTCTTTCCTTGAGAATTTTTTGTCCCACCCTCTCCCTCACCTTCATATTCATTTTCACTCATTTATCATTATTTACAACTATGATTTAATGTATATCCAATTTGTGTATGACAAAACACTTTCCACTTATCATGTACGGTGGTGACTGTAAATGATAATTAGGAAGTACTTTGGTGGTGCACAACTAGTAATAGGATCCAAGCTCCATGTATCCCTCTTGTTCTCATGTTCCACCCAATATCTGTTACCTTGAACCATTTCGATTCATTCTATCCCACACCTTCATGTTAATTATCAATATTCTATGAATAAATATTAAATTAATATGTTATTCATTTTTATGTTTTTTCAATTATATATTCTATATTCACATTCCTTCAATTCTAATTTAAATACAATATGTATGTTTTGTATATTAAATATTATTTCTTTTAAAAATTCATGTACCTAATATTAGTATTACTATTTTGATCTATTGTGTATCCTTATTAATTGGTTGAGTGTCCCTTCTTACTGAGTTTTTTAGAATTTTTTATAATGGAAAGAATTTGTGATGTTTTGAGAAATTTGAATGTAGGTTTTGGATATTGTAGGATATGTGAAATATTACTATGATTGATAACTCTACTATTTTTAAAATAGGGGTTCATTAGTGGTTTATTTTAAAAATATAATTTTTTGGTATACCTATAATACATGGTATATAATAATAATCATAAAAAAGTGTGTAACATTGAATCCAACATCACTTTTTTTCATCAATAATAGTGTCACTAATTGGTTTCATGAAATTATAATCTCTATGAGCCTGTATAAAAATATACTGATTACATGACCTTTTATGTTCCATGGAGAGATATTTGTACACTAATTTATAGTTCCATCATGTAATTAAATGGAATTCAAGGAAAATAGTTTCCATGGGAATTATTCCATCCAATAATAGATAAATTTTTTGCTATATATTTATTTGTGATGATTTGATTAATATTTCTATAAGTGATTCATTTGAGATGGAAATCCATTTTTGAAACATTTTTAATAAAAAAATTTACAATTATACATGAAATTATGATTTTAAAGCCCTTTATTTATGATATAAAGTGAATCAAAACTTTTTAAATACAAAAAAATGCTATAGAAAACATTTATAATTGTTAGACACTATCCTAAAAAGGTTATAAAAAATACCTATAATTATTTCCTTTTTTCCCAAGAAGCTAAGTTCTCCTAAAATTTAGTCCTTGGAATAAATAAATTTTCCTTTTCATTGAGCCATTTAATTATTTCTTTTAATTTTAAAATTGTAATGACTTTATTAGCATGATTTTGTGTAATACCAACAATATAATCCTTCTCATCGTCACACCAATCAAGGATCCCCTCGTAGGGATCAAACTAATGAAACTATTTTTTTCTTTAGGAAAAAAACTATGAGATGTTGTCTGGTTCATGACCAACTCCCATATTGGGAATATTTAGATATATAGAGAAAATTTCTTCCTTGTCATATTGATCTCTAGAATAGTTATTATTTTATTTTGTTTTTTTAGACTCATTCCCCATCTCTTCTAGACATGAACATATTTTTTTTAAATACTCTTAAAAATATTCATCCCATACTAGGTACCAAAGAAAATTATAGATGAATTTAGGGGATAACAAATACCACAATTGTAGAAATTATTTTCTTAAATTAAATTGCCTATTTCCTTCAAATAATGTGGAAGTTATTTGAAACAATGAAATTTTGGGTTCCCCTTGTTATAATTATCTATAAATTTATCATTTGATTATGAATATCTTAGGTGTATTTATTTATTTATTGTAATAAAATTAATAGTTTAAGAACCTAATAGGATGGATATGAATTAAAAGAGGTTACATTATAATCATAATACAAAATAGTTTGATGGTGGAGTGAAATACTTCATCATGTTTTTAATAGAGCATGCATATGCCCCTTCTCAAATCCTTTGTCTATTTTTATGTTTTTATTCAAAAAAAATTGTCTCAAAAGAGTTGTAATAATATTTTATTTTTCATGGAATAGATCAGAGTTATAAATAATTGACTAAACACATGGAAAAATTTAATTTTCAAACCAATTGGGTTGATTCTGTGGTTTATGGATCATTTGATATGAATACCATTGTGCATGATGATGGATATATTATAGAAGAAATGAAAATAGAAATTGAAGATTACATATTTTATTTTCCAATGATATTTGAGAAATTAAATTACTATTCTCAGATGCCATTGTATACCAATTATACTAAATACACAACATTTTTTTTTCTATTTAAGTTATATAATTTGAAAGAAAAAATGGATAGATCAACACCCGCTATATAATACTATGTGGTATCGTGAATGATATTCTACCAGAAGAGAATGAAATTCATTGTAAAACATATGATTCTAAATGTATTTAACATTAAATTGGTCTGATCTCTATAAAATAATTTCATTTCAAAATAATATCATTTTTTCCAAAGACCGTGAATCACTTAAAAAATCCATATGTGTAGCATAATTAGATATAATAAACACGAATCAAGTCTTTTAAAATATGTATGGTTCTTTTCTATCATTCCATGGTTTAGAAGACTATATGGATTCCTAGAAACTGAGATACAATTCACATGAAATACAGATACTATAACTAAATATATGAAAGTATATCAACTAGTAGACTCTCCAATGTGGAATAAAAATGATTAAGTGTATCCAAAATATGGAAATGATCTTATAAAATACCATCTTTCATTATATATAGATAAAATAAATCTTTTTAGTGTATATATTAGTACTCACATTACATGGATAATCTTGTTGGTGAATTCTAGATTTCTGTCATATTAATCCATTAAGCACTAATACATCATGTTGTCTCTAATTTTATCTAGACAAAAACAACCCAATAATTATATTGATGGCTATTTGGGTCCATTGATCAAAGATCAGAATTTGATGTTGGATTTAGGTGTTAAAATGAATGATTCTCATATAAGTGATGAATTCACTTTGAAGACCATATTATATGGGGTGATAAATTACATTCCTACATATGGAAATTTTTCAGGCTATAACATTAATGGAAATTTTTTTGTACTATTTTTGAATAATGAAGACACTTAGTTTGGGAAAAATATTCATCTAAGAATGAGATTGTTTAATGAAATTGTTTTACCTCAATGACATAAATACTGATACTATATTACAGTATTCTATGGGAATATTGAACAATGTAAAACACCTTCTCTACTAATGGGTGATCAACTATTTGATAAATTAAATTATATTGAAATTGTTTTTGGTAAACCATTTTTGATAATCCATTTGAAATTAGGATGGAAAAAGGGATTAATTCCCTCAAATTTTCCATATTAGAATTTTTTTATGTCATACATTTTCTTGATGTCATTTATTTATAAAAAAAAGTATTTGACAGTGTTCATGGAATGTTACTAAAGTTTCTTGAAAAAAAAAGATAGAATCAAGGCTAAGATAGACATTATTGAATTGGGGATAAGAGAATATTTTTCACTAGTCAAGGGTAAAGGGAATTTTTCTCTTCCTCAATCATCATTCACTCTATAGAGAAAAGAAAATTGACGTTTTCCATTTTTATTGATTGGGTAAAAGTTATATAGGATTATTCATAAAACATCTAGAATTTCATTTCAATAAATAATTTTAAGTTATAAGGACTAAAATCTCATGAGTTTCATGATTTGAAGAAATAATTTATGCTCATTTTTTTACATTGCATTTTGCATAAAAATTTATAACATACATTAATCGGTCACTGCTTCTTTTTCAAATCCATGTGTGGTAATGTTAAAGACTCGGTGAAGATTCCAATCATGAATTGCACTCATATTATATGATTGATATATGTTCTTCCTACCATTATTCATTGATATAATGGTTTACTTGGTTTGAGAGGTTTATCTATGTTTTCCTTTACATTGTAGGTGGATTCAATCCATTAAATGGTATATGAATATTTTGAAAGGGTACATCAAGAATTTATGTTGTATGGAAAGTTATATTATAGTAAAATATATTTTTGAATATGTTATTGAATTTGGTATTGATTACCTATCAGTTTTTGATAGTATCATTATCCCAAAGTCTAATTACAGTAGATACGTTATGGCTGAAGGTATTTCAGAAAGTGATGTTGTTATAGTAACCAACATAGAGTGGGAGAAAGATCGAATTTAAATTTTACATAATAGTGCAGATGGTGATCCATTCATTTAATCCCACAGTGAAATTATTAGATATTTTAATACATAAAGGGATAAAGGATGGATATCAATTACAAATAATCATAAATTTAGAGGATAGATCTATGATCACTTTTATAATGAGTTATATGAAAATATAAATTCAGTTTTGAAACAACATTGATGGCTATCCATGGAACCAAATAAAAACTTTATTTCCTATAGTGGGTATGTAATCATTTGGCATATATTCTATATAAAATAACCTGATGACCGCAATATGATGAAAACAAATGGAGTTATGCTTGTGGTGGAAGGGGTTCACATATCCATTTCCAAGGATATAAACAAAATTTAGGTGAATATGTCATATTTTGACATTATAGAATAGATATATGATTTTCATTATACTATATTTCAAGTTATAATTTTCTATTGTAAATGGGTTGAAAAAAGGAGTCTAGTGAAATTTGGTGAAATGGGATTCGTGAAGGTGAATTTCAATGTGGAACGAGAAATGGATGATCTCTTCATAATAGTATGACAAGTAGTGAATGTATTTTATGTCTCAGATCCAACAAATAAAAATTGGTCTATTATCATATTGGTGACTAAAACAATTATAGTTTCTGAGGAAAATTTAACTGAGTATAAACCTTTCATTGGGAGTTCGTACTCATTTCATGGTGGACCCAATGTAGAAAATGTATTGTATGTAGTAGGGGACAAAAAAGGGATTTGGATTTTTGATAGAGGCACTAAATCCCTTCAACCATTAAAAATATAAGGAAATTTCTTTGAGTATGTTAAAGTGTTTTTTAATGTACTATGTTTTCCTCATTATATTCTGTGTTCTATACTATATTAATATAATCTAAACTAAAATTTTGAACAATGATGTGGAAAATGTATTCATCACATGATGATGTAACCAATCATGAGGAAGAACATGCGGATGATTCAAAAACTATATAATTATTAATCGATATATAGAATGTTGATGAATAAACAAGAACAATGCAGCATTAAAGTGTTGACTAAAATAGTCAAGGTAATAATTAGGGGTAAAAAATTGATGTTTTATAGAATCAATGTGGAAAAAATATTGAACATAGAAATTAAATGTTCATTATTTATGTTGGGCTTACAATGGTGGTGAATTTTTCTATTAATATAGATTCATGGTACCCTGTCTAGTCTATAATTAATGAAAATGTGTTTTATGATATTCAGGTAAAGTTATAATATAATTTTTCTATTTTTATGAAAAATTATATAATGAAACGTTGATTTAATTTACATGATTCCTTTCAAAGTTTGTTTATTTTAGATGATTTCTAAAATAAATATGTATTAATGGACATTGAAAAATCCCATAGAGACTTTAGGACTATTCTTAAAAAATTTCTTCTTAGGTATGAAGAGGGTAAAGTAAAGCACCATCCACTAGTAACTTATGCACACATTACAAAGGAAGAAACATGAAATTATTTTATTAGTCATCATAATGATAAATCATTTCAGGATTATATTAGTCAATAATATATTATTAAACATTGATTATTTTATCAAATTTTATTACAAAATTTTAATTTATGTAATACAAAATGAGTGTGTAAAATAAAATATGTGAATAAAAACCAATTTACACCTATCAAAAAGAAAGGATATGTTACAATTCCCTAGAGAAGAAATCAGTATGTGTTTTATGTGAATAGTAAAATTTTTATGTGATATGAAACCAGATATGTTTGTTCATATGAATATTGATGAATAAAATTATAAAGATACTTGCATCACACATAATTTGTTATAGAAGGAATCCCATGTAAATAAGGAGGAGGATCTAATTGATGAAAATGAAAAATCATAATGAGAAACATGTGTAAGTATGAAATAATAATAATTTTATAATTTATAATTTTTTTACTTAAAAATATATATGTTTATAATATTTTATACAGTTTAGACTCAAGAATTGGTAGTGATCGTACAAGAAGAAAAAAATACATTTTGTAAGCATTGAAGTAGCCAAAACGACAAGGTCATGTTATGGGTGTAGGTTTTCGAGTGTGTCCTTGAAACCATTTTGATAATAAGAAACCACATTAATATAAATATAAGATGATATCATGATTATAGATTCAAATAGATACTTTTCAATATATTATCATTCGTTCTGGTTTGGAATATTATTATATGAGAAAGGGTCAAAGTGAACTGGAATTGGAGAAAATAATAGCACATGAACAACCAAATAACCCCACTGTCTTCAAGGCTATTCATTCTCTTAAACCACATACCTTACCTCATATAATAAATTTTATTCATTACACATTCTCCTAAGTTTAAATAAAAAAACTTCTGAAAATTTTATATTAATACAATTGTGTGGGGTAAATTCCTATGTGATTTATATTTGTGAACACCCATGAACCACCTTGATGTAAAGTGTACAGTGTATAATATACTGGGAGGAAAACTACAAAATAAATAAATACCAAAAATCACATGAGAGTGGGGATTTAAGTATCTTAATAGCCATGTGATGATATAGATATTAAAGTGTTCAATGATGTTATTGGAATGTTCATAGTATGCCCATGTAATCTTATAAATATACATGTGGTATGTACTTAGCAAAAAAATTCAAATAAAAACCCTATAGCAATTGATGAAAAAATTTCTAAAGTAAGCTATTATATTACAGATAAATAAAATGATAGGGAAAAAAGTTTCAATAAATAAAATCAATTAAATCGACTATGTAAACAAAACAACCTTATAGAATTACCTTCTCCCCACCAGTTCCACTGCAGCATGTATTATCATTAAAACTTCATGCATACCTAGCATAAAAAGATAGAGATATGTACATCAATACCTAGGAATAATAATATTTGTAACTTTAATTACATACATGGGAAAACTCAAGAGTATAAATTATATACTCAAGTATTAATGGTTGTTAGAATCACTTGTGAATAAATATATAAGGTATATTTTCATAAGACGTCAATACAAATAATATTTTAATTTATAAAATAATGTAAACAAGTATTCATATTTTCTATAAGAAATTATATTACTACTATAAAATGGTAAAATCTTGTGATGCATGATATGGATTCATTAATCCATGTATCATTTCTATATAAGAATTTTATATGGGGTTAGAATAAATTCATATTAAAAAATATGCTATAAACAATGAGTTTGAGAAGAAAGTTACAAATGCTAGAATATTTTTATGCCAAAAATAAATGGGTAAAACACTGTAATATGATAATATAAAATATTTTTTGTATTACTTGTTTATTTTTTTAGGAAGCACTGGATATTGATCCTAATTAATTTTGATACCCTAAATATGTTTTTTTGATCTAATGCATGGGTTTCCATGAAACTAACAACACTTATTGTGTATTATGAATTTTAAATGCAATGAAATCAACATTTTATAAATAAAAATGGAATTATATATTATTCCTTTTGTTTTAAAAATAATTTTCTCATGATAGGGTGACCTCTAAATTCAACATAAATCAATGTATGAGTTTAGTTCATGAAAATAATAAGCATATTGATTAATTTAAATGAAAATAGATTAAGTTATACATAGAAATATTAGTCTTTCAAAATAGATTTCAAAAAAAAATTATTTCATTGGTAACTATTTCTGCAGTGGCTGAATAAAGATAAAAAAAATGACTATTGATATTATGTTTTAATAAGTTATGAAATATATAATATACCATCAAAAGATTAACATCTCCAAAAATTAAATTTATAAACGTAATTATAATTTCATTAATAATATTTCTTAATTGTATTTTTTCTATATATTCTTAGTACTACCCAAATTTCTGATAATCTACAAATTCAAAAGAAGAAGTAAATTTGTATACAGATGAGTGGAAAGCATAAATGGTGTGTGAATATTTTCCGAAAAAACATTTAGGTGATTACCTTCAATGTTTGTGATCTACTATAGGCTGTTACCGTAGAGATAAACATAGGATGTGAATCATTTGTATCAGAATTCTTATATATTATTTTCCATATGTTTCACAAGGAAAGTATAATAGAGAAAATCTATTTTTAAAAAAATTAATGGGAAAAATAAATGGTGTTAGAACTGAAACATTCATCAAGAACAGGTGGATTCCTACTGCTTTTTTGTTATTTTTATCAAAGTTCTATCTACTTTTTAGGTAATTTCCTTGTCATTCTTATCTAATTTTTTTAAATTTACAAATTAGTTCAAAACAATTGTCCCATGATCAAAACCAATGAAACAATATCATGTTTTGTTGATACTTTTTGAAAATGGTCTATATTCACTTTTAATTTGTTGGCATTGACCACACATCAATTTGACACACGATGTAACCTGTATGACTCGAAGTGATTGTTTTTAGTTTAAGATGACATTTTAGTATAAAAACAAGTTTCATACTTAAAACTGAGAAAACACATTCATATTGTTTTTATAATTTTGGAAAATGGTCAATACGTAATTTTTGACATGTATGAATCTACCTTACCTCATTCCAAATCTTGATATTGATATTAATACTCAAATTTTTTGGTTTGAGTTTAAAATTGAAATTTTAGTAAAAAAACAAAGCGGTATACAAAAATCCAAGAAAATTAATTAAGATTATTTTGATACATTAGGAAAATAATCCCTCGAAAATTTTTTAAATGTTGGAATGATATTTACCTCATTCTGATACATTATGTGACCAGTATTACATAATTTTTATATTATATCTTTAAAATTGACATTTTATTTCAAAACCTGTGTCACTCGCTGAAAAAAAAAATCTTGAATAATATTGATAATTTTGGAAAATGGACCAAAATTCATTTTTTACATATTGTAATAAGTATCACATCATACTGAAACACAATGAGATTTTTATGACTCATAGTGTATGTTTTAATTAAAAAATACATTTTAGTAAGAATAAGAAAGTGACAGGATTGAAACTAAAAACTGAATTCATATTTTTTTGATAATTTATTAAAATGATCCATATGTTATTTTTTATGTGTAGGAATCATCCACACCAAACTAAAATGCATGATGTGACTAGTATTATGAAAATTGTGTGGTTTGAGATTAAAATTGAAATTTTAGTAAAAAAGACAATTAACATACACAAAACTAGGAAAACACATTTTTATTGTATCTATAATTTATGAAAATAGTACCTTATTCATTTGTGTTGTGTAATAATAATCCACACCTCAATATGATACATGGTGTGGCCAATATGACTAAATTTTTCTATTGTCTGTTTAAAATTGAAATTTTAGTTCAAATAATGTGTAGTTATTATGAACCAAGAAAACACACTTGGATTGTTTTATAATTTAAGAAAAATATACATATGAATTTTTTATTTAAAGGAATAATTCTAACATAAAACTATTATACGATGAGGTCGGTTTGACTTTAAATGTGTGTTTTCAATTTTAAATGGTATTTTAGTAACAAAACAAGTGATTTACTCAAAGATAAGCATAAAAATTATTATTTTTTGATACATTATGAAATATATCCATAATTCATTTCTGATATAATGAAATCATTCGTATATTAATCTATCATATAGTGTGTCTGGTATGACTCAGAGTTCATGTATTCAATTTAAAATTACATTTTAATAAAAACCACATGTGTTATTCTCAAAACCTAGGAAAAAAATTAGTTTGATTTGATCAATTATAAAAAGCCATCCATATGTCATTTTTGACATGTAGGAATCATATATACCTCAATCTGATTCATAGTGTGACTGGTATAACTCTAAGTGTGTCTTTTATTTGAAATTGAAATTTTAGTAAAAAGGAAAAATGATAAACTAAAAACCAAGAAAATTAAATTATATTGTTTAAATACATTAGTAAAATAATCCATAATACATTATTGATGTTTATGAATCATCCTCACCTCAATCTGATACATGGTATACCTGATATGACTCAATTTTCTTATTAACAGTTTAAAATTGACATTTTAATTAAAAATGTGTATCGCTCATTGAAAACTGTTCAAAGATGCTTGAATTGTCTTGATAATTTAGGAAAATGTATTTCAAGTCCTTTATGATATGTAGAAATCATTCTCACATCAAACTGACACACGATGTGGCCAATATGACTCAAATTACCTATGTAATCATTAAAATGAAATTTTAGTAAAAGAAACATGTGACATACTCAAAACTAAGAAAACAAAGTTGGATTTTTTTGATACTCTAGTATAATGATTAATAAGTAATTATGGAAGTATAATAATCATTTTTTTCAATATATGATGAATGGTGTGACCGTTATTAATCAAATATCTTGGTTTTAATTAAAAATTGACAATTTAGTTGAAAACACATATCACATACTTCAAATCATAAAATTGAATTTAGGTTATTTGGATACTTTAAGAAAATTATCCATATGTTATTTGTGACATTTAATAATTAGATTCACCACAATATGATACATGGTGTGATCAGTATGACTCAAAGTGTCTGTTATCAGTTTAAAATTTAAAATTAAGATAAAAACATGTGTCACACACTAAAAAAATTGAAAATGCACTCATATTGTCTTAATAATTTATAAAAAAATTTCATAAATAATGTTTCATGTATAAAAATTGACTTCAAGTCAATATGACATATGATGTGGTTTGTATGACTCAATGTGTGTGTTTGAAATATATAAGTTCCATTTTAGCTCAAAACACACATCACATCACCAAAACAGACCAAATGATCTTAGATTGTATCCTCATAATTTTAACTACTACTAATTAGTTAATTTCCTTATAATTTTTATATTATAATTATTTAGTTAATTTTTATATAAATAATTCTAGAATATGAATAATAAATTTAGTGATAGTTGAAGTCTTTCTCTCAAAAAACTAGTACTCTTGAATTAGATCTCATCCATAGTGATTTTTTTTATCACCACAGATGAGATATAATTCAATAGTACCTTGATTTGAAAACAAAAATAAATGGCGTGATATGTAAGACTCAACCAAAACTCAATGAGATACACGGAGTACCTAGTTTGACTCAAAATATATATATTTTGTTTAAAATTGAAAAATTATGTTTAATTAATTTTCTATAGTATTACTAACATAATAATTTGTTTCATATTTAGGTTTATTCGTTTACTCAATCTATGGTGGTTTTTTTGAAAATAAATTTCATGATCAGGGGTTAATGGCCAAATAAAAAATGTTACATTGATATTTATGAATGTCTTTGATATTTTTACTTACTCATGTAATTGTACAAACCAATGTTTAAATTTTCTATAATATGGTTATTTATTGTGTTTGTGTTGTAAATTTTATTACAATTAAATTTTACATTTTCTCCTCTATTTTCGGTATATTTTTATTACTTTTTATATCTTATAATTAAGTTTGATTTTACAGGGTAGTTACATGGATGTTGTAGGGATGCTGCTATATATAAGCTAGAATATCCTTTATCAATGATTTATATAGCCTAGATAAAGTTATAATTTATCATTTTTTTAATCTAGCACTAATAATGTTTCCCTCTATTAGTGCTAAATCTAGCACTAATGAAGATCCCCTTTATCAGGGCTTCATCTAGCACTAATAATGCTCCCCTTTATCCGGGATACATCTAGCACTAATAATGGTTCCATTTATTAGTGCTAAATAAAAAACATAGATAAAGATAATATTTATCATCACTATCAAAAATATCAAATAAAAGTTTCCCTTATCACTAAATTCTCTAGGACTAATAAAAGTTGAGTTATTTTAATATCACTTAGGTAATCACTTTTATGCACTGAAAATTTTCATTATTATCTATATTAAAAGTTTATTTTTTATAGTGAATACTACAAAAAATTTGAAGGACACATTATTGAAAAATTTGAATATTTTAAAGAATGTTTAATTATATTAATCCATCTCTGAGATCCCATGACCATGGAACTATAAAGTTGCTTCATTGTATCCAAGAAGAATTACTACTCATATATTACCTCATACTCCACCATGAATCACACCCGACCAAGGATAGAAAGCCCCGATTTTATAGTGTACCAAGATACTTTCCCCAATACCACTAATCCATAGAAAAATTACATGTTTTGGAAAGTTGGGTAAACCTAATGGAGGTCAAATTGACATTGGTGCTTTGATACCAAAGGAGGATCTTGTAGTCAGAATCCGTGTAGGATTAGCTCATAATTTTTCCTCATTGTGTTATCTACAAAAGTAGAAGCCTTCATCAAGGACTCTACCACTAAGAGATAATATGACACTATTGGTCCTTGATCTAAAACTCTTTTGAATTAACCTCCTCACACTAATCATTATGTTTTATATTATGAAGTGGATCTGGATTATTCCCCTCTAGCATTTGAAGAGGGTGTCTCAACCATGATAAATGATTTTACCCAATGGAATATCAGTATATATGAATACCCAAGGTCAATTTTTATCGACACAATCATGACCCTAAGGAAAAAAATAGTATTTTGATTTCTTGAAATAACACTAAATCCTCTTCACCTAGACTTGCAAGGAAATTTTCACAATCAGTCCTTTGGTTCCTTTTCCTCACTTTAGCTTCCATGTAGGCTACCTAGGGTTCAAAAAACTTCTTAAGATGATTCACCCTTCCCAAAAGTCCATTTTAATGGATGAGTGGGACAATAATATCAAGGAAAAATTCATCATGGAGGTTAAATACCCCAATTAGATGACCGGTATTGTCCCTATTAAAGAAGAATAAGAGATAAATCTTTGTTTGAATCACTTCTGGGACCTCAACATCCATTTCCTAATAGCTGATTTTTCACATGTGGTAATAGAGCTACTAATTAATTTGATTTCTTGGTTCCAGACACTCTCCATCATGGATGGGTACTCTGAGTATAACCATATATCTATATTCACTACGGATGAGGAGGATACCACTTATAAATAACCTGAGGGAACCATTTTCTACCACGTGATTCCATTTCGGATGAAGAATTTTGGTTGTTCTTACCAATTTTTCAAGCTTTATATATTCAATCCACTCCTTGAGAAATTCATGGAGTACTAAATGGATGATTGGTGGTCAAATCCCACTAGATCTAAGACCATATCAAAGATTATGAGAAATTATTCCACTTTATACACTCTTATCACCTGAAAATGAATCCACTAAGCTGTTCATTTGGGATAAACTCTAGAAATTTCCCTAACTTCATTGTGAGATATAAATTCAAAGAGATAAACCCATAGATGGTCGAGGATATCATCTTGATTCCTCCTCCATAAAACCTATATGGGTTTTTCACCCTCTAAGGACAATAGGCCTATATCCAATAAATCATTAAAAATACGGGAAAAAAGTTTAATTCCTTATCAAGGATCATGAAAAAAAAGAACCATCTACCAATGAGATGAAGACTTCCAAGATGCATTTGAGGACATTGAGAAGTATCTTCTATATCCACTAGTCATGATGCCACCTATCCCAAAGAAACCATAGGTCCTTTAGGTAACCTCCCTATAATGGTCCCTTGGAACCCTTATAACATAGAAGAATAATGAGTGTAAGTAAAACATTATGAATTATATTATTCGGATGCTCCTCGACACAGAGAGTAGATATTTTCCCATTGAGATGAGTTTCCACACCCTGGTCATTATCATTAATAAGATTTGGTAGTACATTCAACATAATGAGATACATATCATATCCTACATAGGTCATATAAAGTACTTCCAGAACTACACAATGTTGATAGGATGACAGGAATGTTGGGTAGAAATTATATAATAGTTCGATAACAGGTTTGTACCCTGGATATTTGTTAATGGTCGGCAACTAGCAATGCATACAACCCCTAAGTAACTACCCCATGATGTTAACTTCCTAGTTGAATCCATCCTCTCAGTGGGCCAGACTATTTCATGTTGAAAAGTTTATTTTTATGGTGCCTCGAGTAGCCTAACCGAGATAATTCTCAACAACCACATACATAACAGGGTGGACCTTAGGATTTTCAACACCACTACCAAAAAACTCATCATGTTATTCCCATTCCTACTATTGTCAGGTTTTTTCAATAATGAGGCTGAGTAAAATCTCTTATCACCAAACTTGATCTCACCCTTGAGATTAATATCTTCTATTTTTAGGTAAATGGAGACTCTAAAATAGTCATTAAGCAGATCAATGGTTACTATCTCATCAAGAAACGTGAACATTCCCCCATATTAGAGTAGAACCATGAGTTGATGGCCCAGTTCCCTTCCCAGATAAAGGTAACTCATATTCCACATTTACTGAATGACCGATAAAATGCTTTGTTAATCCTTGAAGAATCTCTTGTATATCTAGACCAAGATGATATGAAATGCAATTAGTGAATCAAAGGGTCCTCACTCCTATAATTTTTTACAATGATGACTAACATGTAAACTAGCTGGCTGCTACCACCTCTAAAATAGGGCCCTCATTTTCCCCAGTAGTAAATGCAACACCCTGTTTGATGAATCCCTTTATCTATTATCACAATCATAAAAATACCCTGTTCGGCTGATCCAAGTATGAGCGAATCCATCAACATGTTATGTAATTTAGCAACCATGATGTCAACATCCATGAGAAACCCCAATACATGTTTGGTGTCTACCGAATCCTTCTCTATTTCATCCAATAGAAGAAGATCCCTCAAGTCATACAAAAATTCATGCCATGTCATGTGGGTCCCATCAGGTAGGATTGATTCCTTTTTATGGTATTCATGTTCTAGTTTAATTTTGGCCCAACTTATTTCATGATGTCATTTAATTCCCTAAGAGATTCCATGCATTACAAATCTATGCCAACTTCATTCATCAACCACCAGAGCATCTACATGCTACCAAATACTCATGGACTTTTTACATATAGGGAAATGACATTTTAGGCCCCTAACCACTAGTAATAATAAGAAAATTCATGTTCACTGTGACATCAACATACTTATTCTCAAAGTGTGTTAAGGTCATCCCTCTTAATGATTCAAAGACTCGATCTATGATCGATTTTTTTAAATATCACATCATTGACTGATTTTGGATTCCTCACACAATTTTCCAGAAAAATGTCATCAAATTTAAAGCTACCAAGTTAAAATTGATATATAACATGTAATTAAATCTAGTCCAACCACAATTCCTTTTACAACTTAAAGAAAAATGGGTAGATTAAAGTGTTCTAAAAAACCCTCTATAACATCCTGCTGAACAAAGTTGTCCATAACATGAAAATTTGGGCCAATAATATATTAATTCCATATATTAATATTGATAGGTGATGATAAATTCCACTTAGGTGACCTCATACTCCCTTGTTTATGTGATAAAAGAAGTTACATCTATATAGTTTCAACTATCAGTTGTCTAAATTTTCATTTACGAGTAGCATATTCCAAATAGGTGAGTGAAAGTCCACTGGGATGAGTTAGAAACCCTATAAGAAAACATAATTTGAGATTTTAATAACATATAAAGACATCATAACTAAGTTGTTCAACCATTAGATGAAAAAAATATTTTTCTCTCCTTCCTTTAGAGTAATATGGTTTTGTCTCTCATGATGCCGATGATACCCAGAAATAAGCTACAATAATTGGAAGTAAAATGGGAATGAATTTACTCCATTCATAAGATCTACTCCGATGGTTCATAGTCATTTATCACCATTAACGGGTAAGGCATCCGACCTCACACCATTGTCAGGTTCTTCGAGCATTACTTCACAGAAACCCATATTCTGAGTTCTGTGAATTTAAATTTAAACACCTAAATTATTATTACTAAATCATTAAACTAAAAAAATTCCTCATCTCATGAAGTTAAAATGTATTCTTGCCTAGTTTATTAGACATGGTATGCCTTATATGACAAATATGATATGATAAAAAGTCATATTTTATGAATTTAAACAAAAAATACCAATATATTAGTTATAAAATGTTAACCAATATTAAAACATCCCCAACACATGAAATTAAATTATAACATTATCATGTGTGAAAAACATTGGATTCCCTATTTTAAAAGAATAGAATACCTCGTTTGGAAAAAAATGACTTATGTTTCTCGTGTAAGATTACTCATGAAATGTCCATTAGACGACCATGAAGAAGTACCCCTAGGCCCCCTCCTCACATTTAATCCTCCCTCATATTCCTCAACCCATCAATAAGTTCAGATTCCCTCATGACTTAATATGTGGAAAGAATGGGAATCTTAATGTGTAATCCTTATACATGATGTCCTTTCACATAATGTTAAAATATATCCTTTAACTATGAATCCAACATGGGATTTCCTATGTGATAAGAACATGATTTATAGTGTGATGATAAAATATGTATCATGTGATAAGTATGGAATGATATAATGTCCCCTTGGAAGCTTCCATGTGTAGTCCACAATAACACCATTACTTCGCTTAAATCATCTAGGAATCTTACATGCATATCACCCAATAACACAAAATCTACCTCAATATAACCTTGGTAGATTCCATGTGTAATCCCCCAATCATAACATATTTTCTCCTCAATAAAAATTAATAAACCCCAGGGAAATCCAACATTGGTAAAACAAATATACAAACATAAACTATATGGACCACACATCTTCACCGTATGATGTTAAAATGAATGTCTGAAATAGTTAACACATGAAATTAAACATTATATGGTATATGTTCCAATCACACAATATGAAACAACATGATGACTTAATCTCTCACATGATAGGGAACACTTCTTTCTAGTGTTGTTCATCTACCAAACCATAATCAATAACTATGTGTGGTTTGATTCCCAAAAACATAGAATACGTAGGGATTCCTAGATTTCATATCTTGCCCCCATACCAATCACCAACCAATTCCAGGGTCTTTATCTATGGGAATATTCTCTACTCTTATCTATCAACATAATCAACTAGTGTGTTTGGGTGCATGATATTATAGCTCCAAGAGTGTCTAACTCTCCCATGACCATCCCAGTATTTCCACTTCCACCCTTATTTACCTCATTGGTTTGGACAATAATCACCCTCTTGGTCTAAACCGGTCCCTTAATAGTAATGGTTCCTAGAAAAAATTTCACACCTCCCATATTGAGAGAATACCTAAAAGGATCCTTGGTGATGGATAATAGTTCCCATGTTTTGAACATGGACGAAAGTTGATCCGAAATTTGTACCCCCATTAATAATGGGTGAGGTTGTGGAACCTATAATTAGAATATGATCAATGGTCATTCCCTGCCTATAGGCCTCCCCCAATCATTATTCAGATCATCGAAGTCACAATTTACCTCCCTTCTTATCTCCTTTTTTTCTGGTGGTGTTTCAACACTCTTGGTGTTATTCCACCATGAATCCATGCATGATAACGAAAAATGTCGGCATTGTTAAGAACTTCACAAGACAACTAATTCTAATATCATTTGTTATTTCTCTTGTAATAAAGGTAACTCTCTACCACTCCTAATTTTTACCCTGATTAAGGATCATGTAGGATTAATATTCCATGTGGAATTCTCCCAAAACATGGTTCAGACATGCATGAATTTTCCAAATGCAATTGTTCCTCTGGTAAGGTATGAAATATATGACCATAAACTACGGTACTTGTTCCAAATATTATGTCATTAAACTATGTTCTGCTTATGAAAGAAATTTTAATGGAAACGGACCTCCTTCGCCCACATTTCACATCAGGTTAAGACACATTCATACCACACTAACCTCTTTGAGACACACCCCCTTGGGTCCAAGAATAATGACATTAAACTGTATTCAAACCCATAGTTTGAGCTCTAAAAAACTAAACTACTTTTAATACCTTTTCTTTATTATTGTGTTACCTTAAAATAAATATCTAGAATCTTCATTAGTGAAGTTTTAAACTGATGAGTCAGCTTCTCATCCTCACATGAGAGGATGCCCCCCCCACTTCAAGTACTATTCTCACACCACATTGTGTTTAAGAAACATAGGTGTCTTGATTCCAAGTTCCATGAGATATGTTGTCACATATAGACCCATTTCCACTAGACCATCTATAAATACCCAATTGATCAAGGCAATGTTCAGTAACATTATATCCCCAAGACCTCTATTTAGGATACTTTTATTAATAGCTGACTGAAAACAAATTAGAAGTCTTCTTCTGTTGTGAGCATCATAACATTAAACTGAGTGTGAATTTTTTTGGAGATACTTCACACAACACTAGGACACCTTCTCCCTCCTCTTACATCAGAATATTTCTCTTTTGTGTTTCATGATAACCCCCGTGACACAACCCCTTTTTTCCCAACATCATGACCATAAACTATTTTCAATTCCAATTTCTATGAATTATTACCTTAAACAATGTTCAACCTAACCTATGACCATTACATGAGTACAGATCCTCATTATCCCCAGATAATGTTGGGTTTTAAACTCTATGGAAAAAACTAATCCCCGTAGACTTCCATGATTTTGTCTAATATATAAAACCATAAACTGGAAGCATCCATGGATCAGGTATTATATCCTTAAACATTTTTTAAATAGCTCCATGTGGGCCTTGATAAACATATATTTTACATCCCCTCTTGTGTTTCAGATAGATAATTCCACCCTTCTTTCACTGAATCCTCGCTGGAGAGGATTATCCCCTTTAGGTGTTGGAATCACACCACACCGTGTTCAAGAACTATGTGAGGATTGATTTACAATTTCATAGGTTATGTAGTGACACATATATCTCTTATATTATGATCATCCACAAATCCTCTCATCACCCATACATTGTTTGGAACCCCTTACCACATGGTAGGCCTTAGAACCTTCACACAAACTAAGGTTTTGTCATGATTAGGCAGAGCTGGCCCATGATTTATGATCTCAAAATATATTTCAAACCCTTGGTCCAAGAATCAAAACATTAAACCATGTGAAGTAATAATTTTATATTCTCCAAAGTGTGGACTTATATGGTCTAGATTTTATGACCCTAAACTTCCCAAGGAAAGTGACACATATTTTTGTCAGGTTTAAAACCTATAGGTTAAATCTAAGAAAAAGTAATACTTTGAAGCGACCCAACCCAAATAGCCAATTTCCAGTGTATACTACCATTAAATTAACATGATTACAAAATAATGTTTCAAAAAAGACTGATAACTTTATTAGACGTGGTAAACTAGATATATACTTGAGTCTTTTATTATAAATGAATACACTAATTACAAAAAAAAAATTTTCTTTAAAGGATAACATTATTCCATCGATTATATCATTTCATATATTTCCTAGTACCCATCTTGGATACCTGGGGAAGAAAACAAAATAATTGTGAGCTCAAATTATCAGTAAGGGTTTAGTATATCATAATCAATAATTAATGAATGAAAAAAATCAATAGAGAAAAGTAAATAACTAAACATGCATTCCATGTAATCAATAAAACGATAAGGATGTTCATAAACAATATGGAATTGTAAATAACTAAAACCACATACCATTTAAATAAATAGATAAATCATAATCAATATTAATGTTGAGAAACTAAAAACACATTCCATTTTAATCAATACACTAAAAATAAACTTCACCCATGGACTTAGTCATAGTGAAAATAACATGGTTAAAAAATACAAAATCAAAATTAAGGAAGTGATTAATTATTGTTCGTCATGTTTCCTAATAAAATGAAACCTTTTCCATCAAGACTATTAAAAATATGGTTTATTATTATACTATCAATCCCTTTCCCAATAATGTTTAAATCTGTGGGTAGAAACCCATTTATTCTACATGGAAAAAACCTGAAGGGTTTGTCACCAACAAATTTAATCTCATGATACTATCAATACATCTAAGGGATTTAATTAAATGTTTCCCTACTGATAGGGATTTCATTATCTAGTACCCATCCCATAGGTATTCCATTTACCAGTCCCCAACTCAGATAGTGTATGTTCTAATTATTCCTCATATAATGAATAATCTATTTAATTCAAAAACAATATTCCTTATCAAATGTCCATATAGAGTAAAGGATATAGATTTATCAATATTTCCATAGTAAATCAAATTATATTAAAATTAAACATATTATTTAAAAATGGTATAAAGATAAAGAAATGAACATATCCATTATAAATTATATGGATCATTAGGGGAAATTCAATGATCAAAGAACATAGGAAAGTAAATATTTCAAGGGGATACAAGAATTAATCAAGGAAGTGAATGTTAATACTATCCATGATAAAATAAATAAAAAACATTCTATAGGAATAATAAGGATGATATAAATATAACATTCCAAAATTAGAGTAAAAAATAAACGGTTTTGGTCAACGATGAATAAAATTACTATAAAATGATCTTTCAAAAACATTCTTGAGGAAAATATTGTTTTCATTTTTAAAAAAAATTTAAAAAACATTTCTTTGAAAATAACTTTTAAAAACATTTTCCTTAAAATAATCCTTTTAAACAAGCACAATAGTTTTCAAATAAATAATGGTAGTTAAATTCTTACATGTCAAACAAGGTGAAAATAACATTCCTTTTTTTATGGTAAAAGAGTTAGAAAATTGTCTTGTTTGGAAAGAGATAAAAATATTACTTTGAAAACATTTTTAAAAGGAATATATATAAAAATATATTTACGAAATAATTTTTAAGGGTTAAAAATATTTTTTAAACCCTTTTTATAAAATAGGTTTTTTAGAAGAAAATATTTTCTCCAACTAAAGGGAGAAATGTAGTTTGGTTTCCTTAAAACATTTTCTCAAAAAATTTGACTACCAAGGAGTTGATAAAATATTAAAATTTTCTGAAAAATGTCCTTATTAACATGAGGAGAATAAAATTGAATGTTTTATTGAAAAAATTATCATATAAAATATTTTAATGGAATTTTAGGAATAAAAAACTCGGTTAGAATGAGATTTTGAAATAAACCCTTAAAAAGTCCATACTTTTGATGTGATAATTAATAAATGAATATATTATGTGTGTCAACTATAAATCCACATAAAACATGTTTAAATATATAAAATATATATAAAAAACAAATTTCACACATAATCATAGAATATTAACTACAGAAAGAAAGTAATGTAACCCAATGAAAAGAAGTCAGGTTGTGAATTTTTTTAGCACTAGGTAACTTTTAATTTAAACAACATTAGAAGAAATAATTAAAATAGAATCTAGAAATACAATAAAGATAAAATATTTCATGATATAATATATCCAAATATTCAGTAGATACACCACATAAAATAACTATGTGGTGATTATGACATTTATCTCAGAGATGCAAAAAGTGAGATGAAAATCCCTTACCAAGAGTCTCTGTTTGGGTGAACATTAATTAAAAATATGTATAATGGGATTAATCGTGTAAATAAATTATAACTGAACTATATTCATATTTATAATATCATATATAATCTTTTTATAATATCTTTTTAACTTTTTGTGAATAATATTTCATAATTTTCACTATTTCATGTGTTAATTTCCTAGTTTTTACAGTATGTTTTGACTTGTTATTTTCCTCTTCTTATATATATCACTAATTAATCATACAGAGGATGTAAAACATGATGTAATTATCATATATATTCATTATATATGTATTTATAATAATCCATAATATTTGGAGATAGAAAATAAAATACACTGTTCATAGACATGGTACGTCATACATACACATTAACTCTACTTACATTTATTTTTCATGTTAAAAAGTAGGAAAATTAAATGATATATATGTATATTATAATTATGGGATCATATTTATGTCAAATATATCTCATATGTTAGTTAAAATCATTATTAATACATTCTATGTATAGTGTGAACGAATCGCATCTCTTTGAGGAGGCAATAGTCCACACATCCACAAAATGTAATACCCCAAAATTACATAGTATGCTTCACTTTGAATAATAAAATAGCTTGTTTTGTATGCAACTTCAAGTTCTAGCACACCACGACCAATAAATCTAGCCATTTAAAATGTATTTATGAATAGTAATACCCACTTTTTGAAATTTTATAAATTTTATTTTTCAAAATGGACTTCATTTATGGATTTAGAATATCAAAATTAGTATAGGGTGATTTTTTGGTATTTTTATGAAAACATTCAATTATGGATGAATAGTGAAAACACATCATTATTGTATAAAACCGACTTTTTATTTAAATAATTATTTTTATATTTAAATTTATTTTAAAATAAATATAGATACAGAATACTAATATTAGTCCAGTGTAATTCATTAGAGTTAATTTATTATAATATTATATATATAATTTCATTGAACTTTTTAATGTCTTTTACCGACCTTCTAGGCATATTTTCAAATTTCTATAAAATGTAATTTTACCTCTTCTATGAATTGAATTTAAAAAATCCAACGTACTTGGTTTTCATTAGTAAGTAAAATTTGGTTCAATCAGACGAAAATAATTTTTGGTGAAAAGTTACTTTTGAATTTTATTTACCACGGTTAAAAGTAAATTGAAAAATTAAAGGTAAATATAATATTATAATAATATAAAATTACCTCAACACATGTCCTAGTTCTACCGGATATGTTTATTTCTACCAAAATAAACCTTAGGGAAAAAATAAGATCCTCTTTCAACCTTTTTGTGTTAGATTATGACATTTATTATAATTTATTTAAAGAATAGTTAAAAGTGTTAAATTTAAATTTAAATTACTAAACCATTTGTAATATAGAGTTATGCATAAGATAACTAAACTATAAATATTAATTATAATTATAAAAATATTTCCTACATCGTAGTATTTTATTTATTTTTTTAGATAGTAAATAATTAAATTTATTTATGGCACAATGATGATTCATTAATTACATTATTAATAAAAGATTAAACTAATCGATATTATAAATATTAATATATATGTAAATAGATAATTTTTATGCCCTCAAAGAATATTCTAGGAGAATATGACATGTTAGGATTGATTAAATGTATTTTTTTTAGAAGTAATAATTTTGTGATGACTTTCAAAAAAACCAAATACAGAATAGAATCAAAATTGACAGAAATATGTTTTTTAAACAAATACTATTTTATGAAATGATATAAAATTCCTAAAATTTGATATTTGCAAAAATGACATATATAATTTTATATGTGTCATTACTGAACCACTTGAGGTAATCTTGGTATTTTTTTAGTAACTATATTAACCATGTAGTATAAAAATACAAGAAGACATCATAAAAGATAAACTATTTAACTAAGGGTTAAGTCTATAAGATAAGGATAATATGGTGACATAATCATGTCTAAAACTTCTTGGTTGAGTGGATATCTACCCATCCCAACCTTATCCTCTAAATAAATCCATTTTGGGCTTTTATAATCTGAATATGATTTTATAATAAATTAATATTTCAAGCTCTTCCTAAAGTGCCCCTCACCTCTCTTATAAAAGGGTACTTAACCTTCTCTTAAATTCACACCTCCAAAGCCTTTTGTATCATCCAAAACCTTCCCTAATATATTCCAATATACCCCCAAATTATCCTAGAGGCCTTAAATTTATCATAAATCCATCCTATGGTTCCCTTTTGTTCAAATCAAAAAGAAGCACCTGAAGAAGATGTAATTATTTAATCACCTCTTTAAATGTTCTTTTCTTCTTCTACATCCCATTTATTTTTTGTTTCCATGCTAAAATAATAAATCTAGTACCTTATACATACATAGATGTTATTATATATATGGTATAACTATATTCATTATTCTATCCATCCTATGAATGACAAATTCACCATATGTGCGTACGTATGGCTTATCGTCTCCATGTCATGGTGTAGTTTGTTATTAAACACTTCATTATTTTTATGTGTATAATAATGAGTATAATTGATGTAAATAATAAATATTCCATGTTACTTATTCTGTATATATAATGTACCATTCAATTACTTACGATTTCACCATCAATAGAATGATATTGTCGCTCGCATGTATGTATGTATTACCCTCTCCACGGCGGGATGAGATTTCGTTCCTCATCATAACCATTCAGGAAAAAAATTTATTTGAGGATTAAAAATAATTTTTAAGAACTTAATATCATTCTATATATGAATCAAATACATTATATCCAGAAAAATAATTACTTTTGTAACAAAACAAATAAAGGAGAATGAATAAGTTAACACATAAAACAATGATACTACTGAAATATTATAAACAAAGAAATATTAGAGGATATTATATGATATCATATTTAAGTATGTAGTTCTTTTATAATTTAATAAAAATTATTTAACTATTATACATGAGGTTAATGTACCCACGACTAAAGAAATGTATAAATAAGGGTTAATTTTACAATCTTTTTGTTATCTGAGATGTTTATACGTAAGTATCTACTAAGACTTCTTTATCATCCGCATATGTATTTCTTAAAAATGTATTTGAAATAATTTTTAAGTTATACAAGGGGTGTGGCTATTTTCTTCCATTATAACACCTTATAATATTCCCTTGCAAAATTATATCAATATTTTCAAATTAAATGTTTTCTTTTATAATTATATGACTTTTAAATGATTTCAAAGTTGAAAGAGATATTTCTATCAAATGCTTTTTGTATTGATTTCATCTATGTAAACATCTATTGTTGGATTATTTTTAATTGCAGTTGATTTATTATAACACAATATTCCATATTTTATTAATATTTTCTTGATATTTTTTATTGTGGATGTGTTATTTTTATTTCATTCATGGTTTATGGTTAATGTTTGAACTTTTCATTTGATAGTTTAATAATAATTTTTATGTTATGCCTCACCCTTTTCATATTAAGAATGAATTGGATGCATTAAGTGACAGGAAAGACCAACTATATCCCCTCGATGCATCGTTAGGTCTCATAAGAAAATCTAGTGTCTTAGCACCAGGCCATGACAATATTTTATTTTTAGTCTTGGAACGAGGCCTTGACTATGTGGTTATGATGTCCGGCATTATGCATTCCATCATTATTATATTAGCTATTGATATTTCAAGTGATTATTTGACTAGTATAATATTCATGTGAATATTAAAATGGAATTATTTGATTTATTTGTTCCATATTATTCTGAAGTTTAAATTTAAAATGCTTTTGATTTAGTATTATACATTTTCATAAAATGTATATCTTATTTTTGATAGTTTCTTCTATATTGTAATCCTTACTATGCACCAGAGCTCACCCCTTTTATGTTTCATTTATTCTAAGATGCGAAGAATTATATTATGACTAACCTTAAAGTATAGGATAAGGAATATGAGTGTGTTTAATGGACACACAATTTTGCTTTTTCATTTCATAATGTAATTTGAAGCTAAGGTACATATCTAGTACATCCAAGGCTACTAAACATATTGGTCATTCTGGACTTGATATATTGTGATCAGGATAATGTTATGTAATAATTTACTGACTCTATATAACTAGGTTTAAGGCATTACAGTTTGTATCAGAGGAAGTTTAGTACAAACCTTGGGAACTAGATTCAGAAAACCTCTGATTAGAGAGAATTAAACTAAGATTGACTTTTAGGATTAGTATATATGAACATCCAAAAATTTTGGTCATATATATATTTTTGGATTTTTCTAAGAAATACATCCCTGTATGGATACTACAAGTGGGTGTGGTTCTAGAACAAATGTACCTAGAAGTGAAAACTCTGACAAGGAGTTTCGTGCTAGACCCGGGGTATCCTGGTACACGACAATGGGCCTTACTACGCACCTGGTTTGACACTCCAAGGGGATATGCTTAAGATAATTTGCATTTTCTTTACAAACCATTATGAAGGATTTATGGGTAAATACTTCCCTAAAGAAAAAAATTATATGACTATGGATTATATGGATAAATTATTCAATTTATGTTAAATATTTTACAACTTTGGAATTATGCATTAAGATTCATAAACTAATCTAGTGTATGTCATTATTCAAAAATGGTGCCTAGTGGAAGGAATTGAAACTGTATCAACATACATAATCCTTGTAGAGATTTCCCTCATATTAAAGATACTTATAGTGGAGTTAGTCATTAAAATGGTACTGGGAAACATATAACCATATTAGGAAAACTCACTCTGGTTGTGAATAAAAACCATACCCATATAGAGAACCCTGATCCAAAATACGGATGATCAATGTTAGACTGCTTCATGAGGAAACAAATGCTAACATTATATTGGATGAAAAATATATTTTTAGCTAATAAATGGATAAGTTCTTTAGATAAAATATTCCATGCTTTGGGGAGTAGTAAAAGGGAAAACTATGGTCATGGATGTTTATCGCCTCCCGGGATATGAAGATCAATGGTTGTCATTAATTCAAAATAAAAAGGAAGATTAAGAAGTATCAAATATGGAATCGGGGGCGTTTAAAGATATTTTATTAGAAAAATACATTCCTCAAAAACATTGAGTGGATATGGAAATACAAATACTCAGTCTGAGGTAGAAGGATGATGAGAATGTTTAAAATTATGAGGCTAACATTACAAGGTTAGAAAGGCATGTTTAAGATTATATACGTACCCCAGGAATTAAGATTTATCAGTTCTTTTTTGGGTTAAAACATTTTCTTCATCAATCATTAGTCTCACAATCCTTATCTTCTTATGATGATATACTCTCATGTGCTATCAAGATAGAAAAGGAAATCTCTACGTCTTGTGACTTCATGGTAAAGAAAGATAAGAAGTGATCTGCTGAACACTCTGGAAAATAAAATAAGGTGAATAAAGGAAAAGTTTAATTTACATCCTATAGTAATTATTGGAAGAAATATCCTGGTACATGCCTAAATGAGATGGTAGTTTTTTACAAGTGTGAAGCAAAAGGCAACCATGTTCAGGATTATAAGGGGAGGAAAGATGTTTTCAATGTTTAATGCTACAATTTTAAAGAGATGGTCATTATTCAAATGAATATACTAAGAGTCAAGGAAAGATACATCAAAAAAGGCCAAGGGATAAAGTCTAAGTTTATGTGATCACAACTACTAAAGATGAAGTTACTAATGATTTTGTGGAAGGTACTTTAATCATTTCTTCAATGTTATCAAGTGATTTATCTGATTCCAGATCAACACATTTTTTAATAACTTCCCAATTTTACAACAAAATTAGATATTTCTAATTTTACATAAAAATGGAGTTTTAGTCAAAACACCTAAGGGGTGTATCATAGCAAAAAAAAAATCAATCAAATACAATTATGGAATATAAATGTGCTTTATCTGCTAATCTTATTATCATACCCATGATTGAATTTGATATAATCCTCGGTATGATTTGGATTTCAGACCATGATGATAAAATATATTGTAATAAAGAAGAGGATAATTTTTTTTATGATGATAAGGAATCCCTTATCATTAGAGAAGAAACATCACCATCTAATTCTCTTCCAGATCCACCCCCAGTAGGTCTACTAAATTCCATTATTGAGGAGAAAAGGAGTAAAATAACTGTGGGTGAGGAAAAGATTTTTCAATTAGATGATTTACCTATTATGTATGAATATGTTGATGTGTTTCGAGAGTATTTACCTAGAAATCCTCCAGAATCAGAAATTGATTTTTCTATTATCTTAATTCCTTGTTCAAGTCCTATATCAAATACTCATTAAAGAATTTCCACTGTGAAATTAGTTGAAGTAAAGAAACAATGAAAGGAATTGAGTAATAAAGGATTTATTCGACCTAGTGTTTCTCCATGGGGATCCTCTCTTCTTTTTGTTTAGAAAAATTTGGATCTATGAGGTTGTGCATTGAATATAATGAGATCAGTAATATAATAATAAAGAAAAAGTGTCCCCTACCTCACATTGATGATTAATTTAATCAACTTCATGGAGTGTAATATTTTTCAAATATTGACCTTAGATCTAGATATCATCTGTTGTGCATGAATAAGGAAGACAATCCAAAGACATCATTTTGAACAAGGTTTAGGCATTATGAGTTACAGTAATGCCTTTTTGACTAACTAATGCACCCTCTTTTTTCTTGGATATAGTTAATAGTGTTTTCAAGAAATATCTTAATGAATTTGTAGTGGTATTTATTGGTGATATCTTAGTATACTCTAAAATCTATTAAGATCAGGAAAATGACTTGCGCACTATTCTTAAAACTCATTTTAGAAATGAATTATATGGGACGTTTAGCAAGTGTGAATTCTAGATTTAGGAGATCTCTATTCTTTGAAATATTGTCTCTAATGATGGAATCTCTATTGGTCCTTAAATTACAAGAAAAATCCATGAATGGCCATTACTGATGAGTATAAGTGAGGTACATGGTTTTATTGGTTTAGCAGGTTATTATCATCATTTCATCTAGAATACTTTTTGATTATTTAACCCATTAACCATTCTCACATGTAGAAGGGTTAAAAAAATTTTGACAGAAGTGTGTGAAAAATGTTTTAAAGAATTGAATAGAATATTATTCAATTCACATATCATGACTCTACAATCAGGGAATGATGGGTTTGTTATTTATAGTGATTCTTCAATGAAAGGACTTGGTTGTGATCTTATGCAGAATGATACAGTTATTGTCTATGCATCACGGAAAGTAAAAATTATTGAACAGAACAATCATACAAATGATCTTGAGTTATTATTTCTAATATTTTCTTTGAAGATATGGAGAAAATACCTCAATGGTGAAAAATGTGATATATATATATATTGATCACAGGAGTTCAAAGTATATTTTCTCATTGAATGAAATAAACATGAATCAGAGGCGATGGCTCAAACTACTCAAGGATTATGATTTCACAATACACTACAACATGGGGATGGGAAATAAGGTGGCAGATGCCTTGAGTAGAAAGGGTCATGGTGTTATGAACAAGATGAGAGTTGAAAGGGATCTAATATTCACGGATCTAGTAAATATTGATATGGGAAAAACCATGGAAGGATAAACATCAATACATTTTCAAATGGCTTCCAAACCATCTTTACTAAAAAGGATAAAATGTTCGAAGATTGATGAGGAGAAGTTTCAAATGAAAATTAGAGCTGTAAATTATTGTAGATTGATCGACTATGTATATGAATATGTATTTTTAAAATTTGGGAACATGCTTCGTGTTCCCAAAATACATGATCTAAAAAGGGAATTGTTGGATGATACTCGTAGCTCTAATTTCTCTATACACCCTGGTAGCACTAAGATGTATAGACATTTGAAGGAATATTTTTGGTGGGAAAACATGAAAAGAGATATTTCTGATTATTTGTAAATTTGTATGGTTTATCAATAGGTGAAGGATGAGAGACAACATCCTAGAGGAGTCATGTAACCTCTTCTCATACCTAAGTGAAAATGGGATGATATTATGATGGAATTTGTCCTGGGGCTACCAAAGGCTCCAAGAAGGAATCATGAAATATGGGTCATTGTTGATTATCATACTAAGTCTGTGCATTTTCTTACTGTAAGAGGAGATTTACCACTTGAATGTTTAGCAAGACTATATCTTAATGAAGTTTTAAGACTTTATGGTGTACCCCTATCGATCATTTCGGATCGTGATCTCCATTTTAAATCAATATTCTTGAAAAGTCTTTAGAGAGCCCTATATACTGAATGTTGTATGAGCATAGACTAACACCCTCAAATTGATGGACAATCAGAATGGACTATTCAAACTATAAAATACATGTTGAGATCTTTCTCACATGACTTTCAAGGTATATTGGATCAGTATTTGCCTATGGTAGAATTTTTCTATAACAATTACTTCCATTTAAGTATTTGTATGGCACTATATAAAGCATTATATGAAAATAAATGTTGCACATGAACTTGTTGGGATAATGTTGGTGAAAGAAAACTTTTATTCCTAGAACTTGTTGAGGAAATAATGGAAAAGATGAAGATTATCCAAACCGACATAAAGCAGCTCAACGTAGGCAAAATAGCTATGCTGATAACTGAATGAAGGATTTGGAATTTCGAGTTGGTGATCATGTTTTATTAAAAGTATCTCCATTGAAGGGTTTTATACAATTCGGTAAGAAGGGTATATTAAGTCCAAGGTACATTGGTCCTTTCAAAATTCTGGAATGAATTAGAGTTTTAGTTTACTGTTTGGAAATGCCGCCAATTCTCTCCAGAGTTCATGATGTCTTATACGTATCACTGTTGAGAAAATACATGTCTGACCCAACGCGTGTATTCACCTATGAAAAAATAGAACAAGAACCCAATATGTTTTCTTTTGAAGAGACTATCAGAATTCTTGATACCATAGAACAAGTGTTCAGAAATCGGATGAATCGTCTAGTAAAAGTTCTTTGGAGAAAGCATAAAAAAGAAGAGGCAATGTGGGAACCTGAAGAACTTATGATTAAGAACCACACAATTCTTTTTATGAAGTAATATTATATAAATTTTGAGGACAGAATTATATTAATTAGAGAAGAATGTTACACCCCATGATTCCACGGTACACTTCTCTTTGAATAATACAATATCTTGTGTTGTATGGAGCTTCGAGTTCTAGCGCATCAAGACCAATAAAACTAGTCATTTAATAAGAAGTTATGAATAGTAATACCAAAATTTTAGAAATTTTATAATTATTATTTTTCAAAATTGACTTCATTTTTTGATTTGGAATATCAAAATTATCTTAGGGTGAATTTGTTGTATTTTTCAGAAAACAATCAATTTTTTATGAATTGTGAAAAACACAACATTATTGATTAAAACCGACATTTTAATTAAATAATTATTTTTAAATTTAAAGTTATTTTAAAGTCAAAATAGATACATAATACTCATATTAATCCAATGTAATTCATTGGATTCATTTTATAATTAAATAAGATATATAATATTTTATTAAACATTTTAACGTCTTTTACCCACCTTTTAGGCACATTTCCAAGTTTCCATAGAATGTAATTTTCCTATTTATGTGAATTGAATTTCAGAAATATGATATACACATTTTTCATCAGTATGTAAAATTTGGTTCAATGGGATGAAAATAATTTTTGGTGAATCGTAACGTTTGAATTTTATTTCCCACAGCTAAAAGTAAATAAGGTAATTAAATGTAAAAATAATAATGTAACAATATAAAATTACCCCAGCATGTGTCCTAATTCTTTTTTATAAGTTTATTTGACAAAAATAAACTTTAGAACAAAAATAATAACCTTTTTTTACTTTTTAGTAAGACTAGGACATTTGTTATATTTTATTTAAAGAAGAGTTAAAAGTGTTAAATTCAAATTTTAATAACATAACCATTTTTAATATAAGGTTATACATAAGATAAATTGGAATAAGAATATTCATTATAAATATAAAAATATTTACAACATTATTGTATTTTTTTTATATTTTTTACATATTAAATAATTTATTTTATTTATGACATAATGGTGATCCACTAATTACCTTGTTAATGAAGGATTAAAATAATTGATATTATAAATATGAAAATAAATGTAAATTTAAACTTTTTTTGCCATCCAAAAATATTATAGGTGAATATTACATTTTTTTTACTGATTCAATGTATTTTTTTGAAGTAATCATGTTGTGATGACTTTCCAAAAAAAATACTATATAGTGTCAAAATTGACAAAAATATGTTCATAAAACAAATACTATTTTTTAAAGTGATATAATTGTCCTAAAAATCTAAGATTCATCCAAATGACATTGAAAATTATAGATATATCATTAATTATACACTTGAGTTTCTATTGGCATTTTATAGTAAATATATAGACCATGTAATATAAAAATACAAGAAAAAATCATAAAAGTTAAATTATTTAACTAAGGGTTATGTCTAAAAGATAAGGTTAATATGGTGACCTAAACATATCTAAAACCTATTGGTTGAAAGTATTTCGACCCATCCCCATCTTAGTCTTAAAATAAATCCATTTGGAACTATTATAAACCAAAAATTATTTTATAATAAATTAATATTTCAAGCTCTTCCTAAAGTGCCACTCAGCTCTCTTATAAAAGATTACTTCCCCTTCTCTTAAATTCACACAACCAAAGCCTTTTAGATCAGAAAAACCCTACCCAAATATCCTTCCAACTACCCTCAGTTCATCCTAGATGCCTTAAATTGATCATAAATCCATCCTAAGGAGCGCTTTTTGTTCAAATAAAATGGAAGCACTGAAAGAAGAGATAATTATTTCATCACCTCTTTCAATGTTCTTTTTATCGACCACTTCCTCTTTGTTTGTTGTTTCCATAAAACTAATTACATTAGTACATTATATTTATTTACATGTTATTATAAATATGGTACAACCATATTCATTATTCTATCCCTACTATAAATGACAAAGTCACCCAACCTGCGTACGTATGGCTTACCATCTCCACATCATGGTGTGGTTTTTTATTCAACAATTAATTATTTGGATGGGTATAATAATGAGTATAATTGATTTAAACAATAAATATAACATGATAATGATTATATATATATAATATAAAATCTAATTACATATTATTTATCCATTAATAGAATGATATTGTCACTCATGCATATGTATGGCTTACCATCTCCACGACGCGATGAGATTTCGTTCTCCATCGTAACAATTCTAGAATAATTTTTATTTAATGATTAACAATAATGTTTAAGAACATAATTTCATTATTTATATGAAACAAATACATCCTATCCATAACAAACATGACTCACATAACAAACCATATAAAGTAATTTGAATCAGTTAACACCCGAAACAATGATACTACTCAAATATTATTAACAAAGAAATATTAGAAGATCATATATGATATCACATTTAAGTATGTGGTTAATGAATAATTTAATATCAATTATTTATCAATTATACAGGAGTTTAATGTACCCTTGACTAAGGGAATGTACATGTAAGGGTTAATTTTAAACTCTATTTATTATCCAAGGTTGTTTATAAATAAGTATCTATTAGGACTTCTTTGTCATCCACATATATGTTTCTTAAAAATATATTTCAAAACATTTTTACATTTTTCTAGACTATGGGTTAAATTCATTTAAACCCTAGTATGAATTTTTATAAAAAAAAATTAAAGTACTCTTTGCATCTTTTCCGAACAAGGTACTTTATGACCTTTTCGAAAATTAAGGAAAGAATGTTTTCCAAAATAATATAGTGGGTTACTCTATTTTCCTCCATTATAACTCTTTCTAAGCTTCCCTTACAAGATTATATGAATATTTTCAAAATATATTTTTTCATTTATAATTATGATATTTTAAATGATTTCAAAGTAGCTAGATATATTTCTCCCAAATAGTTTTTGTATTGATTTCATCTAGTTCACCATCTATTGTTGGATTTTATGTTTAATTGAAGTTACTTTATTATGATACAATATTCCATATTGTATTGATAATTTTATGACATTTTTTATTGTAGATGTGATATTTTTATGTCATTCCTGATTTATGGTTAAAGTATTAACATCTTGTATGTTAGTTTTATACGATTTTTTATATTATGTTTCACCATTTTCATATGAATAATGTATTGGACATAATAAGAGATGAGAAGGGCCCGATATATCCCCTCGATGAATTGGTAATTCTCATGAGACACACTAGTTTCTTGGAACAATGCCTTGAAAATATTTTATTTTTATTCTTAGAACGAGGCCTTGATTATGTGGTTATGATGTTCTGAATTATTAAGTACATCATTATGGGATTAGATATTAATATTACATTTGATTATTCTATTAGTAGAATATCCATGTGAATAACTAAATGGAATTATATGATTTGTTGTTTCCATATGATTCTGAAATTAATGTTTAAAAGGATTTTGTTTTAGTCTAATAGATTTCTGTAAATGTTTATCTTCTTTATGATAGTTTCTGCTATATTGTTATCATTAATGAGCATCCGAGCTCACCCCTTTTATGTTTTATTTTTTCTAGGATGCAGAGAAGTATTTTAGGACTGACTTGTTGGGATAGGCTAAACAATATGTGTGTGTTCAATGGATACACAATTTTTCTTTTTAATTTCATAATTTAATGTGATACTTATGTATGTATCTTGTACTTACAAAGCTACTAAACTTATTGGTCATTTGGGACATGATATCTTGTGATCATGCCAATGTTATCTAATAATGCACTTACTCTGGGTAACTGGGGTCGGGGCATTATATAAAAGATGTTATTGTATTCCAAAAAAAATAAAAGAATGAAGGTATGAGTTATATAAGAGTCAAATTAGAATAATTAGAATATAAATATCATATATAAACTACAAATCCATCATTATTATGACCTTTTAAGGTAGTAAATATAATAATGAATGATATTGGTTCGCGAGGTAGTAGTCTTCTATACACAAAAATGATGATTTCATATCACATTTGATGGATGTGTGTGAAATTTTATGTTTAATTATTATCATAAAAATATCTTATTATATTTAATATATTGAGGTTATTATATAATCATGTAATAATATTAATTTAATGAATTTAGAAATAAATAAAACAAAATTGATCATTTAATAATTTTACTTAATTGTTAGGTAACTCATTTTGGTTTATACCAAAAGACTTCCATGGTTGGATTTATACTCTAGGTGAGGATTATTGGTTAAGGGGAGGGATTTTGGGAGCTTATTTTAGTAGTGTTTGGGTGATAAAAATGTCTTGAGAGGTTATACGCTATCAAATAAAAGTTACTCTGTTACAATTTTTGGGGTGCTACATTATCCTCGTCTTAAATTAATTGTGTCCTCACAATTTTCACATTATATTGGAAATAAATTGTTTGATATTTCCAATGTTGAAACCCCAAATCATAATAATTTGTATTAATACATCATCTAAAAAAGATGTAATGTGAATTACAAGGTCACATGGACGACCATATAACTAGGTTTCTAAGTAGAAGTACATTATGGGAAAGTGGATATTTGTACATGGAGGAAAACTGTAAATATTTATAGGGATTTATTGATGTTATAAATTAAAAATAGAGAATGATAAATGTTAATATGGTCCTTAGAGACCTAAATATAAGATGATTAAAATACCATAGGCTGAACAAAAACTATGGTATTATGATATCATTTTTGTTTTAAGATACTTTTACTATTGTTGAAAAATTATATAATTAAAAAAGAATATAAAGAAATATATTTACTTAACACATTTCAATTTAATAGGAAACAATTCATCTTTTCATTTTCATTTGATCAAATTATAATTAATCCTTTAATCTATAAAATATATATCCTAGAAATTTAATCATTAAATATCAATTATTAACAATGGTTTTCAATTCAACCCCAATACATAAATACTTAATATATTTATTTACATGTAGGTCCTAACATGGCCTATAGTCTATCTTATATAGGAGGGAATTTACTCATATTATTTTGTGGTTCCCTACATTTAAGGAAACGAATTATAAAGGTACCCTTAATATGATATTTATTTCCTTCCATAACACTTTTCATTTATCCTCAATAATCATTTTCTCTATTCCCTTATTTCCCATACATAAAGAATTTTCCCATTCCATTGATACACTTTCTTGGGTGTATCCTTCTGCATTTCTTACATGATGGAAATCTATCCTTCTTTACTATATGGTCTCTACCACTTGAGATATTATAAAACCTCCATCCATATCTTTTTTGGTGAGTTCGAGAGCAATTATGGTATTTGTTTTGAATAATATTTTGGGAAAACTAATTAAAAATAAACATGATATTAATTACTTATATCAACACCAAATTTGGTTTCTCATTAACACCACCTTTTTATTTATGCTCAATATTAACTTGACTTCTTTGGGTTACATCCATTTTCTACATATAGAAAACATAGTGTGAGTACCAATATTCACAGTGAGAAAAACATATAATCATTTATAAGATATCTAAATCACGACACCTTATTCTCAATATAAATCACATTAGGTTTAACCTAGATCATTTTTTTCATTATCTATTCAAATTATTTTTTATGGGTTGTAAAAAAATTTGAATTCTCCTAAGAAGACCCCCCAGGACTGCCAAACTAGGATCTTAGTAAGGCATGTTGTCATGTACCAGGTTATGCTCGTGCATGCTCATTGTAACTTTTTAGAGTTGTTATCCCTAGGTACATTTGTACTAGAACCACATCCACTTATAGTATCCATAAAAGGATATATTACTAGAAAGACCCACATAATTTACTCATTACCAAAATTCTATAATGTTCTTCTATACTCATCCTGAAATTCTATCTTAGGTTTATGTTCCCTAATCTATGTTTTACAAAATATATTCCCAAGGTTGATTGTAATATTCCTATTAAATAAATTATATTGACCCAACACCAGATATCTTGGATATAGTTTATTCTACCATTACATTGGAATGATCACAAGTAAATGAATCCTTAAGGACCAACTAGTTTAGTAGTCTTTGAAAACTAGATATATACATGAGTCTTTTATTACAAATTAATACCCTAACTAAAGCTTAATTATTTTTATTTTGAGGATATCATTATTCCATATATCATATCATTCCATATCTTTCCTAATAGTGTAATTTTATTCCTAGGGAAGGAAAAAAATATGTGTGACATTAAATGCTCAGTTTTAGTTAAGTATGGTGGTATAAATAATGAATCTACAAAAATAATTAATATGGAAAGGTAAATAACTAAACCCACATAACATGTTATCAATAAACTGATAAGGAAGTGCATAAACAATATGTAATGGTAAATATCTCAAAACATATTTCATTTAAATAATTGGATAATGAATAATAAATATAATAAGGTTAGAAAATAAAAAAACATTTTATTTAAATAAATAAACTAAGATTAAAATTCATCCATAGACTTTTTCATAGTAAAAATCTCATGGATAATTAATACTGAATCAAAATGAAGGAAATAAATCATTATTGGATGTCATGTTTCCAAATAACATGATAACATTACCATCAATACATTTCATATGATGTTTTATCATTCTACTATAAAGACCCTTCACAACTCATTTTAAATTTGTGGATAGAAATACATCTATTCTACTTGGAAATAAACTCGAAGGGTTTGTTGATAATTAATTTCATCTCATTGAACTACTGATGAATCAAGGGTCTTACCTTAAATAGTTTTCAACCTATAGGGATTACATTAATGTGTTCCCAACCTATAGGACTTTCATTAACTAGTTTCTCACCTCTATAGTGCCTGTATAAATCATTCCTTATATATCGAATAATCATTTTAGTTAAAAAAATGTTCCTTATCAAATATTTGTATACAGTAAATGATAAATCATTTATTAATATTTCCCCCATAAATAAAAATGATTTCAAAGTAAAATGTGTATTTAAAAATATTATATAGATTATGAAATTTACATATCCCTAATAAATGATATGGATAATTAAGGAAAATTCAATTTTCTATGATCATAAAAAATTGAATATTTAATGGGGACTGCAAAAATGAATCAAGGAAAATAATTTCAATAATATCACTACTCGAATAAATCAAAAACCATCTAAATGAATAATAATATGGTATCAATAAAATGTAACCCATGTAGAGTAAAAAGAAAGGGTTATTTTCAATGATGAATATAAATATGATAAAAATATATTTTGAAATCATTATTGTTGAAAATATCCTTTTTATTGTGAAAAAAAATTTGAAACTAAATTTCTTTTAAAATATATTTTAAAAAAATTATTTAAAATTAAAACATTTAAAAATGATTAGGAAGTTTCTATGAAATTTTGGTGGGTAAATAATTATATGTCGTATAAGGTAAAAATAACATTATTTTGGAAAGGTAAAGGATATAAAAGGGCCTTATTCTAAATGATACAATAATATTCCTTTGATAAAAAATTGAGGGGGAAAAGGGGTAAAATTTATTTCAAAAATCAGTTTTTAATGGTTGAAAACATTTTTGACAACCATTTTAGAATAAGAAAATTTAGATGAAAACAGTTTCTCCAACTAAAAGAGATAATTGAAGTTGGGTTATCTCAAAAAAAAATTCTAAATAATTTTGAGTAACAAATAGTGAAAATATGGTATTATTTCATGAAAATTTCCATTAATAACTATATGATAATAAAATTAAATGGTTTATTAAAAATTTATCATATAAATTGCTTCAATGTAATTTCAAGAATGAAAAATCTTGATTAGAATGGGATTATGAAATAAACCCTTAAAGAGACCATAATATTGAAGAAAAAATTAATCAATTATTAGATTATGTGTTTAAAATATAAATCTATATAAAAAATTGTAAATAAAGATATATATTTTAAAATTTTAGTACACACACAATCTCATAATATCAATGACAATAAGGAATTAGTATAACCCAATGAAAAGGAATCGGGTTATGAAATTCTTTACCAAGGGTAACATTTAACTCAAATCACCATAGAAGAAATAGTTAAAATTTAACCTCAAAATACCATCAAGATAAAATAATTCATGATATAATATATCATTAATTGAAGTAGATACACCAGAAAATGGATTTATGTGTTGAATAAGACATTAATCTGATAAATGTAAAAAGTGAGATGAAAATCCCCTACCTTGAGTTTCCTTTTGGGTGAACATAATTTAACCTCATATATAACGGGTTTAAACATTTAAATAACTTATTAAAGAACTATAATAATATTTCTAATATCATATATAATCTACTTATAATATCTTGTTACCCATTTGATAATACTATTTCATCCTTTTAACTATTTCAGGTGTTAATTGCCTCAATTTTCAAGTACTTTTCACATGATATTTTTTTCTTCATACAGATATCATTATTTAATAATCTATATAATGTAATAAATGATGTAATTATAATATATATTCCATATATATTTATTTAGAGTAATCCATGTTATTTGGATATAGTAACTATAATGCACCGTTCATGGAGATGGTAGGCCGCACATACACATGAACAAAACTTCCAATTCTTTGTCGTAATTTAATGAATAAAAAGTAAATTATATATATTGATATTATAATTACATTATCTTATTCTTGTCATAAATATCTCATATTTTAACTAAAATTATTCATAATAAATTCAATGTATTGTGTGAATGAATCACATCGCTTTGAGGGGGCAGTATTCCACACGTCCAAAAACGATGCTATCATATTCCCAAAAAATGGAAAGTGTGAAGTTATGAGTTATATAAGAATTAAATAAGAATTAATAAATAATAAATATCATATATAAACTCAAAATTCATCATTATTATATCCTTTATATGTGGTAAATTGAAGAATAAATGAAATCGGTTCGCAAAGTTGTAGTCCACCATCTACAAGAACGATGATTGTGAATCCCAATTGATGGATGCGTGTGAAAGTGTATATCGAACTCTTATAATGACAAAATATCAGTATAATTAATATATGTAGGTTATTATAAAAGCATATAATAATAATAATTGAATTAATTGATAATGAAATAATATTAGAGTGATCGTTGAATAATGTTACCCATTATCGGGTAACTACTTTTGGTTTATACCAATAGAATTCCATGGTTGTATTTATACCCAAGGTTGGGCATATAGGTTTAGAGGATGGATGTAAATAAATTATTTGAGTAGATTTTGGGTGATCCAAATGTCAGGATATGTTATACGATATCAAATAAAAGTTACTCTTTATGAATTTTCGGGGTGTTAGATACTTTCACCTGCCAAGTCACTCTTGTGACTTAGGAAAAAGTGATGGTGAAAAATAGAAGAAATGAAAAGGCTTGTAGGACTCATAACTAAGTCATTGAATAATTTTGGATACACTCACTAGACCTTCCATTTTAGGAAAAATTTAGATCCAATCCTTAACTGCCCTTACTTCATGATGTCCTCCATAAGATACGACATATTGTGTTTCCTTTTCATGAATCCCACTACCTCAAATGGGTGGACATAAATTCATGTTGGATCACATATCCTCGTCACATGAAATTAAAACATATGAAATGTCATCCTCACTATATGATGTTGAACATCACATTCATCATCCGTATCCAAATATATTAAATTGTGTACCTTCCATCTGAATTTCACAATATAACACTATGAAATGTTTTAGGCCTTCACCTGAGTGGACCTTTTCCCCATTCAATACTGGTTACCTACTACACCACTCAATTTCATTATCCATCATTTGGAAAAAAAGACAATTCTCCCCTTAGAAGAAGATTATGTATATTTTTTGGATTGATATTCCAGCCCAATGTGGTTATAACCATAGTGAAATAATCCTAATAGAATTATCAATATATGAACATCAAAAAATGTTCACCCCCACACTTCTCATCTTCTTTTACTTGGAAACCCATCATCCTTCACATATGAATAAACCCCCTAGTAGTGATGTTTCCTAGAAAAAATGGATCACATAAGATCCTAGGAACATCCTTAATGGAATTTCAATAAAAACTATATAAGTATAGTGTTTTTAACATTATCAATGGTTTACCCACATTTGTATGTCCTCGATATTGGAGGAAGAATATTAGAATCTGAGTTTCAAACATGGTCAACAGTCATATCCTATTATTTTGTCACTCAAAATTTTATTATATATCCTATATTTCTTGATTTAACTCCCCCATATTTTCCATTATTTATGTATAGAAAATACCTTGGAATAAACTTGCTTGTGTGACTATGAATATTAGGAACCAAAATTGTGTATGCAGAGTCATACTCTCCAACCAAATATTTTCTAGTCAAGAAACACTAAATGTTTGATGGAAAATTCTGACCCCAATTTTTTGGTCTCTATCTGCAACTCTCATGTGCGAAAGGGATATTATGTTTTTATATTATTTCTCACAAAAAACATGAATTATGTGATCTTATAGGTTTATAGTTAGTCATTCTATTAAAATAATTGATATTTAGAAGAATACCAATAGAGGAGATTGAAAAAAATATTTCCTTTATCTAGGAGGTTCATCAATATGTTGGAGCCTATAATTTATTGGAATAAAAAGAAAATAACCCTAATGATATTCCCCATTAATAGAGAATTCTAGATTTTCTAGCCTCTATCATGTAGCCTCTAGGGTCCACTACCGCTTTTCTGACTCTGCCGTTTTCTCCTTAGTGATAGGGAAAACCTAATCAGCTCAGATCTTCACTTGGCCAAGTTTATCCCTACACCTCACTGCCAAGGATTCTTCCTCCACTACCCCAGTCTCATAAACCACCAATTTTTCTCTCAATTACCTAATGAACTCTCCTTTTTCAATTTAAATGACCTCATGATGCTACGAATTCCCTTCCAACTGATAAAGATCCCATTCTCCACCTATAACACCTTCTTGTCAGTAGATTTTACCTCATACTACGAAGAATTGAACTTTTTCCACTCCACACATTCTATATTAGTAAATAAGTATTGAGATATAGTATAGAGACTATGGTGTTCCACCCTACCAATCCCCATACATACCATCCAATGGTGTAGGGATCTCACCCAGAATTGTAGATCAACCTATGGTGTGTGGGTAATAATGTTCCATACAGCCCTCTAAACCCTATCCCAGAAGACCCAGTTATCCTCAGCCACAATAGATTTATAGTTCTCAAAATCCATAGGTGTTGTGGGATTATACTCATGCAAGGATTCTAACACATCAGTAGTAGGTTCATCCTCTAGCATCCCCTAGGATTTTTTATGATCAAAATATAGAGAAAGGTCGGCCTCATATGTGGATATGATCTCAGTCATTTCATCCAGATGTATTTTAGAATAAATAGAATCATTAGTGAAAGTGGACTCAGTATCTTCTTTGGTTTGTGTTGCAATAGGGGTATTCATGTCTGTCATAGCCTCCTCAATTACCTCTGCTAAGGGCTTGGATTCAATCATTTCCCCTAGAAACCAACTCTCTAATGTGGGGAGAACTATTATTCAAATATAAGGACAATAAATTCTAACTAATTGATAATAGTTATATAAAGTTTAATTCTTAAAGAACAAATAGAGATCATCCAACAGGTCATAAATTTTAATCAGAAGCTCTACCAGTAATACCATCTCCACAATGGTCATTGCCTCATTTTCTAGAAGTTTCACCCTTGTAGATGTGTTGTATCAATTTAAAAGAAATAAATAATTCATCACCAAAATAAGAAGTAAAATCCTAAATAAAAAAATAAAAAAATAAATGGGAGAGAACAATAAATTACTATCTGAAAATTAAGGTTATTGATTCATCACATCTGTCATAAGTTCTTCCTTGAAAGAAGATGATTGGATTCCAATGACCAAATCATTAGAAGGTGGTAGCATGCCTTCCACTTCAAGAGTTAGGGATTGATAATTATCTATAATGGTTATGAATTCAACTCCCCACCCCCTGTTCTTATCTATTCTTGCATAATTCAAGAATAATGATTGACAACATTTATCAGGGGTTAATAACTGGAAAAATCTGTGAAACTCAAAAGGTTACATCATTAGCTGTGGATTCTCCTCCTCTCGGGGAGTCTTGGAAAACATCACTACCCCAAGAATATTCAGTTTACCCCTATTATATAGAAATTTTTCCGTCAAACTAACTTTAGGGATGTTATTTATGGAATTCATATCAATCAACATTCTCAACCAATAGGTTTGGAGGTGTGCCACACCACAGAAGTAGATAATTAATTTTATCTCCTGTTAATATTACCCCATCTCAACCTAGAAAGATTAGAAGCTCAAATTGGAATGAAGAAAATCAATAATGCGAATCCCCTTGTCTTAAATATGTAGTCACATCATATGAAGGGATTTGATCTACTGAAAAAATTCACAGCCCCTCCAGGAATCGGGTAAGATGGTGTCATCGAAAACATTTATGTTCTAAAATTATTTCCATAGAGCCATGACATACACCCTTGGGGATATCCCAGAGGGTTCACCTTGTTCCCGAATATATTTTTACAAGACTCATAGTCCTTCAATAAATCCTTCATTACATGTTTTAACCAATATAGTTCAAATAAATATTGTATTTGTAGTTGTTTCCCTCCCCTCTATTCCATATTTTCTTCCATGATGAGATCTAAAATCAATGAAACCCCCCAGCCCCATGGTTATAGGACCCCTACTTTGGATTCCACCTAGAGGAGGGGATTCCCAAAAAATCACTAGGATATGTGATATCCTTTCTATATATGTATTCATGAGAGAGATTATATGTAGCATTAGATTTTAGTAGCTCTTTCCCCCTCTTATTGTCTTATCGCACAAACATGCACCATATTTTCATGGGAATCAATGGTTGGTTATTTGAAAATTATTCTATATAAACCTTGGAGTTCAATATATAGAGCAATTTGAATTAGTGGGTGAATTAGTATGGGTGTATTTCCCATAGAACACCTTTCATTCAACCCTCACCACTAGTACCCTACCTGAAAAGTCCATGAAGTAGGAAAAATACATTTTATATACCATGTAATTGTCTATAACTATCTCCATTGGAAGGGGGAATGGGTCGAAGAAAAATCTCTATAATAAAATTATCCACATAAGAACATGAACATTCTCTGGCTATAGTGGGGTATCTCGATAATATTCAGCATAGAAGGACATATGTTTCTTCTAGGAGGGGAGATTGGGTTTGGGTACCCATACCCACATGTGTGAGAGTACCCATATATATAAAAAATGGTAGGGTTGATACACACTGAGAGGGAACTTCATCTTACTAATGTGTCACATCACCTTATACATCTTCTCTAGCACAACATGGCCAAGTTGATATGCTTCCCTACCACTACCATCACCAAAATGATGAGTGTGTTTAGTAATACCCCATGTGTGCATCATGAACTGGGAGAATCCACTTGTATACGAGTGTAATAATGAATATGGGAAATCTAATTTTGGGAGCCACATCTTTCAAACTACACCCTCATAGGCACCATAGGCATTCCTCCAAGATCACCAAGTATGAGTGTTCCTTCCCACAATGTGAAGTATTCAAACACTGGAGGGGCCACACTAATACCACCTCTATGGGTTAGATCAAAAAAATATGAACCTATTCTATAGTGGATTATACTTCATAATAATATTATATCTCTTATCCACTTACAAAATTCCCAATAAATCTCTTTCTACAATCGACATCTTCTCTTAGTCCTCTCAAATTATCTCATTGGGGACGAACTCATCATATATCCCCCTTTATATGGGAATCCCAATGATCTTTTAGATGCCCCAAGGACTGATTTTGACCTCTATATAGTATCGATGAAAGGTTTTGTTCCCTGTTTACTACCTTATTAGAAGTTCAGGCATGATTTTTAAGTTGTGTTAGACATGGAATATTGATGTCCACGCTGCTTCATACAACCCCACTCTCTTTAACTCTATCTTGAATTCATCAATCAATTAGAATACCCAGTATGCCAAGTCCCACTCACCTATGAAGTTTCTTCCCTAGAATAGGCCCAACTCATTGGTCCATCCATGGAGATGGTCCTCTATACTGGACATGAAGATACTCTCATATTTTGGATGGTATGTCTCTCCAACAAGATCCTCTGTATTGATGTTATTCAAAGGGTTCAATAGGGAGTGATTGGTGATTCATGTTTACATTATAATATTATTACCTATGGTAGTTATTTTATATTTATGAATAACATGGTAACTTTTGAACTAGTAGGGATGGGAGTCTAGGTTGGTATTGTGGATGAAATAATCACCCCTATGTCCAATGTCATATAAAGGAAACCTGTCACATGACCAATAGTCCTTTTGATTCTCTAAAAGTATATAATATAGTGTTTTGTAGTCTCACAAATTTCTTAACATATCTCTTATCATAATATTTCCAAAAATCGTATTTCTCTGATTTACAGTTGCCTCATCACCTTGAACAACCATTTCATAGGCATCGAAAAAATTTTGACGCAGTGTTTGAGAAATATGGTTCATGAAATTTGTTTCATAAATGTTGTACTTTTAAAATATTTTGAGTAAACATTTTTTACATATTTTAGCAATTATCATGAGCAATAATGATCAAATTAATGGAAAAATCATGAAATTTGGGAGATTTGTGAATAGTGTGGTATGTACAATCATACATGAAAAACTAATGGTCCCCCTATGACCCCTCCCCATATTTATAGGCTAAGGGTCAGGATGAATTTTAGGAAAAATATTCCCAGATGACCATTTATCAACAATTTCAGCTCATAACCCTACCAACATATTCCGTCTGTTCCCACTCTACTGGGGGATTTGTTGATGATGAAAAACACATGGTGTAGGAGACGGTGAGGAATGCATGATAGTTTTAGGTGAACCTAAGCTGAAACTAGGTAAAATCCACCTAAGGTTCTAGATTCATGAAATTTAAGTCCTTAAAACAACTAAAGGGTTTCACCAAGGTTATTGAATCATTATGGAAGATTTTCTTCTGTGAAGATAGAAACTTCCATACAATATATATCTCGTGATTTTTGGGTTTCACAAGATACATTTCCTTTGTGAAATCTTCCTCTTGGTAACCAAGATTTAATCCCATGGTAGGGAAACTATTCTTCATAAAGGATTTCCCTTCATGATCCCCCTGACCTCCAAGAGCTCCATGACATTAATGAAACCACTGATATTTTTGAGACCCACCTTATACACCCCTATATGGTGCCTCCTTTTACTATACATACCTTCATGGAACATGATTTCCGGACATTCCCAAACCTATTCAGACCTGGTTTATCCATTCTCATGTCTTCTACATGAACTATATCATCAACCCTTGAGTGTGTACCCTTTACTAAAATATTGAACTATGTAGTTTTATCACTTTTTAATCCTATAAATGTAACCCTAATTTCAGTACCCATATGTTCCACCCCACCATGAGAGTGTTTACACCTTATGTTATCCAAAATAACTTCCAAAGTAGACACGTAATCCCCAAGGGTGGCATCATCATTAGAAACTGCTTACATTTTACAAGGTATATGGATAGTGGGGTATCCTTCTATCATACATAGAAATGGTCTCCCTTGTAATAAAGTCCTTGTAAGTTCACGATGTATTATTTTAAACAGCATAGCCTAACATCCTAGTCCCATGAAATTAAAATTCCTAACAACATCATTGGCGCATTATGATAAATGGTAGCTCTAGCATGTGAAATGTACACATGATACCTCATGTATGTATTGAATGATGTGAAACCTTAGATACTAGGTATCCCTGATGAAAAATCCCCAAACAATCCCTTATTTTAACTCCTTTAATGAAACAATAATCCTTAACACATTATGTGAAATTGTATTTTTTGGACATATCACACAACCTTAAACCGTGCACTTGAACTACATTGGTTTTGATATCTACTTTCTAATAGGGTATGTAAGATTATTTCATGATTCCAAATCCCAATTTACATACACCACCAAAAGGTCTGATCTTGATATCCCAACACTACCATTATGTCTATATGTCATCCCCTTTGGAGGTTACAACCGCAAAATGTGATCATTTCCCCTGGGAACACACTAAACCTCATCCTATATACTCATGGTCCCCCATGGACCTTAGTTTCTCCATGTGATATGAATCCCTAATATCCCAATATGAAAAAAATGTGCATGGGAACTTTCCCCATAATACATTAAAAATTCATGGACCTTCTTTGATTTTAAGGGTCTGTTGTTGGTTTAGGTAAGATGGAACTTTAGAGGTTACCAAAAAATGGCCACATCAATATACCATGGAACATATTATTCAATAAAATATAGTTTTTCACCAAGGATTACATAATATAATCACAAATGGTTTAGAATATCCCCCTTTGTGGTGTGGGGGTAGCCTAGTCAAGTGGTCTTCCACATGATTCTCAACTCATCTCTTTTCTTTTATCTCCAAATCAAACACTTATAGTATAAACAACCGTCTTAATATAATTATACTTTATTATATGTTAATCATTAGGTACCTATGGTCATCATGAAACATCACATAGTATCTCAAATAGATACTCATAATTAGGTGGATACGTGATTGGTGGTGTGTCTAGCTTACACAATAAATCATCAAAATATTTTCTATAATCATTATCAAAAGTAAATTCAGAATATTTTACCTTCAAATTAGATTGTATAAAAAACATCTTACTAAAATTGATTATAAATATTTTATAGAATCCAACATGTCCTAAAATATATATCATGTTTTACACATGCATGATTAAGAGATTACATCCCATATATGTGATTGTTGTAATTACATGAATGAAATCAAATATTGTATTATAATATGTTCCCATGATCATTCAAGTGTAGAGATTTAGATAATTAAGACAAAACATTAACAAAAAACTTGTGTTATTTGTATCAATTATAAATTTTTTCCACTATATATAAAACTACATTTTCCATAGTGAGTCTTAAACATCACCCTTTAATTCTATGCATTAAAAAATTCTATAAATTCCATACTTTTTCTATCTATATAACTTTGGGAAATTAAAACATAAGAAATGGGAATGATCCAATTCAAAAAAAATGATTATGAATATGACATTAATGGTTATATGATATGAATATGATAAAATATGACCAATAGAATAATTTCTTATTAAAATAACATGAAATGACATTAGTTTACAAAATCCATGATATATGAGGATGTAATATCAAAAAACAATATATACTATGCCCAAAGAGTAGAGAAATATGATATAATAAACATGATCCATAAAGAATAACATGATAATATAATATATACTAATAGAATAGTAATAAATATATGTGTTCATAACATTGTGGACATAGCTAACTGCATCAAGTTAACTCTCATTCTTATGAATGTAGCTAATATTCATTGTGTTCAAGCACAATATCATGAATATAGATAATCAGCATCATTTTCAAACTCTATATTGTTAATATAGCTAATTCACATCTTGTTCACAGCAAAATATTATGATCATTTCGATGCTTCATTAAGTCCATTCTTAATCTTATGAATGTAGCTAATTTTCCTCATGTTCACACTCAACATCTTCACCTCATGAGGCATAAAACCTTAACTAATAATTTTTTGGGTGATATATCACCCCATTCATCATCATATATACATATGTGTACCACATAAAATAAATCTCATCATATCATAAATAACCCATAGAAAAAATAGGATTCATATTCTTTTCAAATAGAATCACATAAGGAAAACATTCATAATTCCATCTATAATGACAAACTGATATACACAAGGAAAGTAAATGGGTATCAAAAGATATTTAGTGACACTTTATTTAAACAACATTCAAAAAATATAATCAAGAAAGTTTTGTTAATAGTATATATAAAAAGGGTATAAAGTTATGTTATTAATTTCCTCAATCAACCAATGTATTAAATCTAGGTGAACACCCTCCAATCAAATGAATCAAATTTATTGTATTCATAGAGTAAATTCATTAGAATAAGAGTTATAGTTTTAAAATAATGATTATTTGGGGAGATAAATGTAGTGAGGTATCATTTTTCTAAAAGAAGAGGAAATTACATAATCCATACATAGGAAAAAGCTTGATGGTTAAATTTTAAAAACATCATTACTTAAGAATAACATTTATAAATGTAAAATGACTTAGATGAATATTAATTTTAATTTTTTTAAAACTCTTTGGAAAAAAGAAATATCCTTGATTTTTTGGAAATAATTTTAATGAGATATTTCATAAGTCTTAGAGAAAAAATATTTTTCATTTTAGAATACATTAAAACATAGAGTGTAAGTTTCAAATAAAATGCCAAAGAATTTAGAAAGATTTTTTCAAATAGAAAATATTAAAAGAGATCATTTTAAATATATTTTGAAAAATTATTAAGTTAGAGGTAAATTTCATATGGAATTTTTAGAAACGTGAAGTGAAAAATTAGGAAAACATTTACCTTGGATAAAGAAACAGAAATAATTAATTCCCTAAAAAATAATAAAGATTATAAAAATAAATTTCTTATGTAAAATATTTTAAATACTTTTTCTTGAAAACCCACATCAATAAAAATGCATTATATTTTCCTTTTTAGAATGTTTACACAGAACTATTAGACTCATATTAAATTTTCCTAATGGTATTTCTAACAAATTAAGGATAACTTTGGTAGAAAGGAAAAATTGTAATTGAAGCAAGAATCTAATGAATAGAAAGCTTCAAATTGAAGTTTAATAACCATGAATATAATTTAATTAGTGATATAATGTCTTAAATAGTTATTATATACACCACATATATGGAATTAGGTTTTTAATACAAAAACTTTCTCAAATATAAAAATTTAAGATGAAAACTCTTACCTTGTTCAAAATTTTCCTATGCATGCACTTAACATATTTAGTACCTTGACCTTTTTCTTGGAAGCATCCTTAGAAATAAAGGGTTTGAGATAAATATGTAGACATAGGGATTATTAACAGTATATAGGGTTCTAGGAGAAGAAAAATTTCATATTTTCAAGAATAAATTCTAAGGATTCATTGTGGTAAGAGGTAGAGGAATTTTCCCCTTTTATAAGCGAATAAAAGAAAACTTATATGAATAACATTTACTTTTGAATGATATAATTACTCTATTCAAGGGTCAATAACTCAAAAAAAAATTAAAATAATGGATTTTTGTGAGTAATTGGGTAGATAAATCCTCAACCAAGTATTTACACAATCATTTAAATATATTGGAAGTCATTTTTTCTGGTATTTTCTATTTATCATTTTTTTACAAAGGTAACTAGTTTTTACCTAAGTAACATATGATTTACTAAACATATATAAAACTAATATTACCAAATATTTATGTGATGAACCTAAATTTAGTCTTTTTTTAATATAATTAAATTTATAAATAATATGAAATTAACTTTCAAATGAATACATTTTATATATCGATAAACATTAATTTATAGAAAAAATGGTGTTTTAACCATTATGTGTTCTTGATTTTATTTTTAATTAGATACCAATTAAATTTTTTTAATATAAATATATATGTGTCCAAAAATTATATTATATTATTAATTTAAAATAAAAAAATTAATGGATTATTTAAAAATCAAAAAATAAAAAATAAATCTTTAAAAATAATAGTTTTACCATTATCATGGTTGATAACATTATTCATAGTCACCATTTTATGAACAAAAATTAAATTTACTTTATTGTATAATTTTATCATGTTGATATAAAACAAAAAATAAATTTTTGGACTTAATTTCTATAAGTGATAAAAATGATTTTTTTTAAATATTACTGAATAAATTTGGTTTTGAAGTAAAATATTATTTTCTTTCCCAAAAATATATACATGGGTTTTATAAATATATTATTGTAATTTTAAATGATTTAATTTATTGAAAAATGAATATAAATTTTATATAAAAAGGTTTCAAAAACATTCAATTTATTATTGTATTTTGATAATGTCATAAAAGTGATGGTTTTAGAAATACCGGTATTTTTTATCTATTTGCATAAAAATAAACTATTTCAAATAATTCTCAAAAACATACTTAAAGATAAAATTGAAATTATGAATGTAAAAGTGATTTTTATTTTGATAAATTTGAAATATAAAAGTTTATAATTTAAATATTAAATAAAAAAATATTTTGTGAAGCTATTTTTATAAGAAAATAGTTATTTAGAATATTAACAATTCTCATTCATAATTACAATCATTTAATAATTAAAATAGTATTAACCAGTTAATTGTATAAAATATTTTCTAACATCCTTAATAAAAAACATCATAGAATACAAATTCATATCTCAATTAAAGGAAATGTTTATAAAAATACATTTTTAAGAATAAAGTAATCTTAAAAGTTATTTTAGCTATACCAATTGAATTTCATTCATATTAAAAGGAGAATTTATTTTCATTCATTAAATATTTTAAAAATATGTTACTCATATTAAATCCTATTAGTTCAAAATATATGTTTCATTTTTCATTTTTAAATATTTATAATTTATCTCAATGTATCACGGTTTATTTTCAGTTTGGTGTTACGGTCTCAGTATATCATAGTTTAGTTTCGGTTCGGTGTTGCATGTGGAGTGAGATATTGAACACATTTATTATTTTAGGGAAATTAAAATTGAAATATCTGGTCATTATGTTCTTCTACCCTTGCATAAATTAAATCCTCAAAATTTTAATTATTACTCTTTGAAGAAAGTTGGTGATAGTATTCTTAACTTATTAATCATTCAGGATATTACCTCTGATATAAAAATTACCTTACTCTCCTAGTATAAATGAAGTTATTTACTTTTATTCAAAAAGCATTATATATTCATAAAATCATATACCCAAGTATTTATATAGCCTATTTATATATTGTCTATAAAATAATTTTTTTGCAAAACTATTTTAATCTCTATGACATTAAACCACAATAGTACCACATCTTCTTCTATAAATTAACAATATCTTTAACCCCCAAATAGGAGAAGTTCACACTATCCAATATGTACCACAACCCCAAAAGTGTAATTAACATCACCCAAAATACCATGAATCAATTACGAATCATGAGGTTACAAATATTTTCTTACTTCTTCAAAATGAACCCACCGTTTATTATCTCAACGTCAAGTGCATATTAAGCTTAGGAGTTATACATTCCTTAATCATATTTTCATCAATAGTTATCCAAAAAATATAACCTCATTATAGAGTCACTTTTTAAGGTTATTGATACTATTTAATATATGTTTCCTATCCACTAATGATAACACTAATGAAGTATCATCCATAGTTATTTCTCAAAATCCACATAACATTCTGAATATACTAGAATATTATTGATAAATACAACTAACTAATGAAAATAGATATGAGTATCAATATTTAATTCTTATTAAGATATCAACCTCGCTAACTAACTTATGACTTTTAAACTCTCTTTTTTAAACATAACAAGAATATACAATGATTTTTAAACATTTAGTAATACTTAATTATTTTGTTATAATATATATTGGGTTCTAGATACATACACTTATCAGCATCATTTTCATGAACTTGTTTCAAACTAATACTAAAAAGAAAATAATTTTGAAAATATATAATATAATTAGAGTAAATAATCACATTAATATAAATTCTTCATTCTAAGATGTATTCTCTAATGAAACCCCCATTTTTACTTATGATACTTTCACTTTAACTATATCATGATTGATTCATCTTATAATTATCTTGGTTCTAACTAGGTTTCATTAGTTCATGTTCTCAAAGACATCATAAGATAATCCCATAATTTAATTAAGAAATATATCCATTATAATGTTTTTTAATAGGAATGTGATTTACTAAAGAATATACGTTGGAGTTTCAAATCAGGTATGCAATTATGCCTCTTTTTCGTTCATCAAGTGACAGGTGAGATAATACCTAGTACACTATTTTAAGGGTTATTACCACTACTTAAATCTATAATAGATCATGCATCCACTTGTAGTATTCATACCAGGATGTTACTTCTAGTAAAATCACACAATCACAATTTTACCAAAACATCATGAACATATCTTAATAAAAATTCGTCACCTAGCGTTATCTATAGGGTTTTTACTAATGTTCTCTTATCCTAGTCCGTAAAATATTTCCCCAACTCACCTAAAGGGTTACCTATACCTTTTAACTTATGAGATACTTTAACTTATCAACATTTCATAAAATTTCTAACTCCCAATTTATCCTCAATTGAGATCATCCTAGTCTCAAATGTTATATAAAAATTGATCTAATACCGACTATAGCATCACATAGATGTGACCATATTAATTACATAACTTAAATATAATATATCATTACAATAAACTATCCTGATATTTTATGTTTATAGCTTTAGATAATTTGAACAAAAAATTAGTTAACCATAAAGAAATTATTTTTATCAACTAGAAATGTTTCCCATTATATATGAAACTAATTTATCAATAGTGAATCTTCAAAATCAACTGAAAAATATCCACATCAAAACCCCTTATATAAATTTCATACTTTTACCACCTTAATAACCTGGGTAAATTGAAAAATAATAAAATGGTTAGCTCAAATTCTCAGTAAAGGAAAGCTTATCAATATGAAATTAACTATTAAATCATTAGAATATAATAAAACAAGATTATGGGAGTAATATATTATCAAAAGAATAAAGAACAATATGTATTGTCTATAATTCCTAATATAAGGGCTTGTAGTACCAAAAGAACAACATATTCCATGGAAAAATATTTTGTAAACTTGATATAATATATTTGATCCATGTTGGATAAAATATGAATATAATATTGAATTGTGGAATAGGCATAAGAATATGTATTCATAAATTTGTGAACATAGATATCTACATCAAGTTCATGCTCATTATTTGGAACATAGATAATCTGCATAATGTTCTCACTCAATATTTTTAATGAATATAATCATAATCATGTTCACAATAGATATTTTCAATTAATATAATTCACATTATGTACATGATAATTATTTTAAACATAGAAAATATGTATCATGTTAATATTGTGAAAGTATCTAATATTCATAATTTACACACTCAACATCTTTACATTATGAGGTATAAAACCATAGAAAATAAATTGGAGGGAAATATTGAACACCACTCATACATATTTATACATATTTGTGCCGCATAAAATAAATTATTATCATTTCAAAAAGAACCCATGGAAATAAAATGGGTTTTGTATTCTTTTAAAATGGAATCTAATAAGTAAAGGATTCACCATTCCATCAATAATCAAAACATGATATACAAAAGGAAATTAAATGAATATAAAAATATATTTTGTAACATTCTTCTTAAATACCATCCAAACAAGATAATAAAGAATATGGTATTTACACTATATAGATAAAGGGTATATGGTTAATTCAATGATTTCCTTAATCAATCGATATGTGGCATCGAAGTGAACAACATTCAATGAAAGGAATAAAAAATAGGTTATTTATAGGGGAAAGGTATTTGAAGAATAATTATGTCTATACACTAAATATTATTAATAAAGAAAATGGAAGTGATGGATCTTTCAAAAAAATAGTAGGACATTAAATAATCCATCTAGTGAAAGAATTTGGATGGTTACATTTTAAAAACATCCCCAATAAATTATAATATATGTCAACGAACATTGTATTTGATATTAAATAATTTCATGTAGTTTTGGTAAAATCACTTTGGAAACAAGAAATATCATTGATATTTTGAAAACATTTTAAAAGAGATATTATTTATATCTGTTAGAAAATTTATTTTTATTCTAGAAACCATGAAAACATATAGATACATTTTCAAATAAAATTATGAACTTTTCAAAAGGATGTGTTACCTTTAAAAAAGTTAAAAAAGTGTCCATTTTTAAATATATTTTTATAATTATGAAGTTTTGATTAACTTTAAAATTTTATTTTACAAAATATTAATTGAAACTTTTGAAAACATTTACCTTTGAAAATAAAAACTTAAATAATTGATTCCTGGAAAATCATAATGATTACCAAAAGAAATTAGGTGGAAAATATTTTAAAATACATTTTTTGAAAACCCACATTATAAATAGAGTATTATATATTCATTTTTCAAAAGGGTAAAGAGAATTATTAGAATCAAATAAAATAATACATATTAGATTTTCTTAAAATATAGGAGACTATTGGTAGGAAGGAAAATATAGACTTTAATCGAATATTCAATTAAGAGATGGAGGTTTGTTCCTAATAAAATTATAAATTTAGGTGAGAGAACTACAAATTATTAAACTCTGAATCCAAAGAGACATTATAAATTTAAAGATAAAATAGAACATCAAAAAATATAAGATAAACAAGATACAAAATGGTAATTAGACTATATTTCCACCATGATATTGAAAACATGGGGTATAAAATAATCATTTCTAATGGAATATAAATTTTATAAAAATAACCCCATAAATATTAAGGATAATTTAAATAAAATACTAATTAAGGAGAGTGTAACACCCAATTATTTTCTAAATTATTATTTTTTTAATTAATTTATCCTTTTTGATAATTTTCATTTTATAAAACACTGAAGATATATTATTTTTTATTAAAGCACAATGTTTGGATTATGTTACACACAAAACCAAGTTAGTCATGCACAAATTTTAACATAAACGTTAGCTTGATATACACAGATCACTAAGGTGAGATTTTGTTAACCATAATAATGACTTTCAACGATGGCTTGCACAACATGCAAGACTGAGTTTTACCGAACAATATTTTATCATTAAAATGTTATTACATACTATAATAATACATAACCTACCTTTTAAATTATATATTATGACTAGTATATAAAAATTTATTAAAATATATAGTTTACACAATATAATATGAATTCATTAGTTTATAATTAATTATAAATAAATATGAAACACTATTAAATAGAATTGAAAATATTATTATTTTTATGGTCACGTAGTTGTTTTATCCTAATGAATTAAATTAAATACAATTATTGAGTGATATCAATGTAATATATTTTTAATATTTTCAATAATATATTTTTTATATTCATTCAATATATTTTATATACATAAGATAAGAACATGCAAAAATTTATTCCTAAAAACATATATTTTTATAAATGTAGTTTTTACAACATTTTAATGGAGAACTAAATTTAAATCCTAATTCTATAACTTTTATAGATTTAATATGTAAAAATAAACATTATTTTTGTAATAAAAAACTTAAAAATTATTTTAGTATAATTGTTTGGTATTTTTATATAAGGTTTTTTTAAATCAATTATTAAAAATATTGAATTTTATTTCAAAACTGTTTTTCATCTAATATATTTATAAAGTTAAATTATTTTTTAAATATGATTAAAGGTTTAATTAGATAATATTTTTATCAATTAATATAATTTAGTTAATTTATAATAATTTTAATTTCCAATTGGGTATAAAAACACAGTAAACGTTTGAATGTGTTTACTTTAAAAACCCGTAATGTCGACCTGACAATGGGATTAATTTTAAATTAATTTGACCACTTATGAGATTAGAATTTGGAAACATTTATTCATTACTTGTAATATTCGTAATTTATAATTTATAATAAGGTAAACTTAGTTTCTGTCCAAAACAATTAGTAAAAGTAATGAAAATTTATTACATCGATTAAGGTAAAATTAAGCATAACTAAGGACTAAACCTTAAATTTATGACCCAAAACGACTTAGAAACAATTAAAATACCTTTTTTGGAAATTATTTATACATTATCTTTAAAATATTTATTTTTTTTAGTTTTAAATAACATTTTATTGGTAATAACGTGTGTACAAAAAACTTATTTTCAAACATTCTAATTGTGTGATTTCCCTTCCCCCTAAAAGGCCACCACCTCTCCCTCTTCATCACACCTCCAAAACCTATTATATTTTTACAATATAATCACAATAAAATTTCCAAAATACCTAAATTACTCTTATAAGACTTCCCTTGGGAAGAAGGAAATCTAAGGAAGCCTTTTGGCACAAACCAAAAGAAGTTACCTGATTAAGACGTAATGTCTTCTCTCAATCTCCTTTCATTTATTTTTTTTCTCCACTACCACCAATGTCATTATTTCATGAATTTATAACAAAAAAAATATTCTAAATATACTATTATTTTATATTCTATGTATTATACCTATACTTACTCACACCTCCATCTAATGGTTAAGTAACATAGTGTTAATGTGTATGGAGAACTTCCGTCTCACAAAATGATGATTGTCCAGTTTTCCATACCACCTATCATGGTGAAAAATATTATGGAAAATATATTTATATATTTTATATTTTTTTTATTATTTATTTAATATTATGTATTCATTTTACAATAAATATCTTTTTACTTTCCGTTTTGTGATAATATGATAATTTTATTGGAGGAATAATGGACTACTGCCCCCTCCGAGTGATATGATTCGTTCACACACTACAAGGAATGTATTAGGTATTGGTTTACTAAAATTATATGATATTTATAACATTATAGTTATAATTGAATTATATTATATATATATACACATATATTTCATTTTCTTTCTTTCTTTCAATACGATTATAAAAACGGAAACAATGTTCATGCATACGTACGGCTTACCATCTCTATGAAAGGTGTTTTACATTTCATACTTATATATTATATAATTTATTATAGTACACATATACTGAATATAAATTATATTAAATTAATTTTTAAATATGTAATCATGATATATGTATAATTACAAAACATATAATAGATTGAGATTGATGAAAAAAAAGAAAATATTTTATGAAGGGAAACCTTAACATAGGATGGTTAAAAATAGTGTAATATGATATTATAATAAAAAATTATATGGTATTAGATATAAAACTATGGTTCTTTAAAATATTTTTAATAATTTAATTTTTATTATATAGTTTTTTTAATGTGTATAACGAGAGTCAATATGCAATGTAAGGGGATTTCATCTCACATTTTATTTCTATGAGATACATGCTATGTTCGCCACTCTTTCCTTTTATGTGGGGTATGTAATACCCATGATTGTATTCTATGTATATTATACCTAAAGTTATGGTTATTCACATATCCATTTTATTACCTTTCTTTTATACGGTATAAGTTTCAAAAGATACCAAATTGGTGAAATAGTTTTGTCTTAATTTTCCTCCTTTGAGACTCATGTTTTTTTACACCTAAATTAACATTAGATGTGTATATACATCCATGGTACATGCTATATCATGAATTTAATTATTTTCATAGTAATTTAAGCTTCAGGTAATTTAAATTTCTTACATGGATATTATGATCCTAATTTAACAAGTTATAAGAGTGAATTGAGACATTATTATCACTTTTCATGATTTTTTATGTGTATACTTTTTTGATGAAATATTACATTCCATCTCTCAAAAGAATTAATAAATTCTCTTTTACTATGTTTATAACTTATTTATTCATATGTTGGTACCATTTATTCCACTCTTTGTTATACATTATAATTAATAAAAAAATTTAAGAAAGCTCGACATTACCCTCTCTTTAGTCAGAAATAAGTGTTCCATTTAAATCATGTTTTCTTAAAAGATATTACAAGAATATTCTACTATTATCCTTTGATCATGAATATAAATTTTTACCCTTTTTTATTTTCTCTATTGTTTTTATGGTTAATATTCTTTTCTTTTTCCAAATGAGGAATTTTTCTGAACTTTTTACCATGAAAAGGGAATGTTCTTTTTACCTCATATAACATTTATGGATTTATCTATTGTCAATAATTTGAATAATTATTTTCATGTTTAAATATTAATTTTGAAGAAATTTTTTTTAAAAGATATTTTCGACTAGATGGTTTTCAAAAAATATTCAATATTCTTTTGTATGATGTTATGTAAAATTGTATTCAAAATGATTTCATGATTCTTTTATATGTTTTCAATTTATTTCCAAAGGAATTTTCTTTCAAAATGATTTATTTTTTAAAGATAAATGTTAAAATAATAAAGGATATTTTCTTTAAGATTTGATTTAAAACTATCCTTCCATGTTATTTTTCTTCTAAGATTACATATGTTGATGTTACTCATTCCCTTCTAGGAAATGACGTAATGGTTCTATTCGTATTCTTTCTATGAACGGGTTATTATTAACGTCAAAGTCTTTATGAAACTAGTTTATCTCTCATGGGTTATATTTTTATGAAATCCGTTTTTATTTTACGAGTTAGGGTTTTTATGTAATGATTATGAAACCATTATATTTTTCCACATGTTATGATATGATTACATGTTTATGATACCCACTTCATTGGATGGGTTATGATATGATTGTTTATGATTTTTGGAAGTTGTATTTATTATTTTATTATGATATTTATGAGACCAGTATCTCCCTAAAATTAATTGGGTAAATATTTATATCTCATGAGATATACTAATATGGTCTTGGGGTGAGCGTTGACTACTAAGATGGCCATGAGAGTCAACCATGACTACCAAGATGGTGTGATTATTGAACTCAATATATAATGAAATCTATGGATGTAAACCATCACTAGCAAGAGGGTATGGGGATTGAACCCATACTCCCAATATTTCCTTGAAAGGGATGCCTTGGCTACTATGGAAATCATATTATATGATTATGTATCTTCCATAATTTAATTTTTTATTCCTGTACTATTCTTTCATGGCTTATGTTATTTTTCTCCTTATGATTAATGTCTTATAAACAGCCAAACATTATTCCATGATTCATGTATATGATCTTTGATATGCATGGTGTATGATCTTATATTTTCATGATCATGTTCTCATACCCATATTCTCATGTTTACGCTTATACATCTCCCTTATTTAACCTTACTATGAATCTTACATCACACCTTTTATGTTTCCTTCCTCATGTTACAAAGATATGAATTAAGTATGATGTGTCTAGGAAGGGTGTTAGTCATGAAAAACCTAGTGGGAGATAATGATTCTCACTTATATACCAGTGTTAATGTTTCTATGTTTCTGAAAGAACTATAATAATATGGTCTTTAGGTATCTATGTGTATAATGTCTTAATTATTCCCTAAAGTTTATGTAATCTCTATATATGAAAATTGAGGGTCTCTATAGAGAGAGATTCAAATTTAACATAAATTACAAAGAATAAAATATAATTCTTAATATAATATATCAAATAGGTAGTATATAAAACACATAAATGTAATTAGGTGCATAATACAAAACATATCATGAAAGAGAGGGATTTTGCGATGAAAGCACATGTTTTGTTCCAAAATCATTCTATGCATGCACTTAATTTCTTTGGTACCTAGAACTATTGCATAGAAGTCTCCTTCGAAATGAATAATTTAAGATAAATTATGGTGAATAACGGAATTTGAAAATGATATAGTATGATATTATGATAAAATGTTATATTTGTAAGAATAAATTCTTAGGATTGGGTATACTGTAAAGTATAGGAAGTTCCCCCTTTCCAAGGTTAATAAAATGGAACTTTTTGGAATACAATTTATTTTTCAAAGATATAATTAAACTATTCATAGGATAATGAGAATATAATTTTTAAATAATTGTTTCTGGGGTTTATTTTTGTTGATAAATCCTCAAAAAATTATTTACACACAAGTTTTAAATATGTTAGATGTTATTTGTTCTTATATTTTAACTTTTTCTATTTTTTGACTTGGGTAACTAGTTTCTACCCAAGTAACATATGTTTTATGAATTAGATAAAATAACCCCACATACCAAATTTTGATCATATGAACCTAAATTTATTCTCAATTTAATATAACTTAATATCTAAAGAAGGTAAATTTTACTTTTAATTTCAATAAAATTATATATTGAAAAAATATATTTTTCCAAAATAAATGTTGTTTGGACCATTATGTGTTCTTAATTTCATTTAAAATTAGTAAACAATTATATTTTTTTTGACATAATTATATATTTGTTTAAAAATTATATTATATTCATAATTTAAAATTGGATAATTTAATTTATTAGAGAAAAATTACATAATTAAAAATAATTATTTATAAATAACAATTTCACAATTAACGAAGTGACTAACATTAATCACATTGATCACACATTTGTCAAAAAATTAAATTTACATGTTTAAATAATATGGTAATATGGATATAAAATATGAAATCCATTTTTTTATTTTAATTTTTTCCAGTTATTCAAAATAATTTTGTTAATATAAGTCAATAAATCGGTTTTTAGAGTAAAATATAACTTATATTCTAAAATGATTTACATGGGTTTAATAAATATAGAATAATAATTTTTTATTTTTTTTTTACATAAAATTTCTATAGATTTTATATTAAAATGTTTCAATAACATTTAAGTCATTGTAATATTATTATAATCTCATAAAAGTGATATTTTTAACTATAATAGTATTTTTCACTATTTAAATAAAAATAAAATATTTCAAAAAAAAATTAATCTTAAAATAATATCAAAATTTTGAATCTAAAATTGATTCTTATTTTATAAATTTAAATTTCTAATATTTTTTATTTTATCCATTAAATAAAAACCAAAAAATATCGACAAAAACCATTTTTATAGGAAAATAGATTTTTAGAATATTAACCATTCTCATTCATATTTTCTATCATTTACAAATAAACGAATTATTAACCAATTATTCATTTAAAATATATTCTATCATAATTAATCACAACTGTATTATAATATAAAGTTATTTCCAAATTAAATTCAATGTTTATAAAAATCTATATCTAAGATTAAAATGATCTTTTTAGAAAATTTAGAAATACCAATTTAATTTCATTCATATTAAGAGAAAAAAATATTTTCTTTATATAAATATTTTAAAAATATGTACCTCTTATTCATTATTTCCAATTCAAATATAGTTTTTGATGGTAGTTCTTGAATATTTATACTTTATCTTAATACATCATGGTTTTATTTTATTTTGTCTTTGTGTGTGGAGAATGTTAACAAACAGAATATTTATTTAAGTAAAATGAATAGTAAAATCCCAAGTCATTGTAGAAGAAATCTGTTGATAAAATCAATTTTATATTTTTCAATATCAATAACATTTTTTTGAAATTAAATGCCCAATCAAAATTCCCCTTCTAATGTAAAATAGTACATTTCAAAATTTAAAACAAGGTTCTATTAATGTATGTTTTCATGACCTTGTCTAAATATCCAAAGTAGTGATGAGGAGAATTTCTAAAAATAGTAAATTCAATCAAAAAATCTTCTAGGAAGTCCCCAATTTTTTCGTATAAAATGATTTCCATAAATATTTTTAATATACCTATTTCATTTCATAATTTAATTATAATTATTCTATAATAAAATGTAATATATGTACTTGTGAAAGTTGTATTTTGTTGGTCCTCAAGTTTAATGGGAACCTGGAAGTATCCAAAAAATCCATCATTAAAATAACTTTGAGGTTTACCTGATAATTTTCTATAAATTTATCAATAAATTGAATTTGAAAAGAATGTTTTCTTATGATTTGGTTTAGTTTCCTATATTCTATGAAAACCTGCCAACTATTTTGGACTACTATAAGAATTTGTTTATTTTTATCATTCTTAACTATAGTCAGTATAATTTTCTTGGGAACTATGTGAATAAGATCAAACCATTGTGAGTATAAAATATGGTATATTAGACATAATTCTAATAGTATTCCAATATTTTTTCTCATGAAATATATTATAGTTGGGTTGAGAATTCCTTGGGGATTCTTAATAGGTTTTAGATATATTTAAAATAAAATTCAATGAATAAAAATTTTAGGACTAATTCTTAGTATGGCTCTTGAACTCCATCCTATAGCTATCACATTTTCCCTCAAAAGATTCATCCATTTTTGTTCATTTTTAGGACAAAGGTTACATGAAATTATTTCTAGCATATTTTTTCTCTATTAAAAGCACAGATTTCAAATAAAGGGGTTATGGTTTTAACACAAGGTTTAGGGGATAAACTTAAAATGAAATTATATTATTTTATACATTCCTCTATATCCATGGATTTTTATATATAATATTTTATTTAAGAATTTATTTATTAGATAAATAATAAAAAAACCCTCATGAATGTCATAAGTCACCTCATTTTCAGATGGTTTCATAGGTTTTTCCAGTTTCTCCCAATTCTTTTCATAGAAGTTTAAATTCGTAGTTTTTTAAAAAAATAAAAAATTTCTTACAATCATAAAAATTATTTAGAGGTATTATGTTCTCTATGAAATGATCAATCGGGATATGTGTGGCCACTAAGAAGTGGTTAATTAGTGATATTACCTTTTAATTATTTCACTTTAAAAACAGCCTTCACCTCGAGTTATAGAGAATTGACTCCTCTATGAAAAAACCAAAAATCAAACCCTTAGGAACATAATAATTTACGTGTTTCACTACTCAAGGATATTATATATTGCTTGGTATGAACTAAAAACAATATGAGATCACACATCCACAAGAAAAAATCATTTTGAGTTTATAGTAAGCTTGGAATATCCATTACTTGAAAATAACTATATTCCATTAATAGTACATGTGCTTCAAGCATTGATAATATGATAAAAAAGTTGTATAATAAAAAAATTAACCTTCACCAATAGGCTTAAATACTTTGTCACTATGCTACTTGAATTCATTATACCTTCTTTTTTATAAGTTATTCTTCTTTTTCTTTGATATTTTGAATAGAAGTGAGTAAGAACTTCTTATTGAATAACATTTTTTTGAATGTATTCATCTGATGATTTTTGTATATGTTAAGCTCCCTCTGATACCATTTTTTTGAATCTTATCCATATTATACCACTTTATTCAATAACTAACTTGTATAACATTATCTAATAACCCCTATCTTGTATCACCCTCTCTGATTGCCTCCATCTGATATCACTGCATCAGGATCTTGGATAAAAGGATCACCTAGCACCTCAAATATTCAACAACTCTCACAATAATAAAAAATAATTCACATTACTTCTACTCCCCTTTATATAGGCATTGTTTCTCCAAAAAATAAGGGACGGTTATGAACTTCAAATTTGAATTTCCCTCTCAAAAGATTAATTTCCATCTAGAGTATTTCTTTACTTGACCACCTATAATCATTTAAATGAATTTGAGTAAAAAAAACATGTGAACTTTTCTAAAATATTATCATTAATGATCTTAAAAAACAACCTGAAATATTAGCATGAATCATGATTCTTTCTCCAGGATTATTAGGGATTTGAATGATAAAATCAATATCATGACAGTTTATGAATTTACAAAAATTATTTACTGTGTTTATCAACCCTTTGTTTGATACATCTTTATATGAACTACTATTTATGATAATCTTAATATTTATTCATCCGGTAATCTTAAAAAAATCAATCCATATAATAAAGTATATCCATTAAACATTAACATATGAATTCGATAAAAAACCTATGATCGATGATTTTTCTTAGAGACCTCTATATGATAAATCCTCAAAAAGACCTCTATCTAAAAAAAATATTAGAAACATCAATATTATTACATTACATAGAAACCTCTATCCAAATTCTTTTCTTGTAAACCTATATTTAATGGGAAACTCTATGTGATGTCTTCATTAGGAAACCTATTTCAGATGAATGTTTTTGGAAACTCTTCTTCTAAAATTACAAAGTCTCTTTTTTAAACATAATACATTTCTCCATTTGATATAACTTTGTTTGATAAAAATATATTTTTCTTAAATCATGAGAACCTTTAATAATCATGAGGTTTGGTGCATTGAAAATAGTATAGAATCACATGATTTTATTTTTCTATTTATCTATTTCTCATTGAAATATGAATAAATTAAGAAAAATATGCGGTTTTACCATTCTATTGAAAAACTCAATATATTCAACTCCATTCAATCAACTTTGTGAGGGTAAAAAAAATAAACTACTTTATATATTATAAATAAAAGACAATAACGTAAAAAAATATTCCTCTTATTAATGATATTCTTTAAAAACCCCAAAATATTTGGGTATCAATAATCAATCCCTTTATGTAATTTTGGTCAAAAAAGTACATAAATCCTTAAAACTATAAAACATAAGAAATGTATCTGTATCCAACAATTTGAAGCCTATGTGAGCAATATCAGTGTAGGAAAAATAAATCATTGACTAATAAAACCATATTTTCCATAAAGAAGTGATTAAAATTTGTTATGAACTTCTTCCTAAAGAAAAAACAAAATCATCGTAAAAATAAAATTTCAACTTCTAAAATTCAAGTTCCTATATCCACTTCAACAAACTATTAAAATAGTTTACTCATGCTGACATCACGACTTACTGAATTTAAAAACTCCTCTAAAATATATTCTTTTCTTGGATAGTTAAAGTGTATATCAATGGATATATTCAAATTTATACCCTTTTTGAAATATTATCCAGACACAATATGAGATAGGGGACATAGAACACAAAACTTATCCAATAAGATAGTGATGTTAAATTCCCATAATCAACCGCATCTTCCAAAATTAATCCTTCAAAAATGGATTGCGGAAGATATCAACTACTTGATCCATTGTAGGAACAAACTCTAGACATAGTTCATTAATTTACATATGATATTTGATAAAGTGATATTTAATATTAGGGTTCTTACATCAAGAATGTTTCATTGGATTCTTGGAGAGATTGATTGAACTTTTATTATCACATATAAAGAGAAGGGGAGGCTTCACATCAGCCAATAAATATTCAAAACATTTCTCCATACACATTAATTGTGTTTTATCGTGAGTGGTAGAAACATAATCATCATCTATAATGATTATCTTCAGGGAAACATGCTTCTATGTATTCTAGAATTATGAATATTTCTCCAAAAAGAAAACTCTACCATATATTGATCTTATATCATCGACACAACCAACCAGGTTTTTATCTGTATACACAATTTGAATCAAATTCTCCTTATTGTCATACATCATCTTATAATCTATAGTTCACATTATGTACCAAATAATTATTTTCCAACCAAAAAATGTGTCATTTTTTCACTTTTAAATCTAGCACATAGTGGAACAACATAAACCAAGTCTGATATTGAGGATATTAAATAAAGGAAGATCTAAATTCATTTGGTTCAACATTATTTACAAATCCATCTTTAAACAACTTTTTCCCTACTGATATTGGTGTGGAAAGATATTTCAAATCATCCAATCAAAATATCATAAGTAATTATTTAGCATGTTTTTCTTATAATAGTATAATATGATCCTTATCATGATAAATTTTTAGGCTAATAAAATACCACATTTATCATAGTATAGATATTTCAAACAATTTCTTCATTTATCTAGATAATTTCTCACATTATACGTAATTATTCCCTATAAATAAGATATCATCAACATAAATTGTAAAAATGATGGAAACGTATGATTTTTATTATATTTATAGGTAACTGTCAACTCTTCATTTTAAAAAATTCATATACTTCATGAAATTATATAGCTTTAAATACCAGGACCTCAAAAAAAATTAACCTATACAAAGCCTTCATCAACTCAAAAACGTAGTTTTCATATCTAAAAGTAAGATGTTGCCTGATTTTTAAATATAAACTCATTCTTCTAGCTCTCTATTGAGAAATTAATATTTGAAATCCATTTAGAATATCTTATAACTTATTTTTATGATAATAGAGTGAAATATTATAATGGTTCTTATCCTTTCTACTAGGCCAAAGGTCTCATCAAAATCAATTCCTTCAACCTATGAGTAGCCCTTAAAAACTAGGTTTTCCTTGTTTCCTGTCACTTCACCATTTTCAATTAATTTATTCTATAAAATTCACTTTTTTAATCACATTTTTTCTTTATATTTGGGTAGAATTTATGATGTTTCATTTTTTCACAACCTGATAAAACTCATCATTCGTGGAATCAATCCACTCTTTGTGTTTTAAGCTTTCTTTAAAATCTCTTTTCTTATACTAGGAAAACTTAGAGGTATGTGAGGCAATCCTTGAAATTTTTCTTGTTTGTACCTATGCTCCTAAATTGTTAATGATATTTTGGACCACAAATTGTATCCTCAAACTTGGAAAATATGAAAACAATTTTCCATCATCAGTTAAAAAATGCAAATTAATATCTTTATCATATATGGTTTCTACATAATTAGTTTTTTGAAAAACATTATGATGTTGTTTAATAGCTACAACTCATATATTATTTATTTTATATCTATTGATGACTGTATAGATTTATCTATCATAATATGAAAACTGTATTCATATCTTCAGAGTTAATATTCCTTCCATGTTCCTTGTTAAAACACATGTATCATCTACCCTTTTGAGGGTATCCATGAAAGATACCACCAACACATCTTCAATAAAACTTCCCAAGATTCTCATGAATGACATTGATAATTCATGAATTACTGAACACCATTAAGTATTTCAAAGTTGGGGTCTCCTTGTAATACTTACCATTTATAGTCATATAATATTTTTCTGATAAAAAAATAATTAATAATTTTAATTTTTTATCTAATATATTGTATCTAAAATAATTGAAAATTATCGTGTTCAATAAACATGGTTTGGACCACTTTAAAAAATTTGTATTCTTTACTTTGAAAATATCATTATACTATGGTTTTTAGGGTCCATAATGTTCATGAAGAATATCATGTTTTTCAATATAGTATTTAAACTTTGCATCTATGTATTAAACACCATTATTAGTTCAAATATTATTCATAGAGTATCCATACTTCTTTTCAGCACATATCCTAGAACTCTTTTACATTTTAAGATCCTCTCATTTTTTGTTGCAAAAACATAATACAAATAATACAAGTGAAATAATTGATAAAGTAAATAAAATATTTATCTCTATTTTTCAATTACATTCCGATAGTACCATACATATTAGAGTGAATAAAATCAAAGGGATGAGTTGTATGTATCTTAGCCCTCTTATGTACTAAATTTAAAATTTACCATATCTTGGATATACTAAACTAATATATTCTTCTTATCTTGTTGAGAACATTAAAATAGTTCCTCTTTTTGTTAACATATTCATATTACTCTAGAAAATATGTCCAATCCTTTTATGTCATAACTGATTTTCTTTCATCGTGCTCAGATTGCATGAATCGAATGCATCTCCAACCGAAAATTGACTTCCCCTAGTTCATTTTCCACTAGTTAAAACATTCCAATATTCAAACCATTTAGAAACCAAACCATCTCTTTTAAAACTACTTCATTTCATTTATTAAAAATACATTAAAATTCTCAAGAAACTATATTTCAATTCATTAATAAATAAATTAGTTTTATATTTAAATTGTTTCCAATGATATGAGATCTAATTCCTTTGATTATATGTGAATCATCATTTCTAAAAACAAACCCTCTTTGTAATATTTCAAATGATTTTAAAAATTAAAATCACCAGTCATATATATAGAACACCCACTACCCAATATCTATGGTGTTATCCTTTTATGGATTTAAGAGAAGTTTCAATACTTAAGGCCTTTTCTTTATATTCTTCTTCCTTTACCTAAGGTTTTTTTATTTTTCATATAAACTTTATTGATACAGTAGGATTAAAATACATCATTCTAAAATATTTCTTGGTTAATCACATCATTCGCAAATAGTATTTAGTGGTTGAAATATATTTTCAATTCTCATGATGGATTTTTCTGGTTTTCTTATTTGATTAGGTGAAATCCCCCTCAAATGTTTCCTCTAATACACATAGCTACCAAATTGGGCTATTTACATGGTTGAAAACCATGGAAATAGGGCCCAAAACTAAGGTCATAGCCTACAGAAATGGTTTTCCTAAACCATTGTCACCATGTCTGTTGTAATAGGGTCTGACCATTTCCCACAGGTTAAAGTGTGACAATATTTGGCTTATTTACACAATTTCAAAAACCATAGAAATAGGTCTCATCTCTATCCATCATGGTAGTTTACCTATGGACATAGTTTAAATAGTTTCCATTGGTGTTATTTCTATGGTTTAAAACCATGCCTATAGCCTTAGAAAACCTCGTCTATATCCCAAAAATAATATATCATCATCCATATTAGAACTATGCACCTCACCTATAGGATTCAGCCTCCTAACCACTACACCATGGAGAGATTCAAGTGTATATATATAATGTTATATATATTATGAAAAACTATGTTGTTAGTATAAAAATTGGGGCAGTGGAAATTTCTGCTCTTTTTTCAACATGAAACGTTTTCTCCCACGTAAAAGTAGGAGACCTATAACAATGGTTTTCAAAACTGTGGCTATAGGTGTGAGGTATAGTAATAGTTTTACTAAAAATATGTCTATATCCCTTGAAAAAATAGTATATATCCATGGTTTTGGTTAAATCATGTAATATTCTACTCTATGTAATTCTTCTTATTATCCTTAATAGAGCCTCCAACTATAGTATATTTTTCTTCAAAGTATGTTTCTATGAAATTACATAATTTTTCAATTATATAATTTTTACTACATATATTTCCTTCAAGAATTTATTTTTATTTTTAAAATATCTATAAAAAAATTCAATTAGAGTGATGTTTTTCTACCATTATAACATTCAAACTTCTTATAACATTCACCAAATTCTAGAATTGTGTTTTGGAATCTCGATATTCCCTATTCAGTTTCAACAAGTTTTGGTTGTACAATATCAAATTTTTCCTTCTTCCCCTTTATCTTTTATTTAATCTTGAAATTGAGGTTTTTATCTTCATTAAGAAACTTCTTCATTTTTTCAATCTCCTTTAACAATGTATAATTTTCTTCTTCATGAACTCTTTCTTGATTTATAATAGGTTAACCACATTTGTTGATCTTTCTATCTCTCTTCTCATGTTTAGAACATTTTGGAAAAAAATTATTTTTTAAGTATAAAATCTATCTAAGTTTCCTCCTCATATTATTCATATTTTATACTTTTATAACTGGTAAACTATCATAATTCACATTAGTAATGAGAAACTTATCTTTACAATCATCTCTATAATTTTTAAATTCCACTCCATTGTCATCATCTGTCTCACATGTGCATAAAAATTTTAACGTTTTATATTTTGAAAACATTTTATCTATTCTTTTTGAATTGAAATTTAATTTTTCTATATACTTGTTTAGATTAATTCATTAATTTAAATCTTATTCATCACTATCTCAACTTTGTTTAGTCTTGGATAGTTTTATATGAAATTTTTAATGGCTGTATAGTTAAATAACATCAGTAGTACATTTTCTTTGTATATATTTGTGCCTCTTTCAAACTATATTGGAGAAAAGGATTTAAATTCATAATATAAATTTCTTACTTCATCTTTAGTGTCAAATTCACTAACTTCTTTCTTGGAAATATTCTTAGAGTTTCCTTTCCTAGTATCTTTGAAAAATATTTCTTGATCAACATTTTTCTTGTTCTTGAAAACTATATCTCTTATCATTTTATATGTGATAATAATACTATGAAATTAATACAGATAGAAGAGTTTATGATATATATCTTCTAAATATGATTCCTTAGTGTTAAGTCTACTCAAAATAATTCTTACAATCCTTTACACAATAGTTAAATGTTAAAATTTCTTACCAAAAAAATTTATAGTTCTTACAATGTACTTAACCATTATAAATTACACACTAATAGATTCATCAACTCCCATTTTAATATCTTCATACTTAAATATCCATATTTTTTTATTTTATTTCATCACTTATTTATTCCCTTAATTAATATTTTTCAAATATCCTAAGATACCTTTAATTATTCTAATTCCTTTAACCCTAAAAATTCACTTTTAGAGAGAGGGGAAAGTATAAAAGTTCTTACACACCCATCATTATTCAGATTATTTTTATCTTCAAGTATTGAGGGATAACCCTTAGTGGGTGGAGTGAAACCATCTATAGTAGCTTCATGAACTTCATAACTAATAAATAATGGATATGGTAGCATTATATCCATCCAAATATTATACATCTTCCCATGAATGATAGAGAACCCCAAACTATTAATAGAATTCTAAAAATCCATGGAATCTTACTTCTTCCTCAAACATAAGATATCCAAGAGTTAAAAAAAGAAAACTTATGCTCCAATACAAATTGAAATGACTAATCAAGATCTGTGTGGTGACTGGGGGTGGGTTAATCAGTGGTCTAACTTTTTAATTCCTTTTATTTAAATGAAATATTCATCTCAAATTAGATATAATTTTCACCACTATGAAAAAATATAGAAGCACGACCACATGAACACATGAATTAACGAGGTTAAAAACTTAATAAGAGTGTTTAATCCTTGGAATGACCTGAAAATAGATTGAAATCATACATCCCTAAGAAATAAATCCTTTCTGATTTATCGAAATTAAGGGACATCAATTACATGTATATAACTATTTTATTTTGATATTTTATATGATTTGTTGCATATATAATATGATAATATATGTTATTTAACAATGAATTGAACCATCACTAGTATAATTCAATATTTTTCATTATACTCATTAAATTATTTACACTATCCTTTCTAAAAGTTATTTTTCTTCTTTAATCTTCTACACAGTAGTGATTAAGAACTCCTTAATGAACTTCTTTGTCTGACCATGTCTATATAGTGAATTCTATATCTGGTACCATTTGTCCAATCCTCTCCATCTCGAACCAATTTTTCTAGTTCCACTATGTCTGATACCTTCCTAGCATCACTTTATATAATACACTCATGTCTAGTACCACTCTGAATGATACCCTTGGCCTACAATCACTGTGTCTAATTCTTCGTCAAAAGGATCTCTTAAGATCCCTCATCATCACTTAAAATCATCAAAAACTCTCACATCAACATCATGCAACTCATCATTCCCCATCTACCCTTTATATATACATCATTAATTCAAAAATAAAGCTATAATTATGAAAATAAAATTTGAATATCCTTCTATAAATTTAAATATATTTCTTGATTGATTCATCAGTTCACTACCTTGAAACCTATGATTAAATTTGATTAAATTAAATTTATATGGACATTCCTAAAATATTGGAATTAATAATAACTAAAAAATCCTAAAATATCATATATAATAATGACTAATTATTCAAGATTATTGGGGTTTTGAATGAACAACTTGGAATCATTGCAATTTATAACTTTATATAAATAATTTTCAAATATTATCAACCCTTCATCTGATACGTCATCATAGGAACTCCCCTATCTGGTAATATTCAAAAAAAATTGTTTCCTAATATTATAATATTAATTTATCTAATAAATTATTTCCATTAAATATTATTTAATGGATCTACTAAAAACATTATTAGATTAATTTATTTAGAGAACTCTATCAGATGACTTTTTTCAAATAATTATGTCTAATGAATTCACAAAGAAATATTTGTCTGATGAATTCACTTAGAAACCAATATATTAATACATTCCCTTGATTTATATGCCTGATAGGTAAATCTATTAATGTATTCATTAGAAACCCCATTTCCAAGGGCATTGTTTCGTAAAATCATTCCACTAACTTTAAAAAACAATATTCGGTAAAACTAATATGTTTCTGTATCTGACACAAATTTGTCTAGTAATAATATACTTAGATGGAATCATGAGAAACATTAGTAATCATGATGTTTTTTACTTTTAATAATATCACATAATCTCCTGATTCTATTTTTTTATCAACTGTGAATGATGTAACTATGAATATTTTTTGACAAAAAAATCCCTCATCCTCTATCTGATCACCTAAGTCTTTTTGACTCTGTCTGATCACCTTTTTAAGGAATCCTAATAATTTTTCAATATATTTATATTTTAAAAAATATAAAACTATAAAAAATATTCCCCTATTATTGAGCATATTAAAACAACCCAAAATCTATTAGTCTCAACACATTATAATTGGAAGGGGAAAAAAGTAATTGTGCTTCCTATGGGTATTTAATAGAATAAAAATATTGAAATCGATAGTGTTCTCACCAAACTCTAGTATAAAATTCTATCATAGAAATATATGATTGTCTTGGATATTTTCAATTAGGGTCTTCCCTTGATGATAGGTGATGATCTAGTGTCTTATCCACTTTCGTGTTTATAAAATAAAAATTTACTGGCAAGATAAAATTATATAATACAACTTGAAAATAATTTAAGTAATTAAGATGGTAATATTGGGGATCTATTTTAATATTAATCAACATCCCTTCTAGGTTTGAGTTCCCTCATCTCCAACGATGTAAAAAAATGTGTCACCACATGGATAGGATCTCTATGTTCATGCAGTGCATCTTTAAAATGGAAAGATCCATCTCTATAAAAGATTAAAAAAATATCCTTACATCTTGAAATTTGTTTAGAAGTTGTTTTTTGATCAAAACTGAAATACTTATTCATATGGTTAATTTATTATTAACTGAACTTATTCTTATCTTGGATTATATTTCCATTAGTAACTTATCAGGTTTGGGAATTTTTCTAAAAGATTCATGTAGATGATTGTGGATTTCATCTTTTTTTAAAGTATCTAGAATCTCCCTTTAGATTTATCCCTCATATATTTTCTTGATTTAATAATTAACAAGGAAAATAGTAGTGTAAGATCATTATTTTCACTAACTTTATTCTATATATGGGTTTCTAATCACTTTTTGTCAATATTATTTCCCTATTCTATTTCTTCTTTTTCATTGGGTTGATTTTTTAATCCTTTTCGTATTACCCTAATTTTTCTTGACAAATATCTTCTTCCTCATTATCAATGTTGAGATGGTTCTTCTTGGAATCAAATTTGGAAATGAGGATAGTATATTTTTTAATTATAGTTATTAAATGAATCACATTACCTTTGGGGTATGGAACTAGTTAAGATAGTAATTTTTATGGATTTTTAATCATTATATCCATAAGTATTTATAACTAATTACTAAATTACTACACCTCATTTCTCAACTCCAAAAACATTATAATTTTTTTTCTTTTTCACAAGGGTTTATGTCATATTTTTGTTTCGATAAAGGAGTTTATGTTTTTTAAATTGTGTTTTTTATAATAATTATTCATCATAGAGATACCTGTATGGTTAATGGAATGGTAGATGTTATAGATATTTTTACAAAATGTTGGAATGTCTTAATTTAGTTGATTCCCAAATTCATCTTCAACGTTGTTAGTTTCTCTTCATCTTTGATTTTTCTATTGAAAATGATTTTGTAGAAAATATACTACATATAGTTCAACACTCCATAGTTCAACACATTGATCAATATAATGATTCTGAGAAAAGCATAGATCGTATACTCTTACTGGTGTTTATTGTTCACTTGACTATTTAAGATCCATATTCCTAAACAAATTGGTTAGTTCCTTATGTTTTGAATCTAGTATCGTGATTCAGAACACCTTGGCTCATGCAATTCTATAGTTATTGTACCTTTTATGGAAAATTTCAATAGATTATAGGTTATCTTAATTATCATTAATATGGCCTCTACTAGTGACATTTCAATTAAATCTAATCCTAATGAATCATCCAATATATTTCATTCACTATGAATCATGCCTTGATATAAGAATACTAGAAAATGATACTCCTCAATGCCTTGATGAAGGCATCTATCCCACAACTTCTTAAATATTTATCATTAATCATAAAAAATCATTCACGATGCTTGTTTTATGAAATAGATCTATTTTCTGATAGTTATACTCTACAAAGTGCTGAATAAATTCTAAATAGATCTGATATTCTAGTAATCCTAGTCACTTACCACTCCATGCTATTGGATATACAAATATTCTACACATACCCCTTTCAAAGAGAATGGAAATTCTCTTTAATTAACATGATCTTCTATTACTCCTATAGGTTTTATTTTTTATTATAATAAGGTGAATTAATTAATATATTTATTTGGGTCTTCACTTGAAAGACCATACAATGTTGGAAATAATTAGAACATACCAATTTCAAGTTTGAAGTCAATTTTTAATTTAGGCATGTAAATATAGTTATTTTGTCTAATAAAATGGGGTGCATAGAGATATTTAAGAGTCCATTTAGGGTCCCCTATCATGGTTATAGAGACATAGTTAACATTGATAGTTTTATTATATCCTGATATTACAATATCCTCAAAAACCATCTTATAAATTTAATTTTCCATGTTTTTCAAAAAATATCCCACAATATTAAGATAAAAAGAGAAATTTATTCTAAAATTAAAGTGGTTCATACAACTAATCATCATGAATTTTGAGAAAAACTCCCTATAAATGGTGTCATGTTTTTGACACAGTTATCATGGGTGTGAAATATATATTAAAACATAAGGTATTTCTATATATAGTATAGTGGAAGCCATAGGTTTCTTATATAGAGGGGTGAGAAAATTACCATAAAATTTCGCAATAATAGGTTGGTTTTTAGTGAATTGAAATTTTTAAATAACATGAGAGAATCTTAAATTTTACACCTTGAATTTTTATGGACGTTTTTTGAATAAATTAAATTTTTATTTATGTATTTCAATGCACTAAGTCAAACATTGCTTTCACATAGCGCATAATTTTCATATGTTACACGACATCAAATCAGTTTACATTACATGAAAAAAGTACTTGTTTTATATTACATGCAACACTAACCTAGCGTACATTACATGCAACATCGATTTTTCTAAAAAGCATCATTTTATTATTCTAATTATTTTAATGACATAACTAAAACTAGCCATTAAAATTAGTAATATGAATAGTAAAAACTAATTTTAAAATATTTTTTATAATTTTTTATATAAATAAAACATATTAATAATGAAATATAAGATTTTTGGTAAAGTCCTTTTATGTTTAAAAATATTATTTCCTCGAATAATCTGCTTTTAATGTACTTCTCTAAAAAATATTAAAATAAATTATAGAATTATATATAAATTTAATATGATAAAATAAAAATAACTATTTAATTTATAATGTCTTAATTATATTAGGGTTAAATTGTGGGATTCTTCATAGAAACTTCATTTTTGGCTAAATAGTGAAAAATACCAAAAAAAATTAAAACTGCTTTTTCATCTAATTTATTTATAAGTATAAATTATATTTTAATTTTATTTATAAGTTTAATTAGATTAAATTTTTATAAATCGATCCAATTTAGTTAATTAGAGCCAATTTCACAATGATATTTGATATATAAACTTTCAAAACTTTTGATCATTTTTACTTTAAAACCATGCATTATCGACCCGACTACGAGATTAATTTGAAATTATTATATTCGAATTATATTATTGTAATTTATAATAATTGATTCAATGTTTGGAGTAAAAATAATTTATAATTTATAATAATTCTAATTTAGTTTTTTACTAAAAATATGAGTGAATGAAATTAAAATTAATTACATCGATTAATCTAAAATGAAGCTTAACTAAGGACTAAACTGTAAATTTAAGAAGAAAAACGACTCCAAAACTAGTCTAAATCCCATTGTATGGAAATTAATTTTCCATTAATTTGTTTTTTTAATTACTTTTTTAGGTTAAAATTCTGGTACACAATACTTGTTTCTGAATTACCAAGTGAGCCCTTTCTATTCACTATAAAAGGTCACCACCTCAACCACTCATTCACACATCTCAGACATATTAGGTTCAAAAAATATATTCCCAATAAACATAGAAATATACCTAAATTCCTCCTATAATAATCCATTTTGGTTTAAATTCTTCTATAAAGCCTTTTGGCACAAACAAAAGGAGTTACCCGATTAAGAGGTAATGCCTTCTCTCAAGATTCTTCCTTTAATTTTCCATCTCCACCCCCTCCAATCCATTCATTACATGATTTTATAAAACAATAGTATAATAAAAATAATATTATTTTTTATTATAAGGGTTAAACCAACACCTACACACACCTCCTTCAAATGGGGAACGATCATATTGCATATATGTATGGAGAACTACCGCGTCACAAAACCATGATTGTTCATTTTTCATTTACCTACCCTAGTTGTGGAAATTATGATGGAAATTATATTTATATAAGTTATATATTATATTTAATATGTATTTTATATTATTTATTATTTTTACAACAGATATCTTTTTTTACTTTCCATTTGGTGTAAAGATGATAATTTTGTTTGAGGATTTGTGGACTACCACCCCCTCAAAGCGATGTGATTCATTCACACAGTACATCGAATGTAGTAAGGATGGGTTTAGAAGAAATATATGATATATATAAAAATATACATCAACTATAATGATATTATATACATATAGATCATTTTCATTCATTCTTTCAGTATGATAATAAAAATGGAAACAACGATCATGCGTACGTACGACTTACCGTCTCCATGAATGGTGTATTACATTATGTAGATTTATATTATATATATTATTATAATACACATATACTATATATGAATGAAATTTATTTCGTATTTTACATTATGGAATCATTATATAATTATAAGTACCAATGACATAACAAATTAAGACATATGTGAAGAATAAATCGTATATTATCCAAAGCGAAACCTTAACATAGGATGGTTAACAAGAGGGTAATATAATGCCATAATAAAAGAATATATGGTTTTAGATATAATAATATTTATTTATAAAATATTTATAATAAATTTATATTTATTATATAGGTTTTTTTAATGAGTACAATGAGATTCAAGACAAAAGGTAAGTAGATTTGATCTTTCTTTTTATTTCTGTGTGATGCATTCTATGTTATCTACTCTTTATTTTTGGGTGGTTTATATACTTCAAATAATTGTATTATATGTATCATATAATTAAATTTGTGTTTATTCACATATCCATCACATTATTTTTCATTCATGGGATTTGGGTTTCAAAAGCTACCATATCTGTAAACTAGTTTGTCTGAATTTGCCTTCTTTGAGACTCGTGTTTTGTTATGCACCTAAATTTTGTTTATAGGTGTATATAATTAAATTTTATATTTTATATCATTAATTTAATTATTTTAATTATATTTTAAGCTTCATGTGATTTAATTTTCTTACATGGGGAGTATAATCTTATGTTACAATGTTATAAGAGTTTATTGAGACAGTCTCATCGCTTTTCGAGAATGTTTATGTTTATGCTTACTTTGATGAAATATTATGATCCATGTATCATGAAAACAAATTATTTTCATTCCCCTATATTTATTCAAGATATATCTATTTGCTATTTCCACATTTCCACTCATTATTTAATATAATGTTTTTATGTAAAATCTGGTCGTCTCTCTCTCTTGTCAGAAATCTATTGTATTCAAAAACAATGTTTTCAAAAAAAAATCAATTTTTTTTAAAATATATATGCATCAAATTTTCAGGAAGAAAATTATTTAAAAATTTTATTATGATTATCAATGCTTCCTTTATATTTTTTCTAATATATTATTAAAGAAAAGGGTTTTCAAAAAGAGTTTATGTTTCAAAAAGTGTTTTTAATGAATGATGTGTATTTTCTTTAAGAAATGTTTTTAAAATATATATCAAAGTTACTTTATATATAAGATAACATCCATTAGTGTTACTCATGCATTTATAGGTAAATTATTCAATTTTTTCATTTATATTTTTCCTTGAAGGTATTATGATTTTATTTAAGGATATTGATGAAACTTATTTCTCTTTGACAGGTTATATTATTTTAAAACCCGCTTCTTTTCATGGGTTACGTTTATGATGAATTTATTAGGAAATATGCATATTTCCATTGGTTATGATATGATTACTTGTTTATAATACCCATTTTGTTTCAATGGTTATGATATTATTATTTATAATAATGTGGAATAATTATGTATGATTTATTTATGTTATAGGTGGGACCCATATCTCCATCCAATGCATTGGGTAAATATTTATATTTCATGAGATATACTAATATTGCCTTGGGATTGAACTTTGACTATTAATATGGCCATGAGAGTGAACCATTACTACCAATATGGTATTAGGAGTGAACTCATGCAACTAATATGGACATGAGAGTGAACCATGACTACCAAGATTGTATGGGGATTGAACTTATACTACCAAGATGGTCTTTGCAGCAATTCATTGTCTTCTAAAAAAATATTATATATTCTTATGGTCCAGCCATAATTCAATGTTTAATTCCAATGTTAGGCTTTCATGGCTTATGTTTATTATTTACATATGATTCATGTATTATTGACTGATAATCATTATGTCATGATTCATTCATATGATCTTTGATATTCTTGGTGTGATATTCTATTATTCATGATCATGTTTTCATTACCTTTTTCTCATGATTATGCTTACATATCACCTTTTATTACCATTAATGAGAAATTGAGATAACCTATTTTTATCTTTTCTTCCCAATGTTATTAAAATATGTATTATGTTTGATGTTTCAAAGAAGGGTGATACTCAAGAAGAACATAGTGGGAGATAATGTAGTTCACTTATGTATCAGTGTTTATATTCCCATACTTCCAAAGGCACTAAACTAGTATAAAATTAAGGTTTCATATATTAAGGAATGTTTCAAAATTTAGATATCCTATAAGTGAATTTTCCATATTATCTTATTCCTTGGTATGATAACTGTTTCTAACTCTATGATTTTGGTTTTAGAAAATGAATGGAACCCAAAGGAACCATGTTAATTATGATTTTGATGGAAAATAAAAAAAATTCCTGTTTGTAAACCGAATGATATGGGATTTTGAATACAAATCCTAATTTTTATGATCATACAGCTTTATAAAGCTACAAATCATGGTGGACATCCACATGAGCAAAGGAGGGAACAATGTTATTTTGATTCATTCATGAGGAAAGGTCCACATTCTTTCAATGGGTATTTTAATCAACTTATTTTTTTAATAATGAATCAGTGGTACTAATAATATATTCTCTGATCTTCAATTTTCGGAGCATGAGAATGTTATTCTGGATTTCTATCAGTTGGAAGGTGAAGAAAATCATCGGTGGTCTCTAATCAAGAATATGAGGAAGAAACATGAGATTTAATCCGTGCATTGGGATGAGTTTATGAACTTATTTTTTAATATGTACTTTCCTTAGATTCATTATACTAATATGGAGAAAGAGTTCACTGAGAATAAATAAAGGGATGATTAATCCGTTGGTACATATGAGTCAAATTTCATGAGACTTGTGAGGTACGATTCAGTATTTATTATCCAACCCAAAAGTAATTATTATATGTTATTTAGTGGATTAAATCCATGTCTCATAATGATGATGTCCTTAAGAGACCTTAGTAGCTATGATGAGATTGTGGATTGGGAAATCAAGGTTGAAATGGAGTTTAGAGTCTTATATCAATCTCATGGTTTTGGAAAAAATAGGAATATGGAGTTTAAAGGAAAATCTATAAACCCTGAAGAGAATAAAATGGGATTCCCTTTATGCTCTGTGTGTGTAAAGAAGCATATTGAAGATTTCCTTAAGGGATATAATAAAAAAATAAGTTTAGAATGGAAGTACATTGAGCATTTTAATTCCAATGTTATGGGAAGAAGTTAGCTAACATTTTGAATGGGAAGAAAGTGGCACAAAATGCACCTAACACAATTCAGTGCTACAATTGTTATGAGAACGAGAATTATGCTAACCAACTCCCAAACCCATGGGTTGATGATTATGATCAATGTCAAAACCCTCTTAAGCATAGGGACAAGGGTATTACTCATGAAATCATTATTTATGACGAGTACTGAAATAATGACATGATGAAAGGTACACTAGCCACCCACTCTAGGACTACTAATTCCATATTAGAATTTGGATCTACACACTGTTTAATATCTAAAAAATTTTCAAAGGGTGTTAAGATTCCACCAAAACAATTAGATTTGGAGTTATCAGTGAAAAACACTAATGTTACGATGATTTCTTCTTAGGTCTATGATTCCACTTCAATTGAATTTTGCAGGAATGTGCTTCCATCAAATCATATCATACTTCCATTGGTTGAATTTGAAGTCATCTTAGGCATGAATTGGATTTATCTGCATAAATACCACATCAATTATCAAGGAATTGAATTTATATTTGATAATTAAAACCATACTATGATCATCCATCAATGTGATGATAATAATGAACTTTCTATGGATATTTTATACAATTTATGGGACTTAATTCCCATTAAATGGGTTCTTTATCTCTAATGGTTAGGGATAGAATCAACAAATATGATATGACTTTGTTTAAGGAATTAGTAACGTATCTCCAGAAGAGTTTACTACTCATCCACCAAAATGTGAAGTTGAGTTATTAATAAAAATCATGCTTGGTTCCTCACTAATATCAAAGACTCTTTATAGAATATCCTCAATTTAATTTTTGGAATAAAATAAGAAACTCCAAGAAAACCATGATAAGAGATTCATTCAACCAAGTGTGTCACCTTGGGGTGAACCCATTCATTTTTGTGGGAAAAAGATGGATCAATGAAACTCTGTATTTATTATCATGTGGTGAACAATATCACAATCAAGAATGTGTATCCTCTTCCCCATATTGATGACTTGTTTATTCCACTGTGTGGAGATCAATTATTTTCCATGATTGGCCTTCGTTCTACATATGATCAATTGAGGTTCATGAAAGGGGATATACCCAAGACAACATTCCATACAAGGTGTGGACACTATGAATATATATTAATGCCTTTTGGTCTTACTAATTCTACTGTAATATTCATGGATTAAATGAATAGATTCTTTAGATATTACCTTGATTAGTTTTTAGTAGTCATTACATATAATATTATTATATATTAAAAGAGAAATGAAAAGCATTAAGATCACATGATAACTGTAATAAATACACTAAGGAAGGAGAATCTACATTCAAAATTTTAAAATGTGTCAATTTTGGCAGAAAAAGTTTTAATTTTTTGGTCATATAATATCAAGAGATTGTATAGCAGTAGATCCATCAATTATGGAGGCTATTATGTGTTTTCCTAGACCAAAAACAGTGACTAATATCCATAAATTTCTTTGTTTAGATAGATATTATCAAATTTTTGTGGATAATTTCTCATGACAATCTAATCGTATGACCAAGATTACTAGGAAGGGTATTACGATCCTCTAGACAGATGAATGTGAGGAAAATTTCAAGGAACTGAGGAGAAGTTTAGTCAGTGCACATGTTCCTACATTACCATATAGTGGAAAAGGGTTTTTAATCAATAGTGATTCATAAAAAAAGGGATTGGGATGTGTTATTATGAAAAATAACATGGTTATCTCTTATGCCTTGAGGTAGTTGAATATTCATGAAAAATTTACCAAACTCATGATTTGGAGTTAGTAGTTGTAATGTTTACATTAAAATTTTGGAGGCATTATATTAATGGAGAAAAGAGGGATATATATTCTAATCATAAATATATGAAATATGTATTCACATAGAAGGAGTTGAACAAGTTCTAGAGAATATTGTTAGAGTTGATAAAGGATTTTGAAAGATCAAAAAATTACCACTCTGGGAAAGAGAAAAAGTTGAAGGATTCCTTATGTCATAAGGATCATACTAGATTATCCATGAGGAGGATCAAAAAAGATCCAATATTTATAGATTTTAAAAGGATGGATCTAGAAAATTATGAAGGAGGTGGAAAAATATTATCATTATACAATGAATGTGTAACCCTCTAACCTATTTAATTTTATGGAGGTGTGGAATGAAGATGAAGAGCTTAAAAATAAAGTTAGAAATGTTCTTGGGTTTAACCTTGATTAGGGTGGAATGATAATGTTCAGGTAATATGTAATGTTTCATTCATACCATATTTGAAGAATGTTTTTTAGAGTAATCTCATAGTTCATCATTCTCTATTTATCTTGGAAGTATCAAAATTTATAGGGACATGAAAGAGTAGTTTTGGTTGTATGTCATGAAGAGAAGTATCACCGAGTATCTATCATAGTGCTTGGTATGCTAACACATTAAGGATTAAAGAAAATATTCTAAAGGTATGTTGCATTCATTACCCACTCTATAATTAAAATGGAATATCATCACTATGGATTTTGTATTTGGACTACCTGAAATGCCTAAAGGGTTTAATGTTATATGGTTGGTAGTTTATCACCTTACTAAGTTAGCACACTTCATCTCTATTAATGAAGACCTATCTACAGATCATCTTTCCAAGATATACATTAAGAAAGTTGTAAGGTTGTATGGGGTACCACATTCAATTGTATCATATCAAGATATAACGTTTACCCCCAATGTTCTGGAGAAGTATTTAGAAAGCACATGATATAGAAATGAGTTTCAACAAAGCTTATCATCCTCAAATATTTGGTCAGACAGAAAGAAAAATGAAAACTCTAGAGGATATGTTGAGATCTTGTTCTATGGATTTCAAAGGTGGTTGGGATTAACAACTTCCTCTAGTTAAATTTTCTCAAAAAAATAGATTTATCTCAATAATTCAGATGGAACCCTACGAATCTATTTATGGAAAGGAATATAGAGATCCAAAATTCTGGGATGAGGTTGAAGAAATGGAGCTTTTAGGACTTGAGATTACTGAATAAATTGTCTAGAAGGTTATAACCATATATCATCATATCATGGAGACTCCATATCAATAGAAAAGTTATATTGATAACCACCAATGTGACCTATAATTTTTTGTTGGTGAAAAATTGTTTCAATTAATCTCACCCTAGAATAAAGTTATGATATTTGGAAAGAAAAGGATACTAATCCCTAGGTATATTAGTCCCTTTTAGATTCTTAATTATATCAGGATGGTAACTTATCGATTATAAAATCCTCCAAATCTCTATCACATCCATGATGTGTTCCATGTATATCTCCTAAGGAAGTACATACATGACACTACACATGTAATAAACTCAGAGGCCATGCCACTAGATTGGGATCATTCTTATGAAGAGTAACATGTTGTAATTATAGATCATACATAGAATTTTCTGTAAAAAAAGACCACTCACCTGGTCAATGTTTTGTGGAGAAATAACCAGTTAGAGTAAGCTACATGGGAACTTGAGGATATTAGGAAGTAGAAGAATCATCATTTTTTACCCAAGGGATGAATTTTAAGGGTGAAATTCATTTTAAGGGGGGTAGAATATAACATCTCGAGTTTTTATAAAGACTTTTTCGAATAAATTAAAATTTAATTTATTTCTTGAAATGAACTAAGTAAAAAATTCCTTTCACACAAAAACATCATAGAATAAATTACATAGCATAAAATCATTGTACATTAAAAGAAACATTGACTTGGTGTATGTTACATGCAACACCTACTTGGAATATGTTACACGCAACATCTATGTTTCTATGAAACGTCATTTTATTATTATAATTATTTAAATGAGATAATTATAACTTATCTTTAAATAATAGTTTAATGAGTCTTAATAAATGATTTTCAAATATATGTTATAATTTTTTTATATAAATAAAACATATAGATAATTAAATATATGATTCTTGGTAAAGTCCTTTTATGATTAAAAATATCATTTTCTCTAATGAACTGATTTTAATATCTATTTATGAAAAATAATAAAATTAATTTTTGAAACATTTAGAAATTTAATTTGATAAAATAAACTGTATTTCTGAATTTTTAATGTCTAAATTATCTTAGGGAGAAATTTTGGGATTTTTCTGACAAAAATCATTTTTTGATGAATAGAAAAAAATACCAGATTATAATTCAAAAATGTTTTTTCATATAATTTATTAATAAGGTTAAAATATTTTTTAATTTAGATTAAATTTTAAACTAGATTAAATTTTTATAATATAATCCAATATAGGTAATTCTAACCAATTTCACATTAAAATTGGATATAAAAACGTAGCAAACTATAAATAATTTTTACATTAAAAACTCGCATTGTCGACCCAACTGCTGGATTAATTATAAATTTATTTATTCTACTTCTATGATTGGAATTTCAAAAAATGTATTCCATATTTTTAATCAGTATAATTTATAATTTTTAATAATGTCAAATTATTTTTTGACTAAAAATATTAGGGAAAGTAATTAAAATTAATAACATCGATTAAGGTAAAATTATGTTGAACTAAGGATTAACCCTCAAATTTAAGACCCAAAACGACATAGAAACTTGTGAAAAACACATTTTATGGATATTATTTGGCCATTAACCTTCCATTATTGATTTTTTTTGTTTTTTATAAATTTGTTTATGTAAAAATATGGGTACATATTACTTTTTTTCAAAAATACAAAGTGAGTTATTTCCTCTCCCTATAAAAGGACACCACCTCTCCATCTTCTTAAAAACTCTCAAAGATATTAGGATTGGACAACATATGACCAATAAAATTCCTAAAATAACTCCATTATCTCCTGAATACTCCCTTTGGGCAGAAAGTTATTCAAGGAATCCTTTTGGAGAAAACCAAAAGACGTTACCTGATTAAGAGGTAACACCTTCTCTTATGCTTTTTTATTTTATTTTTCTTCTACACCCCCTGCACTATAATTAATGCATTATTGTATAACGACCCCAGTATACTAAATATACTAGTAATTTTTTATTCTAATGGTTTAACATACACTTACCCACACCTATATAAAATGGGTAACAAATATTATGCTTACATGTACAGTGAACTACCGCCTCACTAAACGACAATTGTTCATTTATCCTTATAAAACTTATCATGGTGTAAATTATGATGTATACTCTATTTATATATTTTATATATTATATTTATTATGTTTTTATTATTATTTATTCCTTTTAAAAAACATATATTTTTTATTTCCATTTGGTGTAAATATGATAATTTTGTTTGAGGAAGTGCGGATTATTGTCCCCTTAAAGTGATGTGATTCATTCACTCACTTCATGAAATTTATTATGAATGGTATTAGTAAATTTGAATGATATAAATTACATTATAGTGATAATTTAATTATATTATATTCATATATTCATATCGATTATCTTCTTTCTTTCTTTCAACGTGGCAATAAAAACGGAAATAACATTCATGTGTACGTACATCGTGTATTCCATTTTATACTTTTATATTATTTTAATAAACATATAATGGATATACATGATATTTATATCATGGATTAAATTTTACAATCATTATATAATTATAAGTACCAATGATATAACAAATTAAGACACATGTGAAGAACAAAGCGTATATTATCTGAAGCGAAACCATAACATAGGATAGTTAACAAGTGGATAATATAAAGTTGTAATAAAACTATATATATGGTATTATATATAAGAATATGGTTCTGTAAAATATTTATAATAAATTAAAATTTATTACACAAATGATTTTAATTAGTATGATGATATTCAAGACACAAGGTAAGGGAGTTTCATCTCACATTTTATTTATCGGAGATACACACTATGTTTTCCACTCTTTCATTTTTTGTGGTTTATATACTACTAATGATTTTATTATATATATATATTATAATTAAATTTATTTTTATTCACATTTCCATATTATGGTCTTTCTTTCATGTGGTTTACATTTCAAGATTTACCAAATCTGTAAAATATTTTGGTCTCAATTTTTCTTCTTTGAGACTCGTGTTTTCATATTCACCTAAATTATTTTTCTAGGAATATATACTACCATTTTATATGTTATATCATGAATTTAATTTTTATCATGATATTTTATGCTTAATTTAATTATCTTTTCCTAGATGTAGAGTATTATCCCAAGTTACCATGTTATAAGAGGTTATTGATACAATCTCATCGATTTTCGAGATTGTTTATGTTTATTATTCCTTTGATGAAATATTATTATCCATATCTCAGGAAAACTCATTAGATTCCTTATACAATATTTGTTCAATATATATCCATGTATTAGTTCCATTTATCCACTCTTTGGTACTTTATATAACATTTTTTTTGTAAAATATGATTGTCTCTCTCTCTTATCAGAAATCTATTGTATTCAAAAACCATGTTTTCAAAAATGTTTTCAAAATGTATTTGAGTCCCATTTACAATGATAAGGGATTTTAAAAACAAATTATAGTTTTAAATTATTCTTTTATAAGTTTTTAAATATATTTTTAAATAAAAAAATGTTTTTAAAAATGTTTTATGTTTTAAAAATAAATTTCAATACATAAAGGATATTTCCTCCAGAAATGTTTTTAAAAGATATTTATAAATTTATTTCCCATATAAGATAACATCCATTGGTATTACTAATGAATTTATAGGGAAATTATTCAATTTTTCCATTCATACTATTTCTATAAATTGATTATGTTTTAATTTAATGATGTTGATGAATCTTATTTCTCTTTTATGGCATATATGCTTTTGAAACCCACTTCTTTTCACTGGTTACGTCTATAATGAAATTATTATGAAACATATATTTTTTCATAGGCTATGATATGAGTAAATTTTTATAATACCCATTTAATTTCATATTTTATGATATTATTATTTATGATCATGTGCAAAAAGTATGTAAGATTTCATTATGTGATGGGTGGGGCCTATATCTCTCTCCAATGTTTTTGGTAAAGATTTATATCTCATAGGATAGATTGAGATGGTATTGGGAATAAATATTGACTACTACGATGGCTATGAGAGTGAACCATGACTACCAAGATGGTATGAGGAGTGTAATAATGCTACTAAGATTACAATAGTAGTAAACCATTACTACCAAGATAGTATGAGGAGTGAACATATACTACCAAGATGGTCTTGGAAGTGATTCCATAGATACTTTAGAAATAATATTATATATGCATATGTGTCTCCAACAATTCCATGTTTTATTCCTATGTTATTATTTCATGGATTATATTATTTATTTCCTTATGATTTATGTCTTATGAACAACTCAGTTTTATACTATGATTCAAGTATTTGATATTTGATATGAAGGGTATGATATTCTATTTTTTATGATCATGTTCTTATACCCTTTTTCTCATGATTAGTTTTACATATATCACTTTTTTACCCTTACTAAGAATTTGATATCTACTCTTTTTATGCTTCCTTCCCCAGGTTATGAAGATATATATAATGATTGATGTTTCTAAGATAGGTTATATTAAAAAAAAAGTGGGAGATAATTTACCTCACTTATGTATCAGTGTTTATGTTCCCATGTTTTCAAAGGTACAAGACTAGTATGGTATTTGAGAATTTTTTTGTATAATTTTTTAAGTATTCCTAAAATTTTATTTAATATTTATGTACAAAAACTGAGGGTTTCTATATTAAACAAGAGATTTTTACCAAATATATGAGTGATTATTTGTATAAGGGTTCTATTACTAAGTGCCTAGTTATTGTAGTATTCAAATATTGAGCTACTATTATTTAATTAATTGATAAAAGAAAGAATCAAAAATTACATAATAACTTATCATAGGTTGAAATAAATTTTGAGGTATAATTGGGTAGTAATAAGTAATCAATCAAACCCACTTCCTGTATTTGTAAAAAGAGTCAAATTATACCAAAATAGAAAACTTCCCTGAACCACTCAGGCCAATCCTAATTAGGATTTCATTCCCATACAAAATTATGATGACATTTATTGTCTTTCACACATGTATCAATAATTATTAGATAAACACCACTCAGTGTAGAATATTCTATTTAATATAAGTTAAACTACATGGGGTGAGAGATATAATTATCAATCAAGGTAGTATGTAATTAAAAAGGATAAAATATTTTAAACATTATCACATTTATGATAATATCCTAATATTTAATATATAAATTCATTGAAAAAATAAGAGTTTTTATTCATTTCATCATAGAATCAAGTAGTTAAATTTTTTTATCTTTCTCATTATAAATAACCATCAATTTTTTACTCTTCTATTCAATAGTTAGTAGAAAATGGGGATAAAAATATAAAATTATAACGTCATAAAAATGTATGAAAAAATCAAACTATAATTACTTCATCCTTTCAACTTCATATTCATTTTGTAGAATCATATTTTGTTCCACCATTCCTATTCAACCCTTCATGAGATTCTATTATCTTTGAGAACTAATTTCCTCTATTTGATCTCTAGTTTAATTTTTCTTCATCTTCAAAATATTTCCTCCCAATATCAATCTGTAGTTGGAATTTTAATTTTAATCATTCCCAATTTTTAATATCCTCTTAGAGAATCGTTTATATGTACAGGCTCCTTGTGGTATTTAGATAACCTTTATGATCTTGGTTACTTTAAATAATTTTACTCCTCTACATGAATTTATGAAGATTTTGAAATGGGTATTACCGTTATATATCATGTGGTGTGCTAAAATATCTTATACATATTGGTTGTGGTGACCTTTATATATCCAAAAAATTTCTAAATTCTTCAGTATAGTTTCAGAATGACTCTTACATATTACATGGGATCTCATGACCTTATTATATTTTTAGTCTATAACTCTAATGTAATCCATATATACCAGGCAGTAAACTTAATGTAAGGATTATTTTTATATTTATGTATGGAATTACTTTTTAAAATTCTCCACATCACTTAAAAATTACTTTTATATATTTTTTAGAATGACTCATATATATTCCACCACTTTTCTAGATTTCCACTATAGAGTTAAAATGACACTTACGTACTCTAGGTTGTTTATTTTTAACTCTTAAGCATTAAAAAAATTACTTTTACACATACCTTCATTAAATAAAATTTACTCAATTGCATCCAATTGAAATTTACACATTTATTAGAGTCGCAGAGTGACTATTGTGTATAGATAAATTTTAAAAAATAAACCCATACATATTCTTCTACCCATAGAATTTTCCAAATTTTATCTTCCCAAAATTATGATGAATTTTATATATGATTCCTCTACTATGAATAGAAGTCATATATATGGACTTAGCCAAATCCCACTCTCACTATTGAAATCAGATTAATATTCAACCTTAACAACTTTATCCTATTGATTTTCTACCAATATAAAACAATTTAATTTAAATATATAACCATTAATTATATTCTAAAAGTTAGATAAATAAATTAATGTTCTTAATTTGGTTTAATTTACATAATATTTTCAAATAAAATAAAATGACACGTTAATTTCAAAATATCTTAATATTTAATTAATAAATAAATATAAGGGAATTAAATTGGAAGAATATCAATAAAATGTATTTAATTTATTCCCTCAATTGTGGAATCAAGAGAAGTATAGTATGCTCTCACATTTAGTCAGTAATTGTAGATATAATCAGGATAAGGCATCTGAGCAATGTCCAAGGTTAGTGATGCTGAGAAATATTTCTATTTAATCTGAAATCGTAGAACATGGAGAAGGAAGGATATATAGTTGTGGGGTTAATGTTTTCCCAATAGTATGTGTCACGAATTGAATTTGGTCACTTCCAAAACTGGCACCAAACCCAGCCCGCGACATGGCCCTAAGGGTGTTCTCGATCCCCATGGGCTGGTACAAGTGCACGGGTATCATAAAATGAGAATTGGGAATGATTTACCTAAGTTTATAAACTTAAAACAACAAAATAATCCAATAAAACGAATCTGGATTTTTCAAACCAAAAAATCTTTTACAAAAATTCAGAACTCAACTGAATATTTTAAAACAACCCAACAAGACTATAAAAAAGGAAAAAAAACCAAAAGGAAACAACCCATGAACCCTCATGGCAAGGGGCACCACCCTCAAGCCATCTCCACAAGACTTCACCACCAAGGACCTGCTAAAAACCTGAAGCACTAGCACTAAAAATAGTACCCAACATGTGACAACAAAAGAAACCCAAGTCTAATTACACCCAGTGGTGTAAGTAGGGTTTGAGTAAATGCCCAGTAGAATACCAATAGTAAGAGATCCTATGCGATAAACATTCAAATATGAAAAGTATGCAAGTTTTCAAAAACATGTAATTTCTAGTTACAATTTCTAAAAGATGCAACTTAAAAAAATCAGTTCTCAAGTGGGATGATTTAAAAAATAAACACTTTTAAAATAAATGAAAAAGATACTGAATTTTCCAGCCAAATATACTATATACCAATGGTATGTATAAAGGATCTAATGAGCACAAGCAGTAGGAAATAACCCCTATGCACTAGCACATTGTGAGTTCCAGGTACCTCGTATCTCTATAAGAGTAACCATCTTAAATATTTGTTCTCATGCACGAGCCACTAGTAGGGAACATACCCATAACCTAGTGGTCCCTAATCATCATCAGCATAGTTTAGGTAGAGTTGTAAGCATCAATCTTGTTAATTGAAACTGAGGCCAAACCCCACAGATTCACTAGCATACTAGTACACGCCCACCAACCTAGATACCCGGGTTTTCCCCTTTGTGATCAAACAAGTTCAATAAGTCAGAAAATATAATATTCACATGAAAATATAATATACTCATAAAACATTTACCAAACATCTCACATGTATACCACACGAGTCACAAAATTCCAATTTTCATTCAAATTGATTTGAAATCCAACTCACACCAAAATAGCCAACAAAACATTTAACATTTAACATTTCATTAAATCTTCCACAAATCTATTAAAAAAATTTATAAAACCATTCCAATATATTAAAACTCACATAACAGCCCACTCACATGTTACATAATACCTTTTTCATAACCAAAATTCATTTTCCACCTCACACTCATACAAATCATCCCACATCTCTTATACACTTTATTAAATCCTTCAAACATTTTTATAAAAAATTACCAAGATGGGACACATCACAAAACAGACCCTATAAAGTTTTAAATTTACCATTTTAGAATATATACAATATAAAACAGTTTTACAATATGGTTTCACCTCTAACATAAATAATTATATCATTCAAATTTTCATAAAACAATTCTAAAGAGTATACCAAAACTTTTCTCATAAAACCCATTTTAAAACCCTATTTCAAGGACCAAAACAAACCAAACAGTAAAAATGTAGAATTGGAAGCCGTATAGACATTTATAAAAACCAATTTCAAGTGTTATAAAATCACCTTTAATAATACCATGAAAGATACAAATAAAAACACCAATTTTCATAAAATGCCCTCAATAAGTATAATAATGTTTTACACATAAAACCTATTAAAACCCTTCTTTTTAGGCCCAAATGACACTAATACATTACATAACCAGTATTTTCATTCCAAACAAGATTTATTAAACCAATTCCATAAGTTATAAAATACACCCAAATAATAACCCATGAGTGACACATGAAAACACCCAATTTCATGATAAAAAGCAGATATAAATTTTAGCACTTAAAAAAATCAATCATAAACAGTTTTACCACCACACCCAACATATGAGTAATATTAAAAATGAGTAAATACAGCAATATAACTCATCAATAATTGTTTACACAAGTAACCACCTACCTTTTGGGTCAAAACCCTTGAATCTTGGGGTAAAACCTCAACCGCACCTCCACCGCACCACAAGGAAGTGAAAACGAACCCTAAACCATAATATTTCACCAAAAATACTCAAAATAAAACCCTGGGTATGAATCCTATTGTCTGAAAACTCAATAAATTTATGAAAGAGGGAGGAAACCCTGAGGAGAAGGAAGGAATTTAAGACAGAAACACTTATCCAAAATATTCTTCAAAAAAAGACCTGAAATCCCCCAGTATCTGAATTTTAAAACTGGTAAATTTTGAATTTAGATTCGAAAAAGGATGAGTGGATCATTTAGGAACTGTAATGTGGGAAAATATTAAAAATATAAGGAGATATGAAGGGATAAATTTTCCTCTTCAAATCTGGGTGATTTGTGATATTCAGAGAGGTTTCTCCCAATTTCTCAATTCTATTGAGATCCAAATTGTGGGAGGAGAGACTCATGGAGTGCCTTAGGTATGTGGGATCTGGTGAGATTTGGAATCACTAAAACAAAATAAAAATAGAATTATTTCATAAATAATTAAAAAATATATTTAATGCAGGAAATGCGCATTCGGGCAGGCCCAATTCCTTAAATAAAAACCCATATCCACAATGATTATGGATTTCTAAATGGTCCAAATTAATTTTTTGGTGTTAATAGGTCAGGGGATGACATATAGGAATTGAAATGGATGAGAAATGTTAAAAACTATAGGATTTATAAAGGAATCAAAATTTATTTTTAAATCTGTATTTGGGCTCACGGTTTGGCCCAATTAATGAAAACTCACCCATTCCTCCATAAAAGCTTGGGAAACCCCCAAAACAAAGAATGAATGAAATTAAATGAAATTTAACATTAAAAATAAGTCATGTATGTGATAATTCTCCCCACCATGAAAAATTTCCATCCTAGTAAAGCCACAGTAAGACCAGATACAAAAATCAAACCCAACCGAAAAACCAAGATGTACTTCTTTGTCAAGCTTCGCCCCCCAAGTTCCAAATCACCTCCAGTGATCAATTAAAGATAGATTACTCTCACAACTAATAAATATGCCAATTTCCTGAAATTACCAATCCCATTCATAATTTATCCCAAAAGAAAACTTTCAAACACTATCTGAACAAGACTCGAGCAATTCACCCAAACAAACAACAACATTAAACAAGGTTACACATACCTTACTTTAACTAAACCATTGGGCACTCTCCAATACCAATTTTTAATCATGGAATATGTTGGTAGAAAGATATCTCCGAAAATGACTATCTAATACCAAGCAAAGTCCATGGATAAATCTAAGTTACTGGTACAGGGGGAGACAAATATTCTCCCCACCAAAACAGACAACCAATATTTTTTCCGAGACTGAATCAGGACACAAATAGGGGGAGGCCTGAATAGTTTCCCTAGTTAAAAGTGTAGAATTCCATTAAATGTTTACTAAGGAATGTACATGATAATCATAGTGGGTCTCCCCACCATAAGAACCAACCATCTTAACCTACCAGCATAGGCTGACACAGAAAGACCCAAAAAAAATTAATGATTTGTGTAGGGTGCAGGGTTAGTCCGCACGATTTGGGAAACCATGCACTAACAGTGAATATCATTCTTTTCCCATGGATTCTTAGAACATGGTCACTACTAATTGTGCACAAACTGTGTGCTCGGCCTGTCCATCCAAATTTCCCACGATTTTCCAAAGACTCAATGGAAACCAAAGGGGGTGGAATGAAATTAGGTGATGACATGGGTACAAGTTCCTCCACCTATTTCCACGAAATAGAAAAAATGGAAGAAATATAATTACACCAGAGGTTTAAACACTTCATATCTTTCACACTAATGATAGACATATGTACAAGGGTTTAAACGACACTAGGATTACCCCTGACTATGAGCATGCTTCTCTTCGAGACCTATGGCTAGAGCTCAAATGATTGAAGCATCATCGGCCTCACAGTTAGGATTTGGAAACCCCATAAAAGAGAATAATTATTTTAGTTCCATCAACGACTGCACCAAAATCCCAAATAATATTTATAAGACATAACACATTTCAAACTCACTTTATGCTAACCTGATATTTCACTGAAACAAGGGATTAGAAGATGCCCACACATCACACCTTCTTTCTTTGGGTGAGAAACAATAGAAGTAAATAACACCTATAATCACCTTCCTATAAAATGAAATATTTTTATGTTCTTAAAAGGGGTACATTATACCAACATAACAGAGACTCTAAAAGGATTGCACAACATTCACCTTTACGGTCAATCGAGCACATGACATTACAAGGCATCACCGAACATGACCATTGCGACTGATAAAAACAATGCATAGAGGGGGACATTATACAAGATCCCAAAATAACACACAATTCTTGAAAGTGGCCACAGTATCCTCTCGTGAACAGATTTCCCACACTGGTAGTTTAACGTGAACTCCTTCTTCTAGGATACTACAAAGGACCAAGATGACCTCTTAGACACCATCCAGATACTCATCCATAATAACAAGCCTAGACCACTTCCACCTTCAACGAATCAAGTTGTTTAAGAAACTATGTCCCCTTTCAACCTTCCATACACAATATTATTCAATAAGAGGATTTGAAAAACCTATAAAGGAAATGGTGTAGAATTAATCTAAAAATCTAGACAAAATATACCTTATATTGATCAACTAGAGGATTTTTCAATTGGTGAAACAACCCGGGATGCACTTCAGTCGTGAACTAAACCTTAATGGGGTGTACCTTATCCAAGGATTGAACGTAAAGACCCAACCAAGATGTTCCATTAGTCAAGAAACACCACAAACCATATTCAAACACATAAAGGGAACCACTGTAAAGACATCCCAAAACATTTCTTAGAAGATACCACTAACCGAACCTTAAACGCAGCTTACCGACCAACCATAATCCCAAAACACAGTTCAAACTGGAGGGGTTCTTGGACTCAAAACATCGCACAACATCAACTTTTCGAAAACACAAAATAAACACAATCCCAAACTATTCATCAAGACATCAAATTTTTCCTTTAAAATCATATTTTTAAAAACAAATAGTTCAAAGGTAAGCGTATCCACCAACGGTACCCCATGGGCCTTACACATGCATGTCTCTATGATACATTGGGCACCCTCCTCATATCCATCCCAAAACTCATCTATTCATGCCATCATCCACACATCATCCCATATAACCCCATGCATGTGGTTTCTCATAGAAATACCAAAGGTTAAACCAAAAATTATTTCCACTTTTCAAAACCAAAACGGTCAACCAACACATCCTTTTTCTCAAAACTGCTGACCACGAGATCAAAATCCCAATTCACATCTTACAAAACATTTCAGAAAGACACAACCATTTAGAAAAGAACTCACTTTTAAGTTATTCACATCAATTTCAAAACATCTCATCCCAATAAAACAATTTTAAATAGTTTAGAAAACTCTATTGGAAATGCTTTTTTAAAACCAACCTTGACATAGTTCATTCTTTCAAAAGAGGTGCAAACACACCATTTTCCATTCCAATAAAATTCTGAAAATTCTGTTCTACATTGTCAAAAATCTAACCATTCCCTATTTATTATATAATCATTTCATAAAAAAATTAAAAAATGATTCAATACTAAAGAACACATGACAATGCGAGAGGAAACTAATTTCAGTGGGTGACTTGGACATATGGTTGGATTCCATATTTCAATCACTTAACCATCACAGAGAGTGTTCTAGGGAAATATTCCTTGCTCCACCTAGCTTTCCAAACCCTGCGAGCTCACTGAGACCATTAACCCAACCCTCTTTTCATTTCTACTAATTATCATCAAACCAAAAAAACTAAAGGACTCAGAAAAGTCACATCTTATCATGGTGACTTGAAACCTGTCATGAGGTGTGGTGATCAGGAACACTACTCCTAACCATAATTCCAAGTCCCAACAATCCTAAAGCCAGACTATCCCAACTGTACCCAAAATAATATAACCCAAAGAGAGCGAACCTCCTTTGATACAATTTTGTCACCAACCTAATCTGGTCCCCACCAAAACCGGCACTAAACCCAGCCCACGAACTGGCTCAAAGGGCGTCCCCTTCCCCAAGGGCTGGCACAAGTTCCTGGGTATCATAAAATGACAATTGGTAATTATTTAACCAAGTTTAAAAACATATAATAACAAAAGAATCCAATTAAACGAATCTTGATTTTTGAAACCAAACAATCTTTTACAAAAAATCAGAACATAATGATATATTTTAGAACAATCCAACAAGACTATAAAAAAGGTACAAAATAAAAAGAAAACATCCCAAGAACCCTAGTGGCAAGGGAAACTTCCCTCAATCCATCTCTACAAGACTTCACCACTAAAGAACTGCTCGAAATTCAAACCATTGGCACTAAAAACTGTACCCAGCCTGCGACAACAAAATAAAACCAAGTCTACTTTCACCCAATGGTGTAAATAGGGTGTGATCCAATGCCCAGTAGGATACCACCACTAAGATATGCCATTCTATAAATATTCAAAGACTATAAGCATGTAAGTTTTCAAAAACTTGTAATTTCTAGTAAAAATTTCTAAAAGTTTCAACTTAAAAAATCAGTTTTCAAGTGGGCTAATTTAAAGAATAAACACTTTTACAATAAATGAAAAAGACACTAAATTTTCTACCCAAATATATAGTATTCCAATGGTAAGTATAAAGTATGTAATGAGCACACGTAATAGCAAATAACCCCTAGGAACTATCTCATTGTGGGTCTCAGGTACCACATAGCTCGGTGAGAGTAAGTGTAGAGACCCGAAGTTTGACGTACATGGACATTACATTACTTTTGCAGAATACTTAGTACATAACAAAAACACACACATAAGTATCGTAATAGTTTAGTGTCTTTGGAAACTCAGAATATAATCTTCTAATTGTGGTGAAATATCTTCAACATCTCCCATAAAGATCTTCCTTTTTTACATAAAACCTTTATTTATATCCTGGGGAAAAGAAAACATAAGAGGGTGAGCTCAAATTCTCAGTAAGGGTAAACAAAAGAAATATCAATCACATCATTTTCATAAGAACATAACATTTTGGAAATCATAACCTGCAAAAGAGAGCATAATTTCATAACATGGGATAAATCATAGTAGTGAAATGAAATCCCAATAATCATAACTTAAAAGATGAAACTTTGTGGCATAGACACATAATCATAGAGAATCATTTCTTATTAGTCAAGACTCATTTCCAAGACTATCTTAGTGGACAAAGTCCCTTTCTGAACCGAGTTCACTCCTCGTTTCAGTCCTGTTTCACTGAACCGGTATAACCTACCGTTCCAGCCATGTCTATCTCATGAGATATAAAATCTTTACCCAATGCATTGGAGGTAGATATAGGTCACACCAATCTCATAATTATACCATTCTTATGTGTTCCACAAAATCATAAACCATACATCATAGCATAACTCATGTAATAAAAATGGGATTCTTAAACAACATGACATCATAAAACAGTTGATATAAGATAAAGGGATTCATAAAAATAATTCCATCACAACATAATCAAATAAATGTAATAATAGGGATAGAAACGAGACCCTATATTATATTAGATGGAAAATAATTTTGATTAAACACTTGAACTCCATTCTTGAGGAAAATATCCTTTCAACTTCAAAAACACTTTTCCTTTCTTAACATGTTATACAATTATAAACTAAAAGAAGATGATTAAAAATAAACTTGAAAAATTTTAAAGTAAGATTATTGGAAATAATGTTTTAAAAATCCATTCATGTCGTATATGTTTAAAAAACATTCTTCTCATACTTTTTTCGGAAAAGTCAAAAAAGTACCTTGTACGAAAAACGACAAAAGATTCATTTCATATCCTTTACTAAAAACTCACTGAAGGGTAAAATTGGATTTAAACAATTGTAGGTGAATGGAAATAATATTACATATTGGGGAAACATGGATGTGGATTTTAAAATACACCCTAGTAAATACCAAAGTATAAACAATATCGGATAAAAATGAGATTGTGACATTTCCCTTACCTTAGATCTGATTTGCTTCGTAAGTGTCTGAACCTCCTGTATAATGATTTAAATAATTTTATTGACTTATTAAAGAATCATTCTTATTTTTAGATATCATATATGGTCATATTCTTAGCTTATTATTAGTAATATTTCATTACTACTTGTTATTCGGGTGTTTATTACTTTTTGTTCTTATGTGTGTTTTGTCGAATAAATTTTTATTCTTATCTTTAGGTTATAGATACCTAATTTCCAGAATGTTATTAGTGTAATATATATCATATTCATTCATTAAATTCATTTATATAATCATTATTAAATGAAGATCATGCAGAACGAGTCGCATCACATCGTGGAGACGGTATTCCGTACATACGCACGAGTGATGCTATCCTTCCTATGATCGTGGAATTGTATTGGAGTGTATGTATACTATTTCAGAATCAATATAACTTTATAATAGTAATATATAGTGATTATTTACACCATTATACCTATCCAAGTAAGGTGGTGGTGGAAAATAGATTTCACCACGGCGTGGAGACAGTATTCTGTACGTACGTACGCGCAGTGATTTCTTTTTCCATAGGATGGATAGATGGTGAAATAGGGTTGTTTCATACTTATAATAACATATCAGTATATGATTTATACTGATGTTATTACTTCATAATGAAACAACCTAAGAAGAAGAAGTGGAAGAAGAAATAAAGATAAAAGAATCGGTAATGGACATTACCTCTTCTTTGAAGCACCTCTTTGAGATCTCTCTTTAGGGCACTAAAATTGGTCTTTGAGAGAGACCAGAACCACTATGATATTGCTAGGGAAGTGGAGAAGAGAATTTGGCAGGGGTTGGCCGAGCTTTAAAGCTCAATGTTTTGTGAGGAAGAGAGGGAGGAGGTGCCCTTTTATAAGGGAGGAGAGGGGTACCTTTGGAAAAACTAAAACTATTATTTTATTATAAAGTGAAATTCGGTTTTAAATAGCTCCAAATTTATTTATTTCAAAGCTAAGGTGGGGATGGGTCGAAATCCTCTCATCCAAGTGATTTTAGACAAGTCTAGGTTCCTATATTAACCTTATCTTTTAGTTATAACTCTTAGTTAATTAGATTGACATTTACCATGTCACTTTGTATTTTTATATAATATAGTTAATAAACGTACCATATACATCCAAGAGACCCCCAAGTTGTGTTTTATTAATATATATAACCTTATCTAAGTCATTTTGCCGAACCTTATATTTTTAGAAATAAAATAACAATTAATAATATAATATTTGTTTTAAAAACTATTTTATGTCAATTTTGACACTATTCAATAGTTGATTTTTTTGAAACTCATAACATAATGATTACTTCGAGAAAAGTAAATTAAATCAATCCTAACATGTCATATTAACCTAAAAATTTATTTTAGTTCATAAAAAGTCTTAAATTATATTTATTTGGGTATTTATAACATCAATTATGTCAATATTTCATTAATAAGATAATTACTACATCATCATTGTGTCGTAATTAAATTAAATTATTTAATGTCTAAAAATTCCAAATGAAATACCATTATGTAGGAAATATTTTTAGATTTCTAATGAATATTTATAGTCGAATTTATCTTATGTATAACCCCATATTAAAATGATTTACTTATTAAACATTGATTTTAACTATTTTAACCCTTCTTTAAATAAATTAATAATAAATGTCCTAATCTAATCCATGTGGGCCTAAATGGTCATATTTTATTCCTAAGGTTTTTTTTGGTCGAATTAAACTTTTCTAATAGAATTAGGACATGTTTTAGGGTAATAATAATATCATTTTTACCTTTAATTACCCTATTTGCTTTTAACCGTGGTAAAAAAGTAAAAAGTTACTATTCACCAAAAAATTATTTTCATCTCATTGAACTACATTTTACATACTGACATCAACCGTGTCTCTAGGATTTTCGAAATTCCACTCACAGAAGCGGTAAAATTAAGTTTTATGAAAAATTCAGTTTTTTAACTACCACTTAGTGGTTTCACTATTCATCAAAAAATAAAAGTTTCCAGAAAAACACCAAAAATTAGATCTAAGATATATTTGATATTATAAATTCAAAAATGATTTCTATATTATCAAATTAAAAACATATCAGTTGCATTAATTAATTTAAAAATTAATTCCCCTCGTCAAAACAAATAGCGTGTTCTTAAAAGATAATAACTATCAAAATATTGACACTTGTTTATGACTAGTTTAAATGTGAAATTACATCCAATGACCAACATTGTATTAAATTGTAAAAATATATTCTAAATATACTTTAAAACCACTCAAATTAATAATTTATCACTATTAATTATTTTGATTAAAAAAGTTGTTTTTAATTATAATTTATTAATTATCACTATTCATCAGAATATGAAAGTTATCCGAAAAGTACCAAAATATCACCTTAGGCTAAATTCGATACTCCGAATCCAAAAATGAAGTCCATTTTGAGAGCTAAAATTTCTAAAATTTTAAAAGGTGGTTATTACTATTCATAACAGCTAGTTTTAATAATATTTTAATATCATATCGTTGTTTAGTGAAACCCGGTATTGCGTACAACACACGCTATCGAGAAAGGCCGCGATTGCGTGTAATGCTAGCCAAGTCAGGGTTGCGTGCTGTGCAAGAATCCTTCGTTGTTTCGTATAACATAATTCAACCATATTTCATTTATACATTGAATATATATATATATATACTCAATGTTGCGTAGAATAACTATTATCAAAATTGTGTGTAACACGATCCAAGAATAGTGTTGCGTATACTACATGCTAATACGGTGTTGCGTATAGCGCAAGGTAATATTGGTGTAGCATACAACACAAGACATTAATGAAATTAAAAGAATATGTTTCATAAAATCTCGGGGTGTTACATTCTACCCCCCTTAAAATGAATTTCGCCCTCAAAATTCATCGGGGTTATAAATGGTTTACTATTCAAAAGTTTCTATAATAGAAACCCACATCGTAAAAAGGAATACCAAAACCAATATTTAAAAACAAAAGTATGAAATGTAATGGTTACTCAAATAAACTAATCACTAGGTTTCCACATAGGTTAAAATATGGATATGGATGAGAAATCTAACCATCATGTTATGATGGCGAGTGGTAGAGGACATGGCTATGGAAAATCCAGCAATCACAAAGCCATAAATTTGTAAAGATCTAAGGTACCATCTGATTCATCAGATATAAGAGCACTAGGACAACATTTTTTGTTTTCAATATCATTTCCCTAAAGTTGATGAAATTGGAATTAGAAGAAATACTTTCATGATTTTGGTATAGTCTCACCGTTTGTCGTTCTTTGGACAATTTCCACTGCATCTCTTAAAGAAATGAAGTTGAATTTGTCATCCGTGATGTGTTAGCAGATCATGTGATAGAATGATGGGTCATTCCATCTGTCTCAAACAAAAGGTTAGAAAAGTTATCAAAAAATATATAAGTCCATCTATAGTGATATTAATCATATATGGTTCCTAAAATGAACTTATACTTCATATATCATACCGCTTAATAAAATAAAACTAGTTTCTACTAACTCGGGACTTCCTGTAGGCCAGTGGTAGGCGATAAAGGCCAGTCGCACTTTGGTTGTGGGTTTGATTTCCACAGCCTTGTCCGACGTGATGGGTTGTCGCCTGTCCTGCAGGTTGTCCTTTTTCTAAAACTAAAATACTATAACATCCCATCAATAATATCGAAAAAAACTTTTATCCTTAAACAATACTAACTTATGTCAAACATAGTCCATTCCAATCGTTAGGCTTATCCGTAATATTTCGGTCCAAGCTCATAGTATAAAGAAAACGATTACTTGAAATGTCATCAACCATGCATGTGAATACCATTATTTATCCCCCATATATCTTGTTGGTCACATTCCAATCATGTGAATACCTTAATCATGTATTCTCTTGAAAAATTAATATCTATTAAACCTTAGTGAAAACATGAATGCTGTCAAAAGTTAACTCTTTCCACATACCAAAATCCAGAAATTCTATATACTCAAACCATCATATAACCTTCTCCTTATATCAGTCATGATCTCGTGAATACTATCAAACATTAAATTTTCTCCTTATCCCTTCATTATGCGCATATCTTCTACATTCAAAAAATATCTGAATAACCTTTCTTGGATACTGGTAACATTAATAATACACTTTCAAAACTCAAGGAAGGACAACAGTGTAACAATCCTTAGATGTCTCTTTATTCCATAGTACCATGAGATTACTTATACAACATTACACATGATAAACATGTAATCATTCCACTACATTCTTAAACCATTGACTGAGCTTCAACAATTCTTTCATCTCACATATCTTTTGTAGTCTCTTCATCATCATCAGCATAAATACTACCCATACGACCATACTGATTCTCTTCATGAGACATTCCCTTAGGGAATTGGTTTTCATAATGCCTGTACATTCCACATTTAAAACATTTAACCACTGTTGATGTCATAGTAATACCATTATCCTCATCCCTAGTGTTAACTGAACCTTTTCCTTTGTACTTACTGGCTTTGTGTCCTTTTTTTCCACACCCAAATCATCTTCCAGTTCCGTTGAAACATTCTCCTTGATGCCTCTTCCCACATGATTTACATAGGGGAAATTGAACTTTCTTTCCTCTATGATCATCATGAAACTCCATCTTTCTCTTATTAGGAGAGTCAGGAAACTTAACAAATTTTACTTTATTGATCATATAATGTGATTGCTGATTCGGCATAATAATGATGTTTGGACTTCCAAATCCCATTTCATTTGGTTGCTCATGAAGAATATCATTCCATTGTCCATCATATCCTCCATTATTGTGAATCATCTTGTTTCCAGCCATTTTCTAAAACCCAAAAAGAATAGTGTGAGAGGAAAAAATCATAATAAAGGGGGAGTAACTTCAATATCTAACATATTAGGTTAAATTATATGATCTTTACCATAGTTATGTGACTATATCTTATACATATACTTATCCTTAGGGGCATCCCTAGACATACCTTAGAAATATCTCTAGGGATCTCACTAACGTTTTCGCATCCTAGTTTCCAAAGGTTGACTAAACTTTTCCTCTGATACCAACTGTAGATACCTGAAGCTTGACATACATGGACATTACATTACTTTTGAGGAATACTTAGTACATAACAAAAACACACACACAAGGATCATAATAGTTTAGTGTCTTTGGAAACTCGGAATATAATCTTATAATCATAGTGAAAGATCTTCAACATCTCCCATAAAGATCTTCCTTTTTTTTACCTAAAACCGTTCTTTATATCCTGTGGAAAAGAAAACATAAAAGGGTGAGCTCAAATTCTCAGTAAGGGTAAACAAAAGAAATATCAATCACATCATTTTCGTAAGAACATAACATTTTAGAAATCTTAACCTGCAAAAGAGAGCATAATTTCATAACATGGGATAAATCATAGTAGTGAAATGAAATCCCAATAATCATAACTTAAAAGATGAAACTTTTTGGCATACACACATAATCATAGAGAATCATTTCTTATTAGTCAAGACTCATTGCCAAGACTATCTTAGTGGACAAAGTCCCTTTCTAAACCGAGTTCACTCCTCGTTTTAGTCCTGTTTCACTGAACTAGTATAACCTACCGTTCCAGCCATGTCTATCTCATGAGATATAAAATCTTTACTCAATGCATTGGAGGGAGATATAGGTCCCACCCATCTCATAATGATACCATTCTTATGTGTGCCACAAAATCATAAACCATACATCATAGCATAACCCATGTAATAAAAATGGGATTCTTAAACAACATGACATCATAAAACAGTTGATATAAGATAAAGGGATTCATAAAAATAATTCCATCACAACATAATCAAGTAAATGTAATAATAGGGATAGAAACAAAACCCTATATTATCTTAGATTGAAAATAGTTTTGATTAAACACTTGAACTCCATTCTTGAGGAAAATATCCTTTCAACTTCAAAAACACTTTTCCTTTCTTAACAGGTCATACAATTACAAACTAAAAGAAGTTGATTAAAAATAAACATGAAAAGTTGTAAAGGAATCTTCTTGTAAATAATGTTTTAAAAATCCATTCATGCCGTATATGTTTAAAAAACATTCTTCTCGTACTTTTGTCGGAAATGTCAAAAAAGTACCTTTTACGAAAAATGATAGAAGATTCATTTCATATCCTTTACTAAAAACTCAACGAAGAGTAAAATTGGATTTAAACAATTGTAGGTGAATGGAAATAGTATTTCATATTGAGGAAACATGGATGTTGATGATAAAATACACCCCAGTAAATACCAAAGTATAAACAATATCGGATAAAAATGAGATTGTGACATTTCCCTTACCTTAGATCTGATTTGCTTCGTAAGTGTCTGAACCTCCTGTATAATGATTTAAATAATTTTATTGACTTATTACAGAATCATACTTATTTTTATGATATCAGATATGGTCACATTCTTATCTTATTATTAGTAATATTTCATTACTACTTATTATTCGGGTGTTTATTACTTTTTGTTCTTATGCGTGTTTTGTCGAATAAATTCTTATTCTTATCTTTAGGTTATAGATACCTCATTTCCAGAATGGTATTAGTGTAATATATATCATATTCATTCATTCAGTTCATTTATATAATCATTATGAAATGAAGATCATGCAGAACGAGTCGCATCACATCGTGGAGACGGTATTCCGTACGTACGCACGAGTGATGATATCCTTCCTATGATCGTGGAATTGTATTGAAGTGTATGTATACTATTTTAGAATCAATATCACTTTATAATAGTCATATATAGTCATTATTTACACCATTATACCCATACAAGTAAGGTGGTGGTGGAAAATAGATTTCACCACGGCGTGGAGACGGTATTCCGTACGTACGCACGCGCGGTGATTTCATTTTCCGTACGATGGATAGATGGTGAAATAGGGTTGTTTCATACTTATAATAACATATCAGTATATTATTTATACTGATGTTATTACTTCATAATGAAACAACCTAATAAGAATAAGTGGAAGAAGAAATAAATATAAAAGAATCGGTAATGGACATTACCTCTTCTTTGAAGAACCTCTTTGAGATCTCCCTTTAAGGCACTAAAATTGGTCTTTGAGGAAGACCATAACCTCTATGATCTTGCTAGGGAAGTGGAGAAGATAATTTGGCAGGGTTTGGCCGAACTTGAAGGCTCAATGTTGTGTGAGGAAGAGAGGGAGGAGGTTCCCTTTTATAAGGGAGGAGTGGGGTACCTTTGGAAAAACTAAAACTATTATTTTATTATAAAGTCAAATTCGGTTTTAAATAGCTACAAATTGATTTATTTTGAAGCTAAGGTGGGGATGTGTCGAAATAATCTCATCAAACAGAATTTAGACAAGTTTAGGTTCCTATATTAACCTTATCTTTTAGTTTTAACTCTTTGTTAATTAGATTGACATTTACCATGTCACTTTGTATTTTTATATTATATAGTTAATAAACCTATCATATACATCCAAGAGACCCCCAAGTTGTGTTTTATTAATATATATAACCTTATCTAAGTCATTTTGCCTAACCTTATATTTTTAGGAATAAAATAACAATTAATAATATAATATTTGTTTTAAAAACTATTTTATGTCAATTTTGACACTATTCAATAGTTGATTTTTTTGAAACTCATAACATAATGATTACTTTGACCAAAGTTAATTAAATCAATAATAACATGTCATATTAACCTAGAAAATTAGTTTAGTTCATAAAAAGTCTTAAATTATATTTATTTGGGTATTTATAACATCAATTATGTCAATATTTCATTAATAAGATAATTACTGCATCATCGTTGTGTCATAAATAAATTAAATTCTTTAATGTCTAAAAATTCCAAATAAAATACCATTATGTAGGAAATATTTTTATATTTCTAATGAATATTTATAGTCTAATTTATCTTATGTATAACCCCATATTAAAATGATTTACTTATTAAACATTGATTTTAACTATTTTAACCCTTCTTTAAATAAATTAATAATAAATGTCCTAATCTAATCCAAGTGGGTCTAAATGGTCATATTTTATTCCTATGGTTATTTTTGGTCGAATTACACTTGTCCAATAGAATTAGGACATGTGTTAGGGTAATAATAATATCATTTTTACCCTTAATTACCCTATTTACTTTTAACCATGGTAAAAAAAGTAAAAAGTTACTATTCACCAAAAATTTATTTTCACCTCATTGAACCACATTTTACTTACTGACATCAACCGTGTCTCTTGGATTTTCTAAATTCCACTCACAGAAGCGGTAAAATTATGTTTTATGAAAATTCAGTTTTTTAACTACCACTTAGTGGTTTCACTATTAATCAAAAATAAAAGTTTCCAGAAAAATACCAAAAATTAGATCTAAGATATATTTGATATTATAAATTCAAAAATGATTTCTATATTATCAAATTCAAAAATTATCAGTTGCATTAATTAATTTAAAAATTAATTCCCATCGTCAAAACAAATAGCGTGTTCTTAAAAGATAATAACTATCAAAAGATTGACACTTGTTTATGACTGGTTTAAATGTGAAATTACATCCAACGACCAACATTGTATTAAATTGTAAAAATATATTCTAAATATACTTTAAAACCACTCAAATTAATAATTTATCACTATTAATTATTTCGATTAAAAAAGTTTTTTTATTATAATTTAGAATTTTCACTATTCATCAGAATATGAAAGTTATCCGAAAAGTACTAAAATATCACCTTAGGATAAATTCGATACTCCGAATCCAAAAATGAAGTCCATTTTGAGAGCTAAAATTTCTAAAATTTTAAAAGGTGGTTATTACTATTCATAACGGCTAGTTTTAATAATATTTTAATATCATATCATTGTTTAGTGAATCCCAGTATTGCGTACAAAACACGCTATCGAGGAAGGCTGCGATTATGTGTAATGAAAGCCAAGTCAGGGTTGCATGTTGTGCATGAATACTTCGTTGTTTCATATAACATAATCCAACCATAATTCATTTATAAATTGAATATATATATATATATACTCAATGTTGCATTGAATAACTATTATCAAAATTGTGTGTAACACGATCCAAGAATAGTGTTGCATATACTGCAAGCTAATACGGTGTTGCATATAGCGCAAGGTAATCTTGGTGTAGCATACAACACAAGGCATTAATGAAATTAAAAGAATATTTTTCATAAAATCTCAGGGTGTTACAGTAAGCATCGTAAATATTTGTTTTTGTGCACCAGCCACTAGTAGGGAACATACCAATAACCTAGTGGTCCCCAATAATCATCATCATAGTGTATTTAGAGATGTAAGCATCAATCTTTATAACTAAAATCGATTCCAAACGCCATGGATTCACTAACATACTAGTACACGTCCACCCACCTAGATACCCAAGTTTTCCCCTTTGTGATGAAAAAAGCTCATCAAGTCAATGAAATATAATTTTCACATGAAAATATCATTTCACCATAAAAATTTCACCAAAAATCCCACATGTATACTACAAAAGTCACAAAATTCCACTTTTCATTCAAATTGATTTGAAATCTGGCTCACTCCAAAATATCCCACAACACTTTTCACATTTCTGTAACACTTCCACAAATCGAATAATAAATTTTATAAAACCATTCCAATATATTAAAATTCACATAAAAACTCACTCACATGTTACATAATAACCTTTTCATAACTAAAATCCATTTTTACATCACACTCACACAAAACATCCCACATCACTTTCACATCTCTTACACACATTAGTATATCCTGTCAATATTTTTATAAAACATTTCCAAGATGGAACACATAAAAGAACAGACCCTTTAAAATTTATATTTTACCATTTCAAAATATACACACTGTAATATAGTTTCCCAATATGGTTTCACCTCTTATATAAATCATTAAATCATTCAAATCTTTTGTAAAACAATTCCAAAGAGTATACCTAAACTTTTCTCATAAAAACCATTTCAAAACCATATTTCAAGGACCAAAGAACACCAAAACACTACCAATGTAGAATTGGAAGTCCTATAGATATTTATAAAACCACATTCAAATGTTATAAAATTACCTTGAATAATACCACGAAAGATAAAAATGAAAACACCCATTTTCATAAAATGCTCTCAAGAAGTATAACAAAGCATTACACATAAAACCTATTCAAAAAACTTTTTTTAGGCCCAAATGACACTAATAAATTACCTAACCATGATTTTTAGGCCAAACAAGAATTATTAATCCAATTCCATAAGTTATAAAATACACCCAAATAATACCCCATGAGTGACACATGAAAACACCCAATTTCAAGTTAAAAGGCAACTATAAAATTTAACACTTAACCAAATCAATCATAAATAGTTTTATCACCAAACCCAACATATGAGTAATATGAAAAAAGAGTAAATACAGTAAGATAACTCATCAATAATTGTTTACACATGTAACCACCTACCTTTTGAGTCAAAACCCTTGAATCATGGTGTGAAACCTCAACTGCACCTCCACTGCACCACAAGGATGAAAAAACGAAACCTAAACCAAAACATTTCACCAAAAATAACCAAAATAAAACCCTATGTATGAACCCTATCTTCTTTAAACTCTATAAATTTATGAAAGAGGGAGGAGCCCCTTAGGAGAAGGAAGGAATTGAAGAGAGAAACCCTTAACCAAAACAATTTTGAAGAAAAATACCCAACATCCATCAGTATCTAAATTTTAAAACAGATAAAAATTTAATTGATGTTCAAAAAAGGATGAGGAGGTCATTTAGGAACTGGAATGAAGGGAAAATAGTACAAATATAAGTAGTTATAAAAGGAACAATTTACCTCTTCAAATATGGGCGATATGTGAAATCCATAGAGGTTTCGCCCAATTTCTCACTTCTATTAAGATCCAAATTGTAGTATGAGAGAATTGGGGATTTCCTTAGGTAACTGGTCTCGGGTGAGAGTTGTAATCATTGACAAAAACTTAAAAATATAATGATTTATTAAATAATTAAAAAATATATTTAATGCAGGAAATGGGATTTCGGATAGGCCCAATCCCTTAAATAAAAACCCATATCCACCATGATTATGGATTCTTAAATGGTCCAAATTAAATTTTTGGTGTTAATAGGTCAGGTGATGACATTTTCGTATTGGAATGGATGAAATTTTTTGAAAAATGAAGGAGTTATAAAGGAATGAAAATTTATTTTTAAATCTGGAATTCGGCTCACGGTTTGGCCTAATTCATGAAAACACACCCATTCCTCCATAAAATCTTGAGAAACCCCCAAAACAAAGAATGAATGGAAATTAAATGAAATTTAAATTTAAAAATATGTCATTTATGTGATTGTATGAACTTATGGAGAGGATAAATATCAATATTTTTTGGTTTAATTCGGTTGTATGTATTGGATCCAATGTATTTTAAGTGGTCTAGAGATTTATTGATCGTTAGAGACATGCCATGATTTTGTTGGTTTTGGTTTTTCATAATGGTTAATAGAGCACTATATGTTTTATGTGAAAAGTAATGATCATTATTTTGGTGGGGTTTGGTCATCAACTATGATGTGTGATGAAAGTGCATTTGGTAGATAAAACATCTGAATTCTAGGATGATTATTAGGTGGGAATCCATCATTATGTCAGGTTGTTGGTCGAAATGTGATCATGTATGTGATTCATATGGTAGGGAGTACCCACAATTACAATCATTATTTATGAGTTTTTTTTCCTTGATGATCAATAAGTTTTGGGTGCTCTCGACATTAACTCTATCCTCTAGGATTGATTTTAGTCATGTGTCTGGGTTTTGATTGGATTTGGTCAGTGCTATCACCAAAGATAGATTAGGGATGAGCGATTCAATTATGGAGAGGGTTTTATGGTCAAGGTGTTTAGTTAAGGAATATTCGTTTTAATTTTGACCTAACTCTATGTAATTGGGTATATCTAAAGAGTTGGAGTAGTGATGAGAGGCTCAGAGTTATTTTACAAAAATGAGGATTAATAGTAGAGGAATCAAAAATTGAGAAGATTATCAATGGAACTCCATTAGAGGGCACTAGAGTTATGGTGTCCATGTCACTAGCTAATATCCCTACCATTAAAACCTTGGTGATGGGGTTCTAGGACCCTGGTGGGATCCATCATTGTTCCGGAGGTCTTTGGAAGGTTTTTTTAAATTTTAATTTTATATTAATTAGTTAAATTAGAATTATTTATAAGGATTGAGGAATCCCATTTAACCAAGAATGAGATAGAACCCCCCAATGTTTTTCCTCCCCATTTAAGGGGTATCTCCCATTTGATATATTTTGTTCATAAGTTATATGTCAAGGAACTATGGTGATTAAGGTTTTCCCTCCTATTATATCTATTTATGGTTTCTCTCATCGTTTTCTTGTTATCCTCTAGTTATACCCCAATATCGGGGTTTTATCAGGTTTTGGGATTTCATCTGTCTGGAGCCAAATCAAAATATAAAAGTTTATGAAAATGGTCATGCTATTACCTGGTAGGTGGTGCTTCTCTAATTTTATGTTCATATGATTTGTCGCATAGTGTGATTTATGAGTGTGGGTGAGTGTGTATGAGTGACTATGAATATATCCACATTTGGTTTTTGTTGTCTAAGGGGGATATATATATATATATGGGTAGTATTATGTGGGTATTTGACTTCAGTTATAGTGTATATGGCATATACTTGGTTGATAGTTTTGGGTATTTATCAAAACGTTTCCCACATCTTGTCACGTGATAGACAAGTTGTTGTGTTTCTTAGTGGGGTTCCTTGGGAATGTGATGGGTGCAGTATCCATGGAAATGTGTTGATGTGGTTTATTGGGATGGTGTCTAGTAATTTTGATCAATATCATCGGTATAAATTAGCGTTCACTGATTGTGCGGTTATATGATAGTGGTCATTTCACTCACCATTTGTTCTCAAGTAATTGACGTTTAGTGAACATAATAGGATGAGTCGGTAACTCAGACAATAGGTGGTAGTGGGATCCATTCTAGGAACAGTTGATTAGGTTTGTGATGTTGATCATGGGAAATAAATAAGGAATCACTGAAAAAATTATCCATGGGTATCATTGGGTGGTCCTGATCACTATTATCAGGTGACATACATGTCATATGTGAGAGTGTTTTTGGGTTATAAAGTCAAATTTTATAATGTGTGTTGGCTTCGTATAGAAACATGAATGAGTTGGTGTTTTCACAATGTGTCATGAAATATGAAGGGCGTTGTGAGACCCTAGGTGTCATTAAACTATGAGAACATCATCCCACTCCGGCACTAGCTAAATCTTGTAGTACACTCACTCATGGCATGACAAGCATGCAGTGGAGTGGGGTGTGTTTATCTTTTTGGTTCCCATAAATTACACTTTTTCTATACCCATATACAATTGGGTATTATATAGGGACACCATTGGTGGTGGATTATAGATTTTATACTCAAATCATGCTTGTTCACCTAGAAGGAAGTGTAATCTTTATTGTTCATAAATCAAGTAAAGGAAAAGGAGAAATGAACATTTCCTAGCTAGATGGAGATATGATGGAGTACTAGTGGGATTTTGAAGGTTTTAGAAATGAATCAGGTGTAACCAAGGGGTTTATGATAGTTATTCAATTTTTTTTATTTTGAATTATGTTCATATATGATCTTCCCATTACTAATTAATGTTTCTTTTGTATTACTCACATGACTTCTTTTCACTTATCTAGTTATAGCATTTGTTTTGTCCCTAATGCACTCTTATTGTTGTATTATTATGATAATTATTGATTAGTTCTTTTGATTTTGGTTATGTATATTTATATTAGATCATATAATCACCCTAATATTACCCCTAGACCCTCAATGTTAGTTGGAAGCCTCGAGTGTATAGGGAGTCATATATGAGGTCATTTGTCACTACTTAGCTCATATTTTTTTAGGATGAATTTGGTTCAGATGTTCTCGTATTTCAAATAATCGCATGTTTTACTTGATTATAAAATGCAATTTCTTGTTTCAACCACCACCCATCACTTTTAAATGTACCAAACTCCAAAAATATAACTTCATGATTTTTTCACCTGACCTTCAACCTCGTAGCCCTGTTTAAAACATGTAAAACATTCCCAAAAACACAAATTATCATTATGAATTAAAAAAATTCAAAATATTATTGATTATAATTCCCTTTAAAATTGATATTTTCAATAGTATAAATTTAGAAACCTATGGGGGTAATCAAGTTATAATGGTTTTTTACCAATTACCAATTAATCTTTAAATTTTTAAACCCTTGTGGTAATTTAACCAATGTTGTATTTTTTATATTTTAACCAAGAAAGTAATTCCTATTTGTAATTTATTATGGGGAGTAAATGTAACATAGGGGATTTATATGGTTTGGTATAAGAACCTACTTCATACCATTTCTAAGATATATAAGTCATGGATTCTTCATTATAATATTTTCATCAATACAAGTGGAGTTGGTTAGGTGTCATCCTAAAACCAAGAACACCATATTACATAGGTTCATGATCTTTATATTACATAATTAATCAATGTAGTATCCACTTCACGTTTTATACCAGTTTCCCATTGGTTTAACTTAAGATCCTTCTTCTCCTCTTGAGAATGATCAATAACCTATTCAAAGATGTCTTTGAACCCAAAATACCAATCTGATTCCTCAAATCAGAGAATCTATAACTATCCATATATCTTAAAATATAGCTCATTAAACATGGTCTTTAAATATATCCACTGATTGAAGTTTTTTATATAATCAATTACTATAAACTCAACCTCTCAAATTTAGCACTATAATATCTGGTATATAAAATTATCATATCTCACTCAACCTCGGCCCCAGAACCTCCTCATATTTAATTCCTTGATTTTAATTATCCAACAGTATATGGAGGACACTTATTTATTCATATTTGAAACCCAATATAATGTTTTTAGCCTCATCACTATTTCAATTATGTTTTTTCCATGATATGTAATGATATAACTTTTGGTTATTCTACATCTTTGAGAGCTTTGATTATCTCACTCACAACACAACTCTTGATTTTCACTTTTTCTAGAAATTATTCTCTCTCCTCTTTGTTCCATTTTATACATATTTTACTAGGAAAAATATATTTACTATTTTTAAATATATAAAAACCTTTTGAAATTGGTGACCCATGATCTCATTCGTCTCAATGGTATGTACATGGGACTTTACTATGATATTTATAGTCTAAGTGGTCACTCTATCTTTGTGGTTGTCTCTTTATATTTTCATTAATATAAATATTCCATATGATATATCCTAGGAAAGAAGATGTACAGCTTCACCCATGATATAAAAAATCTCATTAAGTACTGTCTCTTGGGAAATTTTAGCACTTCCATTACTTTTCCATTCTTTTTTACTTATCTTGGACGAATATATGTTCTATAATATTTTTATAGTAGTCTCGTGATTTTTATATTTTCTTTTTATTCTCTTCATTCATGAGTCCTAATGAACTATTACAAAATTTAATACACAAAAAAGAAGCGGCATTTATATTTCAATCACTCAAAAACACGGTTTATACTCATCAAACATAGTTTAAAACATACTTATATATTAAAATGAAATAATATTGAATTATTTATTTTTTGAAAAGTGATATTATGAAATAAGTAGAATAAATTCATCATCTCATTAAATTATCATTTTTTTTAATAGAAAAAAAATCATTTCTACTTCATTTTGAAAACTCCCTCATGCAAATATTTCTTCATCTTTTGGTCTTTTTCTTCATTGGAATGAAGAGAATAAACTTGATCTTGGAGTAAGTATTTTCAATGATTAATAATGTTTTTAACATCATCACACAACACAAGCATCATACCAATTCCCTTTCCTCAGAATTAATAAATTCTAAAAAAAATATTTATTTTCATTATTTCATATTCCCTTTCCATGGATGAAGATCATATCCTCATAATTTTATCATGCTTGGGTCACACAACTTTCATGGTGTTCATGATGAGTAGAAATTGTATCATATTGTTTCTATTCTTATTTAATTTTATAATTCTAGAATTCTCATTTTCTTATTCTACTTAAGTCATGAAAATTCTCCAAGACATTTATCTTACAAGAATAGCTTTTATGAAAAACAACATGCTCATTTTATTTATAAGAAGATAATTTCTCATCAATATTAATTAATTTACTTATTTTATGGTAAAAATTATCATCTACATAAGTAAATTTACTTACATGTTGTACCTGATAAGATAATTTATTAACACATCACTCATGTGGCCCAATTCAGTTTGTTTATTCTCATTTGTATAGCTAACATTACTATGTGCGACTCGATTAATTTTGGTGTGACATAAATCTCATATTTTCTAACCAAAATTAATTCTAGGTATCTCAATTTACCTACACATAATCCCATAGGATAATTTACTTACACAATATGGATTTTTTTAACTTTTCAACAAACTCAAATTATCAAATGCGTGGTCTGGAAATTCAAAATTTGTTCAAATAATATCAGAGGGACTTTAATTAATATAAAGACTTATAAAACCTATTTAAGTTATCTCGAAGAATATATAAATAATATTGAATTTGATAAAATAAATTTCAAGCTCCGTAAAGAATATTTTCATGGTTATGTAGTATATGAAATACTCAAAACTGAGTATTCCAATAACACTTCCACATTCTAAATTCCACCTTCACTTTATTCTTCGTAAATCATCATATGAGAGAGAAAAATCTCTAAAATAATTTTAATTCATGTTTTATCGCTCAATAATGGATTTTCCAATTTCTCCTAGATCTTACAAATACTATAAACATATTAATAACTTATTAAATGAAGATTATATCAACTATCCAATGTAATTTTAGTATCCTTCCAGATGTAGGTTCTTCAACTATGTAAATGATTATTTTAAATAGTGACTATCTCTATTATAGGACATATCATAATAATAAATATAATCTCAAAAATCATATGATGTACATTATACTTCTCAAATCTATCTAACTAGGTATTCAAGTAAAAAAACTTCTTTCTTTTCTAACTTGTGAATGAGACATTATATTTCTAATGGTTGCCAAATCCATTTTTCATTATCCATAATATATTTGCATCTTATTATTCATATAAGGGGTGGATAATACATTACATCACTCATCTATCTCCAAGAATACACTGACTTCCACATATCACATTGACAAAAAAGACAATAATATAATCACACAATCCATAATGGGACTTCAAAACACATCTTTCTTAAAAATTACATCAACATAAATTCATGTGAGTCCTTAAAAACTCCCCAATAAAAACTTATTATCCTTGATATAAATCATAATTAATATTTTTTGACACATTTAAATTATAGAAATATGATTCACACTCCAATTCCTGGTCTTTTACAGGATATTCTTAAGTCATTAATAAACTCAAACTAGAAAAATTATCCAAACACTAGATGCCTCATGATTTGGTCCATTATTTAATTTTATCATCCCAAAAATTATGCACAGTAATAATAATAAAATCCATGATACCCAATTACATTCAAAATTCATTGTACAGTACATCACTACACTTATATCTTCTAAACCTTAAATTTTTAGGCACCAATATATTTTTAAAATTCACAAATTATTTTAAAATATATTATTCATATTGAAAATATTGAAATAGTCATTCATTGATGCTATAATGCAATGGTTGGAATCACTATTCTACTCTAAACCATCACTTACTCGGTATAAAACCCATGCTTCAACAAATGGATTGAGTCCTGAATTTATAATCTTATGCTATAGAATATATCTATCTCATAAATCAATACTTCATTTCTCAATCATTATATTATCCATGTGTACTATTATTTCCAATACCTAGACACCAAATTTGTCTCTTTACCAATACTCATATGCAATCATCCCACCATACCATTATATCACAACTCATAACTATTAGTTATCTAAATTTAATTCCATTTTATTAGGCTTAGAAGTTTCCTTTTCAGTTTTAGTGATAGTTGGGGGTAATTTTCTATGTGTGCTTCAGGATAGTGAGGTGTAATAGGATGGACTTGTTTACTATAAGAGGTTTGACCTAATAAAGGAAGATTAGTCTTATATTAAGATATTATATGAGTTATAGCATGATATTTTGGTTAAGTATGAGAGAATTTTCTTGGATTAAGAGATGGATCATAGGTTAGAGGATATAAAGATCACATTCTGTGTGATACATTCTATGAAGGAGAATTAGATCCCATTAACTACCAATAAATTAAAAGTATTTGGGTGTCAATGGTGGTCTATATTATTTATTGAACATGAAGAGTTGGTTATTTCGGGAAAATATTTTTTGAATTAGTTTTGTGTATAGTTTATTTCATTAATAATGAAGGAAGCTAAGTGGAAGGTGTTGTTTTCACCTTAGTAGGGGACCATAAGTGTATGGTAGCTCAATATTTGGTTCAAGGACCTTCACATTTATTCCCCTAATCTGTTCATAGATAAGGAACTCAAATAATTCAATTATTTTGAATAATAATGTCTTTCTATTCAATATTAACTTTTCCCATTAACATTGCATATATTTCTAGAGGTTTTTATTAAGGAAGAGGCGATTAAAGGGATTAATTCATGGTATCGGTTGTATTGAGTGGGGTTATCATTACTTTTTGAGGATAAGAGGTATAGATAGGGGAACTAGAATGGCAGGTCAGTTGATATTTAAACTTATAGAGAGTCAATCCTGAAAACCATCTTTATGCGTCTCTAGTGTTGTAAGTTAGTGTACTTATACTAGGATATCAATTCCAATGTTCCTTTCTTATAGAGGTCATTATAATTTCTAGTCGTAATTCGCATATTTTATTAGTGATTAGAATGGGTTAGATGGTCAAATTGTTATGTTCCCTCAATTGCAGTTACCCTTAAGGACTTATCATTAGCATGTTTTGTAATATTTTGGTTATCAAAGCAAAGATGAAGTAGATAGAGGATATTATCATGATTTTCCCCTCCCATATGTACATAGGAAAAAACATTTTCATGTAGGTTTTCATGAGAAGATTTATAGAGGCATACTAGTAGGGTGTAGAAAATTGTTTTCAATGGATTTGTTAGTGTTAAGTGGTCCATAGATCATATGAGGTTTCATATTTTTATCTTTAATTTGGTTTTCACTATGTTTTATTTTAGAGCTTCACATTTTTTTAGTAAACCTAATTTGGTTCATGATTTGGGTCTCATGATGGAGAGGCTTCGAGTGTATCAGATGGTGAATATTTCGATTGGATTTTAGTCTAGTTTTCTTATTGTGTGTTGAGGTTATGAGTAGATTATGGGTAAGAATTAGTCGTTGATGGATTTATTCTTGTTGTAGAAACAACCATATAATGTCAATATAAGTATAAATTGGTTGTACTTTGTGCATGTGGTCATCTGTTGATTCAAGATTACAATTGTGTTCTTTGACGTGGAAGTCCAGTACGCAGTTTTCATTAGTCAACAAGATCATCAAATAAGTTGTTAGTGTTTGGAGCTCGTTTCTTCTTAGACAATGGAGTCAAAATTTTACTAAGTTGAGGTTAATGTAGTGGTGTTTCTAAGTATTTTCTAGGAGTTTTATGGGTATTTTACTTAATGATTTTGTGATAAAACCCCCTCAAAATGAAATCAAGTATAATTTAGAGATACCACATAGTATTTAACTGATTTCGATGTCTCTTTATTGAATAGAAAAATTTTATTTATGAGGGATGAAAATTTTGATTGCTGATTTGATGTAGAATGGTTTCATGTTTCCCAGTTTTCACCATGGGGTGATATGGTGTTACAAGTTAAGAAAGTATATGGTAGTATAAGGTTTTTCATAGACTATGAGTTGATAAATGAGATGACGTCCAAGAACTATTTTCACATAATAAGGATAAATAATTAATTCAATCAATAAAAGGGATCTCGATAGTTTAAAAATATCATTATATGGTTGGATATCAATATAAGAGGTTTATATAGGGGTATTTTAAAGACCACTTCAGTTGTTGTTATGGGAATTTAAGCTCTCAAATCTATTTTTTGGTGTCACAAACTCCACATCTATTTTCATAAGACATGTGAACTCTATTCTTTAGGAGTTCCTATATCAATTCAGGGTCATTTTCATAGACAACATCCTTCTACACTAAATATATATGGATAATCATGTTGAAAATAATTGGACCATTATGGAAGTCCTTTAGCGCCATCAAAATTATGGGAATCTATCACAATATAAATTTTTGATGCATGAGTTTCATTTTCTTCAGAATGAAATGTATCAGTGGGTTGTGGAAGTAAATCAGTCAATCATAGAAGTTATTGTTTCTTAAGTAGCACCCAATATTTTTTAGACATTTTTTAAATCCATAGTTATAAAGGATATTATTGGAGTATATTATATAATTTCTCTCAGCTTATATCGTCTTTAATATCCATGACTAGTATTGAATGGTCCTTTTTAAGGATCAATCAATGTTAGGAATACATATACTACCTAAATGATAAGTTAGTCAACACTCATTTCCCTTTATTTACTGAGGAAATATTCATGTTCATAGTTTTTTAGGACACTTCTCATATTTATTTGTGGTTCTTTTTGATTCAATAGAGGTTAGTGGTCACATATAGTTCAAGGAAGTTATTTTCCCATTAGCATAACTATGACACCCAATATCTTGAGTTGGCAGTGGTGGTGTTTTCTTTAAATCTATAATGATATTACATCAACAGTGAACGCTTTATGGTCTTTAAAGGAAAAAAAGATTAAGTTATATATCCTCTCAGTGGGGTTTTAATTTGCATCAATGGATGTTTATAAAGTTCTTATAGGACTATAAAATTTAGATCTCTTATGTCTTAGGGTAATTGGAATGTAATTACTGATGTACTTTGTAGGAATTCATAGGGAGATACTATTCAGGAGTCAGTATGTGCATATAGAGTGATGGGGGGACTTCCATTAATGCATCTTGATGTAGAGGAATCTTTTTGGGAATATATGTAGGTTTAGGTAATGTCAGATCATATATTATATATTAACTATGATGAGGGATGGTCAAAGGATGCTCAAAATTAGGTTTCATTTCAAGGGAAATTTTTCATATCATTGGAATCATTGGAGAGTGGTTCTTCAAGTCTTTCATAGCTCACCATTGGTTTTTCATTTGAGTATCTGTAAGATGTATCATTCCATGAGGATTTAGTTTTAGTAGTTTATAATAATGTTTTTTTGGAAGATTTTATTTCATGGTTCTTAGTCTATGAGAAATTTAAGGCAATGAATCATGTTTCTATAGGATTGGTACATCCATTGGATGTTCTTGAGTGGAACATAGAGGTTATTTTGATTGATTTTTTCTCTAATTTACCTAGATCTCAAAAAGGTTGTGATATTATGTTGGTGACTGTAGACTAGTTAAATAATTCAACTCATTTCTTAGTGAATAATGTGATGAGTCTTATAGATTCTTTGGTTGGGTCGGACATAGAGGATATAGTGAAACTTCACTAAGTTATGAGGATGATTATCTCTATTCAAGATCTGTATTTTACCTTATGAGTCTAAGGAGGACTTCAGCATGATTGTGACTCTTGGTTGCACCTTATCACTATATTCCATCCTAAAATATAATGTTATATTAAGTGAACAATTTATATATTATAGGATATGTTTCATGCATGTGTTATATATTTTGTTATTACATGGGTGAAGTGCTTTCCTTTGGTTGATTATTCCTATAATAATAGTTACCAATCTTCCATAATTATATCTATATTCCAGAAATTATATAAATTGATATAAATAACATCATTATATAGGAATATATTTTGAGAGTTGATAACCCCTAGACTATATGTGGTGCAAATCATGACTGAGAAGGTGGAAATGGTTTGTGAGTAGATAATAGTGGTAAAATATCATCAAAAGTATTATTTTTATTTGAGTATGAGGCCTCTTGAGTTTTATTTTAGAGAACGTGTGTTCTAAAAGGTTTATTCTCATTATGAATAGTTGATTTTTTGTCAAGAGGTATGATTTTTCTTTTGTTTATCAGTCTATTCGTGGTGTTGGAGTATATTAGTGATGTAAACTATCATTTATATAATTATCCACAATTGGATTATATTGAAAATTTATTCTGTTTGTTGGGATATTTTCATTAGTATCTTTATAATGTGTCTTGTGCCATTGATTTGGATAAATTGAATTTTGAGGTTAACATGATGTTTGTGGTATAGCTAGTCGATATTCAAGACCATTAAGAGAATGTGATGCATGGATATGTCATTCCATTTATTTTTGTCTTATGTAGGAATATTGGGTTAGATGATTGTATGTGGTAACATGAGTCATGGTTTCAATCATGGTATCTTGAGATGTTTTGAACCTTATTTTTCCTTAATATTGAGATAGTTTATTTTTTGTTGTCCTAATTTTGATTTTTTCCTGTTGCATTATATTTTGGTGATGGTATAATTTCTATCTAATCGGTACCTACTAAGGATATTTCTCTTTTATGTATATTTTCATTATTTTGGGTTAGGTTTTGATCCTTGAGAACAATAATGGTTCGATAGGTATATAATGTAAAAACTCATACTTTCTGAAATTGTTATTATGTGTCCTTTAGGTGTTTGAAGTGTTGGAAATAGGATAAAGGAATAAAGGTGGAATTGGAGAAGAAATATCTACTAGAGGGAGGTTATGTGTCCTAATTTATTACATTGTAATGAATTTTATAGAATATAGGGATTGGTTTTAGTCTTTTCTTTCATTTCATAAGTTAATCTAAAACATAGTTTGTTATTACTACATTTGGAAAGTAACTGTGAGGTTTTATTGTTTCTCATTCTCTAATAATATGGAAATTTTTAGAGTAATATTTTATTGATGTGTAGGTTGGAGGATTACTCTTTCAAATAGAGTCCCTAGGTTAATAGGTTATTTTGGGGCATGAATGTTTAAACAAAATTCATGTGATAAGACAAGGTAAAGATCAATTATTTTGATAAATAAAACATTAGATTCTAGATAATTAATATCAAGTATTATCATTACATAAATAAGACTCACATTACTCTTTTATCTGTGAGACCAATAGAGATAGAAAAAAATAGAGTGGGATTTGTAGGATTCTATGTTTTTTGGATTTTTGCGGTTAACAATGTAAAATTACATATCATTCAATATTAGATCAGAGACAATAATTGTTAGGTTGATGAAATCACTCACAAATATATATGAGAAACCATATGTATCAAAATAATTTTACGTGGTGTGATTTTGATTTAATCTAAATATTTTTGAAGGGAATATTATTGATTATCACATCAAATAATTTGAAACCATAAAAATTCAGATGAAATTGGTGAGAATTATGATAGATGATGAGGATTGTACATTGGTTTTATTATCTTCTTTACCAACTAATTGGGAAGCTATTGTAATAGTCTTGAGTATTTCATCTTGGAATACAAATCAAAAGTTAAAATGTGTGTGAGTTTTAATCCTTGGTGAGGATGTTTAAATAACATAACTAGATATATTCCTTGATTCTATACAATACATAGAAGGAATATGTTGCCACATATATTCGTATTTTCATAGAGGTTGATCAAAATAAATATAAAGTATTTTAGGCAATGTAAAGGGGCCTAATCCTACCTTCTAGAGTTAGGGGAAGAAATGACATGTTAAGAAAGACTGTAGTAAAAATTAGAAGGCACCTGAAACCAATTCAATAAACCCAATAGTTGAAGGAACTTATGATGATTTTATAATAAATATGTATATCCTTATAGAGTCTTTTATTTTAAACCTAAGATCATTTTTTAATTCCACATCATAGAAAAAATTGTGAATAATTGATTTTAGAGAAATTTTAACAAGGTCCGTCTTACTAATGATGAACCCTTACAAATTATTGGAAATGTTGATGAATGGATCAAAATCAATAGTTTAATTTTATATATTTTGGAGAATTTGTGATATAATCCTAGATTGATAAGTAATCTCATATTTATGAGGTATCTTGATGATACAAGTTTCATAACCATGTTCATTAGTAGTTTGTGGAAAATTACCAAGGGAATTATGTTCATAGATCATGGAGTGACAAATGGAACCCAATATAAAATGATAGAAGATTGTTTTGACGTGGTTGAAACAAAAAATTCTATCCAGGATTGAAAATATTTTCTTTATGGGTTAGGCTATGTGGGTGAGAAAGGTATGAAGGTTTTGACAAAGAAAGGAATAATATTGGAGCTAAAATCATTGAAAGTTATCCAATGTGAATATTGTATCTTTGTAAAGTAGAAGAATGTATCTTTTAACAAAGGATGCAGACCATTGAAGGATGGAAATATAGACCTAGTGAACACTATGTTTTGGGGTCCTACACTAGTATATTCCCTCTAAGGGTCTCTATATTATGTGACATTTATTTATGAATCAACAAGGAAGGAATGATTTTACTTTCAAAAAATTAAATCAGGTGTGGTTAATATGTTTTATATGTGGGAGACTCTAGTAGGGACTAGTTTAATATTATATTTGAGATCTTTGAGTTCTAGTTATGGATGATAGTATGATAGTAAATATTTTAGGTAATTTTATTTTAAAAATTAAAATTGGTGGGAGAAGACTTTTTGAGGAACACAATAATAAAATGGTGTGACTAAGAGGATGAATATAACATTTAATTTATGTTCCATGAGTATGATGTTTCACTCAGGGTTGATCAAGTATTTTAGGAAAAGGAATTGAATATGAAATCATATATTATCTACTCAAGTTCAACTATACCATTGGTAAAATGCCTTCCTAAGGAGATCTGATTAGGAAAAGTGGGAAAAAATATCTCATTTTTATTTCCTTGGTATTTTTGAATATGTACATGAAGATTTTTATGTAAGGAAATTTTTTTGATATTAATTACAAATAAATATTATTTATTAGTTATCGTGCTAAGGGATTTGGATATCATTTTTTGAATGATTTGAATATGGTCATTATAAATCAAAACATCTTATTTAATGAATTTTTTGTGTACAAGTACTATCACACAATTGAATTTTATATTGGGAATAAACTATAAAAGTATCACCAACAAGTGGAGCTTCAACATGTATATGGGAAAGTGATAATAGAACAGGTGGATTTTATATTGGAGTTGCTTCCCTATAATCAAAATCAATGTACCTTACAATTATCAGTATTCATGTTTTTGAATATTAATAAATTATTTATTACATCATGATTATCCTTGTGTGACATTGTATGTGATAATGTCCAAAGGATACATGTCATGTTGAAAGTTCATAGCAGATTTCCACTATGATGAGAACCAAGAAATGATATTATAGTGTTCTTAAATATATGTTTTATGGATAGATGATATCATTTAACTAGAAAAAAAATAAAACATGTTGTCAATTATATAGGTCTCATAATACATTTATATTTATTATCATGAAGTTCATACTTGGTAATATTTAGTTATGATATTATCAGAACATGGCCCTTCACTTGGAAATACACATTTATATGTGCCATTAGTTTTTCATGTATGAATATATTTGTAATGATATTTAGACTTTAAGGTTATTATTAATGAATTTCATGAGTTACATACATTTATGTATTGAAAAAATATATTATGAAATATGATCCTGGTAGAATTGGATATGTTGGGTGTTTCACAAGTGATATTGAACTAATGAATAATGACATAAATGAATTTTTTTATTTAGTATAAATAGATAACTTAGTCCCTTTGATTGAAATAGAACTATATGATTAAGTATTTGGGTATTACATTCTATTATAAATTTTATGTGATGAAATTTAAGGAAAGAGGAATCAAACACATAGGTTGAGGACACTAGTTTGAATCTTTATTAATTAGAGATATCATGAAAAGAGTAATGTATTACATAGTTTTTGTTCGTATGTGGTTATTTTTGTTGTTTTATTTAAATTATTTCTCTATGGGTTTCTTATATTGTTATAAGATTATAACCATATAATATATGTGTAACAACATAATTCCACTGATAAAGGGGCTTAGAGGGTCACACACTATGTATATTTTAAATCTGGGTAAAATTATATATGAAGTTAACATATTGAATAAGTATTATTCTTATATGTGGTATAATAATTATTCTTGTATGGTTGATCACAAATATTAAATCTGTAGTTATTCAAGAGAATATATATATGAGTCGAATATTTAGTTAATATTTATTCACTAATTTAGTGAATCGAATATTAATTTGTTTGTCAAAGAATTATATAGTGATATTTTTTCATTAATAAATATTCATTATTAAATGATTGATAAATATTTAGAAGTATTGGAAGAGTGAGTTTGATGGAAAAGTTATATCTAATGGATTAAATACTATTTGAATAAATAATAATTTATTTATTCAAGATAATAATATTTATTAATATTTTCATCCAGTGAATGTTAAGTGAATAATATTATTATTATTATTATTTGGACATAGGATTCACAGGGTATTAATAAAAAATAAGGGCCCATGCATAATTTTTTTTTTCTAACCCTAGAAATATTTAAATCTGATTATAACTTTTCAACCCAAATTATCATTGTGGACAATGAACTTCTATAGAGAATTCTCACAAGCCCTATAGAGCTCCTCAACAATAACACTCTACAGAACATATAATGATTCTTCTCCTCCAACCTACCATGTCTAGAGAGAATAGTTGATTCCTTCTATCTTTAATAAATTCTTTTATTGATAAAAAATGACAAAAGATTTAGAGTATGGAATGATATTACAAAATAAATTATAAGAAAATGTTCATAGGTTTCTGATGAATGTATGGATCACCGTTAGAGGTATTCTACTCTTGAATCCGCTCACCAATAAGATAGAATTCCATGAAGTGGTATACTAAATATTCACTAAAGAAATAATTTCAATGAAATATAATTCATTAGTATAAATAAATTAATTATAAATTATATATGATGATCTTGTCTTCTTGTTTCTTGAATTATGTCAATTAATATTTGAATTAATTCCATTGTTAATGATGTTCTCCATCACGTACATCTTGAATTATTCATCGATTATGAAAAAATATGATTTGGTAACTTTCTACTTTGAACATACACTATTCCCCAAACCATAATGTTGTATTAGAGAAATCACATGTCAATTTATAATTTTTTATTCATCATTGATTAATTTACACATTCACTATTAGTTTTCATTTTCTATTTAATCGTTCAATAAATTTGAAAGTCAACATCTTATCTTCCCCGTCTTCATTATCATTTGTATAATAAAAATGGATTCTTTATACACAAATAACATCTAAAGAATTCATTCATTTGTTTCATGGATTCTATGAGAATATCACAAGAGTAAACGATGGGTAGTCCATTAGGTCACATTGTGTACGTTTTTACACTACACCAGGTTGAGCTGTTGGAAATATGTATCTTCATACAGTAAGTACACATGACAAATTTTAATACATGTCATGTGTTCTCTAGATAGGAATGTGGTTTTTCATACTAAATGTTAGGTAACTCACATACATATTATGCAGTCCGCATTTTTCATGGTGTAAAATTCATACTCAAAGATGATTCATGTATTTATACATGAAGTGTGTGACTAAAAATTAGGTAACTCGAAGGTCACATAATGTGTAACTCCCATACACATAATCTAACTAATAAATGTTCAAAACTAAAATCCATAATAATGGGTTTTTGATACATGATAATGAATTATACATGGAATTCAGTTGGTCTATACATGTCTGGTACCCTACATGTTTACATAGAAAATAAAACTAATTAATTAAACCATTTAAACCTTATCCACACATGTCTATGTGTCATTTATAAAAAATACACAACATATCATAGTTATATATATATATATATATATTAAAATATAAATTAATTTATGTGTAATATTCATATCTATATACTATGTATAGTTATAATACATCAACTACTCCACGTGAATTAAATGAAAAACATGCTATGTAAATTGCATGTGCAAGAATGTCATTTATTGAAAATAAATATTAGGTAGTTTCATGACATAACATGAATGTTATTTTCTATATAAGTAGATATTATACCACCGTAATACACACCAGTTAGTTCAACTGAGTACTCATTGTTTTTTCTCTAAGTACAAGATTTTTATTTAGGAAATTTTAAATAAAATTCATTTTTTAATTTGATTAAAATTATAAAATATGGTAATTTCAAAGATAATTTGGATTGAAATTAATATAAATAAATAAATTAATTGAATCAATCATGTTTTTTCATAATTAATAATTATTAAAAGGAATTCTAATTTGTTAAATGTGTAATCGTTTCAAGTGTATGGATCATAATAATCTTAGGCCGACCTCTATGTCTGATTGATTTCATTAATTTAATATTATTAGATAAAAATGATGGTATTTGTGTTATCCTCTCCTTATTATTATATAAGATCATATGTTCCCATGATTCATTTTATCTAAACTCTTTTAACTAATCCCATGGTTCCCCTTGCCTACATGTTAGTAAAAGCATATGTAAATGAAAGAGATCTTAGGTGAGAAGAGATGATCCAAGCTTGAAGATATGGTGAAACCAACTTAGGAAACACATGGTGCATAGGTTGAATTCTGCCACTCAAACCAAGGATTGGATATATGAGTTTTTTAATTAGATTAAATTTTTTGAATAACATCCCACTAGATAATCTAATCATTGTAAAATCTAATGATCATACAACATAATTATTATTTTTTTGATAGTTTCACTATCAATTATTTATAGATTCCTTAATGTGATAAATTAATAAATAAATTAACAATCATGAGATATTGAATTAAAATAAATTATTCTATGTATAAATTTTATAAAATAAGGGTTTAATCACTTAAGTAATATCTACTTAATAATAACACGGAATGTAATAAAATAAAATTGAGAATTTATATATAAAGATAAAAAACACTAAAATAAAAAAAAAATCATTGAAGATATCCACTACTTGATTAGAAATAAAAACCTTGGTCAAATTTTATGACCAACCTCTGTTGGGGTTCTTTCCATTATTATGGAATTTCTAACTCGAAGTTTAGGTGAAATTAACCTAGATCTCATTAAGGGTTGATCGCCTCTAATACACATAGTGCAACTAGAAGGAAAGTGTTTAAGAATTACAAGCATGAGATTTTACGATTGGGGATTCCACTAAATGGATCATAGATCTTGGATTTAATGTAGTTTTTGTATCCCAAATTCCTCTATAGCTTTAAATATATTTTTAGGCCCCCTTGTGGGTAATAAAAAGTGGAGTATGGATCCTTACCACTAGAATATCCAAGAAACAATATATTTTGAAAAAAAAGGTGTGGGGGTATTATATTTTGATAAAATAGTGGGAGAATAATAAAAAAATTATATTTATTATCTAAAATTTATATTCAAATAAAGTAATAAAGTCTACTCTTATTTATTGTAAAAATGAAAAAAAATATGGCTTTAACCATATCACTAAAATCCGTATTAGAGAAGGATAAATATCTCACTATCTTGAATTTCATAAAATGATATAGGAACTTGAACATTATAAAATGCCATGAGTGGAAACTATTCATGTCAGAAACCCATATTCCTAATCCACATACTAAATAGGCTAGTGAGGAATAACTATCTTACTATATGAAACATTTGGATGATACCATAGATGTCCAATTTTTTATACTATCATCCATGTACAATGATCATTAAAAGAAACATGAGGATATGGATGTGTATAAAATCATGTCTCTCTTTCATGATATTTATCAAGAGAAGTCACGCCAAGTGAGAACTGAGATCTTGAATACATTATTTGCACGTCATCATGGAGATTCAACATTACTTGGGGCACATGTAGTCCAAATGATTTACCACATAAAGCAATTTTATGTCTTTGGATTTATTATCCCTGATGAGCTTCACACAGATACCATTATGTTCTTACTACCTAATAGATTATTCAGTTTAGTTTTTAATTATAATATGATAAATAATGATAATTCTATATCAGAACTCATTATGTTGATTCTCTAATTTAATATGGATATGAGCCATGAAAAACATTCATTCCTTATACTAAATATGGGGTAGGATAAGGAAAAGTTCCCCAAGACTCACCCAAATTATATGTCTCATAATATTCTTCCTTCCAAGAAATGGAATATTCAATAATAGGTGGAGGAAAAAAATACACAATATGTTTTTCATACGGTAATCAAAGCCACTAGAATAATATTTCCATCTATTTTAAAAAGTAAGGGGAATATATAGGTGTTTTAAATATTGATTAAAATATTTCAATATCTATAAATTGGGTATTAGATACTACTTTTGAAACTCACACAAGTATCCAAATTCATGAACCACGTAGATTCCAGTATATTTATATAATAGTGGTGGTTCATTGGGAAGTAATTAGAGAATCCATTGATTTCATGGATATATAATATTATCACATTTAATTGAAAACATAGATGATCACAGTTTAAAAATATTATTATTATGTAACCTCAGTTACCAAAAACATTGTTTCTATATCCTTCTAAGATACAGATGGTTTTGTTTTTAGATTTGGAAATAACATTTTTTTCTTTTATAAAGACATCATATTTTATGGTATTGAATATTTAAATAATGGTCTTTATGTATTATATTATGAAAACCTAGTATTATAAATTTATAATAAATTAGGTTTAGATGACTAATATTACTCCCAGTTTTTTCATCACTGCCTTTTTCAAGTAAAAATAATGTGGCTGACAAAGCTCTATCAAGATGACTAATTAGATTATTTTGAACTAAATCCACTTGAAATATCTATTTCCTTTTTAAAAAGAAAAATTATCAACCTAATGTTTTGGTGGGTAGGTTGAAATGGATATAAAGATTCTAGAATTGGTACACACTAATATGTGTAGACCTTTTCTGGTAGAAAGAATATCTGGGTATTATTACTTTATTAATTTTACTGGTGAATTGATTATGTATATATATATCTATATAATTAGTTATAATTCCCATTCCTTTGAGAAATTTAAGGAATTTACGAAGGAAGTAAATAATCAAGTTAGTACAAATATAAAGAATATTTTATTTGATCCAGGAGGTGATTTTCTTAACCAAGTTTTCATCAATTATTTATATGAGTTTGGGATTCTCTCTCAACTCATTTATCTTTATAAACCACATTAAAATGGTGTATGCGAAAGGAATAATCATACTATACATGATATGTTCACATTAATGATGTGTCATGCATATCTTCCATTATCCTTTTGAGAATACACATCATAAACTACATCAAACAATCTAAACTATGTATCAACTAATGAGAAAGGATTAATATGAATTGATATATGGAAGGAATTTTTTGTTATCGTGTAATCATGTATATGGATGTGATGCATTTTTTAAGGATATTACTCAAAATTAAATATCAACCCATGGAATAAATCATATACTTATAGGAAATACTATGAAAACAAGGGTATATTACCTATATGTACCCTCAAACAATAAATTAATTATGGAAATAAAATATATATTTCTTAAAATATTTCACATATCTAAAATTGATAAGCGATAATGATTGAATTTGATAATTTTGATGCTTAGGATATATAAGAGTTGGGTCAGGAACACATTACATATGTCTCTATGGAAGACATTGTTCCCTAAACACAAGTTCTAAGTGTAATCACCACAGAGTTTAGAGATCCATAAATATATTTTTTTCAAGTCATTGATGATGGTGACACATTATTAGTTGAAAATAATGATACTTTTTCTAATATGGAGGAGGTAATGATATTAGAAGCTGTAAGGTAGAAATAATCGATGAGTTCTAAGATGGATTCAATATACCCGTAATAATTGTGGGTTTTTATTTATCCTCAAAATAATCTAAATCTTATTTGGTGAAAAGGGTTGTTCAATAGAAAATTTACCATGGAATGTAAATTTAGTACCTATAAAACATGACTAGTGGCTAAAGGGTTTAAATAGAATCAAGTAATTGACTATAGAAAAACCATTATCTCTATTATCTATGCTTAAATACATCAAAATTCAGCTTTACATAGCAACTTTCCATGAGTATGAGATTTATAAAATGAATGTAAAAAAACAGAATCCCTTAAAGGGATCTATGTATAAGATATCTATATGACATAACCATATGGTTTTTGTGACTCTAGGAAGTTCCAATAAGGTATAAAAGTTGTAGGGATCCATTTATAGATCGAAGAAAGCATCTAATGCATAGAATATTTGGTTTGATGAACCCATTATAGAATTTGGATTCATGATGAATGAAAGTTAATCATGTTTTTATAAGAAATTTAGTGAGAGTGGAGTCATATTTCTAATAGTGTATGTCAATGACATATTTATTATTGGAAATGGAATAGCAGTCTTATAGTCAATTAAGGACTAGTTTGAAGTGCTTATCTATAATGGACTTGGGTAAATCAACCTATATTCTCATGATCAATATCATTCCTGATAGATCAAATAGGTTTATTGGACTAAGTCAAGGTATATATACTGAACAGATACTAAAATGATTTAATATAAAATAATCCAAGATAGGATTTATTGCATTCCCACATAGAATACATATTTATGAGAAAATTAATCCATGGACATAAATTGGGAGAGTGGGAGATAAGGTGTAGGATCACATATGAATCTACAATATGATCAATCATTTATGTCATGTTATGTACTAATGATGAGGTTGAAAATTCCTTAAGCATGGTAGGAAGTTATCAAGATGATCTATCAGAGTAGTACTGGTCTGATGTTGAGGATATCCCTAAGTATCTAAGTCATACTAAGGATATGATCATAGTATATGAATGAGATGATAAATTACTTAACAGAGGATATGTTGATGAAAATTTCAAAACCAATTATAATAATTTTAAGTTGTGGTTCAGATATGTCTTCAGTCACAATGTAAGAGCTATGGACTGGAAGATTTCAAAGCATCTAGTTGGCATTTATTTTATAGTTTAATCTCAATATATTAAAAATTATTATATATACAAAGAATAAATTTGGATATGTAACATCATACAATAGCATGATGTGGTGCCTAGGAGTAAAGACTCTATCATGTAATATTTTGATAATACTATATTGATGGATCTCATAATAGAGCCCAAGTCATATGATTAAGCATCATTTATTCTTTATAAGTGTCTAATATTGAGGGTTTATCTCAAAGGGGTGAGATCGCAGTGGGTAGAGTTTCCACAAAAGAGAACATGGTGAACCCCTTGAAAAAAATCCTTACCTTAGTATAAGCATGAACATCATGTTAGATCTAGAGAACTGAGAGTTATTACCAGGTTGATCTAGTGAAAGTTGTATATTATTAGATTGGGATCCATTTAACTAAATTATTTATACTATGTTATTACCATCGTTAATGTTTTTAAATATTACAAAACTTTTTATCACATCATGGTTATTCATTTTTATGACAGTGGATGTGATAATTTCTTGAGGATACTTATCACACTAAAAGGTTAAAATAGTTCTCTTCTATGATGAGAACCAATATTTTTATGGTAATATTTTTTGATATATTTTCTATGTGTATAGGAAATTATTTAATGGGGTAGAGATGAAATAGTCTATTAGAGGTAGGGTCCCATAAGACATTGATATTTTTTCTCATGAAGTTCATCCATGGTAACGTGAAGAAAGGGTGAGAACATGACCTTTCTATAATAAATATGTATTTATTTGTGTCATTGTATTTTTATATCTTTTCATGTGTGTAACTTTCATTATAATTTAATATTATTACTATTTTATGTCATCAGTCATGTACTTTGATGTATTAAAAAATCATGACTACATATGCCCATAGTGAATTAGGATATGTTGTGTACGTCATGTATGATATTAAATTAATGTTTAATGTAAGAATGTAATTATACCTTATGTTATTTGATGAAATTATATATCTTAGGAATTTTTAGGGAAATTTAACTTCTTGATTTAGTCCATATCCATCATGTTCTGTCAGCAAGTTCATTTCTAGAAATTCATAGAAGGGGACATCTAGAAGATAGGTTGATGACACAAGTATGAACCCTTACTAATTAGAGATATCATGAAAATGGGATTATAATAAATAGTGTTCATTAAAATTTGGTTGTTTTATTTTTATCATTTAACTTATTTCTTTATGGGTACCTTGGTATGTTCCCATATTTTAACCTCGAACATTAGGAGAAATAAGCTAATTCCACTGAGAAAGGGGCCTATACGGTCAAAGACTAAGTGTATTCATAAACTGTGACACCCATCATGTCACCATATATCTTATTTTATATATTTCTATTATTTTGAGGTTTATTTTATGTTTCATTAAGTTTTGGTCGAAAACAAAGAAATTTCGGGTTTTTTGTGCACATTTTAAAGTAAACCCTATGGTTTATCCTACATAGATGGGTTTTTAGTTCATTTTGTTCTATCATGTATCATCATCGTCGGTATAAAATGATTGATTTTACACCATATAGGTCCTATAATAAATTTTTTTGGGACTTTAGTGAGTTTGGGTGTTACTGTACAGCTAGGGAACATTTTGGTAAACTGTTCGACAAGTGTACGAATCACCTCTAAATTTTTATAGTGCCATATAGAATGGTTGAAGCAAATGTTTTCTAACCATTTGATATTTTAGTTAAACCGGTAGATTATGTTTTTTCTGGGAAAAAATTGTAACATAGTTTTAATGGTCATGTGGGAAAATCGTGTGGAATTCCTAAATTCGTAAAAATAGTAAAATTACACTTTTTCACCATCTCAAAAAAAATCCTACAACCCTCCTTTATCTATAATTCTCACTAGAGTGGAATAACTGTCCCATCCTTGGGATTCCCCTCCTACATACCTCCATTGTTATGGCATTTCTCCTTCAGTTCAACTGGATTCTTATATGATAAGTTCTTTCAAAACCCCTCTCACTAATATATTTCCTATTTTCTATTATATTAAGTTCTTATGATGATCCCTAATATATATGTTGGATATTTATAGGGGGTTTTACCCTATATAGTAGGTTTTTACTCATGTAGGGGTTGTATAGGTCACATCATGGCCTGCTAGGGTGTTCTCCTTTCTAAGAAAAAAAATCTCATCATGATCATTATTGAACTAAGGTAGGTATTTATTTTTTATCACTTTATATTACATGAATTTGGATTCATATTGTTCTTAAAATTTCTATACTATTAAAATATACTTATATGTATGACACATGAGGGTCTAGGTTAGTTTTAAAAGAAATTAAGATTTTTCATGTGATGGGATTTTATTTAATGATTTTGATAAAATTACTAGATAAATTTTAAATAATTATTTTAGTTTTTAAAATTTGTGGTGATCACCGTGTTGTGGTTTTTAGAAGTTTTCTATTATTAATTTACTTACAAACCATGTTTTTTTGTGTTTAGAAAGTGTTTAAAATATTTTGAATGGGTTTTTTAATTTTCAAGAGGTGTTTTTACCCTTGTGTGTGCATTTTGAAACCTTTTTTCAACCTTGAATTATTTTTAAATCAAGGATTTTAGGATTAAAAATGTTTTTGGAATTATAAAAAGGGTTCTTTTGGTTTAAAAAATGTGACGTATACCATGTTGAAACTCATATGTGGTTTTGAATATTTTCAAAGGTACTTTAAATAGATGTGTGAGTTCCTATTTAGCTTCAAAGGTGTCTTGATAAAATTAGCTTCATGGGTAAATTGGGACAACTCTTATAAATAGTGATCTGGATTATAATTACAAGAAATTTTTTAAAGGATAAATTATTTTTGGTATTTTATGAATTATGAGTTATCATAAAAGGTGTGAGGCTATCTTGAGCCAATTTTTTAACTTTTATTCCCATTATGGCTTGTAATCCCATGAGGTGATGTTTATTTTTAATGTATTTATATATATTGTTTTCATTTTTTTGTAAATCAGGTTGCTTATTTGTGTGGGTATGGTAAGTGAGGTGTGTATAAATTCAAATGATTTATATTTGATCTATTCAATTTTTATATTAGTTTCACCTCCTTTTAATTATCCTGGTAGACCATGGTGGATGGGATATGTGAATTAGTTGGTTGATGCCCAGACCTAGGTTGATGTTTATTAAGGGGTGTATCCCTAGGATTTAGGGAGCCCATAGAGGGGACATTTCCCCCAAAGATACTGAGTGAGATCACAGGGCGTGGGGACTGGGAGAGACCATGGTGGACCAAGTGATCCTCCCAACATTGTAGGAATGTTATGTGCTTCATGGACATAGGGTTATTATAAGTCATGATATATGAAATTTATTATCTCTCATTAGTTAGATACATGACACATGGATCACTTTTATGATTGTTTTAGGAAATTTATCAGGTTTTTTTATTAAATCCCCTACTACATAGATTATTTTTCATCACCAATGTTCTTATTGATTACTTATGTAATGTGACTTGAAAAAGTGGTTCCTTGTTATGAAAATCCCTCCTCCATATCATGTGGTTTAACTATTACTTTTTTTAATGAAGATTTGAAAATTTTTAAAGAAAGGAATAAAGAATGTGTGATCTTAAATTTCTTTCAAAATATTTTGTAAATGTGTTTGAAAGGGTGTGTTATTTAAAATTTATAAATATTTTTCAAATATTTTTGAAAGGGTTTTAATATAAATTTATATGTGGTTTATCTTTGAAATTGTTATTTTGTGTGGGTTCTAGAAACATGGTGTTTTTCTAATGCATCTAGTTTTGTGAAAATCATAGATTTTGAAGGCATCTTCGAAAAACGTATGAAAGTAGGGAACCTCTTTAGGTTTTGAAGTTTTTATTAAGAAAATATGATTTTATGAAATGTATTATAATGTGATATGCTAAAAGAGTGGTTTGGCCAAGAGTTTTTTTCAGTGTAATACTTTTTCCAAGTTAATGTCTTCATTTAATAAAAATATGGGGAAAATAGTTTTAGAAAAAATTTGATGTGTTGTTTTTTCTTTCGAAAAAACTTATAAAAGTTTATACCTATATATTTTATTTCCAAACTATAATTATTAGGATGTATTATCAAAGTGACTAATCGGATTTGTAATTTTTCACTGACCTATTGGGTTGTTTAGCTCAGGCCTATATTTTATTAGTCTAAGTTCATTCCAACTTTAAAGATTCACTTCTTTGGATATTTTTGAAGAGATTTATGGTTTGATGGTCATCATGGGTCACATGGAGGATATTTAAATACGGTTTGGTTTTTTTGTTTTAAAATAGATTTTAATTTTTGTATCAGTTTGTTTTTCAGTTTATTATATACTATAGCTTATGCATATATATTTCCATTGTTCATTTATTTATTTACCAGTTGTATCCAATTTATTGGATGTATAGTTTTTTGTATCATTGCTTGATTGGTTTTTAATTTTTTTTTATTCATATTTATATTGGTATATAAGTGTGAAATATTTACCAAGGTACATGTCATGATTCCCCAGAACTCATTTCCAACCTATGGTGATTAAGGAAACACTTTGGGACTTGTGGAGGACTAGTCGAGATATAGGTTAGATAGAACCTTAAGTAAACACATTATAAGTGGTATCATATCCTAGGTTCTCAGTGGGTCTTAGTTTTTGGAATTACCTCTTTCTATTTGGTGTGTTTGTAGTTTGGAGATAAGGTTATCATGACTCGAGTTATAGGTGCATATAGAGTGTTGCAAGTTCTTTCTCAACATGATCCTTGAGTTTCCATGGGAAATTGATATTTTTTTGTGATTATGGTTTTTAATTTTCTATCATTTATGGATTATTTTTTTGTGTAGATGGATATGGTTCTTGATCTTCTATGTCATGATGATTTCCCATTAAGGATCATTTTTTATGTTTGATATGGTGACAAAAAGGGGAATTAAAGCATGAGGATAACCTATAGGGACTGAAAAACCATAAATCAACACCATTCATGACTCTAAAAATATTTTAGGAACTAATTAATAATTGAAATGTATCCATCATCTATATGGCCATGTTGAGAATGGTTTTTCCTCTTGTTTAAATATTCTGTTTAGATAATTTGAACCTTACATTTTCTAGTGAGTGAGGGAATGGGATAAGATTCATGGTTGGTACTAATATATGTTGGTATTATTGGATTGATTTTTTATAGTGGATTTTTTTATTCCTTTATTTATGAAATTTTTATGTGATTTTAAATTCTATTTGTGTGGGTGAAAAATCAATTTCATGTAAAAACTTTTTGGTTCTTATAACAAGTCCTTCGGTATTGCATATAAAATTATATTAGTCTCATGAAATTTTGTAAATAGTGGATTTAATTTTCAATTATGTAAAATGTTTTACGTGTGATTTTTCTAACCAAGTTCACGTGTTTTTTTAAAAGATTACTTTCCTATTTTAAGGGAATCAAACGATTTTCCAAGACGGGTTTTATATCTTGTATGGATTTTTATCCTTAGAGTGTTTTTAAAATGGTAAGTGAATTGAATTGGTCTAATGACATGAGTTTTTTGGATTATTATGGGACCTAAGATGGTGTTTTGATTTTAAAACTAGTTGGTACTATATGAAATTATTTTTTGGAAATGCATTAAATTAACCATGTCAAGAGATGGCTTTGAGTTTGAAATGTAAAATGGTATTAATTATTTTTAGTAAAGGAAGTCCTAATTATAAAGGGTATTTTCTTTTAAATTTTTTTTCTTGATATCTTTCTATGGTTTCATGGTTTTTATATAGGTGTGATTTAAAGGATATTTTCCCGATTTGGTGAAATATGTGTTTTCCCCTTATGTGCTTTAGGATTTCTTGTTATGTTTTAAGAGACATGACTAGGTTAAGATCTTCATTCTCATTATTTAATTTATTCCACCTAGAAAGGTCATGTGTGTAAGAATATTTCTATTCATAGAGTTTTTTCCTTTATCGTTCATTAACACTTCCCTGGATCCAATTGGAGTGTCATGTATTGTTTTCATCATCGGTTGGTGTGCCTTGGATTTATCTAAGGTGGTGTTACACTAATAAATAGTTCGGATACAATTTGGGTTTAATGGTTTAGACCCAATAGGATGGTTTTATGTCCATCCCATGATGCGTGGGTATTTTTCACAGATCCCCCATCAATACTTTATTTGCCTGACCATGCAGCATAGTGTGCACCCGAGGGTTGATCTTGAGGAAAAATCTCACACAACACTGAATTTATATTATCACTATTTAAATTATAAATAATATAAATATTTGTGTTCAAAAGATGAATGTAATGTTGAAATATATATACATATATGAAATGAAATATAATTAATGTTGATATAATGGTGTTTGATATAATAGAGATCCTTCTAGGAGAACACCAAGAGTGGACCTTCAGCATCTCATTATTTCTTTTACATTTACCTAATTAAAACACTCTATTATACATTTGAACATCCTATTTTATCCCTTTTTTGAATATGTGTGGACTTAAAGATCACCAAGCACACCACACATCCGCCTCCACGATCAAAGGAAAATATTACTAATAAGAAAGCTAAACCTTGGGTGGAAAGTGGAGACAAAAAGGACTATTTACAACTAATATCCCCTAGGAATAACTCTAATAAAATAAGAAAGTGTAATAATGAAATGTTCAATTACTTGGGTTCAACATTTATTCAACCCTTTGGGGGATTCCTTGGTTTATCTATCATGACCATGAGAATAAGAAATCACATTGGAGAAGAACGGGGAAGAAACACAAAATCTAAAAATGAAGGAATGAGAGAAGAAGAAAACTAATAAATATTAAAAATGAGTAGTAATATTAAATAAAAAAAAATCCTTATAAATATACTAAAAATCTCTATTTAAAGTACTTAACCCTTTTTAAAGGAGTTGGAGTAAATTTTTATAGGCAAAAACAATTGGCCTCAAATATGTCCACCATAATATTATTAGTGGGATCCCCCTTAAATGGATGAATTAAGAAAATATTTCTGTAGAAATTATGTTCAATTATATATTCTCTATAGACCCACAAAATTTTATCTCGTTTTTTCACTTTTAAAAGAAAAAAAATTATATTCCATTTAATCCATTACGTTTTTCAAATATGGATGACTATTCGCATCCCAATGCACTGAGATCCCAAGAAACTATATCATTTAAATAGATGGAATAATGCTTGCACAAATAAATAATAGATGTTATTCTGAATTTTAACGTAATCCACGCAAAAATTTCACCTTAATTTGGCATGTATTTGTGATATATAAGCCGATCTTCAAAATTATTTGGATCTAGACATAGATTTCAAGGCTTGAATTGTGAGATTCTTTTGGCATTAAAATATTTATATTCAACTCTTGGTACTCATGAATAAAAGGTATCATATCAAACTTTTAAACCTAAAAAATTTCTTTTGAAATTTTTATCAATACAGAAAATATTATGCTCAACATATTAAAAATGATTAAATTAATTAAAAATTCAAACATTGGAAAAAAATAAATTAAGCTCAAAATACATATAAAACCATAAAATTTGTAAATTTACCATAAAATAACACTTTGGTGGGATTAAAAAATTTTAAATTCAATGTAAAATTATTGACAATATTGGCTCTGTCAATTCCCCCACTCATAAACATTACGTTCATGGGAAATCATCTAATACTAAGATCAAAAAGAAAATTCTCAAAGCATAAATGGTGACACTAATTAATTATCACATATATGGTAATATCATTCCAACTATATGTATCAAAGGTACCTAACTCCTCAAAATTCATTAAAATATATTAAATATCATGTTAATACCAATGCACATTTCATACCTGCCTCTCTGAGAAAATATATTTCTCGTCACACGAGGATTTTTAACATGGACCTTTTATCATTCTCAAGAACATGTGGGATCTTCATATAATTTTTACCTTATTAGTATCTCCACATAATAGAGTAAAAATCAATTATGATTACTTTTACATGGTCTTTTATGAGATTGAGGGTTTTTAGTTTCTAAATATAAAAACATCATAGGCATAATGAGGACAGTTGACCTATAATTGGAATTAAATGCCTGAAAATAGTTCTGATAAACAATTATGTGATCCTAAATCAGATAAAAATGAATCACATCAAAATACCACTTGACCTCCTTGATAATTTCACACTATATCATTTTAGCAGCAACAATAAATTTCATCCCTCTTTTCACAATTTTTTTTCATTATTTTGGAATAAATTTAAATGTGTAATTACTCTTAAATATTATATTTTATAGGAAAATAGAGAAAAATAATGATATTCAATTAATTATTAACTCCCAAACCACATTCTTAATTATATTTGTTCCACCAGTCCATGTTTCCATCGTTAAATGTCATCCAAAATAGTGGCAATTAATATGAAAACACTTTTTTCAGCCCAAAAAAATTCAAAAAAACAGAACACAACCAACACCCCCCCCCCAAATACACACCATTCAGTTAAAAAATTATCATGAATTTGAATTCTAGATCAATTTTAAAATCGATAATTGGATTATAATGTGGATTTCTAATAAGGTATTTCATGGTTGTGATTGGCTTAATAAATTTCATATGTAAAGGTAGCCGAAAATAAGAGTTGAATGTAAAAAATTGATTTCAAAGTGGCACCTCAATAATAATTGACACATTCCACGAAATATAAAATCTTTGTGAAAGATAAAAACAGCAATTTATGGATAACACAATAAGTCTAAATAATCTCAAGAAAATATATATCAAAATAATATTTCCAAAAGGTTTATAAATCTCTCAAGTTGGGTAAGATTTTAAATTTGGAAAGTACTAGTTCACATGACTTTCATAATCATTGGAACTTAATCAAATTAAAAGATTGGAAATTAAGAAAAAAAATTATTTAGTAATCATTTAATTACGCGAACATTCAAATTAATCAATGTTCTGAATATACCAAGATGGTTTGAGTTTTCCAAATTATTTAGTTTGAGCTCAATAATCCCAAAGGCACACCTAAAATGAAAAAAGACAAACAAAAAAATTAATAAAAAAAAAGAAGATATGGAAGTGTTGTGTCCTTCCCTATATACCAAAAAGTGGTACATGAGACAGTGGGCCACAAGATCTCAAACACACATCCCCGTACACCTGAGGCTTCCTACTAGCAAAAAGGGCTTGGGGTATTTCCTTATAAAGGCTATTTCCTCAAATATTAGCGTGAAGAATAGTAGTAAATAAGAAATAAGAAATAGAAAAATAAAAAAACAATAATTTAAGGACCACTAACCCATTGTAGCATTAGAATAAATAAGAAGACAGAATAATAATAATGAATAAGTGGAAGCTACATGATAAATGTATACAAAAGTAATATGATAATAATTTCATGTAGTGGTACAAAAATAAGGAACACTAGATATAATGGAGATAGGTGTATTCCACATGTTAAACGATAAATTAGAAAATAAAAAAATAGAACTACTAGAATCATGAGCATAGGCTCAGTCACTTGCTTCTACACTCTATCCTAAGGGTCGTAATTATACATTGGAAGATGATCGCTTCCATTTATCAAGACTCAAAATCATGAAGCCTATATGGTTATCAATGGAATCTTAAGAAGGGTGTGAGATATACTCAATAGGCCATCATAAATAGTGTCTAGAGAAATACAGTATGATGATATAAAATGATCAGTGTTCCAATAGATAATCCATGCTTGGAAATAAATAAATAAATTACAACGAACTGGGTTCCACTTGGGTCACACATCCAATCACTACCTACTTCGTCCTAAGTTATAAATCTATGAACTTAGGTTACTTGAAAAAGTGTGAAATTTGGAAAGAGATACTAAGTAATGTTTCATATTATGGACCATCCCCAATCATGTGATTCAGCATGGCAGGTATATTCTAGGAGTTTCAAAAACACTCTCTTATTCGTTTAGTTTAATTATCATTTTTATAAAATATGAAGAATCACCATAATCCTATCCATGTTGATATCAAGCGAATCCTAGGTATCACCCTAGGGGCTCTAAATATATCCAATGTCGTGGGACTTTGTTTATGGTGACCTATGAATGAGATTAAATGTGTCACTCTCAGCAAGCCATGATGACGATAAGAACTGATCAATGAGCTTCTTCCTTGTATCCCAGACAGGGGTCTGAGTCTCTCTCTTGAAATGGTATAACCATAAAACTACTGATCCAGTCCTAGAGGTCTTCCCTAGGGAACTATTATCACCATTTAGAAGGTAAAAATATAAAACACATGGTGATCCAATCTCAAGCATAGCAAGTGTCACACCCATCATATTTAAAATTCCATTAAAAAAACTAACATTAAGAAATAATGAGCCCATCCAAGGTTTAATTAAGTCAAAACCCCTTGTCACACCCTCAACACTTAGGTTAAGGCATGATTTGGCTATTAAGAATATGTATTTTAACAAATAAACCATTTATAAACTAATTATTAAGTTTGGAAAGGCCTTTAATTAGGGAAACCAGTTGTAACATGAAGGGTAGGTCCTAACTCATGGCCCACCATTCCTTTTAAATTTAAACAATATTTTAAGGAATTTAACCTAAGTAATCACGCTTAATGAGATTTATAGACAAGTTAAGACAAATGGTATATTAGGACTTAAAGGTAGATGTCACCATTTTGAGTGGTATATGTCAATGTGATCAACCCAATGAGTTGATTCTCCACTCTCTAGGGTCTCACTAAGCATGATTAAGTGACCAAATTAATTTATTTACAAACATTTATGTGTCTATAGAGTTGTCTATTGTGTGGTGCACTATAGAATGTTATAGAATGGGGTGAAACATAAGAAAGAAGATATACCACCTACCTTTGGTGCATAAAAGATCACTCAACTATTGTTGGATGTTAAATTGAGCTAAAACAGATTATATTAGAGAAATAGTTAAATGCCATAAAAATTGGGAAAATAGGTCACACAAAAATAGAATAATAGAGGCGAATATCAATAAAGGATGGAAGGAATATAAGTATAAAGCTTCCTCAGTCATTTAGATGCTTCTGACGGTGAATGATTTGGATGATAGATGAAGGAGAAATGGTGATCCCTATATTATGTAAGGGAGAAACCCATGAGAGAAGGGATGAGATTTCATCCACTCTAAAATATAAGGGATAAGGATTAGTTAACGTTTTAAATTCATTAATGCAAAAAAGTATAAATTCACCCATCCATACTAGGGCACTTGGTTTGGATACACGACTAGCCAAAGCATATACCAATCATGCACCATACCATTGTCAAAAGAGGACCCCATATGGTCTATGTGAATGTTTTGGCTACCCATGTGAATCCCAAATAAAAAGATTCTAGAAATATTCTGATTCAAATTACGTAGGTTTGTGTGCATCCTTTAACTGTTATAGGGAAACTATTCATATTCATAGTCCCCATTGTCTAACATCACATTTTTAGAAAAATAATTCCAAGTGGTGGCATGATTTATCCTAACCGTGTAGTCCTATAATATTTCTATGCTTTGAAGCTATGGGTTCCGAACAATCATCGAATATCATTGTGGTCTCCGAGACTCTATTAGGAAACAATAAAAGGACTATACTATTAGATTTAAATGCAAAAAAAATAGTCCATACCTTTAAAAAAATCTTAGAAGTTACAACCTCCCCTCTATAAGAAAACTCATCCTTGATTCTCCCTTTCAAGGGTTGTAAAACATAATCTGAGAAAAACTCCATCCACTAGTTTAAAACATCATCCTCTTAATCCCTGGTCCCATATTGTATTCATGTTTGCTTTCATAGAACCTAGACCAGTGGGAATGACCATCCTCGAAGAGACTTTTTACTCTGATCAATAATATGTATTGAATTCTCTTTATATGATGCATCCATCGCCATCTCAATATCCTTGGGATTGAACAAATGGGACGGGTCAAGATGATACTGTCGATGCTGTAATATGTGGAAGATTTTGTGCAAGTAATAATACATGTACGATTAGTATAACTGATAGGATACCCGTCCAACTATCTCCACTATCTAGAAAGAATCGATAAAAAGAGGTGACAACTTTAACTATATTCAGATTTTTTTATGACCCAACTTTGGAGAGACATGCAGAAAATCCTAATATCCCACCTCAAACTCCATAGGTCTATTGTGATGATCAGTATAAGACTTATTCCTAGATTAAGCTATAGACATATGCTTCTGAAACAATTGGAATTGATATGAGGTCTCCTAGAAGAGATGAGGACCCAATAGTGTTGTCTCACCTTCCTCCAACTGGCTTAGAGGTGAATGAGATGACCTATCAGAAAGGGCCTCATATGGAGCCATCTGAATTGTTTCTTGAAAGCTATTATTTTAGGAAAAATAAACCATAGGTATATTTTCCCCCATGAACCTCCAAAATGATGGATACATTTCGAGAGCATATCCTCTAACACACAAATTATCCACTCAGACTGCCCATCAGTCTGAGGTTGATATGCTATACTAAAGAGTACATGGGAACCCAATGCCTACTGCAACACTCTCCATAACTGTTCGGTAAACCAAACGTCCTATTTTGATATAATAGGATAGGGATCACCATGAAGGTGCAATAACTCCAAAATATAAATCCTCCCAAGATCATCAACTAGGAATGACTCCTATATCAATAGGACGTGTGTGACCTTGGTCAACCTATCGATGATCACACATGGTGTATCACTACATTGAGGGTATATTGGGAATCTCATCACTAAATTCATGGTAAAATCATTCCATTTCCAAATAGAAAATTATTGAGGTTGTAGAATCCTAGATGGTTTCTGGTTTCCACATTCACCTACTGAGAGGTGAAGCATATATTAATAAGAACTTATATCTTTCTCTTCATACCCAGCAAAAAATAATGGCGGCACACATTATGGTACATCATGCTAAGACCAGGGCGAACGTCCCAAACATAGGCATGAGATTCCCTCATCAACTCTTCCTATATATCAAAAGGAACCCAAAAATTACCATAATAGAGTAGGGTTACATTCTTATCAAAACCTGACCTAGAGTTGGGTTCTCACCTATGACACTTTTCCCTCTAGATGAGTCCCTCATAGTTAAATAGTTGCCCTATCTAGACCCACTCTATAATGGATGATGTCACTTCCACTACTTCTAAAACATTTTATCCATGCAACTCCATATCCTCCATGTGCAACTCATAAAACAAATCTACCAACTTCTAATCACTATTGGCATACTATATTTCATGTGTCTGACTATTTTTTCTCAAGGAATAATCTATGGAAATAGCCTTTCTGAGTGTATAAGAAACATCAAACTCCAAGGAATGATGGTACTCTACCCACCAGCACTACCTATGATTCTTGTCCCACTATGTGAAGATATATTTGAGACTTTTATTTTCTATGTATATAATGAACCACACACCCAATAAGTAGTTCCTCCAAAAGTATAAGGAATGAACCACAACTGTTAGATCTATCTCATTAATAGGGTATTTCAACTCAGGAGGAATCAGCTTGTGGGACCCATATGATATAACCCGATTATCCTATATCAAAAACACTCCAATATCGATCACTAAAGAATCACACAAAATAGTATAGCCTCTTCCCAACTCCATTAGAATCAGAATCGGTGTTGATGTTATAATTCCTTTTAACTTATGGATAGCTATCTCATAAGATGATGGGCAGAAAAACTTCACCCCTTTCGTAGTCCAGAACATAATTAGCACTGAAAAGTTGTACAAAATTTAGTATGAATTGCCTATAATATCCACATGGCCCCAAGAATCTACATATGTCAAAGAAGTTCTTGGTTGATTCCCATAAAACCATGGCAATTTCCTTCTCTAGCCTCTAAAATTATATAATCCAAGATGTGAACATTTCTGATCCAAAAGTGGAATTTACATAGATTCACGAATATTTTGCACTCTTTCAGCATATTAAACATGATCTCAAGATGGTTGGCATGGTTTTGTATGGTGAGAAAATACACTATGATGTAATCTATGAAGACCACCATGAATAGACCAATGTATGGTTGTAAAATCAGATTCATCAGATCTATAAAGAAAATCACCTCATTTGTAATGCAAAATGACATAACCAAATAATAATACATGTTATACCTAATAGATAATGTTGTACATGTAATATAAGATTTATTTAAATTCACCTGATGGTAACCTGACCACAAATTGATCCTGGATAAAACAATCACTCCTCAGAGCTGGTCAAAGAGTTCTTCTATACGAGGTAGTGGATACCAACTCTTCACCATAAGATGGTTCAATAAAAATTAATATATGCACAAATGGAGGTTTTTATCCATATTCATGGTGGAAAAATATTAGTTAAACCCATGTCAAAGTGTTCGGAAGGATAAAACCTTTTGCCTCAAGATTATACAACATATTCTTGTGTTTCTCACTACATGAGAATAACCTATTAGCGGTGGATTAAACCACTGCTAAATTGCACGTCTGGAAACTATTAGTAGTGGATATATCCATTTCGAAATGGTTTAAATGAATCGTCGTAGATGCCTCATTTTTCGGTAGTTCTGGTTTTTTTAGAGGGGGTTTTACGAACGATGTTTCTCTTTTATTTGTGGCGGTTATAACAGTTAAGAATAAAAAACACCCCCTCGCCAGAAAAGTGCCTCTAAAATAATCAAAAACCATCTTGGAATACATGAGGATGTTGGGATACTATAGAGGTGGTCAAAACCGCCTCTATGTGTAAAATATCTATATTTATCAGTGGTAAAAACCGCCACTACAATTTTTCCAGTTTAATTTAGTGTCAGTTAAAACTGCTTCTAAAAGATGATCTGAGAAAAAAATAGCATCTCTGCATCCCCTGCACCAGTGCCCCGAAAAAAAACCATTCCAGGAATACGAATAGTCTAACATAATACATACTAGTCAATATGAAAAGAGATTCTTAACTAAGCACAATCAAATGAATCTTTTAGTCAAGGAATGCATATAAACATATCACATGGCCATTAGACCTTTAAAAAAATTATAAACAAGTATTTCTGTCATATTTCAGGAAAACATTTCCAAGCCTAGGTTCAACCAATTCCATCTATACCATTTTCAACCCTGACATAACATTTCATATCAACATAAATCCCACTTGTAATATATGATGAATTGTGTATGATATTCATAATTTATGGTCATTATCTCATATCATTATTCTTATCATATGCTTTCATATTATTATCAATTGATATCTCTCACCATTACCCTTAATGAACATCTGATTTGACACATTCTTTTTCTTCCCTAACCACTAGCTTATAAAGAACTACTACCCAACCTGTGAATTAGCATGACACGATCAATCAATTACAGGTTCACATAAAAATAATTTTAATTTTTTCCAAAAGGTATTATTTGAAAATAAGTGCAAACAAGAATGTACTTATATTCTATAAAAGTGAGTACTAGTAATGCATATTGAAAAAAAAATGCATACAGTAGTCATGTCACAATTACTTTCTATATAAGTGAAAACTAGTAATGTATACTGGAAAATAAGAACATATATGAATATGTATGTTGGAAAAAATAAAATTAGTAATATATATAGAGAATAAAAAGAAATGACATTTTTAAGAATAAAGCACATCCTTTAGTAATATAAATCAAAAATTAACAAAGAGAAACTACAAACATAAACTCATGTATGCACTTATCTTACGAGGTTAATTTTTTGTGATTGTATCATCATTAATTATTCAACATCATATTACATCTACCTCTATTATGATAATGTAAGAAATGAATTGTTTGGTAACTCTACAATAAGGATTCCCATGACTGCATTTAGATTCTATGAGCATTGTTGACATGTAAATTTTATCAATTCCTTCATTATGCTCCAGATATAATCAAGTAATTCAGTCTATCATCACACCCAAACAATGATGCTCGAGTCCATATCATCTTTATTTTACATCTTATTCACCCTTGTGAATAAAAAACCCACCCTATAGTGATGTGAATGACACCCTTTGGTGATAAAAGTCAATGTAATCATAGTAGAGGAACAACCATTCCATCCCAAGAATGATGTCAAAACCATCATATCGAGTAAAAGAAGGTGTCACACAAGGTGAAACCCACTTATATCAAGGTACAATCCCTACACTGACATAAATTCTCTAATAAAATCCCCAAAAAAGTTTTTAGTGTCATAACTTCATAGGAAAACTGAATGTCAAGCCCAAGGATCTCCACAACATGCACAAATATGATGGAATGAGAAGCACCAATATCCAAAAAATTAGATACTAAAGTGGAAGCTACCAAAATAGTACCTCTCACTATAGAAGGTCCAACACACTATTCCTCACATATTGGTCTCACTTTATAAAGTTATACTGATCTGTGTTCCTAATATATAGCCTAGATACCTTGAGCAGGTCATCTATGCTATTGGTGTATGTCTTATGTCCGGATGTTGTGACAATGAGCACCGCTTCGGACTGATTGATTAGCCAAACAATATCTCCCATACTAACATGAAACTTATTTCCTCACTCCTAAATGTTGAATTATTGTAGAAACTCATTCACTGTATACTATATAAAAACATCTACAAATATACTATTGATGGATCATCCAACTTCAATCTCGACACTAAACTTGATTACTGTCACACAGTCTCCCCATGTATCCTTACCTCCCACACCAATGATAGAAATTATAATTTCCAACCCCAATTCTCTAGAAATTATTCCCCTTATTATAGGTCACAAAGTGTCACTTCCTTCCACCAAACACTTTTCCATTGGGTCACGAAACTGAACTACCCTTCTTTGTGCCTAAACCTTACCTCGAGTTATGTTATGTAATAAGAACCTGATTTATTTTCGATATGGTGGACAACAAAAATACATTCACCTATGATCAGACAACATGATTGTTCATGAATTCAAATCATATCACCCTAGATGGATCATCCATAAGAAAAATATTCAAAAAAACTAAAATCTCAAAAAGTGAGTCAAACACTCCATAACAAACATATAACCATACTCTAAATGAATAAAATCTTTGGCAATTTCAGCCCTAAAATTCTATGGAAAAAAATCCTCATCAAAAATGAATCATAAAAAAAGAATCATCACAATAAATAATCAACATATATGGTTCATACCACACTCGAGAAATCAAGACATGAAAGGAAACATTAGAAATCAATAAAAAAAGGAATCATGAGAAATCAAGAAACTGTAAGGTCATGAAACTTTTTGGTGGAAACTATGTTCCACAAATGATACATATACAAACCAACTGTTCCCATATTTGTCCAACACATCAACAATACAATTAATCACGGTCTGATGATGAACATGTATCGTCACCCTCTCCACCACCTTCTCCACTTTCTGTTGTCACCTATAAGAACATTATATTGAAAATTAAATAGTTTTCATATTTATTTTTAAACTTAGAACCAATAAAAGTTTAAAAACTAAATGATGTTTATTTTTTGTGATTTACCTACATACCACTAGTCTATGCACTACCACTAAGGGAATATCTGCTCATCTGTAAATATATATCAGTCATCGCTTTCTAGAATGTGGATATCTGAGCCCCCTGGTCTTGAACTATGGTTCATAGAGAAGCAATCTCCTTCCGAGAATCTTCAGGTATGGAGTGACTATAATCAAGAGTAGATGCAGCTGGAATCCCTAGTGGCCTACCAAAGACATCAGATGTTACAAGTCTAAACCCCATCCCGCGCACTCTATCAGGATGCTCCTTCCCAAGGACTTTAGCAACCAGGTCATCCAGAGAGACTGAGTAGGACTTCCCAGGATTAGAATCCCATATTAATTTAATTTTTACCTATAAATCATATATCAATATATATTAACACATTAAAAACTGATAATAAGTTATTATAAAAAAAATGACTTCATACCCCAACTTCTTTTGTAGCCTCATTAACAAAACATCCATCTGATTTTTTGTGAACATCTAACCACACTTCAGTTCGGGATGGTTCATGCCCTAAACTCTATAAATGCATTAAGCAAAGAGAAATCGATAATTTAATATATTAAACATATTATATTGCCTTATAAATATTTAAGCTAATGAAAATATTATGATATTTTTTCAACTTCTAGAAAATATTTTTAACCCCGCAGTCTGAGGGATGACATTCTTAGACCGGTTTGATGCATTCTGTATTGAGAGATCCTGAAATTATTAAAATTAAATTTAATATTAATGTATTCAATTTCATATCTTCTTCATATACATGTATAAATATAAAATGAGGGTAATATAATTAAATATATTTCAATACCATCTGCTTATCATCATGATGTTTGTCAACAAAAACATTCCACTATTTTTTTGGTACCCCACTGGGTAGATACACATACATTTTTAGAACGGTAAACAAAGTATCGTTGACATCGCACCACAATATCCGTTTGAAGAATTTCCATTTTTACCAAGATTTTTCAATGTCCACTTTCGTGCTATCACATCAGCAACTATAATGTGGAAGAACATCTGTACACAGAAATTAATTTTGAATATATTAGTAACGTGACATTCAATTAAACCATAATGTATTAATATTACCTTTATTTGGGAATCAAAAACTTCATTTTTCCAATTTGGAAGAATATGTCTCCAATAATCATAAGAAATAGGTAGGGAAATAGGCTCCACTACCAGTTGGCCTAGAATCTAGCCATGTAACCTCGTGGCGTCATCCGTAGGGACCCCAAATGAATCCAATGGCATGACTATCTGCTCACCATTCATATTCCAAAAATCTGAACTTTTTATGTTTTTCTCTACGGTTTTATTTTTTCATCTTAAATGAGAAAACAATTAGTATAAATAGAATGCAATAAATTTATTTATATTAAAATTTGTACCTATGACGGTGACCCTACAGTATACCCATGATGAACTGGAAGGGGTGTGCTACCGCCCCACTATTGAGGCTCCTGAAGGAAGAGTCAATGACTCAGCCTCTAATGGGACACCCACAGAGGGTGTGAGGGATGGTGCAGGGGGAGATGGTGTAGGGGTGTAGGTAGTTGGTGGATCAGATGTCGTGGGGAGGGAGACAAATGGATCATCATCTGTCGCAGTAGTAGATGAATTCATGTACTGCTTCCTCCTTGGCATTCCTGTCATTTAATAAACTAAAATAAAGTTCATAATATATATTACAAAACAAATATTCAGAATAAAAAAATTAAAAATGATAATATATTCCTAGTACTAACAAACAAAATATATATAACAATTATAATGAATTACTGCATAAATGAAATAAGTGGTCGATGAATGAATAAATAACAATACATACAGTCATTTTCCCATTCAATAATGTCGGTTTACTACTCATTACTTCATCCACATCATTCATACTCTCTAAATTAATATTTTTAATATCATGATGGAAAAATAATTCTGCCTCTTTTTGTTGATGAGATTCAATTTTAGAGTTCAAGTCTTCTTCTTCAACACCCATATCATACAAATCTATTTGTATTATGTGAGAAACTACACTCCACCCTTCATCAACAACATCATTCCCATAATATACCATTTTTTCATATGATGATAAAATATATGGATCATGCAGTTCACGATCACCAACATCCTTCAAGTGAGAGAATTTCACATAATTAAATTGCAAGGAATCTCTTCTAACACCTCAAATAATATCGACCCAATTTCATTTGAATAACACAACAAAAAAATACATGTGGTAGTTTATGTCAATAATATCAAGCAGATTTTCATAGTATCCCACTTCATCAAATCTAAATATACCACTATTCTATGTTTTCAAACCCACTTCTCTATCGACTATATAAATTATAAATCCATTCACATTGTAAGCATCGAACTTTCTAATTTTTTTTATTGGAACTATAGCAAGAAACATAAAATATTCTGACAACTATGCTCGAGTATCGCTATTCATGATCTAAAAAAAGAAATATTATTTATTTGATTTACAAAATGTATGTGTCAAACAAATATTCATATTTATTTCAATATTTACAAACTTACACGTTGTGGAAACCATCATACAATCTCTTCGTTCACAGCTTTCATTATATCTGTCTCATTTCGTGTTAGGCCTCTCATTAGTCTCTTTGTTTGTATCCTCAACTCTTCAATAAATGGATCTACAATTTCACTATTCAGTAGCACATATCTATGTGCCTGTAATAATTCCAATTCTGTTAGTGTCACATTTGAGGTCCTCCAAATTGATCGGCCAATAGCAGGAAATATTTTTGATATCTGATGTATTTGAGATTGATTTGATGTGTTTCAAACACGTACAACTAGATTAAATCTTGTCTCAATATCATCCATGTATTTGGAACAAAAGGTAAGACACTCCTCAGCCAAATAGTCTTTAGTAATAGAGCCTACTGATTGAGCATTATTTTTCATGTATGATTTCAAATGACCAAGATATCTGTGAAATAAAATAATCATAATTATTCATTTATTTAAATTCCAAAAATTGTTTACATAACTTAAAAAATATAAATAAAATAACTCTCAATTGGATACATCCACCAAAAATGAACGGGGACTCCTAATTTAGCTTCCTCTACCAAATGCACAGTTAGATGCATCATGATAGTAAAAAATGATGGGGGAAAGATCATCTCTATTGCACAAAGGGTCAATACAGACCTCTCCTGGAGGTTGTCAAGATGAAATAGATGTAGAAATTTCTCAAATAATTTCATGAAAAATGTTTAGAATTGGAGTACAACAGTAGTAACCTTTTCAGGTAATAATATACGCAAAGCCAATGGTAGTAACTATTGTAACAAAATATGTGAATTGTGACTTTTCAATCCATGTAACTTATGATTCTTCAAGTCAACACACCTCAAGATGTTACTCGAATACCCTTTAGATAATTTCACATTCTTTAAAATTCGAAGGAATGTATCTTTTTCCATATTTTTCATTGAAAAAATTTCCAGAGCATACTTTGCATTCTCATCTAGCCGGAGATCACATTTTATGTTTATCACTTGTAAGTCTTTGTGAACATTGAGATGATCTTTAGACTTTCCATGATCATTATGTAATGTGAAAATCAAATTTTCACATACATTCTTCTCAATAAGCATCACATCAAGATTATGCCACACCAAATTAAATTCCCAATATGGATGTTTGAAGAATGTTGATTTTTTCTTCCATTTTTTCATTCTTATTTCACTTGACAATGCACTTCGGATCCGTTTTCTACTATCATTAAAATGATGAACCTTCCCAAATTCTGTTTCAACATTTTCAAGCTATGTCAATATTTCATAATCAGTTAACAACTTTGGAGGTTGTCTGAAATCAATGATACCATTAAATTTTGATATGATCAGCCGAAATCTATGAGATGCATCTAGAAATATTCGATGGCACAAAAATCACCATTTTTTATTATGAGGTAGTCTTTTGGCCTCAAAATCATTGTTACAAATGGGACTAGCCAAACCCATGTAAGAGTTACAGCCAGATAAATTCCCAATCCCAGGGAAGTCACTACTAGTCCACATTAAAGCAGCATGCATTTTGAACATTGTTTTAGAAGAAGAATCACATGTCTCAACACCGTTGCTCTATATATCTTACAATCTGTCAATAAAAGGCTGCAAGTATACATCAATATCATTTCCAGACATTTTTTCTAGTAATAATCATCGAAATGATAAAATATTTTTGTTGCATACACATCCACAAAGGCAAATTGTCCGGGATCAAAACAACTAGCCAAATGATATAACTGGTCCTCAAAGTCCCAAATGTGTTGAATCTATCGGCAGCCAATCCCAATCGAACATTCCTATGATCAGCTGAGAAATATGAATGTAATGAATCAAATAACTTCCACGATTGTGAATCTCATGGATGTCTCATTACCCCATCATTGTTATTATGTACAGAATGCCACTTCATGTGTTCGGCGATTTCTATTGACATGAATAATCATTGAAATTGAGGCTTCAAAGGAAAGTAACGCAAAACCATTGCAGGTGTGTTCCTTTTCTTCGTCTCCATGAAATTATGTTGACTCAGACTTCCAACATCACCCTTAGACTACCATCTAGAAGAATAATTTTTTTCAATTCTATCTACTTTAATCCTCTCTCCAATAAAGCAAACAATCATTGGGACACACATGTATTTTTGTATAATTCAGACCAAGCCTATTAAAAACATTTTTTCATATCATAAAAAGACTTGGGGATTTTTTCTTTAGGAAATGCATCACGAATAAATTCTTATATCATAGACATTTCCTTATTTTTAATTCCACATAGAAATTTTATATGGTATAACATCAGAAGAAAAGAATGCTTTGAATATTTGAAACACCCACTATACAACTATTGATTTCCATCATCAACTAAATCATGAAACACATATTCCTTGGTGATGTTTTCTCTTACATTTCGCACCAGAGAATAAAGAGGTGGATCAAATGATATGTTACAATCTTGATCTGGTTGTGTTGTAGTCTCAAAAACATCACTTGTCATGTTGAAATTTGTAGCACCCTCATCTGGTTGTTTTGTTATGTTTTGATGTTGATATTGGTGTCTTGTAGTGATGAATGCATCATTTATGAGGTTTTTCATTTCATTTTCAATTGTCGATGAAGTTGGGACCTCATTCTGTGGATTAACATCAGTGTTCAATCATTCTACAATGTTTGATTCTCTATGCCAAATCCAACACAAATATTGATTAGGGAATTGCTTCTGTATTAAATGTTCATAAACTTCATCTCACTTCAACCATCTTCTAAATTTACATTTACGACATGGACATCTTATTCTCCCTTCAACGGATCGATTATAAATTACAAAATCTAAAAACTCCTTCAAACCCTTAATATACTGAGGTACGATCCTCAATAATGTGATCCAGCTTTTATCCATGTATATGACAATGTGCCTACACAATATTAAAAAAAATTAAAACACATAGTTACTACTAAATAGAGAAAAAGATTAATAAATACAATAGTGTAAGATTACAGAAACATAATATAATAAAGATGATCCATTGGTCATAAAGTAGGCGTAATATAATTTTACTTATTCATGGAGAATATTCTCAAGTTTATGTGCTATGATGTAGTGAAATCCATACTATTATTGATGTCCTCACATGAGGAACTGCATATGTTGGAGCTATATTAGATCTTAGAGTCTTGGGATTAAGTATAGTAAGTTCATCATTGGGCCTATAATATTTGACCTGCACTTCCAAAGTAGGATTCGTGGGTATTTTGTTCAAGTAGAGTAGGCCTGGCATGAACTCAGGTTTGTCTGGATGTACCGTTGTGTTTCTTATGCAATTTTTATTGAAGTTTCTTGGTATCCATGTAATTTTTTACTACACTAGTAGAGAATAGATTCAATGCATGAACATAAGTATCATGATTCATCACCATTAAACATTTTGACATGGTAAAGAGATATTAATATCCACTCATTTTTTAAATTCAATAACAATTAGTATTTAATCAATTTAGTTGATTAGATCCAGTTCGATTGATTATTTTCCCATAAAATTCTTAGATTTCCATCAAATTTTCCTATGAGAATTAATCTAACCATCCCATAGTTTCCATTATCCCATAAACCAACATCAATACTCATCCAATGAGTTCAATATCAATTACATTATCAATTTCATAATCATGGTATTCAATGATCAATCATAAGCTACCACAATGTGATACACTCAATAGGGAATATAGGAACTACAAAAAGTAGTTTGGAACCAAAACAATCGTCCATTTGATAACAATAAATCAAATTATACGACAATGAATAAGAAATATGGGAATGTCCATTTCTAAATTTAAACATAAACAACCCATCAAAAAGCTTCACATAATAACCCAACAAACATAATAATACAACTCTCAACCTAAGGAATCTATTTCTATAAACCATATGACAATAAATGGAAAAAAGTGATCCCTTATCTTAACAAACACCACCCTCCACTTTTTTCCATCAAAACCCCAAACATCAATCTTAAAATGCCTCTACCACTCTAGAGCACACATATATAGAATCAAAATTATTTTAATCATCGGAAACACAAGGGGAAACTACGTCCATAAAAAAATTGATAAAACCTTTAGAAGCCAAGAATAGACTCACCTAGTCCCAAATAATTATTTACATAACCAACCTGATCATTACCAACTTGAATTAATAGATTCATTATGCATAGGTTTTATATTACTTTTTTAACAAGTTTTATATTCCTATGTGAAATTTATATTATAAAGTATATGTTTCTATATTTTTAATACTTTTTTAATCACATTTTTTCTAAGTATGTTTTGTAAATCTGATTCATTGGAAGGAATATAAGTCTGATACCTATACTCTAATCATTAGACAATCTCTGAGTCTGATTAAATTAACAAATGTGGTTTGGGTTTTATTTTAGTTTAGTTTTTTAAATAGAAATTCACCACCCAATATCTTGTTTCTATCATATACTCTTACAATACAATGTTTTCTACATCGATTAGATTTAATATTATTGAAAATTAATTTAATTAAACCATATTGAATGGAACCAAATCTAAATGAACAAAATAATATTGAACTGAAGACATGTAAGACTCATTAAATATATCTAAATAATACAATACTGGATAAAAATATTCGAAAAGGAAATTAATAAAACCATATTTAACATTCCAAATCCAACATAATTAGAATTGAAAAAAAACATTAATTGAATTTAATGGAATTGAACACAATTTACCCATATAAAACTAAACCTAACAAAACCAAATCAAAATTAATTTAGTCAAAATGAAACACAAAACCCTAGAATGACATTTATTGATCCAAAAAAAAGATCTAAATCTATGTATTCAATATTCGGTTTCCCCTTAGACGTATTTTTCCAAACTAAAATACAATGACATGTCCAAAAATAGGAATTAAATATGAAATATTTTTAATAAATTGATCTAAAAAATATTAAAACCAACCAACCTTAACCTTTACACAATTTCTAAAAAACTATTTATAACATGTACACATTTATTTCAAACCATTTGAAATAAAAAATTTAGAAACCCATTGCTTGTAAGATAATTTCATGGTCTAACCAATCAATTACATGGGTATTTACTAAAACGAATAATTTTAAGACCATTAATGCTCCACTCATATACACTGATTGCATAAATTTATTCCATTAAGTTAAAATTTCAAAAATAATTTTATATTAAAAACTATTTAATTGGACGAGTTTAACCTAAATCATTACACCTGAATCATTCAATTTTAAAAAATAAACCCTGGTATAAAATTAACAAAACCATTATAAAACATTTAAATTGTCTAATTTTATATCTTATAAATATTCATATTGACAATCAACACTTTAAAATGTATCAAAAAATTTCAAATTAAAGAAAAACTGATCAATAAAATCATAAAAATTTTGAACCAGCCTATCGAGAGTAAAATTAAATTGAATCAAACTGAATAAAATCAAAGCTTAAATGAATTAAAGTGTAACAAAAGTTCTGAAAATAATATAAATCGTATTTTATTTCATTTAACTACCCCAAATTCAACTAAATAAAATGAAAAAAAATTGTATAAAATTGAATTGAAATGAACCCAATCATATATATTCAATATTTCTAAACACTACTTTAACTAAAAATACTAAAAAACTATAAATTGAAAAACAACAAAATAGACCAATCCAAATTGATCTGAACAAAACTAGATCAAACTAAACAAAAATATATTTAACAAAGATAAATTCAACTGATATGTTTTATTCAAAAATAGAAAAAAAAATATGAATTCCATAGAAACATGAAAAATTATCCTAAATAATACTTTCTCATAGTACACTCTCTGGGAGAAGGGGGTCACAGGGTCGTGGGGGGTCACGTGGTCGTGAGGTCGTAGGGGTTGCAGGGGAGAAGGGGGTTCGTCGGGAGAAGGGTGTCACCAGGAGAAGGGGGGTCGCTGAGGGGGGGGGTCGTTGGGAGAAGGGGGTTGCTGGGGGTCGCCGGGAGAAGGGGTTCGTGGGGTCGCGGGGGGGGGGGGGGGGGGTTGGGGAGAATTAGGGTCGGGGTCGGGGGGGAAGGGTCGAGAGTGTAAAAAAAAGATGATTTCATAGAGGTTTATTATAAACCATTGTGAAACCAATTTACAAAAAGGTTTAGCAGTGGTTTTGTGAACTGTCGCTACAAAACCGCCGCTAAAGTCAATTTATGTTGTAGTGTCTACAACTCGGTAGGTTTCATAGTATAAGAAGGAATATACACTAGAATTACACCTAGCACAAGATTGATAGTGAACTTGACCTCTCTTTGTAGGTAATTTAGATAAATAAATATGGATGAAATCCATGAAATAATCGAGAAAATGAAGGTAATTCCACCAGTTTCATTTACTACACACTCATGAAGATACATTACATCTAAGATTTCACAATACCTAGCCCTTAATTCATGGGTCGATATTTCCCATCATGTGTACCCTATTTTCCTTTATGGATATGTGTGCTTCCCCCAAGTGATGTAAAGGACACCCACTGGTGATAGAACTCCACATGGAAATGATAAAGAAAAATCCACTCCATAATGAGAGTGGAATTGAAGTCATCCATATCTAGGGAAAATAAATCCCACAGAAAAAGGTAGCCACCTATCTGTAGGGGAAATTCTGGAATTGATGTATACCCTCTATTCAGGCACCAAGCAGTGTATCAAGATACATAACTCCATAAAAGTACTATATATCTCATCCCAAAATCTCCCCAATACTATATAATATAAAGGATTGAAATACACCTACCTCAAATAGGAAAAAAACTAAATTGGAGGGTACTAGAACAGTACATTGTACTGTATAAGTCCCTACACTATGATCCTTATGAATAGAATACATTGTATAGATATGGCATAAACCACAACCCCAAAATACTTCTTGACTAGCCCAGAAGGTATGCTCTGCTAATGCTGAAACTATGATACCCGACTACCCCATCCTCAATCGCATCCATAAACTATTCAATAGGTAGAAGACTAACTCCCATCATGAAATGGATCCAATTATATAGTACTTCAATGTAGTGTCGGTAAGAATCCCCTTTTGGGTATTGGAGTAAAATATAGTAATAAATGTTGGAGGTGACCCATTCTACCACAATCTCGGCACTCGATAATTTTCCTCGTACACTGATTCTTTTTATATCCTATTCTACCACACTGATGACACACCATATAGCCATTTTTTCATGCCACCTGGATATTATTACCCCCACATGTACCCTATAAATGATTTTTCCAGCTACTAGTTAAACCACTTCTATACCCGTAAGTCGAACCACCCTGGCTCACAAGGTCGGATTCCCTTAGGTTCTACTCAGTGATGAGGTACTGGTCCACTATATTAGAAATAGTGGTCAGTTATGAAACTTTCACCTATAACTGGATGGCATATGAAATCCCATACTTGAATTTCCTCATAGTGTTATGCTCTTCACTGGTAAAGGTCGGTGAAAATTCTATTATTAGGGGAATCAATATGAATACTCTATCACTGACATGTCAACTTCATAATGGTTTCTGAACTCCCGAGCATGATCTGATCTCATTGTATATTGAATGAAGTAGTTGAAAAAGTTGTTTGAAAGTCTACCTTGACCATTCCTTGACATAAAATATCCAAAGTATGGAGTCCCACCAATGCTTGGAAAAGTCACATGGAATATAAGTTACAAGCTTTACCCTCTGCTCTGGATTAGTCTCAATATTCTCAAAGATGAAAAAATGACCTCTTGGTATGACTCAGTAGCCAGAGGAATTCCAACCCACAATAAGCTAAGAGTATGCTAATGCTTTAATCCATGGGTCAGCTCTTCCATGGTAAGTCCAGGTCAAGGATAACATTGAAATGCTTGTGTCAAATGGAAGAATTTCTCATGGAATTGAGCATTAGTGCCTAGTTGAATATTTGTAGAAGGTGCCTCAGGAGGTACTAAAGGAATTATCATCGATGTATCAAGGCCCAACACCACCATAATGTGATCTTCGCCACTCTCTTGGTGTACAGAATGAGGCTTCCATGCTGGTATAGCTCTAAAATTTCCAAGAACACTGCACAGATAAGATTTATAATGGATAGGAAAAATTATTAAAGGAAGGTACATGCATAATTCATTACATTGAATTCGTCACACCTCTCTTTCTAGCCTTAGATTTAGGCCTAGTTGATAAATAAATTCATAAAAAGATCATGATACATAGTCTTCTTCCCACAATTAGGGTCGAGTCAAGGTCAAGATCTCACATTACACATATAAAATGAAAAGTTCATTTCAAAGGTTATATTTATTTTTAATTCACACGCATTTATGAATATATATTCCATACTATGGTTGAATTATATGGATCACCATTTCAAATTTATAAGGGCCCAAAAACCATATAAATTGGAATGTGTTGTCCACTTAAGCTAAACCATAACACATTCCATCCCACGTCAAAATTGGTTCATGGATTAACATTCTGTAACTGACTACTTAAGGTGTATTCTTTAACCTATTCTAGAAAACAATTCTAGGTTAATGTAGGTACTTTAAGTTTCAATTATGTTCTCACAGTTCAACAAGTAATGTTAACACATATCTATATATATATAATAAAGGCACTAATAATATGTAAAAGGAAATGCACATAGATATTATATATGGAATTACATAATTCATGGAATACTAGTCCTATGATACCTAGAATGATGTAGGGTTTTTAATATGCTCGTATATCCTCGAGCTAGTGTAAAAACCCATAATATTTAAAAAAACAATAATAATAACATCAAAAATCAAGTATGTTACCCAAAGGTGAAATCCATGAAATTATAAAAAGTAAAATAAATAATAGCATTTACCCATCCCATTTAATTTGGGTTTCCCATGTACATGGGATAGACACTCCCAGGAACATATAAAATACCAAATTCCAATATCCTAGTCTCATATTTAAAAACCAAATTCTACGAAAAAAAATAAAACTAAATTCTTTGGTTCCACATTGTATCATCCCACCTCAGATGCTACATAGTAATACCCCAAGACGGTGGGCCACAAGACCTCATGAACGCCTCGTCGTATGCTAGAGGCTTCCAAATAGATGTGAGAGTCTACGGTTTTTCTTGGGAAGTCTATTCCCTCACAGATCATAGTGTATCACAACAGTAAATAATAAATAAGAAATAGAAAAAGCAGACAATATAATGAAAGGACTAGTAACCCCCATAGTGGAAGAATTAATAGAGAACAGACAGAAAAATAATAATGATCAAGTGGGATCTGATTGATAAATATATACAAAAGGTGATGATGGTAATCATGTCATGTAGTTTTAAACAAATTATACATAGGGGATAAAAGGGATATAAGAATATACCACATGCTATATAATAAGTAAAAAACCAAAAATGGAACAAATGTCATCATGGGAATAGGCTTGATCCCTTTCTCTCGTACTCTATCCTAAGGACTATAATCATACATCAGATAATGGTCGTTTCCCTTTATCAATACATGTAACCATGAATTCTTCTTGGGTACCAAAGGTAGTCTAAGAACGGTGTGAGATATAATCAGTAGGCTAACACCAATGGTGTCTAGGTCAATCTAATATGGGAATATAAAATGAGTAGTGTTCCAATAGATAATGAGTGCAAGGTAAAAAATAAATAACGTACAATGATCTCGGTTCCACTAGGGGTAATCATCCATTAACTACCTTATTTGGCCTAATATGGATATCTCTAGACTATGGAAAACTGCCCAAGTTTGAAAAGTGGTAAGAGTAATTAAAAGTAAAGTGTTAAAATATAGACCATCCCTAAGAACGTGATTTGGATTGGAGGGCTCATCCTAGAAGATTAAAATCCACACTCTAATTATTTTAATTTTGTTAGAATATTTAAAAATTATGAAGTATCACCCTAATCCTATCCAACGATGTCCAAATGGAATCCCAAGTATCACTCTAGGGGATCTAAAAATGTCCAATTTTGTGGTATTTCTTTCAATAGGACCCATAAATTAGATCCCAACTGTCATTCAAGTCATGTAATGAAAATGATAAGAACTAGCCTCTGAGTTCATCCCTAGAATTGCATGTAGGGGTCCAAGTCTCTCTTATGGCATGGTAAAACCATCATTTCAATGAGCCTATCCATGGGGTCTCCCCAAGGTATCTAGTGCCACCCTTCTAGTGGTAAAAAAGAAAAAATCATGATGATCCCATTCATGGCTTTACTAGTGTTACCACTAATATATTTAGAATTACATTAAGAAAACAAACATTATGTAAGGACAAGACCATCCAAGGGGTGAATAAGTAATAAACCCGTGTATAACCATTGAAATAATGTTGAACGAATTATTTGTCTACTATGAACATTAATTTTATAAAATAATCTATTTATAACATGATTAAAATGTTGGGAAAGGCCTTTTTACTAGGAAAACCAATTACAGCATGAAGGATAGGTCATAAATCATTACCTGCCATTCCTTTTAATTTCAAATATTATATTGAGTCATTAAACCTATAGAAACAAAATTCATGGGATGTTTAGACAATTTAATAAAAATATGAAATTAGGCCTAAAATGTAGATTACACAAATATTGGTAGCATGTGTCAAGGAGATCAACCCATGGGGTTTGTTCGCCACATTCTAGGGTCAAATCGGGCATGATTAGTCATTGAATTTATTTTATTTATAGATTTTCATGAATCTGTAGATGGGTATGTCACAAAACACAATGGATCAAGTTATAGAATGCGAGAAAACATGGGAAATGGGCTATACCACCTACATTTGGTGCATATAAGACCACTCGTCCATTTTCGGCCCTTGAATCGAATTAAAATGGATGATATCGTAAAAAATTGTCAAATTACATGAAAATGGGGAAAAAGTGGTCTTACCATGATAGTGAAATAGATGATAAGAGTAATGAAGGATTAAAGGAAGAGGAGTGTAGATCTTATCTCAATCTGTCTGATTCTTTATAAGTTGGATTATTTAGATGATGGATGAAGGAGAAATGGTGATCCCTAGATTATAAAAGGTATAATCCCATAAGAGAGGGGAGGAGAGTTAATCTATTTGATAAGATAATAGAGAAAAAGGGGTTAATGTTTTAAATTCATTAAGGTGAAAAGTGTAAATTCACCGACCCAGATAGGGGTGCACATTTTGGCTACACTATTGGCCAAACTATGTACCAACCATGCACCATAAAACTATCCAAATAGGACCCTGCATGGGCTTGGTGCACAGTTTGGATAACCATGAAAAACCCAAGAAAAATCATCTGAAACTTTTCTAATACAATTTTTATAAGTGTTCAGGAATCCATGCATAGTTTTTTTGAAACTATGTAGAGCCATTATCCCCATTGTCTCACACCATACTGTTAGAGAAATGTGCGGGATGGGCTGCATGGTTTCTCTTAACCATGTGTCCCATTAATATTTCCCAAACATAAAGGCTCCAAGCCCCGAACAAGCCCCAGACAACCTCTTACCTTCCCTGAATCCATTAAGAAACCTTAAAATAGCTAAACTAATAAATTTAAGCTGAAAAGAATTGTCTATTACTTTGATAAAATATGGATGTTACAGGAAGAACACAAAAAAATTCCTAAGGATAGATTGACATACCTACCACAAGATTATTACCCACTTTTTAGTTTTTGTAAACGAAATTTTTTCTTGTATAATTTTAATTATATATAAAATAAAATAAAAAAATTAGGATCACAACATAAATTATTTTTTACTGGTAACCTTGGGTTAACCTCCAAGATACTATCACTTTAAAACTACAAGAAATAAAGCGTAAAACATAAGAAAAATAATGAAAAAGAAATAGAATTGGGAAAGACAATGGATAATTTTTAGTTTTATCCCCAAGTGGGTTCTAGGTTTTTACTACCCCTAGTCAAGAAGTTCCAAAATTTTATCCTCGATCAGAAGGTGGGTTTGGTTCCTTTAAGATAAATCACCACATTTGAATTTTCCCGATGTCCAGGAGTAGAAACCAATAATGGAAACCCCAAAATAATATAATGAAATTAACAACCCCCAAGAAAGAAGAAATATAGAAGTTTTGGCCTAGAGTGGGAGTGAAAAGAAAAGAGGGGTGCTCCCTATTGACTTATATGATGTCCTCTTCTATATGGTATACAGGTTATTATAGAAGATGTAGTCAAATCACCATATTATTTTCTCAATTTTCTTCTTCTATAACTATTTTTTTGGTAACTTCCTTAACATAAAAGTCCAAATCCATTTTGGATTTATTGTTAATTTTAGTAAAGTAGATGTGAGAAAATAATTCAACATGAATATGATTATAACATGAATATTCAATAATGAAATATTCATTTTCATGTAAGTCGTCTTGGAAATTGATCTCTTAAAGTAATAATAATAGAAATTTAGTATCAATTAGTGCATCTTCATAATCATATTCCAAATAGAGGGAGATAGATAGATTGGTGATGATTTTTTATTGTCATGTATGGGAAAATAATGTTTCAAATTATGTTCAACAAAGTGATTCTATGATTCTTCTAAGAAATGTTGTTCTCCCATAAGTGCATCATCTCACATGTTTTCTTCAGGGATATCCTAAAAACACGTATGATTACATGATAATGTTATTAATTCCTTCAGTATTTTCTTCTCAACCTCCTTCGGTTCATTAACATAAAAAATGATTGGTGAAATCTCCTTTACCACTCATTCTTGTTTTTTTTTTATTCTATCTGATCCAATAGTTAAAAATAAATTCTTCTACCCTTTTATCTAGGCTATTTAGTTTTGTAGGTATTGTTTATTTTCATTCAATTAGTTTTAACATAATCATTTTCTTCTGGTTCTTATTGCTTAACTAGATATTAATCATCACATGCATAATAATCGCAATTAGAATACATCACGGATAAGAATAGTTTTTTACTTTTTAAAAGTTATTATTTTTTATGTCTTTTTTCTAAAAAATATATGTGTGTATGTTTTATACCTCCATAGAAATATCTAAAAATTGATTCAAGGGGTTTTTTCACAAATACCTAATCAATATTTCATTTACCTAAACATGCAGCATAGTGTTCACCTTAGGGCCGATCTCGAGGAGGTAGGTTACATGGCATATAATTTATATTTTAACTATTTAAATTATAACTAATATAAGTATAACTAATATAAATATTGGGTTTCAAATATAAATTTATCAATTATATATATAATGGAAATATAATTAATATAGAAATAATAATGTTAGAAAAAAATGAGATCCTCCCCAGAGAACACCCAGAGTGAACCTTCATCATCTCATTATTTATTTCAATATTTCCTAGTGAACACACTCCATAATATGTGGGAATGTAATATTCTTCCAATTTTTTGAATATTTTTGAAGTAAATGATCTCCAAGTATACCTCATATCCACCTCTTTGATAAAGGGAAAGTATTGCAGAAGAGAAAGCTAAGATTCTTTTCCATAGTAGAGACACAAAGGAATATTTCCCACTAATATCCCCCTCAACCTAACTCTAATAAAATATGAAATCGTAATAATTAATGTGTAATTTTGTGTTTTCAATCAAAATTCATCCCCTTGATTATTTCTTGGGTTAGTTACTCATGACCATGAGTATAAGACATCATCGTGGAGATGAATTTAGGTGAAAAAAGATAAAAATTATATAATGAGAGGAAGAATAAAAATAATATATAATAAAAATTCACAATAAAATTACATCAAAATAAAACCCAAAAAATATAGTGAAATTGGACAACTACATTTTTCCGCCCTATAAAAAGGAGGTGGAGTACCTTTTTAAAGGAAAACGAGTAAAAACATTTGGCTCTAAATCTATCCAATGGATGTTTTAATGTGGTAAAGATAATAAATTATAGGATTTGTAACATTTTTCTTTTTTAATGTTGTAAAAATATCACTTCTATATTTTCCTATAAAATTTTATCTCATTTAGACACTTTTAGAAAAATTTACATCCTATATACTTAGGAAACTTATTCTGGTATGGATGGATATTCAAAGTTCAATTCACCAAATCCCTAATCCATTATGACATTTAAATATTTTTAATAACACATGGAAACATAAATAAAAAAACCTATAGAGGACATCTTCATCAATGTAAAATTTTAGATTAATTGGGCATGTATGTTTCGAGATATTGTCTCGTCTTAATCAATTATTCATATATGGGAATAGATTCCATGTCCTAAATTATGAGCTTCTATTAGGATTTAAATATTTTTATTATGCATATATTCTTTTTGAGTTAAATTTATACTATAAATCAGTCAAACCTAAAACTAATAATATATTTTTTTGGATGAATACAAAAAATCTTATTCCAGAAATACAAAAAAAATTAAAAATTGTAAAAATAAAAACTAATGAAAATTTTAATTTGTCTAGATATACATGTAAACCCATAAAATGTGATAATTACCTATAAAATAAAACTTTAGTGGTATTAAATATTGAAATTAAAATTAAAATTATTGAAAATATTGTCTTTGTCAAACCAGTGATGGTTGTTTTCTCTTGGACTCTTTTGTGTGGACTTTAGTTTGGGTGGTTTACATGGTTGGGTTTGGAATAATTTTAGGTTTTATGGATGAGTGACCATTTTTAATGTATCCTTAAAGTTATTTTTTATATATATTTTAGATGATATACAATTTTTTTAATTATTCATGTGATGTTCAGTGGAGTTATGGCATGAGAAAAACCATGAAGTCATTTTCCTGAGGGCATGTTTGTTTGTTCTTTATGATTAGTAGATATTTTAAGAACCATTAATTCAATGTTTTTAGTTATTTACATTTATTTTATGTGGACCATGAGTTGTTTTTTTTAGTTATACATGAGAAGAACATTGGTTCATACATGGATACTTGAGGATATCGTTTTGTTTCTTCTTGGACAATGGATGCCACTGGGCTGTATTTTAGTCATAATCACCATGGGAGAGTATTCTGAGAATTTATATCTAAACACCAACATATGTTATATGTGACCCTTATTTTATATTTGTGTTATTTTTTTAATGAGTAATTTCACTCCATGTTGGGATTTTGTGGATTGGTGATCCAGTTTTATAATCCTTTGGGGTGTTTCTTGGAGTAGTGATCTCTTTGTTGTTTGAACCAATTTATTATGGTTGGATAAAGTTAGTATAGTTTTTTAAATTCAATTTATATATTTTGGTAATGTGGTTTACCAAGAAGATTTTCTTGCATGATGTAGAATAGGTAGTTGGTTTTTCCACCATTGTAGATTATTTCTAAATGGTGGGGAGACCTATGTTAGCTCTCCTCTTTCATAGGACCTCTATTGGATCCTTTTTCAATCAGTTCTTAATCATGATTTCTTGAGGGAGTTTAGTGATACATAATTATTTATATGGTTGTTTGAGGACCTATATTTTTCTTTGAGGGGTTTTCTTATAATTACATTACATTTGACCTCTTATAGAAAAAAATAATTTCAAGGGATAGAAAGTAATATGGTGGAGAGAATTGTGACACTCACCATATCATTGTATAGATTCTTAAATGTTGTTTTATAATTTTTAGGTCATTTTATGTTTTTGTATATTTTGTATTGACACAAGGAAATTTGGATTTTTTTCTCTCTATAAACATTTTTCATGAATGCTTTAGAGAATACCATGTAGATTCACAAACATAGTTGGTTTTTTAGTACATTGTTTCCTACACACAGCATGTCTTCATGGGTGGCACATAGTTTAGTTCAATCCATGTGCATCCTATGAGAAATTTTGTCTGGCCTTTGTTCAGTATGAGTGGTAGTGCATGACTTGTGCATAGTTTTTTAAACCTTGTGATAATAATGTGAATCCACTCATTAATTTTACGATTCCATTTTTCATGGTTAGAGGATGATTTATCCAACTGGGTGCCATTCCGGGTAAACAATGTGAGTGGGTTTTGGCTAGGAAATGGAAAGTTTATGGTTGGTGAGTGGTCTATCAAATAGTTTAGGGACACTATATAAGAAACAAAAAAATCACAAAATAAGAAATAGCTGAAAATTGGTGTTATTTTCCTCGTAAAAGAAAAGGAATAAGAGTATGGAAGAGACTTGCGGATTGCATGATCATCTGAAGGAATTATGATTGCATGACCATTTAAAGGTCATGTGAAGTCTTCTACCATAGGGCATAACTCATAGCATTTCCCATAGAGCCCCATTAAATGAGTCCTTCAACCCATGAAAAGGATACAAAGATTACCAGTGGCCACATGATGATAGCTGAATGAGCACCCCCATGATGCATTGTTTTTCATTAGAATGTTCCGGAAAAACCCTTTCAAGTCATTCAAAAATAAAGACAATGAAATTACAATGATTGAGACCCCCAGTAGTTTCAAATATCATGTAACAAATCACCATTGGGATGAATAGAATACCTTGGTGATATCTAGGAAAACATGCATGTCCTTTGAACCATTTTAGAATAAAATTATGGAGATAAAGAGTGAGAGGCGAGAGGTGTTCGCAATCACTGAAGAACATGTGACGTGCCCGATAAAACATCGTGGGTATTTGTTGACTCTCCTGTTTCACCTTGTGGATGCCCTCTGGCTGGTCAACTTTTCTAAAAAAAAAGTCCTCAGGTATGTCCAGAAATCTCTTTCAGCGCTTGAAGGACAGATGGGTATACCTGTCCATGACATGCTTACACACACCCTATATGACCCACATTGGTCAAATGATATATCATTAAAAAATTGAGTAAAAACCTTAAACATTGCTCATAAAAACTCCCAAGACCTCACAAACCTTTGTCATGTAAAATGGAGAAGATGAAAGGGAGGAGTCGATAAGGGTTTTTGGTCACTGAAGGAGGTGCGATGTTCCCCAAGGGATCCAAGAGACACCATGAGACTGTGGAAAAAGTTATTCCATGTCTCCCAAAAGTCCTTTTTCTTGTTAGCCTCTCTACATGGGAGTCTTCGAGCGTATCCAGATAACTCCACAACATTTGATGTCCAAACAGACAGATTTGTCCACAAAATGCTCATTCACCCCCATATGACCCATATTGGTCATGCAACTCATCAGTGAAAAATAGGATAAATATCATCGACATCACTCATGAAATTCTTTATGACTCCCAACCATTGTCACATAAAAAAAAGAAGATATAAATGGATGATATGGGAGGTGTTCAAAATAACTAAAGGGAATGTGACATGCCTAAATGATTGTCCCTTGAAACCACCATAGAAACCATCTTGGTTTCACACAAGATCCCAGAAAAGTAACTTAAGATCTTGTGACTGCCTCCCAATAGGAACTTGGAACATGAGAAGACAGTCTGACATGTCAACATAACAACATGGAAGTCCTTCAAAATGTCCACATGATCAAATGAGCCTTAATCTATTGGTAATAATCTGATAAAAGAGTCATTGGAGTAACGCCCCGACCCCAGTTACCTAGAGTCGGTGCATTATTACATTACATTGGCATGATCATAAGAAAGATCAAGTCTCTAATGACCGATTCGTTTAGTAGCCTTGGAATAACTATATACATTCATAAAGTTTACATTACATCATAAAATGAAAAATACAACAATATAGTCTCCATAGTCCACACTCTTATCCCCTCATACTATCCCTGCAGGTCATTCATAAAATACTTCTTCACATACTGGGAAAAATAAAACATGGAAAAGGGGTGAGCTCAAATGCCCAGTAAGGATAACAATATAGAAGAAACATTCATAAATAAGAATAAACATTTAAGGAAATTTATAACTAAAAAAGCCTTTTAAACATGAACTTCATCATAGTATGGAAAAAATAAAATGAAATAATTCCATTTACTTATTTACATGGATATTCTACTAATCAAATAATCACATGCAATATCAATAACCACTTTCATAATGATGGAATGCATAATGCCAGAAAATCATAACCACATATCCAAGGCCTCGTGCCAAGACTACAAATAAGATTTTTTCAAGGCCTTGGGCTAAGACACTAGTTTGTCTCCTGAGACCTACTGATGCATCGAGGAGCTATAGCGGGCTCCACCCATCACATATTAATTCCAATGCATTCCAATATGAAAAGGTTTAAACATAACATAAACATTCGTATTAAAACTATCATAAGAAATGTAAATACTTCATCCATAAACCATGAATGGTATAAAAATAACACTTCCACAGTCGAACATATCACAAAACCTTCAATACAATATAGAAGTTTTTTATTATAATAAATCAACTTCAAATAAGCGTAAAATCCATCAATGGATGTTGACATAGATGAAATCAAAACTCTTTTTAGAGAAATATATCTTTCTATTTTGAAATAATTTTAAGAGTCATATATTTATAAAATATAACATTTTCTTTGAAAATATTCTTATAATCCTGTAAGGGAAGCTTTGACGATTTTATTACGGCGGAAAATATCTGCACCCGCCGTATAAGTTAAAAAAACATTCTTACCTTAATTCTGTCGAAAAGTTTAAAAAGGACCTCGTATGGAAAATGACAGAAAGATTCCTTTATAAACATATTATAAAAAGTCAACAAAGGTATAAATGAATTTATACCATATTCTTTAAAATAGTAAGAATTATTTGAAATACATTTTTAAGAAACATGGATGTGGATGATAATGAAATCCCAGTTGATTATTACGTATAAGAAACCTCGGATAATGAAGAGATTGTGAAATAATCCCTTACCTTGTACTTTTCCTTAGTCGATGGTTTGTTAACCTACTGTATAATAGTTAAAACATTGTTATTAAATTATAAAATAACCATATACATAATTATGATATCATATATGATCTTTTAACTTTTCTTTGTTAATAATATCTAAATATTATTGTCATTTCGGGTGTTAACTTACTCATTTTCTTTTATATGTTTTGTTATGTAAGACATGATTGTTATGGATAGGTTGTATCTTATTCATATCCAGAATGATATTAAGTCCTTAAACATTATTATTAATCTTCATATGAGAGTTATACGTGGATGGATACGATGGAGAATGAATCTCATCGCGTTCGTGGAGACGGTAGTCCGTACGTACGCACGAGCGACAATATCATTATTTTGATATTAAAATAATATTTAATTTGATGGTATATCATATATACAGAATCATTATCATGTTATATTTATTGTTTACATGAATTACATATCATTAGTATACCCATCCAAATAATAATATTTTGAATAACAATTACACCACGACGTGAAGACGGTAAGTCGTACGTACGCACGTATGGTGACATGTCATTCAATGGATGGATAGAATACTGAAATATGGTTGTACCATGTTTATAATAACATAAAATTATATATAATATACTGGATTTATTATTTTAGAATGGTAATAACAAATAAATATGAAGTGAAAGAAGAAAAGAACTTGAAAAAAGCGTGGTGAAATCATTACCTCTTCTTCAGGTTCTTCCTTTTGATTTGATAAAAAGGGCTCCATAGGTTGGCTTTCTAACTAAAGGAAGGCCTCTAGGATGAAGTTAGGGAAGTTGAGAGAGTATTTGGTCGGGGTTTGAACGAACCAAAAGGCTTTGAATGTGTTAATTAGTTAGATGGGGGAGTTCCCTTTTATAAGAGGGGTGAGGGGCACCTTTGGAAAAGCAAGAAATATTATTTTATAATAAATTCATATTCGGTTTATAATGGCTCCAAAGTGGATTATTTAAATTTTAAGGTGGTTATGGGTTGAAAAACACTCAACCAATAGATTTTATATAGGTTTGAGTCATTATATTAACCTTATCTTTTAGTTTTAACTCTTATTTATTTAGTTTGACACTTACCATGTCACTTTGTATTTTTATATTATATAGTTAATAAACATACTACATACCTCCAAGAGACCCCCAAGTGGTCCATTAGTGGTAAAACTATCATGATATAAGTCTCTTGGCCGAACCTTAGATTTTTAGGAATTTAATATCAATTAAAAATATAATATTTGTTTTAAAAACTTTTTTATGTCAATTTTGACACTATTTGGAAAATTGATTTTTGTGAAAATCATAAAAAAATTATTACTTCGAACAAAGTTAATTAAATAAATACTAACATATATTATTGACCTATAAATTAGTTTAATTCATAAAAAGTTTCAAATTATATTTATTTGGGTATTTATAATATTAATTATTTTAATTTTTCACTATTATGGTAATTACTACATCATCATTGGGTAATAAATAAATTAAATTATTTAATGTCTAAAATTTATAAATAAAATACCATTATGTATGAAATATTTTTAGATTTCTAATGAATATTTACAATCTAATTTATCTTTTGTATAACCCTATATTAACAATGTCTTAATAAATAAACTTTGATTTTAACTCTTTTAACTCTTCATTGAATTAAATAATAATAAATGTCCTAATCTTATCCAAGTGGACCTAACTGATAATATTTTATTCCTAAGGTTTTTTTTGGTCGAGATACACTTGTAAAATAGAATTAGGACATGTGTTTGGTAATATTAATATCATTTTTACCCTTAATTACCCTATTTACTTTTAACAGTGGTAAATAAAAGTAAAAAGTTACTATTCACCAAAAATTATTTTCTTCTCATTGAACCACATTTTACTCCTTAATATTAACCGTGTCTCTCAGATTTAAAAAATTCCACTGACAAAAGTGGTAAAATTATGTTTTATGAAAAAATCAATTTTTTAACTACCACTTAGTGGTTTCGCTATTAATCAAAAAATGAAGTTTTTCAGAAAAATACCAAAAATTCACCCTAGGCTAATTTCGATATTCCGAATCCAAAAATGAAGTCCATTTTGAAAAATAAAATTTATAAATTTCAAAAAGATTGTATTACTATTCATAACAGCTAGTTTGATTGGTTGTGGTGTGTTAGAACTCGATGTTGCGTACAACACACGCTATTTCATTATTCAAAGATATGTGTACCGTAGAAACTTGGGGTGTTACATTTTTCCCTCCTTAAAATAATTCCGTCCTCAAAATTTCTAGAATACTACCGCATGAAAAGACTCTGGTGGTTTTTCATCATAAGTTCCTCGGGTTCCAACGTTGCCTCTTCCATCTTATGGTTTCTCCACAAGACTTTTACCAGACGAGTCGTCCGGTTTCTCAGTACGTGTTCTCTCGTATCAAGAATCTTGATGGGCTCCTCGCAATAAGACAGATGGGGTTCTAGTTATAATTCCTCATAGGTGAGTACATGTGTTGGGTCAGGCATGTATTTCTTCAATAGTGATACGTGGAACACATCGTGAACTTTGGAGGGATTTGGCAGCATTTACAAATGATAAGCTACAGCCCCAATTCATTCTAGAATTTCGAAAGGTCCAATGTACCTGGGACTCAATTTACCTTTCTTACCAAAACATATGACTCCCTTACAATGAGATACCTTCTAGAAAACATGATCACTGACTTGAAATTCCAAATCCTTCCTTCGATTATCAGCATAGCTCTTCTGCCTACTTTGAGCTTCTTTGATATGGTTTTGGATTACCTTCAACTTTTCTATCATTTCCTCCACCAGTTCTGGGCCTACAAGTCTTCTTTCCCCAATGTCATCCCAACAGGTTGGTGTGCGACATCTCTTTCTGTATAACGCTTCATATGGTGCCATCTGAATACTCGAATGGAAGCTATTGTTATAGGAAAATTCTACCAGAGGTAAATATTGATCCCACATACCCTGAAATTCATGTGAGTAGGATCTCATCATGTCTTCTATGGTTTGAATAGTTCGTTCTGATTTTCCATCTGTTTGAGGGTGGTAGGCAGTGCTCAAATGAAGTTCAGTATCCAAGGCTTTCTGAAGACTATTCCAGAATATTGAAGTAAAATGGGGATCACGATCAGAAACAATCGATAGGGGTACTTCATTAAGTCTCACAACTTCATCAATATATAGTCTTTTTAAATGTTCCAGTGGTAGATCTTCTCTTATAGAAAGAAAATGTGTTGACTTTGTAAGACGATCAATAATAACCCATATTGCATCATTCCTTCTAGGAGTCTTTGGAAGTCCCATGATAAAGTCCATCGTGATATTATCCCATTTCCACTCAGGTATGGGAAGAGGTTGCATGACTCCTCCAGGCTGTTGCCTTCCAGATTTCACTTGTTGACAAACCATACATCTTGACACAAAATCAGCAATCTCCCTCTTCATGTTATCCCACCAAAAGTGTTCCTTCAAATATCTATACAGTTTGGTGCTCCTAGGGTGTATAATGAAATTGGAACTATGAGCATCATCCAGCAATTCCGTTTTTTAGATCAGGTATATCGAGAACACAAAGTATCTTCCCAAATATCAAAATTCCTTCTTCATACACAAAGTCTCTCAATCTCTCGTCATTCACAACTTTAATCTTCTTTTCAAATTATTCATCATTGGTATGAGAACTCTTAATCCTTTCTAGTAAAGATGGTTTGGAAACCATTTGAAAAAGAATTGATGTTTCACCTTCCCTGGTTATTCCCATGTTCATCTTCACTAGATCCCTGAAAAATGGATCCCTTTTAATTCTAATATTGTTCAAAAATCCATGATCTTCTCTACTCAAAGCATCTTCCACTTTGTTTGCTTTCCCCGGGTGGTAGTGTATCGTACAATCATAATCATTGAGTAATTTAATCCATATACTTTTCCTCATGTTGAGTTCTTTTTGTGATAAAATATACATCAAACACTTGTGATCAGTATAAATCTCACATTTTTCACCATAGAGGTACTACCTTCATATCTTCAAAGAAAAGATCATAGCTGCTAACTCGAGATCAGGAGTAGGATAGTTTTGTTCATGAATTTTCAAATGTCATGATGCATAGGCAATAACCCTATCATTCTGCATAAGGACACAACCAAGTCCTTTCTTAGATGCATCACTGTAAATAACGAACCCATCATTCCCCGATGGTAGAGTCAATATAGGAGAATTGACTAATCTTCTATTCAGTTCTTCGATACATTCTTCACACTCTTTTTTCCAAACAAATTTAACCCCTTTACATGTGAGCTTTGTTAATGGGTTAGCCAACCAGGCAAAATTCTGGATGAAACGTTGATAATAACCTGCTAAACCAATAAAACGGTGTACCTCAGTTATACTCGTTGGTGATGGACATTCTTGGATTGCTTTGGTCTCATAAGGATCAACAGAGATTCCATCTTTAGAGACAATATGTCCAAGAAAAGAAATCTCCTGAAGCCAGAATTTACACTTGTTAAATTTCCCAAATAATTCATGTCTTCTCAAAGTCTTCTGGATAATGCGCAAGTGATTTTCATGATCTTTGTAGTGTTTGGAGTATACGAAGATATCATCAATAAATACCACCACAAATTCATCGATATATATTCCTTGAAAACTCTATTCATCAGATCTATGAATACAGAGGGTGCATTAGTCAATCCAAAAGGCATTACTATAAACTCGTAATGCCCGTACCTAGTTTGAAATGCTGTCTTTGGAATGTCTTCCTTCTTCACACACAGCTGATGGTATCCAGATCGAATTTTAATCTTTGAAAAGTATTGAGATCCATGGAGGTGGTCAAATAAATCATCAATGCGAGGTACGGGATACTTGTTCTTTATTGTTATTGCATTGATCTCCCAGTAGTTGATACATAACCTCATAGATCCAACATTCTTTTTAACAAAAAGAACAGGGGCTCCCCATGGAGAAACAATAGGGCGAATAAATCCCTTATTACTCAATTCCTCTAGTTGTTTATTTATTTCAACTAAATCTATAGTGTCCATTATATAAGGGGTCTTCGATATATGCCTTTATCTAGGAATTAAATCAATGGAAGACTCAACTTCTCGTTTTGGAGGATGTCCAGGTAAATCTTCCGGAAACACATCTACAAATTCTTTCACAACAGGTACATCATCTATTTGAACATTCCTTTCCTCACCCAGAGTCATTTCATTCTCTTTCTCCCCAATAATTGAATTTAGTTGAGCTACTAGGGGTGGATCTAGATAATAATTAGGTGGTGACGATTTTTCTCTAAATATAAGGTGTTCCTTATCATCATCATCAAAAATCATAACCATTTTCTTCTTACAATAAATCTTCGCATCATGGTCCTAAAGACAATCCATAACGAGGATTATATCAAACTCAATCATAGGTATGACGATGAGATCAGAGAATAAAGAACATTTATGTGCTCTAACGGGGACTAATTCACAAAACATTAATGCAATGATACTTCCCTTAAGAGTTTTAACTGACAACTCCCTTGTTAAATCAAATTGGAAATATCAAATTTTCTTAGCATACTAGGAAGATATGAAACAATGCGATGATCTAGAATCAAATAATGCATTTTCTAAACTTGGGGAAACCATTAAATTACATGCCACCACATCTTTCAGAGCTTCTACCTCATAAGTAGTGATAGCTTAAGCTTGGCCTTGATCCCTTGGACTTTTTTTAGGTAAGTTCCCCTAATGCTTAGGACATTCATTCGCATAATGTCCCATCTCCCTACAATTATAGCATTGGACATCGGTAGCTTCCTTCTTCCCCTTGCAATCACGAGCTTTGTGGCCTTTTTCACCACACTTATAACAGACTCCCATTCCTTTTAAGCAAGTACCGGGGTGTTTTTTCCCACATTTACTGCAGGTTGGATATTCAACTTTTCCCTTCTTCTCCTTATTTCCATTCCCAGATTGATCAGCAGATCTCTTCTTCTCTTGCTTTGCATTAAAGTCATATGACATAGAGAATCCCTTTTCTATCTTGATAGCACATGATACAATGTATTCGTACAATGAGAAGGATAGTGAGACTAATTCTCGACGGAGAAATGGTTTTATCACATCAAAGAAATGATCAATCTTTCTTCTTGGGTTACGTATATAATCCCTATCATACCTTTCTAACCTTTTAAAGTTAGCCTCATAATTTGTGACATTCTCATCCTCCTTTTGTCTCAGACTCATAATTTGTCTTTCCATATGTGCTCGATGGTCACGAGGAAAGTATTTTTCTAAAAATAGATATATGAACTCCCTCAATTCCATATTTGATACTTCATCATCTTCCTTCGTGTTTTGAATCAATGACCACCATTGATCAGCATCTCCAGTGAGGCGGTAAACTGCCATGATAACTTTTTCCATTTCACTACTCCTCAAAGCCTAAAATATTTTCTCTAGGGAATTTATCCATTGCTCAGCTACTAAGGGATTTGTACTCCCATTGAATGTTGGTGGTTGTTGCCTCATGAAGTGATCTAACATTGATCCTCCATGCTGCGGATCAGGGTGCTCCGTACGGGTAAGGTTATTATTCATAACTTGAGTGAGTTGTCCCAGCATGGTGATTAGCTGATCGGCACCAGTTGAATCACCATCTCAACTATAATTATCTTGAGCAGGAGGGAAATCCCTACATGGAGTGCGTGCATTGATACAGTCTCCATTTTTTCTACTAGGCATCATTTCTAAACAATGGCATAAAGTATATCAGTTTATGAATCAAAATACATAATTCCATACTTATAAAATACTTAACATAAATTGAAATATTTAGGGATATAATCCATAATCATAAAAAAAAATTCTTTGAGGAAGAATATACTCATAAACCCTTCATAATGATTTGAAAAGAAAATGAGAGTTATCCTAATCATATCTCCCGGGAGTGTCGTAACCAAGAGTGTTGCAAGGCCCGTTGTCGTGCACCAGTTCTCGTTTGAGTCTAGCTCAAAGCGGTGTTTTCGGGTTTTACACCTAGGTACATTTGTGCCAGAGCCGCCTCTACCTACTCGTATCCAGATAGGGATTTATTGCTCGCAAAACTCACAAAATCTCTAAAATACCAAAATTCTAGGATGTTCTTATATACTAATCCTCAAAGTCCATATTAGGTCTATGTGCTCTAATCAGAGTTTATCTAAATCTAGCTGCCATGTTTTGTACTAAACTTCCTCTGATACCAACTGTGATGCCCCGACCCCAGTTACCCAGAGTCAGTGCATTATTACATAACATTTGCATGATCACAAGAAAGATCATGTCTTGAAATACTGATTCGTTTAGTAGCCTTGGAATAACTATATACATTCATAAATCTTACATTACATCATAAAATGAAAACTACAACAATATAGTCTCCATATTCCACACTCTTATCCCCTCATACTATCACTGCAGTTCATTCATAAAATACTTTTCACATCCTGGGAAAAATAAAACATGGAAAAGGGGTGAGCTCAAATGCCCAGTAAGGATAAGAATATAGCAGAAACATTCATAAATAAGAATAAACATTTAAGGCAATTTATAAATAAAAAAATCCTTTTAAACATGAACTTCAACATAGTATGGAAAAAATAAAATGAAATAATGCCATTTACTTATTCACATGGATATTCTACTAATCGAATTATCACGTGCAATATCAATAACCACTTTCATAATGATGGAATGCATAATTCCAGATTATCATAACCACATAGAAAAGGCCTCATGCCAAGACTACAAATAATATTTTGTCAAGGCCTTGTGCCAAGACACTAGTTTGTCTCATGAGACCTACCGATGCATTGAGAAGCTATAGCGGGCTCCACCCGTCACATATTAAGCCCAATGCATTCCAATATGAAAAGGTTTAAACATAACATAAACATTCGTATTAAAACTATCATACAAAATGTAAATACATCATCCATAAACCATGAATGGTATAAAAATAACACTTCCACAGTCAAACATATCACAAAACCTTCAATACAATATAGAAGTTTTGTATTATAATAAATCAACTTCAAATAAGCGTAAAATCCATCAAAGGATGTTGACATAGATGAAATCAAAACTCTTTTTAGAGAAATATATCTTTCTATTTTGAAATCATTTAAGAGTTGTATATTTATAAAATAAAAAATTTTCTTTGAAAATATTCTTATAAGCTTTTAAGGGAAGCTTCAATGATTTTATACCGACGGAAAATAGCTACACCCACCGTATAAGTTAAAAAAACATTCTTACCTTAATTCTGTCGAAAAGGTTTAAAAGGACCTTGTTTGGAAAATGGCAGAAAGATTCCTTTATAAACTTATTATAAAAATTCAACAAGGGTATAAATGAATTTATACCATAGTCTTTAAAATAGTAAGAATTCTTTAAAATACATTTTTAAGAATTATGGATGTGGATGATAAAGAAATCTCAGTAGATTATTACGTATAAATAACCTCGAATAATGAAGAGATTGCGAAATAAACCCTTAACTTGTACTTTTCCTTAGTCTATGGTATCTTAACCTCTTATATAATAGTTAAAACATTGTTATTAAATTATACAAGAACCATATACATAATTATGATATCATATATGATCTTTTAACATTGCTTTGTTAATAATATCTTAATATTATTGTCGTTTCAGGTGTTAACATACTCATTTTTTTTTATATGTTTTGTTATATAAGACATGTTTGTTATGGATAGGTTGTATCTTATTCATATCCAGAATGATATTAAGTCCTTTAACATTATTATTAATCTTCAAATGAGAATTATACTTGGATGGATACGATGGAGAATGAATCACATCGCGTTCGTGGAGACGGTAGTCCGTACGTATGCACGAGCGACAATATCATTATTTTGATATTAAAATAATATTTAATTGGATGGTATATCATATATACAGAATCATTATCATGTTATATTTATTATTTACATGAATTACACATCATTATTATCAACATCCAAATAATAATGTTTTGAATAACAATTACACCATGACGTGGAGACGGTAAGTCGTACGTACGCACGTATTGTGACATGTCATTCAAAGGATGGATAGAATACTGAAATATGGTTGTACCATGTTTATAATAACATCAATTTATATATAATATACTGGAGTTATTATTTTATAATTGTAATAACAAAGAAAGAAGAAGTGGAAGAAAAAAGGAACCTAAAAAAGGGTGGTGAAATCATTACCTCTTCTTCGGGATCTTCCTTTTGATTTGATCAAAAGAGCTCCTTATGTTGGATTTATGACTAATTTTAGGCCTCTAGGATGAATTTAAGGAATTTTAGAGAGTATTTGGGCATGGTTTTTCTTAACCAAAAGGCTTTGAATATGTGAATTAGTGTGAAGGGGGAGTTTTCTTTTATAAGAGGGGTGAGAGGCAACTTTGGAAAAGCTAGAAATAATATTTTATAATAAATTAATATTCGGTTTAAATGGAACCAAAGTGGATTATTTAAAGTTTAAGGTGGGGATGGGTCGAAAACCACTCAACAAATAGAAATTAGACTAGTTTGGGTCATTATATTAACCTTATCTTTTAGTTTTAACTCTTAGTTAATTAGTTTGACACTTACCATGTCACTTTGTATTTTTATTTTATATAGTTAATAATCTTACTAAATAACTCCAAGAGACCCCCAAGTGGTCCATTAATGATACACCTATCATTATATAAGTCACTTGGCCGAACCTTAGATTTTTATTAATTTAATATCAATTAATAATATAATATTCTTTTTAAAAACTCTTTTATGTCAATTTTGACACTATTTAAAAAATTGATTTTTGTGAAAATCATAACAGAATTATTACTTAGAAAATAGTTAATTAAATAAATCCTAACATGTCATATTAACCTATAAAATTAGTGTAATTCATAAAAAGTCAAAAATTATATTTATTTGGTATTTATAATATCATTTATTTTAATTGTTCACTATTATGGTAATTAATGCATCATCATTGGGTCATAAATAAATTAAGTTATTTAATGTCTAAAAATTATAAATAAAATATCATTAGGTACGAAATCGTTTTATCTTTCTAATGAATATTTACAATCGAATTTATCTTATGTATATGTTTATATTGAAAATGTTTTAGTAAATAAACTTTGATTTTAACTCTTTTAACTCTTCTTTGAATTAAATAATAATAAATGTCTTAATCTAATCAAAGTGGACCTAAATTATAATATTTTATTCCTAATTTTGTTTTTGGTCGAGATACACTTGTCCAATAGAATTAGTACATGTGTTAGGGTAATATTATTATCATTCTTACCCTTAATTACCCTATTTACTTTTAACCATGGTAAATAAAAATAAAAATTTACTATTCAACAAAAATTATTTTCATCTCATTAAACCAAATTTTACTCCTTGATATTAACCGTGTCTCTCGGATTTTCTAAATTCTACTCAGAGAAGCGGAAAAATTCAGTTTTATGAAAAATTCAGTTTTTTAACTACCACTTAGTGGTTTCACTATTCATCAAAAAATGAAGTTTTTCAGAAAAATACCAAAAATTCACCCTAGGATAATTTTGATATTCTGAATCCGAAAATGAAGTCCATTTTGAAAAATAAAATTTATAAATTTCGAAAAGTGGGTATTACTATTCATTACGGCTAGTTTGATTGGTTGTGGTGTGATAGAACTCGATGTTGCGTACAACACACGCTATTGCATTATTCAAAGAGAAGCGTACCATAGAATTTTGGGGTGTTACAATTGAGGTAATAGACTCACGATCATTGAAATTCCGGTGATTTTCTCAGAATAACCTGCAAAAAAGACACATGAAGCCGCGTGGTGAGTACCCACTTCGTCGACTCCATACTAGACTCATACCAGATACGCTGCATAAACCAAAGACTATTTGGGGTGGTGATGCCTATAATCCCACACTCTATCACAAAAAAAATGCACCAACTACTATGTGAAGGTAACGATCGAGGAAAAATGCCACAATAATTGAAGTGTATTTCTTTGAGAAACGGACTGGGCTACCGGGCAGCCATATATTAGGTAATACACCATAGGGTAGCCGAAGTAGTCATGTGATAGGCATAAATAACATCACGTGATCATTCATGGATCACGTGAGGGATCTCTAGTAGGTTATGAGAAGAAAATACCCTGAACCTAAAAGATCACGTGAGACTAAAGAAAAAATGACACTGAATAGGACCAAGATATTCATAATACAAGGGTTAGAATCAAGATCAAAAAGAGAAGTCTTAAGTGAATAACAGGCTCACCGCCCCTCATGTGCATCACATGTGTTATTCAAATACATGTGATGGAACTAGGGCATGACATCTAGATCTTGTGAAACTCCTTTGAAATGTCATTTGGTATATGGGAAATACTCCATACGTGTTTGAAAAAATCACTTGGTTCCCCCATAGATGCCAATTTGATCTTATGAACCACCTTGGTCCATCACCCAGGACATGCGACATCCTCTGGACACATCGACTGACTCATATAATGGTGTTCACTCATGTTTTCTAAGTTTCATTAAAGCATCTCGACATAACAACCAATTTCTCATGATACCCTCTAGGAAAGTAATTTTAGACTCACAACACCCTCCAGACATGACGGCCTAGTCTCATGATGTCTCCTAGAAGTATCAGCAAAGATACTCTACATCCTTCAGACTGTTCCACACTGGCTCTTATGACACCCTATATATTTTTCAAGCCGGCTCATGAGATGGCTCTGACGACATGCCAACCGGGTTTCGCAACACCCACCAAAAAAGGCCAAATCAGTAGGGAGGCCTCAGTGTGTAAGCCCCATCATAAAGGTAACTATAAAACATTGATTCCTTCAATATTCACGATATGTAGGCCACATTTCCCCGTGGTTCGATCTCTATATTGATCATCTATAGAAGAACCAACATATGAGTCTCTTGTTCAAAGCAATGAAATTGATTACATTCTATCTCTTGTTTCTCACAAATGAGCATGGATAACATGGGCCTAGGGAGTTCCAATGATCATATCATATGCACCATAAACCTCTAAAATGGTATAGGGTAGCCTTAGTGTGTAGTCCCCAACATAAACCTAACTACAGGTAATCTGATTCCTATATACTCAGGATATGTAGGATGCATTCTCAAGGCCCGATCATCATATCAAACTCCCAAAGGAAAATCTCAACCAATCATTCCCATACATATATGTCCTGAGGCTAATCATTTATTCCCCTTGTTTCTAACACTGAGCATAGCTCACATGAGCTTATAAAGATTTGAATGAATACGTCATTAGGTATCATGAATGAAGACCCCTAATATAAGGTAATATACCTTGGTTCCATCCCCAAGAGCATCAACATACTATGTGGGTTTTGATTCCCTCAGTATTCAAGATATGTAGGACACCCATAATGTCTCAATCCCATCCTCAGAATATTAACTGCCTCCCCGCATGGAATCACATTATGAAGAACTTTGTTATATGGTTATAGCATATAAATAAGTTATTCTTCACTAGGTAAATGGATGAATAACCTAGAATACTTATGGATGGTTTCATTAATGTGACTCCCTTTTCTTGTCTACTGAAAAAATTAACCAAAAACCCATTTTTCAGAGTATCCAGCCCCATATTATGATTAGGAAGAGATCTATGAACATATCTTAAATCTATGAGAGATTACTAGAGTAGGAAATATTTCCGCCATAAAGGGTGTGGTGAGCCTGACCTCCCATACTCTCCACCAATGCGAGCCCCAAGAGTCGTTGGGCCTAAAAACCTAGACGACCGATGACCTTTGGAAAGAAGGTCTATACTCAGCTACAAATGGGGGATCCATTGGGAGTTTCTGGGAAAAGTGACAATGTTATCCCGATAAGAAAAACCATTTCATGATATAAAATTCTAATGAAACAAAAATGGTGAACCTGGCATGAATCTATCCAAATAAAAAACAATCATTTGTTACCCTTCAAGCCATTTTGACATCCCCTATATGTAAAAATAATAATAAAATCAAATATAACCTCTGTAATGGTAGAATGATTGGGTTGTAATAAGTCAGGTTAGTTTATTTTTAAATCCATATAAAGAATCAATAAGACTAGAATAGCCTTAAAAATTATCCTCTAAAATTAGGGTTCACATAAGTTCATCCTTATTTTGATAAGTCCAAAAGAGTGGAATGGATGAATTAGGAATAAATGAACAAATGAGTTAACTATGAATATCTAATTGAGAATATTATACATATAATACTGCACTAATCTATAACCTTGTTATTTGTCTTTTTCATAATTGCATATAATGCTTTAGTATCTCGATTCAAGATGATGTCAACATCATCCAACATTCATACTGGCAAATCATAGGCAACTATAACATTCGCAGCTCGCAAAGAAAAATCACTTGCATGGATACTCCAATGGAAAGTGAAAAATATGATGGTTTGGGAGTACTGCTGATATGGTATTATCCTGAACATGGAGGATACTCTTGAAGATCTCTAGACATGATTAATGGAAGTTGACATCACCCGTTGAAGACTAATGTTAAACTGGTGGATCTCATCGCCACGACCAAAAGCATCAGGAGCTTATCCCCATGTGATAACTGAAACCTTCCATATATAATGAAGGTGGACCTAGAATCCATATATGACCCCCTTTATGTTAATGAGTTCTCCAATTAGCCATTGTCAGTGACACCATCCCGTCAATACCCCTCAATTGCATAGTGAGGGTATCATCTGACACACAGCCTCCTCTGACACCCATGAATGGGCTGCAAGGAAGACTCATTGGAGGATAAAAGTATCGGATATCTAGGAGAGGATGCATATTCCTACTCCTTACAATGATTATTCCCTACATACTCAGGAGATACTAGCCAACAAGCACATATCCATACTCACACTAAACAAGTTTGTGAGCATATTCTAGATGAAAGCATGGGAGAGACTCAAATGCATGCCCCTATATATGAAGCCCACCATCATAATCTTGCGGTAAAAGGAAGATATAATTTGGTGCATATTCCTAATTCAATAGAAGACATCTATCAGTTCATCATGGAGATAGAAAATCTGTAGACTCAAATTCCTTCAAACACTTTCCTAAAATTCCAATACATTTTAGCAATGGCTGAAGAAATCCTTCGAAATATTATAGAACTATTATAGATGAAGGTAATGGTGCATACTCATATCCTTAAACCTTGGATAGTACAACACTCTGATCATCATGAAAAAGTTGTTGTGCCTAACAAAGAACACACCCTTTCTCCCACCTGAGAGGGCTATAAGTATATTCTGATAAATGGAGAGGAATCGGATCAGGCTCATAACTATAGGTTTTGGGTGCAGCAGAAGCGCATTGGTGGGTGAAACCAACATTAATTTTTTCCATTAATGACATTTAATATGAGATCTGTCACAATAATAAAATGTCGGATATTTATAATAGAAAGAAGAATGAATGAAAATAGGGGAGTCCCAAAAACCATATAGAGGATCATCATATGTTGGTTATAGTTAATTTAATTAAAATATGAGAATTTCCATGATGGAATTCTCTCTCTCTTGATGTTTCTGATCACGATCCGATGTTATCTGTCATTGTGTCATAGAATCCAAGTATAATATTCCTCTAGTGGTGATCCACTTGTGCTCAACATATCTCTAGATGTCGCTGAAGGGATCTCCGGGTGCTAGCATGGAAGAGCCTTCACTTACGATGTCCGCCTTCAATCACATTGATCTAGTGGAGGAGGATCTCTCTCTCATAGCTTGACAGCGTTCATGGTATAAAAAGAATTCTCCCTTGGCTTGGGAGATTTTCCAATTCCATTGTGCACAACCACAAAAAAAATTCCTAGGCTAATTAGAGTTATATAATTGGGATTTTAATTACATAGAATAATGAAATTAGTTAATTACTTTAAAGAATTTATTCATTTCATTTAATCCTTAGTAATACCCCATGTCTAATAATAACAGTTGACTATTATTATTACTTGAAATCTGCCCAGTGAATTACACCTAATATTATTTAATTAAATAAATAATATTATTTCTCATAAATTCCTAGAATACACGGCCTGCATATTAATATATACAAGGCATGTTCTTTTGTTTTTTCCATTCTCATTATTTCCTCCACTACATTTATTAGACCTTGAATAATGGATATTTATTTATCAAATAAATTTCACTGCATTACTCCCTAATAAATATATTATTTCACTCACAATATATTCTCTCGAATAACTTGTGTCGAAATAAATGCGATCAGACATCCTTGAATAATTATTAAACCACAATCGGAAATGATATTTATTCAACATGTTAAATTAATATGTAACTAAGATACTTAGACACATTTAGTGTATGACCATCTAGGAATCTTTCTCAGTGGAATTAGGCAGATCCTGCCTAAAGTCGGAGGTTAGAATCTAGAAACACGGCAAGGCACCCATACAGAAATAAGTTAACACCGTAAAGATGTGTCATCTCCTATGAATGGTTACCGTGTAATGTAGTCCCTTTGTCTCGATATATTGAATCAATTGGGTTGCATGCTAGTTCCATCAACCCATGTGCTCGATTATTATTTCTTTGACTTTCCAGGATTGAACTTTCCCATTCCTCACCATGGCCATGGATTTATTTAGGCTATATAAATTTCATTAAAGGGACTGAGATATCTACTTCTATTATGGAACATAAGGGACAAATATTCTCTCACGTTATCTATTAATTCAATATCACTCATGATTCACCGAATGTATCCTACCTTACTGTGAATAGTGTTTCATCACAATTTTCATCAATATATATAAGTGCGCAATTTTTAATACCGATTAATAATAATCTTCAATTCTAAGGACCAATACACATGTTCGCAGATAGAAACATCCAATGACACTATGAAATGCGTATTTCCTATTCACGGGTCTCATTCTCATAATATCTTCTAGGATAATACCAAGGGCACACACTTTAAGAAGGCGCCTCAGTCTTTTTATGAGTCCTCAGCCCCAATGGCCCATATTATTTGTGTCCCTCAAATAACATCATCCGGCCATAGAATATATATTCAAGAACAGTGTTTTGGAACTTCCGGGTTCTCATCATAGCAGGGATCTACTATGACCCTTTAACGAAATAGCTATCCTTAGGACATTATCACATTCATTTTCATGCAGAATAACAATCAAGATGTGAGATGGTATTTATTATTGAATAAAGAACAAAGTAGTTGGTTCTAGGCCTCCAACACCAACAGACTACCACTTGGACCAAAGCCAACTGCTGAAAAATTTTAACCCGCTAGCTCTCAAATGATATTCATGCTTCTATAGAGATAGGCCTTTAGTCATAGGGCACACCACATTATTTTCCATGGACATTCTTCTCACTACAACTTCAGCCCTTTGATATAAATCCCTCTAGATGTGCTACTTTTGGAGTATGTGCTTTGTATACTAATATGACATTATTTATTTTGCAAGATCCACCGTTGTAGTATTATCACAATACAATGTGATAGGATCTTTACATCCAGGAACCACATCAAGCTCCCAGAAAAAGTTCCAAATCCAGACTACCTCCTTGGCTGCATCTGAAGCTGCTAGATATTCGGACTCTACTATAGAATCGGAGACAACTGGTTTCGTTGAACTCTTCCAGCTCACAGCTCGTCCATTGAGACTGAAAACATATCTAGATTGCGACATCAGATCGTTCTGATCTATCTAAAAAATAGCATCAACATACCCCCTGATAGAAATCTCATAATCTCCTCCATACAGTAGGAACATATCCATAGTTATTCTCAGATACTTAAGGGTATTCATAATATTAGTCAAATGATGTTCTCCAGGATCTGCTTGATATGTTTCTACCATGCTCAGTGCATATGCAACATCAAGCCTGGTACATAACATGGCATACATGATGGATCCTATAGATAAAGTGTATGGGATCTTACTCATTATATCTTTCTCTTGTTGTGTATGAGGACACATTTTGTTAGAAAGGTGTAGGCCATGTGGAACTAGAAACAATCCCCTCTTGGATTGTTCCATAATAAATCTCTTTAGTATCTGGTCAATGTATGTACCCTGACTTAGTCTCAGTAGCCTCTTGGATCTATCTTGAATGATCTTGATCCCTAGAATGTAGGCCTCTTCACCCAAGTCCTTCATAGAGAAACACTTGTTCAACTAGTCCTTAACTGACTATAAGACTGGTACATCATTTCTAATAAAAAATATTTCGTCAACATATACTACTAGGATAATGACCACATTTCCATTAAATGTCTTATAAACACATAGCTCACATTTGTTCCTAATGAAACCAAATTCATTTATGACTTCATCAAATAGAATTTTATATGAAATGGTTGTTTACGTTAATCCATGAATTGATTTATGCAACTTGTAAACCCATTTGGCTTCACCTAATGTAACAAAAACTTCTAGTTTTGTAATATAGACATCTTCCTAAAGTTTCCCATTAAGGAATGCTATTTTGACTTCCATTTTCTAAATCTCAAATTCATGGTAAGCTACAATGTAAATTATGATTCTTATGGATTTAAACATGGAAACTGGCGAAAAGGTTTCACCATAGTCAATTCCTTGAAAATGTCTGAATCCATTAGCCACTAGCCTTTCTTTATAGGTTCAAATTTGACCTTCCTTGTCCAGTTTTCTCTTTAATACACATTTGAATCTAACCGTCCTTACATAAACTGGCTCATCGACCAGAACCCAGACTTGGTTCTGATACATGGAATCCATATCATAATTCATATCTTTTATCCATCTTGTTGCTTCTGATCTTTCAACTTCTTACTTGTGTGAGAGAGTTTCATCATTGTCTAAAAATAATAAATCACCATTATCGTGACTAGGAAACCAAATCTCTCTAGTTCACTTACCTCTCTAGAGCTCCTACACAGTACTTGTGTTTCTGGAACCTCTTCCACGGGGACCTGTGTAACTTTTTCTTATACAAACTCATGTGTATCTTGAGAATCAACTTCTTCAAATTCAATCCTTCTCCCACTATCCTTTTTGAGGATGTACTCCCTCTCAAGAAAGATGGATAGTCTCGCGACATTCACTTTATAGTTCGAAGGGTTATATAGGTAATATCCATTTGTTTCCTTGGGATATCCTATAAATATACACCTCGTGCCCTAGGGTGCAAGTGTGTTGCCTGAGAAGGCCTTAAAAAATGCCTCGCATCCCCAAACACGTGTGTGTGACAAAATGGGTTTCTTTCCATTCCATAACATAGAGGGAATTCCAGTTTCCACCTTAGCTGGTACTCGGTTTAATGTGTATGATGTAGTTTGTAATGCATATCCCCAAAAGGATAATGGAAGATCAGCATGACTCATCATTGACCTCACAATGTCCAACAAGGTGTGGTTCCTCCTTTCACTAACACCATTCCACTATGGTGTATAAGGAGGAGGGAGCTGAGATAGAATCCCAGACTCCTGTAGAAAAACGATGAACTCTTAGTTAATATATTCTCCACCTTGACCCAATTGAATTTTCTTTATCTTCTTACCAAGATGATTCTTTACTTTATTCCAAAGTTCCTTAAATTTTTTTAAGGCTTCTAACTTATACCTCATTAAGTAGACATAGCCATATCTACTCAAATCATCAGTAAAAGTAATGAAGTAAGAATATCCACCTTAGATTCTATTGGAAATGGCCCCCACACATCTATGTGCACTAATCCTAGAAGCACTGTTGCACTTTCACCCTATCCACCAAAAGGCAGCTTGGTAATTTTACCATGTAATCAAGTGTGACATCTATCAAGTTGTTTTAGCTCAGTAGGGTCTAAATATCAATCTTAGTAGAGCTTCATCAAGCGCTTCTTGTTTACATGACTGAGATGGTGATTCCAAAACTGGGTGATATATGAGTCATGTGAGTTTGTTTCATTATTGATTGCCAATACATGGTTTTCATAATTTAATACATATAAAATATTATTTAAATGTTTCATACCATAACATATGTTGTTCTTATAAAAGAGACAATCCTTTTTTCAAAACATGAAAATAAATCCATCCATATCCTAACATGATACAAAATTTAAGTTTTTGGTAACACTAGGAACATAATAACAGTTATCTAAAACCAAAACCATTCATGTTTGTAGTGAAAGGTGGTAATCACCAATGGCCAATGCAGCCATCCTCACACGATTGGCTGCTTGAATATCCACCTCTCCTATAAAAATATATCTAAATATACTTATTTCTTGCATTTGAATACATATGTGAGCCCCATAAGCTGTATCTAATACCCAATGTGAAGAAATTGAAAGATTGCACTTGATAACGAACGCACCATTAGCATACCCACACTTCAGGGTGCAGTTCCTCTTCCATTGTCCTTGCTGTCTACATGAAAAATATATTGCCTCTTGTACCTTGCCCCACCTCTATATATTCCCCTTCTTTGATGGATGATGTTTAGGGGATTCATATCATTTATGAATCCTTGGATACTTTTCCTCGTCCTACCTTTTTCTTATTCACCATAAGGATTGCGGTTTTGTCACGTCCCATAACCTTACCTACCTAGAGAATCAAGGTCAGAAGTTTTGATATACTCTTCTCATTGTTGCTCATGTTATAGTTGACAATAAAGCAAGAGAAGGTTATGTGAAGTGATGATAGGATGATATCTGTATGCAACTCGTATGAGAACTTAATCCCTAATATGTCCAGGCATTCAATGTATCCATTAAGCTTGACAAAATGAGTCCCAGATGGCGTAGACTCTCCAAGATTAGTTGTAAACAAATTATAGGAGATCTCATATATCTCATGTCACGCCTTTTCTTGGTAGAGATCCTTAAAGTGAGACATCATGTTATACGTGTCCATATTTTCATGTTACATCAAGAGATCATTAGACCTGGCTGATAGAATGAAACATTAGACATCTGTGGCGAAGGATGATGCGTAAACACCTCTTCTATTCTTAGAAATTGGTGTTGGTGAAAATGTTTTCCTTCTCGAGTATGGTTCACAATGATATGTTGGAAGTCATTTGTCTTATCATTTCTACAAATTAAGATGAGAAAAGTTTTATTACTTTATCATGATAAAACTCAGACAAATAAATAAACTAATACTTATTAGTCTCCCACTATTTTATCGAAATCCAATAGCCCTCACCATTGACTTTGGAATATTCTATTTCATGAATATTCTAGTGTAAAGGATCCATATATCCATTTTCATTACCCCAAATAGGGTTGGTCGACCAACTTGAAGGGTTTTAGTTAGAAATTTTAAATGCTAACTACATTAACTCACAACTCCTTGATCCGCTGAGTGGACTCCCCAATCCTAAAATCCTTTATATTTTTGATTTCCTCAACCTTTTCCTCCTGGTCACACCAATAGCTATTGTGGCAGTAAACCCTTGATTCAAACCAATTCAAGTCAACCCAAAATGTTTTATTAGAATTCCCTGATAATTGAAAGCACTCCAACTAGGGTTGGTCAATCACTATGAATTATGGTTTGGTTCTAACCAAGATTATGGAAGGCTATACCGACAAGATATTTTCTTTGAGGTATTTTATCGTTATATGTAAATTACTATTTTATTATATTTTATTACATTCTTTTTAGTATTATGTGGGATATACTTAAGTGATTAACCATGTCTAAGATAATATTTATGCATAATCCGGTCTTATTTTAGTTCCATCTTGCATGCTTGTTTAATTCATTAATTGTGTGATCGTGACAACACACCCACAATAAATAAACAATAAAACTAATGGAAATAAAATAAATGGTATGATAATGACCTTTTTCTATTGGTTAGTTTATCTAGCAGTTGATAAACTAACCCAAGACCTTGGTGAGAAACACCTTGAACCTTTTGGGTTCGTGATTACAGTTTTCCACATGTTCACTTTTGTATCTCCTTGGATTGTTTTCACCTTGGATCCTAGCTTGAGTAGCATCCACCATCTTGGGAGCTCCATCCATTGCATATTCTTTTATCTCACACACAGGTGAGGGATAAAATGGGTTTTACATAAAAGAAACCTTGGGCACACTGGCCCTACATATTAATGAGGAGAAGCCTCTCAGACCAACAAATTTAATTTAAATAAATAAATTAAAAGAAACCATTCACATACAAATGTCATGGTCTCTCTCAAGATCATCGATACATGCAACGATATTTACACATAAATAAAACTAGCATTCAATTCTGTAATCATTATTGTTTAGGATACATCATTATTGAATCAATTAATTATCTTTAATTAATCAATCCCTTTATCTTAATCCATTTTCAGAATTTTCCATGAGATTCTCATCCATTATAATTTTAAATAAATAAATTCATTTAAAATTATCTTTGTACGTAACTTGTACCTTGAAGGTAACCCGATGAATTCTTGTTCATAACTACCCAATGAGTAGAATGTAATATTACACAAATGTTAGATTAATCACACATATATATAACACATATCACATGTTGTTCCTCAACATTATGCTTGCACTATGGTACACGTCTCAAGGGCTTGTTTAATATAATAAAAATTGTAATAAATCTATGTAATTTAGATGAGTACATGGCATGTAGTTCTGACTATACTGCATGTACTTATGTTCGCCGTCCATTCGAAGTACACTCCCGGGGACATGTCTTGTAGATGTAATTCAAAAATCTTCAGAGTACACGACATGTTCAGTGGTACACACACCATGTTGTATCTGCATTACATGGTTTTTAGTCGAACAAGCAGTGTATAGGGTACATGGTCAAACCCTAACCTGAAGTGACTACACACCATGTTCAGTGGACCACATAGCGTGTAATCTGAAAACCGTGTGCCACATGTTCCTGGTCAACTCAAGGTGTCATTTAATACATAGAAACACTCAAACACACGGTCTGATTTGAAGGACTAGTCGATTGAATTGAACCTATACTACATGGTATGTACTGCAAAATACATGTCGTGTATTATAGTGTTGTACATTCATGAAATTTTGGCTCCTCTGGATGAGATCCTATGTTTTATTTTAATCAAAATTAATATAAAATTCGGTTTTATAAGGTGAATGAGAAATGATAGAGGTTGAACAAATATCGAGATTCAGATTTATAGAATGATTAACTTGAATTGAAACAACTAAATTATTAAATGTGTAAATTATCAATGGAAAACTAAATAACTATAATAAAAAATATGACCCCTTTGATACAATTTGTGGTTCTGGGCGCAGTGGAAGTGCATTGGTTGGTGTACCCAACATTAAGTTTTGTTGTTAACGACGTTTAATCCAAGATCTGTCACGATAATACAATGTTGGATCTTCAGAATAGAAATAAGAACGAAATAAAATAGGGGATTCCTAGAACCATATAGAGGACCATCATATGTTGGTTATAATTAATTTAATTAAAATATAAGAATTACCTTGATGTAATTCTCTCTCAATTGATGTTTCTGATCGTGATCTAATGTGATCTGTCATTGTGTCATAGAATCCAAGGGTAGGATTCCTCTAGTGGGGATCCACACATGATCCACGTATCTCTAGATGTCACTAAAGGGATATCTGGGTGCTAGAGCATAAGTGCCTTCACATGTGTTTTACGCCTTTGATCTCCTTGATCTAGTGGAGGAGGATCTCCATCTCATAGCTTGCGAGTGTTCTTGGTGGAAAAATAATTCTCTCTTGGCTTCAGAGATTTTCCAAATTTGTTGTTCACAACCACAAAAAAATGGATAGGCTAATGAGAATTATATAATTGTGATTTTAATTATATAAAATAGTGAAATATATTAATTACCTGAAATAATTTATTCATTTTATTTAATTATTAGTAATACCTCATGTCTAATAATAACAGTTGACTATTATTATTACTTGAAATGTGCCCAGCGAATTACACCTAATATTATTTATTTAAATAAAAAATATATTTTTCATAAATTCCAAGAATACATGGCATGTATATTAATATATAAATGGAATGTACTTTTGTTTTTCCATTCTCTTTATTTTCACCACCACATTTATTAGACCTTTAATAATTTCTATTTATTTCTCAACTAAATGTCACTACATTAATCAGTATTAAATATATTATTTCACCCCCAATATATTCTCTAGAATAACTAGTGTTGAAATAAATTTTATCATACATCCTTGAATAATTATTAAACCATAATCGCGAGTAATATTTATTCAACTTGTTAAATTAATATTTAACTGGGATTCTTAGACACACTTAGTGTGTGGCCATTTAGGCCTCTTTATCAGTGACATTAGGCAGATCATACCTAATGTCCAAGGTTAAAATATAGAAACACACCAAGGCACCCATAGAGAAAGAAATTAATGATGCAATGACATGTCACCTCCTACGAATGCTTATCGTGTAATGTAATCTCATTATCTCGATATATCTAATCAAGCGGGTTTTGTACTAGTGTCATCAACCCATGTGCTCGATTATTCTTTATTTGAATTTTGGAATTGAACTTTTCCATTCCTCACCATGGAAATGGATTTATTTAGGCAATATCAATTCCATCAAAGGGCCTGAAAAATTTACTTCTATTATGGAACATAAGGGACAAATCCTTTCTCGCATTATCTATTAATGTTGTATCACTCGTGACGCACCCAACATATCCTACCTCACTGCGAACAGTGTGTCATCATAGTTTTCATCAATACATCTAAGTGCATGAGTTATAATACCTATTAATAATAATATTAAAGTATAAGGACCAATACACATGTTCGTAGATAGGAACATCCTATGACACTATGAAATGTGGATTTCATACTAGCAGGCCTCATTCCCATAATATCCTCGTGAATGATAACATGGGCGCACACCATGAGAAGGTGCCTCAAAGTTTTATGAGTCCTCACCCCTAATGGTCGGTATTATTTTTGTCCACAAATAACATCATCCGGAGATAGAACATATATTCAAGAATAGTGTTATGGCACTTCCAGATTCTCATCATAGCAGGTATCCATTATGACCCTTTAATGCAACAAATATCCTTAGGACATTATCACATTCATTGTCATGCAAAAGAACAATCAAGATGTGATAAGATATTTATTAAGAATAAAGTAAAATGTTGTTGGTTCTAGGAAAACAACTCCAACATTATCCCCATTCTAATCGAGGCTCACTAGGTGAGAGAAGCATGCACCTCAAGAAAGGGGAGCATGACTATCAAAATAGTCTAGCAGAATACTCCCATGGCCCAAGATCATGCATATATCCCCATTCTGTCCAAGTACAACCAAGTAAAAATGGATCAAGTCTTGGGATAGGATCATATTCCTTTCAGTGACTCTGTCAGGGATACTTCAGCAGATCACGAAAGTAAGGTTCATATTCCTACATTTTCCAACAAATGACTATGCCAGAATCATTCATAGGAAATATAGAAGGATAATCATATTCCTTATCCCATTCTAGAGGTCCATTGACATATTTATACGGGGAATTCATATTTATACCAGACCCATATTCTTGATCCAACCTAGTCCAACCATGTGATATAGGTACACCCCTCAAGAAATACTCATATTCATTCCAGGAAAGACCTGTATCATATTCCAAAGGCTGAGGAACGAGTTCATATTTTTGTCCTTACCAACACTCACTAAGTGATATTGGAACACACCTTAGGATAGGCTCAGATTATTATTAGTAATGAGATATCTCATTGTCATATTTTAGCAGCTTCTCATCTATAGGCCCATTCCCCAGCGGCATTATACGGTTATATACAAGTTCCAAAAACTATCTCATAGTAGGAGCATACCCCTGGTCAACTACAAAAGGCAGGTCGACATATTCCAACCACAAAGTATAACAAGGACCATATTCCCAATCTCCTTAATGTCAGTTTTCGTTAGGTTTTTAGAGATATATTCTCAACACCACAAGGTTTATTTGACTCTTCCATCTATGTTCATGAAGAAGGTGTTCATTACCGCAATACTCCTCATTGAGGTAGTGTGTATATGGATTGTAGGGACTCTACTCCTGACATCCACCATGGTCAACCATTACATAGTGATATCTTCCATGGAAAAGGTATTCCTCCCCTTTCCCAGACACCTATTTATGGAGAGGTGTTCCAAACTCGGATACATTTTTAGAGATAGGTTCTCAAAAAATTAGGTTCAACTGTATATGGTTCCCCATCAACTTCAAGTAGCACCCCACTCTTGTAAGTAGGCTACCATAAGAACCATCATATATGGTCTGACCTAATAGAGTTGTGAAAGTATGATGAGGAGGAGGATTAAATTGATATATGGGGATAGTTATCCAAAAACAACCTCCCCATTATGTTTTGGCCCCTTTTTTACTACTAACTATGAAATCCCAGATGTTCTAGAAATTCATTACATAACTTTTCAATTCCAGAATATGTGGATCACTCATCAAAAAATGAAGACTCAAAATCTCCCTTATCAAGTATATGAGTGGTACCTTCAGAAGATCAACGTAATCTTTTATTATCTGGACCTAGATTCAATCTCCATGGCCTAGGATTCAAAACCCGAAAATCATAGTGAAAATATGCAATATGCTTACTGCCATTTCATCGTGACTTTTTGGTAGCTTATCTCCAAATAAACATCGTATTTTGATATTCGAGGTTGGGGAAGTATAGAGCATTATGCTTTTCTACTCATAATATTAGATCCCCTCAGTTGAAGCATCCTGAAATGATATATCTTTTGGAGAGACCAAGGGACCATTAAACAATCAGGCAAGTTAGTCACTAAAACAAAATACAAATTCTCAAACAGTTCCCATAAATTATTGAAGTGTAGGTTGGTTATCCAATAAAAAATCAAACTAGGCCCCTAAAAATTTAGAAGACATTTACAACATGGATACCAAAGTTGTGAGCACTCAGACAACTTCTCGTACGAAACTGTTCTCATCATGGGCCGCGTTGAACCTTGTTCCTATGCGAGCATGACTGCACCACATCAATTAGGTTTCAATTATTGATGTAGTATCAGGAATACAAGTGTATACCAGTCCCACCGAACTAGGGGAATATCTTCTACCACATTCACCTATCGAATCTTTAATTCCTGCGAGGATTTGGGACACATCAGCTACATTTGGAAGTGAACCCCAACCTATTGGGATGGGTGAATTTATTTCACAATCATCATCCACAGGTTCATCATCCCCTAATAAGACCCTGTAGAAATCATCAGTGATCCTATAATAACCCCACCCCACTCAGATGGGGGAATTTATACATACATTTCTATCTTGAGAGTTAACAAATCCCCAATAAGAGGCATTAGATCCTCAACAATTGGACCAATCAGTGCCAACTACAGCCCTGAATGACCCCCACCGAATAGGGATGGAGAAATTTCTATCATCATCACCACCACAGGGGGAATCGATCTCCTATAGTATGGGATGAATCAATCAATGGTTGGTATTCCACCAGCCCCTCTCGGCACAAGAAAAACTCTTGTTGGTCGGGGCACATTCAGCAACCCTGGCTGAAAACTCCCTTAGTGTCACTATTCATAGACCAAAATGGGAGGAAAAATAGTGAGGATAGTTAAACCCTTCTGGGATCACAAGGAAAAATGGCCCAACATGGCCAAGGGTTCAAATAATAACCCTAAATATGGTAACGCAGAATCGTCATGTTCCGTCAAAAAAATGGCACGAACACAATTTCCCAATATGCCTTTAGGAATTACATCCCTGTCAACATGGAATATATTGATCATGATGCAATTATAGAGGTTCTTGACATGAAAAATGTACCTCAAGTGGAGGGTGACTTGAATGCACTGAATGAGGATGCATGCACCAGGAACCAGAGACAACTCCAAAACAAAGAAATTTGGAACATTGAGTTGCCACCACCCCAACCAAATAATTCTAAAGAAAAGGGTATAGACGCATCAATATCACCTTCTAAAATATGTGAGGCTCCTTCACTAGAGGAATAATTTTCATAGTATCAGAGTGAGATAAAATATCTTTGGAAACTTATTGTGGAGCTACTTAGGTGCAATATTCCCACAGGGTATCAGATCCAAGCAGAGGAAAAATTTCCTCCCTCCCACAGCTGATCAACCTGCATGGGCAGCTTATAAGTTTTAGATTGGAACTGGGTCTAGACAGCTAGCCCAAATACATGAGGAAGTTGAAAATGATTGTGACTTCCCTCCCTTGAGAAAACAACCTATCCCCTACCAGGATAACTATTCAATCATGGGATAAATCGAAAATCAGATGGCGATGAATGTAGGGCAACCTCATCAACCCCCACCAACTCCCTGAGGATGGGAGATGGCTTAGGAAGAAGTTCCCCTAAACCACCTTAACTTCATCGAGTCCTTTGATACCTGAATGGAATCCATGTATTGGCTAAGCGCATGTGCATCCTTAAAAGAGTTATATCTCGAATGGTTCAATGATACCGCCCATGCACCCAACATTGGAAACCCTACCTTCTCTACCTTTGAGGGTGTGGGAGACCCCGAACAACATCTCACACACTTCGTGGCCCGATTTGTACTGATGATGGGCCCTCGAGATCAATAGGAGTCAACCAAGCTTAGGTGTTTTGTACAAATAGTGATTGGTCCAACTTTTGTTTCATATAGAAATCTTCTAGTAGGATCTATGTCAGGATTGGAAAACATCTATCATCAATTCATTTATCAATTTAGTTCTAAACTGAGGAATACAAATATCATCTACCTAAAAAACTGAAAACAATGCAAAAATTAAAGGGTGTATGATTTCATAGAAAAGTGGAAGGTTTTTACCTACACATCAGCATCCCTCTCTCACAAGAGAAACTATTGGAACTCTTTGCCAAAAATATTAGTGATAATTTTCTGATTCCTGTGACCACAATGAAATATCTATGTGAATTCGTTTAATTTCATGAAATAGCCCAAATTCTGGAGGAGGACATTTAGTGGAACTGATACAATGCTCGACTCATTCTCGCATCATAGAGAAAAATCCAGATAGAATGGAAATTTCAGTAATCACTCTCAAGATTGCAGGTTCACCTTTCCAAATTCCTTGGCATGAACTAAACCTACCAGAACCTCTTGTCGAGTGGCGAAAACCACTAAATCTATTTTCTCCAGAAGCATAGAGAAATATGGGTCATCCAGGATTTGAAGAATGGATGAGTAAGGTGTACTCCTTCTTAAATTAATAAATCACTAGTTATTTCTTGACATACATTGATAATAACCTTCTCACACATCTACAACCCAAGATACCCAATGAGGTTAACCTAAGCGATCAGCCTAATTACCACCCTTTCCATAGAAAGTTGGGTCATAATATCTATAACAGTTTCATGTTGAAAGACATCCTTTTGGTAATGATTGATTCTAGACAAGTGGTTCTAGATAATTCCATAGAGAACGTGGCTTGCATAACCATGGTCCAACCAGAATAAAAGGGATATTGGAAAAATGTTTTGAGTAGATGTGAGTGAAAATTTTATAACTGGATGGTTCGAAAGACAGTTGATCGAGCCCATGCCACTTCGAGATCATAGTTCAACAAACCTTCAATATCTTCCCCACCTAAGGAAAAGGTGTCAGATGTACCTTCCAAAGGTGGGTGTGACCACCAGAGGTAGGACGAAACAAAAGAGGAAGATTCAAACTCACATCCAAGATAGGAATTAACTCCCGTTGATTTCATCCCTGAGACATCAAATTCATGAGTACTACCCCAAAAACGGAATCATCATTAGATGAAGAAATCATATTCAGTTCTGTAAATGAAATACACTTTTCATATCTGTTATCCTATGACGAGTTTTCCCCAGAGAATGAGTTCCCCATGCATAATTGGGGAATAGGTGGTCTCATGTGTTGAATTCAACGATATAGAGGACACCATAAATGGAAAAAGAAATAAATATTTTGTTCACAACTCTATGTAAAATACATATATATCTGATATGTACGGTCAAGTGCTCCAGAGAGCCCAATAGCGGAAGGGAGGAGTCTCAGAAGCCTCTGGCAGCCATATGTACCTGGTTTCCTTGCTTGAATACCTAGCGAGATCTCAACCTCATCATCCCATATAAAGGGTAATGTAGGGATGACCTTCATCGCTGGTATTGGATTCTCCCACAACATCCTCACAAGCATCAGGTTTATCTACCCTTAACACGCCATCTCCTCACCAGTAACCCCCAGAGCTTTCCCATATTGGGAGATACTAACCTTGGGAAAAAAATTACATCATTATAAAATATCTTGCATCAGTTATAGACAATATCACAGTCCTCAATGTGATCTATCTTTTTAAATATCTCAAGGAGCCACTTTTTAAAGCCCTACAGATCCCACAAGAGTTTTAGATAGAAGTCACTACAGATAAGGCCTATCAGGTGGAGAGCACGACACTAGAATGTAATATTTCTATCTCATTCACTGATCAAGATTTGGAAGAGTCCCTATAAGAACAAATCATTGACTATATGTCTCAGGAATACTCAATAATGTTAGTGTCTATGAGGGGATCATTGATAATGGTTATGAGATCAACATTATCCCAGCTTTAATCCTACAAATTTTGGGATATGGTGAACGGAATTTGTCACCAACTAATCTATCCATCAAATGGTATGATAAATGTGAGAAAAGACCTCTTGGGAAAATTATGCTCACGGTCCAATTTAGAGATCTTATATCAGATGCAAAGTTTATAGAAATCCAGCATGACACCACATATAAATTACTACTTAGAAGGCCCTGGATTCGTATCCACTTTTTGATACCTTCAATATTTCATCGGTGTCTAAAGTGTCTAATTAATGATAGGGTCAGCATACTTCATGGTGAAAGTGCACCCTTTGAGACTTGTGCGGACACATTTTTTGAAGCTGATTTTTATAATGAGGGAGGAAAACAACCAATAATGGATGATGATATAAATTTTTACACTACTAATGGTTTGGGGACTACCTTATCTAATCCTTCGAACATGATTGATGGAAACTATATACACCCCATAAATCTGTTCGAGATCATGAGTATAATCCCGGAGGTCCAAACCCTTCATGTCATCTATAATGGAATTAAAGACCATAATCCTCAGAATCTATCTATAGTGACTCAGTCAATGGGGGATGATAATGTCTATCCTCATGGCCTCTCCCTTATTTATAATAATGGTGAATCTCCCAGATTTCTATCTCCATCTGAGAATTACTCCTTGGTCTCAGAGATGTATGAAGGTGATCCTTACCATAGGAATGATCCTACAGTGTTTTTGGATGGTGTCTCCACTACCATATATGAACTCAGGAAGATGAACCTGGAAATATATGATGATTTGTGGCCTACACTGATTAGTGTTACCATACACCTCAAAGGGCAAGAGATGTACATCTCATTTCTAAAGAAACATCAGTATGTGTTCATGTGTAACTACACCGAAATTCTAGGACTGAATCTAGATGTGGATACACACCATCTCAAACATGAAAAAGAGCATCAAGGCTTTAAGTAGTAATCCAGGAGGACACACCCCTCTCACGCCACCAATATAGAGTCCGAAGTTGAAAAGTTGATTCTAGCCAACATTTTCCAAGAAGTGCAGTACCCGAAATGGATTTCCAACATCGTCCTTATCAATAAGAAGAATGGGACAATTAGGGTCTTCACCGATTTTATAGACCTTAATAGACATTTCTCAAATGATGAAATTCCATTTCTGATCACGGAACTCTTGATCGATGAAACTAAAAACCTTCATGCCCTTTTTCAGGGAGGGTTACTCGGGGTATAATCAAATAAATATGGACCCTAAGGATGAAGAATCCACAACCTTGAGAGCACCCCAATTTATTTTTTGTTATTAGTTCATAGCCTTTGGTTTTATGAATGTTGGTTCCACATATAAATCTTCCATGCACTGTATTTTAAATCCATTTTTGGGAAAGATAGTGAAATGTTATGTCGATGACCTGGTGGTTAAATCTCAACAGGATTGTGATCACTTCATGGACCTTCTAATAATTTCTCACAAGCTATGAAAGATCACTATGGAGATGAATCTTCTAAAATGAACATTTGAAGTAAAATCAGGAATGTTTCTTGTTTTTTTTTTGTATGCAGCCATGACATTTAGGTTGACCCAGAAATGATTAGTGATATCTTATTAATGTTACCCCCATTAATATCAAAGAAATAAGGGGACTCCAGGGGAAACTCACCTACATTCGGTGGTTCATTTCCAACCTGTCCAGAAAATCTCTCCCCTTTACTAGGTAGATGAAGAATGTATTCACCTACCAATGGGACGATGACTTCCAAAAACCCTTCAAAAGTCTCAAATATTACTTGTTGCACCCACTAGGCATAACTCCCCCAGTGTAAGGGAGGACACTTGCATTATATGTGGCCACTATGGAACACACATTTGGTTCCCTCCTCATGAAAAATAATGATATGGGAAATGATAAAAGTGTCTATTACCTATTCCGAATGGTGAAAAGTACTGAGGCTCGATGCTCTGATGTTGAGAAGAACTACCTCGCACTCATCTTTACAGTGAAAAAAATATAAGGCATTACATTTGTCATCACGATGTCTAATTAATATTTTGTGTTGAACTTCTCAAGTACATCCTTGTCTACCCAATATAGATTAGGCACTTGTCTTAATGGGTGTTCATTCTTCAGCAATACAACATCCAGTTCGTGTCACAAAATTCAGTAAAAGGGCAAGAACAAGATGATTTTCTTGAATCACATCCATCCCCAAAAAATACATTGGAATACACTGAGCTCCTGGATGAAGAGGTCTTCTATGCCGATGAAACTCCTCAGACATGGGAGATGTACTTCGATGGCGCCTCCCTGTGTCCTATTGGCATAATAATGGAGAACCCAAAGCTCAGCCGGGATGGTCTAGGGATTTTATTTGTCTCTCTAGAAAAGGTAGTATTGTCCCACTCTTCTCATTATCCTAAGTATGCACAAACAATGTGGAAGAATTCCAAGTACTCACTACTAGCTTATAACTAGCCCTGAAACAGAAAATTGTCTACCTGAACATCAAAGGGGATTTAGAGTTAGTGGTAAACCACGTGAATGGAGAATATGCCATCAAAAAAAGAGGAATTACCCCCCCCCCACCCTCCCTCAACGGATACATTAATGGAATGATGGTATAACTTCACTTTGAACTCACACTACATTATCTTCCCTGATAATAGAATGATTGTGCTGATACACTAGATAATGCATATGTCATCCTGGATGACCCTGATCAAGAGGAAGAAACCTTCTGCATTATGCATCAAAGAATGGTTTTATCGATCGTCATATGTGATACAGAAGAGATCAATCATGTCAACATCACCCTAGAGCATGATGAACCACTAAACTCCTTCGAATGGATGAAGTCTATAATTATCTATCTTTGATATGAGACTCTCTAAATAGATCATGTATAAAGGGAATAGATTCGGTGTTGGGCAACAGACTTCAACCTGTATGATGGTCCAACCAAGAAAAAAGTTCCCTAAAAACATGGATTTTATTGAATTCTCCTCAAGTGTGTAGAAGAATGATAATTTCTATCCATCATAGAGAATGTCCATGTAGGCTCCTATGGAAACTATCAATCTTGGACCGGGGTCTCTCACTAGATCATGATGTTGGGGTATTATTGGAAAACCATGATACAGGACCGCATGGAATTAACTATGAAATTCCATGTGTTCCATATCCATGTCAAATTCATCCATATTACCCAAGAATTACTGCATATAGCTAAATATTCCTGGCCATGTTTTGTTTTGTGGATAGACATTTTTTAACTATATCCACCAGCCACATCCAAGTAGTTCAAGTACATCCTTACTGCTACAAAATTCTTTTCAAAATGGGTTGAGGAAATACCCCTCAAGGAAGTCAGGATGAAGAATATCATAAACTTTGTGAATTACCATATCATCACCAAGTTTGGAGTCCATCACACAATATTTGTGGACAAAGAAACCAAATTCTATTTCAAAAGGTTGAATAAGCTTTACCATGAGTACAAAATAGAGTCCAATCAATTGTCCTGCTATCATGAAGCTGGAAGTGGACCGATAGAGGCCTTCAATAAGTCTCTATTGACTACACACTGGAATATGGTGAACAAGGAAAAGAAGTCTTGTATGGATAAACTCCTTCATGATTTATGGGCCTATCATACCACCACACATATTGCTACACAAGAAATTCCATATTCACTTGTTTACGGAACTGAGGCAGTGTTACCCATGAAATTCTAGTTTCCTTCACTACAGATATCCATTTGTGGAAAAATCATACATGATGAAAAATTGAAATATCGGTTGGATGATTCAGAATGGATAGATGAGAAAAGGTTGTGCACACTACAAAATCTGGAGACTCATCAGAATTGGAGAGCACAAGCCTTCAATAAAATGGTCTACCTACGCTCATTACATCAGAGAGAACAAGTGATGGCTATCAAAACCCCAATGATACTAGGGAATATGCTCCCTAATTTGGAGCCCAAGTGGGAAGGACCAAATGTAATAAATAAGGTTTAACATAATAGAGCTCATTAACTAGATACAATAAATGGGGAGTGTGTCACACCACCCACCAATGTGAGATTTATTAATAAATACTTTGTATATATATCAGCAAATGGGCATCCACATCAAATTAATCATTGTTAATCATCTTAATTACATGATGTTAAAATATGAAGTCTCATTCTAACTACATGAAATTAAACTATATAGGTTTTTCCTGGCCACATGAAGTTAAATTGTACAGAGTTCCTCCTATTATCAAGACATTAAACTGCACGGAACCTTTTATCCTTATAACATGGCATAAAACTGCATAGATCCATAGTTCCCCTTGATGTCGGATAATCCATATTCCTTTCTAAATGATGTTAAACTACATGGTAGGAATCCTTTCATTATAATGTTAAACTACATAGTTCTTCTAGAACTACATATGACTTGATTAAATTTTTTATGAGATACGTAGGGATGACCTGATCCTATATCTTTCTATCCACTACATGATATAAAATTCCCTTATATTTCCCTCTTCTGTCTCTGCATTGTATGGAAAATTGTTTCATTCCTTATTTTCATACTGAGAATAGCTCATGTGAGCCTCGGAATCATGATATAGAATCTCCTTCAAAATAAAGGTACATAGGTACACAAAAAAATCATTATGGTCTTGAATGAAAGACCATAAAAGGGTTAACATGGTTCTAAGATGCATGATGTTAAATTTCATAGTCAATATCCTTACCACATGACATAAAACTGCACAGATCTATGATACCCATCTCTATTCACATTGAGTCACCGTATGTCCTTACTGCCTGACATCAAAATACATGGTTTTCCAAGAACTACATGTGGTTTGATTATTATTTCTTCATGAGATATGTAGTGATGCCTAGGATTCTATACTTGGGCCCAACTGTGATGTTGCAACCAACTCATGTTGGTTTTCCTTCATCATCACTACATGAAATTATACTCCATGTGGCATTAATAACTATGTGTATCTTGATTCCTGACATCTTGGGATATGTAGTGATGCCTAGATATAGAACCCTAGGTCGAGCTTCAATGGTCAATAGAAATAATTCCCACCTATATTTATTGGTTAGACCTATATAGGTTATTTCATATTCAATAACTACTTGTTTATTAATTCTCATCCTCATGAGATATGGAGTGATGAACAAGTCCCAATCTTTTGGCCCAGCCACAACATCTTACCACATTTTCATTTATTCTCCCTCATCCTTACCGCATGATGTTAAACTACACAGGAGTATGTCCTTCCCACATGAGCTAAACATCATGGAAGTATGTCCTTATCGCTTGATGATAAACTACATGGGAGTACATCCTTACCATAGGATGTTAAACTACATGGAAGTGCATCCTTACTGTAAGATGTTAAACTAAATGGAGGCACATCCCCACCACATAATGATATGTCAGGGATACCATCATTCATCATCTCTCCTTAATAAAGGACCGCAATAGCCTTACCTAGGTCAATTGGATGATGAAGTTCTTCCACCATCTTCTGAAGCGCCACCTACCCATAATCCACACTTCATTCTTGGGGTTTAATAGATATGCAAAATATTACATGGACCTTGGAAAATATGTCTAACTTCAACAACACTTTGAACGACTTTGCATACATGCCTATGGCTCCATTATATGCACATATGGGTGTCAACCAAATGCACCACTCTAGAAAGGTACATTAAAGTCTTCATGAGCCCTGATATCATTGTTGCAGTAGCAATCAACACCTCAGAGTGTATGAAATACTCCCGACATGACTTTCACATATCATATATCATGATCCAAGGAATTAGATCCATGATTTTACAACATTTACACCTCATGATCGGAAGGATTATGACACTGGATATCCAAATTAGGCTCATGTGTATCATCCCCTAAATTAGTTCCATGTCAGTCATGACTATAAACTACCTATGTTTTGGTCAAATATATATGAACATAAGTTCTAGCACATGATGGTCCAAATCGGAAAACTTTAAACTACTACCAAAAGATACACAAAACATTTCTGGTTGAAAACCCCTAAAGAGAATCCTAAGAAAAAGTCATTTCTTTGCCCGCTAAACTCTTCATCTCCAAAGTTTTGGAAAAAATAAGGGCACAAATAAATAATTCATAAAGGTCAATTGTTCCATCCAGTAACCCTAATAAAATCTAAGCTATGCTCACTTGACGCCCTGGTCTCAGAAAATATTATAGCAATGATTTGTCACATCTCCTCACCATGAGATTTTGTTCATTAGGAGGTGGAACACCTTTTAGGTTACTTGAAACCACATTTTATTTCGCACCTTACATAGATCACACTTCATGATTTGGGGTGTCTCAAATCACCGTAACCTTCCCTCGATCTTAGAAAGGATATCTATCTTCAAGGACCATTTTATTAGCTATTCATTCATTCTTATGGATCCTACATTTTCACCTATGGTTTTCAACCAAAGTCATAGCTCTAAAAATGTATAATATGATCCTTATGAGCCTTGGCATCATCATGGATGAACACAACACCTCAATGTTCCAGAACTCCTCATTATGACTCTCCCATATCATCCTCCTAACTTGAGCACTCTAGGTTATGATTTACAATCCCCATACCAAGACATCTAAGCGGATTTGATATCCTCAATGTCACATCACTATTATTTGTACCTTTTATGAAATATAGAATGTGGAACTCCATTATAAAACAATTGGTAGACCACATCATGTGATTCAAAATCACAGGGCATAAGGATCGAGCTTTATAATGAAAGGGATAATTGACATAGTGCCAGAACCCTTCCTAGATAGCCTTCGTCCCATAGAAAACTTCATCATTTCAATGTCTGAGTCTTCAAAAATATATCATAGAACTTTAAAAGAAGTAGAGACCATCTTCCTCTTGGAATAATACCAACGCATAAGGGACTTAACCTGCCAACCAAAGGTATCTCCTCCTTTACATAAAGGAACTTCAGTCCCTATAATCCTTAGCAACACCACGGAAGAACCTGGCATCTCAAAATTTCATGGGACATACCCCGCATGTTTTCACCATTTCATATTCATGGACTAAAGATTTGATTTTATGATTTACATCATTCATACCCCAACTATCTAGGCGTTCCTAGTATCCCTATTGATTCATCTACATCAATATTATCTCCATAAATATCCCATATCCCTTGGAAATGATACTCGCCTTCAACTGGACCTTTGATTAACTATGCATGCATGCTTATGGATCTTGTTCATGTGTATATGGTCATAAACCAAATATGTCATTCTTAAAAGGGGAATTCTAATCCTCATGAGCCTCAACCACACCACAATGGATCCCAACACCTCGGAGTGTTTTAGGTCACTCCTGGAATGTCTGCACTGCATCATATGATTATACAGAAGGTCCAGGATAAAATTCCTTAAACTAAACCAATATTAGGACTATTCTAAATGATCTTTAACTAAAGCGATATTAGGTCTGAGCTAAAAGACCCTAAACGAAATAAATATTAGGTTTGAGCAAAAAGACCCTAAAATAAATCAATATTTAGTCCATGATAAAAGACCATAAACTAAAGAAATATTAGGTCCAAACTAAAAGACCCTAAACTAATGCAATACTAGGTCTGAGCTAAAACACCTTAAACAAAGGAAATATTAGGTCTGAATTAAAATACCATAAACTAAATCAATATTAGGTCTGAGAAAAAATACCCTAAACTAAATCAATATTAGGCCTAAGTTGAAAGTCCCCAAACTAAATAAATATTAGCTCCAAGCTAAAAGACCCTAAACTAAATCCATATTAATTCTATGATAAAAGACTCTAAACTAATGTGATAGAAGTTATGATCTAATAGACCATAAATAATGTGAAAAAGGTCTGAGCTAAAATACCTTAAACTAATGAAATATAAGGTCGAAGTTGAAAGACCCTAATCTAAAGAAATATGTGGTCCGAGATAACATACCCTAAACTGAAGTGACAAAAGTTCCAAGATAAATGACCCTAAAATAAAGAAAAAAAAATTCCCAAGCTAAAAGTCCTTAAAAAAAGTGAAAAAAGATCTGATCTAAAAGACCCTAAAATGAAGTGAAATAAAAATTCAAGCTAAAAGACCCTAAAAAGGAATGACATCAATTTAGTCTATTGATCTATGATTTCCAAGCATATCGGCTTCGGAAAAGATAGATAACTCTACCTTAAAGGTGTATATTCTACCCATTATCCCCTCTACATGTCAGGTGATCCTGTGATGGCTAGAACCGATTTCAAATATAGAATCTCGTGCTTGTGGGAATTCGTAGTAATTTATTTGATAAGCCTATTAAAATTTAAACATTAAATTACAAGAAATATAATTTATTCAATAAAAAATGAAGGGATGGGTGTTATATGAAATTTCAGAAATATCAACGTAAGGAAAGGACACGTTATAAAGGGAGAAAAATCAGATGGTAGTATAAATATTTCAAAAAAATCATCCATTAATAGTATGAAATAAGGGAAGAATATCCACATTTTGGAGTCTCTATAAATCCTTGTCAAGAAAAAATTGGGTGAAATACTATGTCATGAAAAAAGATAGTTAGTAGCACTGGGAATATCAGTATGAGTCTAGTAGGAAATATCGATTGAGTGTTGGAGTGCCTCTCTTGAAGCATCATCCACTTCCACTTTAGGATATAGAACATTGAATAGAGTATTAAACTCTTCAACCCTCCTTTGAGTTGAATCAAATGATATTGACGATGCATAATGGTTGCACCTAAAATGAGTAATCATCTCCTCATATCTATATATCTGCATTTTCCAAGAATCCATCTGAGCTTGCTGTTCATACAACAGCTAAAGACCCTCCTCCAGTGACTCCACTATCTCACTAATTTTCTTAGAAAAATATGATTCATTAAAAAAAATCAGGCATGTCTTCTTCATTCGTGGTCATGTCTCTTCGATTCAAGACGATATTCTACACAATTTCATATAATGGATTTTAGTCGAAGCCAACTTCCCATAATTCATGAAATAACTGGTGAATGTGCTCACCTTGGTTACAAAATATTTCAATGGGGTCTCATTAATCAAGATAAGAATCAATTCCTAGATCATCATATGGTGTTATTGAGCCTCATCAAATGACAATGTATGCACAACATAAAGATGAATAACACGTCAAATCAGCGCTGAAATTGGTGAGGAAGCCTCATATGCCTCTCTATCAATAGAAATATCGCTCATAGATTGTGATGGAGGACTAATATTCTCAAAAGAATCTGGCCCACTATCCAAATGATCATTATTGGAGGGGGTAACCTTATTAAAGCATCTTCTAGGTCTTCAATCAACTCCATATATTCCATATATAAATGAGTTCGTGATAAAAGAGGCTTGTCCACATGACATATCAGCTAGCCTAACACAACATTAGGATAAGCTTCCACCAAATCTAAGGAATAATACTTGGTGAGGGAACCAGAAGCATCAGTGGGAGGAATCCTAAACTCAACCCATGTTTCTTCATACGACAACATATTCCAAAATTGGATGATAATCCAAGGATGTAATTCTACTCAAACACTGACCAACGAAATGAGACAAACTCTCTACATACATCCATACTATTGAGAAAATTGGTAGGGTGTGTATAGATTTCAGATTATCAGATCATCCACCCTGTTTATGAAGACCCCATCATGAAGGGATACCATATAATATATTTCATCATGGGAACCACTTCCATCATCTATAATTGGACCAATAAGTGCATGGAAGGTAGTAAATCTAGAACTACCAAATTAGTATAGTGATCTTATGACTTTAATAGGGTTTAAAAAAATTTCCCCAGACCCATAGATATTAAAAAATATAGAATGGGAGGCGGATTCTATGATCATAGAAGCATTTTAGTACTCATAATAATGGAAATAATCCCATGTCCATCCAAATAGGAACTGAAGGGGGACACTGATCCTATAAGGATTGTTTCCCAACTGGATGTGGCCCAACATTTTGTAGTGGTGTGCAAGGATTGGTACTTATAAGTTAAGGAATTTCCCTTCCTCAAGTCACACCACCATCACTAATGTGCTGACACAGACTCCTGAGCATGTGTCCCTGTCTTGGAAAAGCCACCCGTTCAGAAACATAGAACGAAATACTTCCAAAATAAGATATGAATAAACCTATGGGTTCACCCAATTTCCCCATGAGGTATAGTCCCCAACATCCTTAATGGACCAATACGATCCAGTATTGTCACAGACTTGTTGGTAAGGGAACCGAAGAGGGTGAATTTCATTTATTCTAACCCCATCTCCACACAAAAAAATACAAATCCAGTCAATGAAGGAAATAATCAAGCACACTATTAGCTCTCTATATAATTTATTCTTCAAAATAACATGAATATCTCATTCCAAAAACTAGGTTTTTTAAATTATCATCCCAAACATTTGGATCAGGGAGTAATTAACCATAAAAATCCCTGAGAGGAGGAATAATGCTCAGCTAATGAATATCCCATAAAATGATACCCACATCACAATGGGGAGATGGAATGCGTTGGTCATGGGACACCAATGGATAATAATTTCCTAAATAACTTTGGGATAGTGGTAGATGATTAATTGATTGATCCATATGAATACATAACGGTGAACCCTATATAGGTCATTATAATACTCCAAACAGCTTTGTTGGACCCACAAAGGCTATTCCCACTCATCGAACAAATTTCCACTAGGATGGAGATCCCAAAACGAATACCATCTATCAACATATGTGTCTAGATAATAGGAAAATATACATTAATACCTCTGATCAATAGGTTATTGTAAAAAGTCACAACCATCCGGACCTAGAGGGGAGTTTTCCAGCATATAAGCCAAACCATGAGACTTCCATGTGATTAGCTAACCATCCCCAGTAACCATATTCTAATCATGGTCAAGAAAACCATAAATCCAATGAGATGGAAGATTAAAATATTTGAAATGTATGATGACATCTTCTAGTAGACTGAACCCGTACAGGGGGAGTCAATGAGATAATGGGTAATACTAAATGTCAGATGGAAGGAACCTCTTTGAGGCCTCATTATAAGTTTGTATGTGGTATCAAGGATTGACATTGTGTTTTCAAGAGATCCTGAACTTTTAGTTGGATGCAGCCGAGGAACCTTGTTATGAACCAAAATCCATCATTAAATAAGTAAGTGGTGCATGACAGATAAAGGTAACATAAAATCAGGTCAAAATAGAGGCATTAAAGTTCTGGTGACACCATGCACATCGCATGATTCAGCAAGGGATTCATAGACCACATAAATGGTTTGTGGATCACCTGACCTCCAAAGGATCCATGGATTGTATAACCCCTATAGGGTATCTTGTGAACATCATGACCCCATGGGGAACTCATAATCACATGACCTGAACATGGTCATGCGAATCATAAACGGTCGAATGATCAAGATAGTGGGTCTTGTTAAGTCCTCAAGGACAACAATAGAATTCATATCCAATGTATGAGAAATTACCAAACTAGGGTTTATGAAGTAGCCTAACACAAGAGATTTAGAAGAATTTACTCACGGTGAATGCTTACAGATAGGGTTCACAATTAGGGTTCATAGCGAGGTATTGTGTTGGGAGAAAAAATAGG